>JAEVFN010000039.1:657851-1316602 GCA_030449075.1 Murraya paniculata | reverse complement strand
GTCGGGAAACCGGTAAATTTCGTCTTGTTTTCAAATTTAATGGGTCACAGAAAAAAAAGGTCTGAAGTTGAAAACTTGGGGGATAAGACTTTGTTTTTTGGTACTACACCAAAATTGCTTCCAGTAGAAAAAGGGAGTGAATTAGCAAACACAATGCATTTGTTTAATTGTAGTAGCCGTGATAAAATCAATGCATTTGCTCATTATGTATATCAGGGCTACCCTAATTACACTAAGTGTTATGTGATGTTATGTGAGATTACTTGAGTTATCCCTTGAATACACCTAAACTACACTTAAATACACATTAGTCCCCCATATCAAGTTCTTCAATTAACTCCTACTGGGTTCCATTGAGTTCTTCTTATTATTCTCCATATGACAATTCTCAGCTCATTATGCATATTACTTTAGTTCATCACATAGTGTACTTCAACTAAACTACTCACTCTGAACATTAGAAAAACATACTTTAATCTAAACTTTGCACAAGCTCTCTTCAAATATAAATTTATTTATTTGAATCAGATTTGAGCTGCATACGATGAGAACTATCCAACTAATTCGAATCGAATCCCAGTGAAAATTTAGTGAAAACGCTAACATTATTGAAAATTTTTGCTTTGGTTTTGTCTATTCCTATTATCAAGATATTTGTACAGAAACTTTTGTTATGAACTAAGGCAGGAAAACATCCAAATTGTTGATAAAAAATGAATGGCCGGAAAGGAAATTTTAGAACTCCTTGATCAATACTTAGTCAGCTAAGATTTACTTTTTATAATAAACTATGCAATGTCTGATGCTACACTATGCAGTATTAGTTTTTAATTATACTATGTTTAGTGCTGTACGGTACTGTAGTAATCTATTTGGTGATTAATTTAAATCATATATTTAGAAAATAAAATTTATTAATACTTGAAAATTCTAAATAAACAAGTCTCAAATTTTAGAAATTTAACATTATTTAATTGCTTAAATCATTCATTCAAATAACCTCTAAATAATATCACAATATAAATAAATAGTTAAAACATGCCATATTAATTTAAAAGTCATCTTAGGATAATAGAATAAAAGTTTATACACCACAAGATAATCACAAAATAATAAAGTGATATAATAGTTGTAACATAATCACCAACAAAATATATTGTGATAAATGTTCCAAGTACGCACATCCATATACCAATTTGACAGATCTACAAAAGGATGTGTTAATATCAATTATGGGAAGAAATTAATTATAAAATATTACTTCCTGAGCTCCTAATATTATCTTCAATTACTTTCTTCTCACCAAGTCATCATAATCCCGAAGCTTATGATGAACATGACCAATCATCTTTGGCACCCTGGCTGCATTCGCTTGGCTTGATTATGCCCTTGTGTTCCTTCATGTCCAGCAGCTGGATTAGTGCTGGTGGTCACTTCACTAAATGAACAACTACTTGCATAGTATGAGACCAAGCAAAAAGAGTGTAGCCAATTTCTTCTTTCACAAACTGAATGTCTCAGCTAAGCATAAGTCATTCATTACTGCAACAAATAATTATCCATAATCAAAGGTAAAACTAGCACTAGAGGAACAAAGCAGTTGCAAATTATACATATTTTGTCATAGAACAGCATCAAAATTACATATTTTATCACTAAAACAACTTCTTGAAATTAATACAGGCAATTCCAATCTTATGTACCCAGCACGTGCCAAAAGAGATTAATAAATTCAAACTGCAACTGAGATGTAGTACAGGAAAAAGAGTAGGCCAAGGCCAAAAACAAAAATACATGAAAAATATTACATAATATATGCTTGTCATTGGGGAAGGAGAAACAAAAACAAAAATACATGAAAAATATTACATAATAAATGCTTTTCATTGGGGAAGGAGAAAAAAAAGGGTGTTGTTAGGCAAGTAAGCTTCAACAAAGATGTACTATATACAGCAAACAGAAGTGAACCAAAGATAACTAGAGCATCATCCAGCATATATTAGAAGAACTGCAAAAGGATGTTCAGGACCAAATGAGAAACAATTTAAGGATCGCCATTAGATGCCTTGAATGAGAAAAATTCATGTAACAGAAGCAGAAAAAGTTTGTTGTTAAGCAAGAAGGCATAGGCAAAGATGAGAAAATGCAGTATCTAGCCATGCAGATACGGCCAAAAGCAGAATAAGTCAAGAATCAAAACTGCAGTAAAACAAAATACTAACAAAATACTGAGGAAAGATGATGACAGCAAGTCAGCAATAGAAGCCATACAGAAGCTAAAAAAGTTATCCATGGTGATACTACATAAGGACGCAACACAAAAGATAAGTTTGGTTTCTCATCAATATAATTTCAAAAGGATTTTGCATGAGATTTTTCTTTCTTTCTGATCATTAACTTAATTTTTTTTTTTTGGTTCTTTTCTAAATATAATGGCTTTAGAATAGCTCTGTTCTTTAATACTGTTTTGCCTCAGTACTTCTTTCAAGAACTTAAGTGAATTCATAAGATTTCATCTTAATGATTTTCAAGCTCCTTTTTCAATATTAATTTATCTACCATTACATGATGTTTACCACTTTTAATTTGCAAATGCAGGATCAAAAGTACTAGGACTCAAGAATTTGCAAATTTTATTAGCCACTTATTTCATTACAGAAATCGCCAGGCACCGTCCATAACACTTCATGTTGTGCTTTGGTAATGCATTAATGAAGTACAACCCAACGAGATTTTATTTTGTTTTATTTTATTTTATTTATTTATTTATTGGGTTTACACATGAAGGTTGAAGCTACATTTGCCACAAAAATACTTTAGCCAAATAATTAGGATAATTTTTTCTTAATGTAAAGTCAACTACGGATTGGAAATACTTCTAGATGCAGTAATAATTTCTACGCAACAATTAGCAGAAGCAAAGCACCAAATTCTTTTTCTCTTATTCAGTTCATCAAACATTTGTTGAGCATAGATCTATAAACTCATCATTCACAACATAAAGTAACAAATTCTCAAAGCCTCACAATAACTTTTTTTTTAATAATAATGTCACAAATATTATAATAAATGATAATAATAAATAAAAGAATGAATTAAGGGCATTTTAGTAACTTGTAATAATTCATTCTAATTTTAAGACAAAATAAACACACCAATGATAATAGGGTTCGTTTCAATTCTGATTCCTACCTTTTAAGTAAAAAAATTAAACTAATTCCTATTTTCTATTTCGATTCCAAATCATTTTCATTTTAGCTGATTTCCGATTATTAATTAGTAAATGCACCATTAGTGTTGTTCTCTTATTGCACGTGTTTGAACAAAAAAAGTGACTAAAGCAATGACAATACAATCACTACCACGCTGTGAATCCCTTGACAGCTGTTGGTGCAGAAGTAGCCCATAGCTTCTCAACCAAATAGCACATATTAGATCCACTGACCACATTGAAGGCTCGAGTGAACAATGCCGGCGTTGCAAGTGCTCTCATCCAGCATGAGTGGCTTCCAAAGTCACTGTTTTCACCATTTCTGGCATTTTCTCTTAAGCCATAGTTGAGAGCTCGGTATGTGTTAGTAGCCGTAGTTAGCCGTCTGTTCGAAACTGATATTTCTATGTGTCTCGTTCCATCTCTTCTCTGTGGTTGTGGATTGTAAAATAAAATTGGAGGGATCATAAACCTGGGTCGTAACTTTTGAGAGCTTTTACAATTTCCAACTATCCTTTCGACTGAGGTTTTAAAAAAAAAAATATTGAATGACAGGTATATTGAAGATATGGGTTAAATAATTCTTTGTTAATAAAGCTTCTCTCGTGTCGTTCAGATTTTTAAATTTTTTATTTTTTTTAAGACGCTCAATCATTAATTTTAAAGTTTTGATCGTATTTGATATTTGTGTATATGTGATAGCATTTTTTTTCTTTCTTTTTTCTATACGTGATTTTATTGAGAATAGATTACCGCAAGAAATTTTACAGCGCGATTCTCTATCAGACTTCAACTTGATTAGAAATTTTGGTTATTTTTCGCCACCCCATAACAATGTGCCGTTCCCCATAATATATTTTAGGGTTTGATAGTTCAATTACCATCATTGGTGATCAGAGCACGTTTACTTGACTCTTGCTTGTGTTTTTTGTTCTTCTAGTTCAATGGCCGAGTGAGATCATTAATTGTTCAAAATAAATGACAAACGCTTTGCTTTGCTATGCTATATTCATTGAGCCTTCCACAATGCATCCGTTAGTGAGCCATTTGTGCAATCATTAACATCAGTGGCTAATCAATTTTATTTTTTCATATTTTAAATCAACTATGTATATATTTAATCAATTTCTTAAATTTGGAAATTATTCTCAAATATTGTATAAAAATGTTGAAGAAATACATAAAATAGAGTATTGATAATGCAACTAAATATTTAAATTTTATTTAAAATTTTAAAATTTTTATTTAATCTAGATTCTGACTCGATTAAAGTTTCATTTGAAATTCAGACTCACGAGACACTAGTGTCTCCGGCCAAGTGTCTCCTGCTAACAGTGGTAACTTTAACTTGGCACCACTTGATAGAGTAAGGAATGCAGATACTTCAAAAAAAAAAAAATGCTATGACAATAAATATTCCAAATTTGAAAACAACAATGAGTATTCTTGGAGTTTGCTAGTGTCATTAAAAGCTTATATATGTACAAGTAGCTGAAAAAATCAACCTGTTGATGATGATTCAACCAGCGATTGCTAGCAAACTTTGCCTGACTGCCGGAACTGAGCAAATCAAAGAGCCGAATATTCCAGTAAGAGCATAAGCAATGGCACAAAATGGGAGAGCCTCAGGTTCCTTGGCTGACAGAGCTGCTGTTCCCAGTCCATGAGCACTGAAAGCATACAAGTAATAAGAAACTAATGTGATCAATGCTTGATTCTAGAGAAAAAATTTTATATAATAACCTAATTATCCCAAGGGATTAGAAGCAGAAACTCAGTCAGAAAAGTAATATGGTTTAAGTTTTCACTCATTCATCAACAGCACAAGTAATACCTTGATGCAGTTGCTATTCCTCGAGCGATAGGATCACGAAACCGTAATTTGTCAAGAGTTGCTTGCACAAAATTTGCTCCAATCAAGCCTGTTACTACCACAACCGCAGCTGTGAGAGATGAATTGGCACCTACAAACAATATGGCAAATGAATTTTTCTTCAAGGACAGCTCTGAGTTACATAGAGATAATTTGTGTACTAACATTACTTGAATATTGTTTATGTAAATGAGAGTTGTAATAAGTAGATATGATTACCTGGAAGCAGATTAGCGTAAAACTGCAGAGTATAAATAAAATTATACCTTCAAACAATGATATGATGCTAAGGGCTAATGCCACTGTTATACATCTGGGTAGAATAGAAACTGTCAAAGTTGGTTCTAAACCAACAAGACGCCCAGCAAGTGCAGTTGAATACAGTGAGAATAGTGTTGATAGAATGACAGACGTGAAAATTTCAGCCGCGTGCCTCTTAACAAGCTGAAAAGATAAAAAAACCATATCATTTCGTGAATATATATATAAACAAGCATAATGTACATGTTGCAAAATGTATGTCATCCAACTGGTTAAGTGTTATGCAGAATTTAGTGGACAATTTTTGCTGTAGGATATAATGCATATGTGCAGTGTACCACACCAAAAACTTTACAGTCCAAATTTAGGACCCTCTTGCGTCTAGATGAAGCTGTCTTGAGGTTTATTTCAATTCATTTTCTGCCTTTCCTACTATAGTATGTTCCTTTCGATTAATGAATAAAAAGTCGACATATTATTGTGTCATGACATCAATAAATTCTGATTGTTGAATTAAAAGATACTCTGGTTGAGATACACTCTGCTTGAGAAAGGCAATAGGTCAGCACTCTCACTCACAGTTAGCCCGGTGTTGGTCCTATGTAACAGTATTAGCCATCCATGGAGAAATTACTACTGCCAACACCGAATGGCAACATCCTCAGATCACAAAATGTAAAGAATTGGAAGGTACCTTTCTCTGTTTGAACATTGACAAGGCAAATGAGAGAATAACAGAACCCAAAAATCCCATTAGGATATCACCAGCTCCCGGGTTAGATGACACCTTTGTCAGGTAATCACCTGTGTAGATTGGAAGAAAATTGCAATATCAGCATGCAAAAATTACAGATACTCCTAGCCAAAACAACCTTGTGGGTTTACATTATGGCGAAATCAAAGAAATATTGTTTATAACCGTGTAATTTTGAATACAGAGCATGATTCTGTCAGAGAACGTCCAATTCATGCCACCACATGTATATAAACAAAGAGCATTATGAATTTACCAAAACGATGCTGTCCAATGTCCATGGATCAAATTATTTTCCTCCATCGATTTCATTTATTATTGATTGGAGCTCTTACATTCTAAGAAGTGAACAGTTGAGCCTAATAAGTCTACATGCAGGGAGCATTCTCCCCTTTAGATAATTGACTTAAAGTTCTTCTGTTTCTGAGAGGTAGAAATGTTATATTCTTTGCCAAGATTATAAGACGATGCAAGTCTCACCATTTTTCATATGCTTGTTAATTTTTACACATCTCTTGCTTTGACAATCACTGGGGAAATGAAAACTGTACAAAGTTTCAACAAGATTTACAATGAACACCAGTTAACAATTATAAAGCAGCCAGTAAAACCACTACCAATTCAGATAGGTGAAGAGCAAGGTGTTTCTTGGGACTCTTCAGAGACAGAAGACAGAACAGAATCATACAAAGCATTTAAGGTCAATCTAACTGTTGCAGCTTGTAATGATATCTTTTTTCATTTGACAAAGTGAAGGCAATCCTAAAGATAATAATTTGCTTTCACCATGAGGGAGACCTACTGAATGATGGATACCAAGAGCTTAAACAATAGAATGCTACCTAGAACAGGATCAAGCCCAGATTTTGACAGGTAGCCAAAGGACAATGCTGCCAGATCTGCAGATAGCGTGCAGCAAATAATTGGATGGAAAACCTTCTTCACATCAGACGGTAATCTGGATAGCCAGAGAGTGACAAAAAGATGAGTCTTTCAATGAAGAGTCACAAAACCTGAAACCTGTACTACTTCAGAAATTTTAAAAGAATTGTTCTAGTATAAGTAGAAGGACAATGAACTTATACCCAGAACCAACCATGTAGCCTAACACAGTGGAGGCAAGTAGGAATGGGAGGCATGTTCGAGCACTTGTCCCCAGGGCTGTTGGATAAACCAATGCAGCGACAAATGAAATAAGAAAGACCCCACTCCATGCCCACACTTCCGTAGGAGAAAAAGGCAAAGGTTTTGCCATAGGCTCAGCATCTATCATTTCTGTTTTTATAGTTTTCCTCACTGCAATAGCTGTAAAACCCGCAACACAAAGTGAAGCAAACCAGCCCCCAACTGCAGAGAATGAATAAACATTTAGCAATCCATCAAGCCCCCAAAGGATAAGATAAAAATGAAAAAGGGTTCACAAGCAACCATCCATATGGACCATGAGGCTTAGCAAGAATTTATATCTCAATAATCATTCCCTGAACAGAAAGAAAAGTGGTACTCTCAGGTTTATGAATTATGATCATTTCATAATCAAAATCTGAGAGAGAACATTGGTTAAACAGTGCTTCTGTTTGACTTGCTCTGTAGCTTCATATATATAAATTGAAAATTTATCATGAGCAGATTTAACATTCCTATAGCATTTACAAGAACAGGAAATCTCAAACATCTGAGTACAAGTGCAAAATAGGAATAACATTGAACATACAATATGCATAAACTCCAAAATAAAATTAACAGGGATGGAGAAAACATAATGCGGGAAGCATGTGATCCCTGGTAGTTCCATATTTACAAGTCCAAAATGGATACCCCATATGACAACGACGTGCAAGTTGCAAGTCGTCCACAAACTAGTTCAGCAGCTAGGATGAGATTCATAACTCAGGGGACTATGGAACTAATCCTAGTTGATCATTGTGTTTCAATCTCTCATTTATAATTTCAAATCATAAAGCTCGTTCAACTCACCATCAGAGTCCTAAGTGTGTCTGAAGTTTAAATCAACTAAATTTATTCAACTTCTCTGACGAAGGTACTAGGAATAGAAATCATATTTTAACCGACTGCAAATTGCAAATCCAGAATAACTTATCAGTTAAAACTTGAATGGTGCTTATAATTGCTAAACCCTGAATGTAAGAGCTTCTCAGATTGTATATACCCAAAAACGTATAAGTTCTTAATGACCTACTCATCTATAACCATTATTTCAACAATTTACAAATCAAAATCAGCTGCTTAAACTTCTCATCAAAAAGGAAACAATCACTTACAGATAATGCAGCAAATCTTGAGGCCCGAAGCAGCAGGGATATCACGAACAGAAAGGGGCAAAACCACCAAAGATGGAACATAAAACAATGGGAGCCATCTTTGAATGAACAAAAGCGCAGGTTCAAAGAAACTCATCAAACTTGCTGCGGCATCGGGGATTGTAGAATCAAGAATCATCAAAATTGAGAATATGCAAAACATTCCAAATAAAGCACTGGGAAACTTTATAGCCGCGGCCACAAATGCCTTCTTCAAGAGCTTTTCCATCGCAAGAATTACCCCAAGTGATACAACCAAGTGCGCAATCCCGAAAACTCTTTTGGATAGTGTTGTTGAAGTGCTGCCACTGTCGGAAGCCATGGATTTAACTGAAAGTTTTTGAGTTTCTTGCAAATCCATTTGCAGGAACTTAGAGTTATGTCCAAGAACTGCGATCGGTTTGTTGAGTTTCTTGAAACTAGAGAATTTATGAGTGGCTGAGACGCAATTGGAAGCAACAAGTGCCGATCTTGGATGGATTCCGTGATAACTTTGCTTCAAATTGACGCAATTTGCGAAAGAGAAGTGTGATTGTGAGTGGTGCGATGATAAATTTTGAGGTACGGCCAAAGGGGTAGCAGCCATCGCAACTTCAAAGAGTGTTCAAGTGGCTCACAATTCAAAAGAGAAGCCATGTTTTCCTTTGGATTGTAAAATTTTCGAGGGGCAAAATTCGTATGGACATAAAAGAACGATGAGTTCGCTAAAGATGAGAGGTTCTATTTTCATTGTATTTATATTTTAATTTAATTGTGAAACACAATAATTGTATGGGCCCACTGGAAATTTGGGTTCTGAATCTGATTGAACCGCATCGAGGTCGTGAGCCCAAATGATAGGCCCAATATGATGGCAGTGATTTGACCAGTAAGTACCATTTTAATTTTTGTAATATCACAATACAAATTATAATAATATTATAATCAGAATTCTGCCGCGACTTATCCAACCTTTTTTTTTTTTTTCAAGAGAAGACCCATCCAACCTTAAAAGTCTATCAGTATATAGAATATTTGGCCATCTTTGGGTACTAGGATTAAGTATAAGATTGGATTAATTTTAAAATTATATATTTATTTCATCTTTAGTAAGCTTAGTTGGATTGGATTAAATAGGACTAAATTTGAATTTAATCATAAATCCATGGAATTAATGATACTAATTTACACATGAATCCATTCATGATACGTTTATTTATATCATTTTTTTTATTTACACCAAATATTAATTAATTAATGATGATTTACTTAAATTTATTTTTATTTATTGTCTATGATCTAATTGAATTGGTACTTTTATTTCTACTAACTCTAGAGATTAAATTTTTATTACTTGTATATTTAATAATTTATCAATAAAACTAATAATTTATTGCATTTTTTTATTATACTAAGTTTAATAATCACTAATATAATATTAAAAAATCATGAAAATTAATAATACCATTAATTAATTGATTTTATATAGTATTTTTGAATATTTGATAAAAATTAATTAAATATTTAGATTGTTTTATGTATTTTTATTTGAATATTATATTATGACTACCCAATAACTTATTTACAATATATTTAATTTTCTTATTAATTAATTTTTAAATTTATTTTAATTATGATTATAAAATTTGATGAATAATTGATATTTATATTTAAATGTCAACTTAATGCTATTTAATATTATCTAAATATAATTTAACATAATTTAATTCGATCATATACCAAACATAAAACTATATAATATAATTTAGTTTAATCCAATTCAATTTAATCTAGTCAAATTCTAATAATTAGTTCAATCCAATCCTTCGTGCTAAATGTAGCCTTTGAGTCTAATTCAAAGATCTACCGATAAATAACTCATCTTAAGCATAATGAGAATTACACCCACAACTGAAAGAGAAGATTTGAATTTATTATTTAAAAAAATAATTCAGGTACTAGATTGAAAACTGACTAATGTACCATTTTTTTTTATTAAATAAATTTTTTGGTTGAGATTATGGTACTATTTGTAAATAGGACTTTAGATTTGACATAAGTGAATCATTTTGTATGTATGTCTGGATGCTCTAAAATAAAATTTAAAGATAAGTTTTAATTAGAAATAAAATTGACATAAATTTTAATTAGAATAAAATCGATACCAGGGTTTAATAAAATAAAAAAGTGGTTCAAACTTCAAAGAACTTCACTCAGGTGAGGATATTTTCACTGTACAATTTGTGTAAATTCATCTCACTTTAAGAATTATTTACAAAAACTTCACATTATTTTTTAAAAGTTAAAATAAAGAAAAAGTTTAAACAATTAATCAATTAAACCATTTTATTTACATAAGTTGTTTGACTATTGTTGATCATTAATCTGGTTTTAATATAATTTTAATTATTTTACCTTATAAAATAAATAACCAATTTTTCCAAAACATATGGTTTTTTTTTTAAAACCACCCGAAGGTGGGGGAGTAGGCGAGACCCCCTTACCTGTAGATTATTAAATTAAAATAAAAAAATAACAAATACATCTGAAGGGGGACATGAACTAAAACCTCCAAGCAGAAGGATGAACATGACAAGCAGAAATAAAAGATAAATAATCAATGTAAGCGCCATGAATGCCGCCTGCGATACTTGCGACCAGTAACTAACTTGAATCATTTCCGTGAGCTGGAGGATTGTAGACCAGCGACACTGAAGTCAGAATCAAAATCACGTTCCCCTGTACCCTCAGGCTCAGAAGCAAAATACTGATTACCGATGAAGTTTTCACCGGAGCTGAACTACTCATCTGATTGAGGGATGTCTGGATCATAGGAGTGAAAACCCATATTGAAGGAGCGAATAGCCTCGATTGTTGTCCGAAAGAAAGTAGAGCCGGGGGAGGTCCTCAGACCGGTGGCATCATACACCCCATCATCCTCAAACTCGGGAATATTCGTGCAGTGATTGTTAAAGGCCACCTGTAAATGATCATCTATAGGTGTCGTACGGCGAACGGGTTCACTCGAGTCAGCTCCAACAGCATTGGAGGGTGGTGGTGGGTGGCTATCTGGAACACCCGACTCTGAAGACCAAATCTGAGCAGCCCTAGAATCCCGTCGATCAGCAGCAGCAGGCACGGAAGCAGGGGGGACCAAAGCAGCAGGAGGTCGAGCCGGCTCTGCTGAAAAGGGGGAAGTCATAGTAACAGTAGCAAGAACTGGAGGAGGAGTAGGATCAGAAGGCATCGAAGTAGAGGGAGAGAAAGCAGAGCCCGAACCCTGGCTCTGGTCCACAGGCATAGGAGCAGTCATAAGTTAAAACAATTATTGAGGATTTAATTGATATTTTACTCAAATTTCTTCTTTACAAAATTATTAAAAATAATATTAATTTTTTAAAATGGGGTCGGTTTTGTAACACCTGAAACATTATTTTTAGGGGAAAAAAAAGAAGAAATTATGAGAGGAGAAGAGCTCTTACGTGTAGAAATTTTTTTTTACTTATTAAAAGAATTATTAAACCCATTATTAGGATTCATGGGGGGTAATTATGGAAAAACACTTATTCTTTCCATAGTTAATAGAGTTTTCTAAGACTACCTATAAATTCACACTTTCTCCTCGTTTATAACCCTAAATCCATAG
The DNA here is from genome assembly GCA_030449075.1 of Murraya paniculata. Lineage (NCBI taxonomy): Eukaryota > Viridiplantae > Streptophyta > Magnoliopsida > Sapindales > Rutaceae > Murraya > Murraya paniculata. The sequence continues at coordinate 1,304,557 of JAEVFN010000039.1, read as the reverse complement.
CGTCCTTTTCTATTTCTCTCTGCTACTGCTTATTACTTTTTCACTTATACACTAGGATTCAAACTTTTGCTTAGGAGAGAGAGAGTTTTAACAGTTGATAAGTTCTACTCTCTCTATGCTCTATTTGATTTCCTATTGTTGTACTCTATTTAGGGTTTTATTGACATGGTTTTAGATTGTTACAGACCATTATGCATGATTTAGAATACATTTAAGTTGTGTTTAGAGCTTTGATTCATTGTTGAGTATTGTTAATCAATTTTTGATACAATAAACACACTAGACAATTCCATATAGTATGAATATCTTGAAATTAAACACATATTTTCTAAAAGATTCTTATGAAGAACCTTATCTTTCTAAAACTAGACATGTATGGCTTATTGAATAAATTTTGTTTCATAAGATTTGATTTCGTTTTCAATTTTATATGTATTTTCGAATAGACACTACTGCATTGTAAAACTGAGACTTCAGCAGAATAACAAACTTCACAGAATTATTGAGGTGCCAAACGAATTCAAAAAATTCTGAACTTTTAAATAGAGATTGATATATGTGTCTAGTATCCGCAGTTTTAATTTCATAATTTTTTGATTTACTTCTGATTTTATAAAAATCTCGGAACCTGCTGTGTTTAGTTAAGGCATTGTGAAACAGTTTCGAATTTGTTAAGAAACAAATAGTTATGAAAATGTTTTTGGTATCGGATCTTCTTGAAAATTTTACATGAGATACCCATAGATGTCTAGAATAGTTCTGTAAAAATTATGTCATTCTGAATTTGAGATTAAGAGATAAAATTCTGAGAGTCAGAATTGTATGGGTTTGAATTCGAAAATCAGGTTCTTAGAATAAGTTTTTAATAGTTATATCTTGTATTTGTTCAAGGTATTGGAGGTGTTTAAGGCTTTTAGAGGCTTAGAGTGTGTTAGATCAATTTTATTGTCAAGGTAAGTAACTTCATTCGTAATATACTATATATGTATGATTATTTTGATACTATTAGTTTTTATAGTTCTTTAAAATAAATTATTTTTCATAGCAAAATTAGTTTGCGTAAATGTTTTCAAATATGAAAATTATGTTACTTTTATGGTTTTAACATAATATTATAAAACCTTTAAATATGTAATTTATTTTGCTAAATGATTATCTCTTATGAAATTATCTCTAAACTACCGTAATGGAATTTGTTTTGCAAGCCTAATTTATTGTTATGATCTTTTATGAGTCTGAAAAGAATGTTTTGATCACATTTACGGTTGAGATTATTTATAACTGTTCAGGGGTCACCTTTTAAGATTGTATAAGGGCCAGAGCACCGCGAAGTGCCACAGATATTGCAAAGTGTCACGTACAAGTCATTATATATGAAAAACTAATTTGAATATTTTAGCTCATTGTCTATAGTTATTCTGTTTCTGATTCTGATCTTACAAAGCGATATATATATATATGTTCTAGACCTGTACTGGCTATTCTAAGTGTGCACACGATATTGATATTCTGATTCTGATTCTATTTCTGGTCAGGTTACCGAGAGTATAGGTGACACTATGTGATATGAGCTAACTTTTTTGTTTTCTGTGTATACGTATACTATTTGCTTTCATGATTAATTATACTTTTGATATTCTGAATTACTATGAATTTATGTTATCTTTTTATAATATGTCATTTCATAAATTTATGAATTATAATACATGCTTTAATAAAAAGAGGGCTTCGAATATTTTCTTAGTACTCGATAACTCTAGTGTGTTGGGAATGGTTTTACTTATCGAGTTGATGGCTCATTCCTCGTCATTACTTTTTGCAGATTAAGTTCATTATTGAGAATTATGCTTGTCATTGGAGTTAGAGATTCGTTTCCTTTTGCTAGTTGAATAAGAGAATGATAAACTTATGTTTCTTTTAAGTTTTTTTATTCTATGAACTTGTAATTGAGGAGTTTTGAGACTTTTGTTATATTTATATTTTTAAGAGAAATTATTTAGTGTTAGACACATAGATTTGTAGTATTAATTTATTAAAAAGTTGTGATATTCAATTTCAGATTTTTTGTGTAAGGATTTTGAGTTGAAAGTAAACTCTTTTATCACGTGCTCCGCACTTGTTAGATTTGGGGTGTTACAGGTTTACACAATTTGAGGGTTGGAAATATCACCACCATTTAAAAATATTAATTACATGTATATGCAAATGTAGGGTCTTGTGGAGTGAAAATTCAAAATAGACCTTCAATAGATTCATAATTCTTTCAAAATAACATACAATAAAATAATAGATTAATAAAATAGCTAAATTTGGATTTAAATCCTCCTAGCCCAAAGCCTACTGGACCCGAAAATCCCTTGATTTGCGCAAGAAGAGCATACGTCTTGTCGTTTTATTTTTACAATCGCCATTTCCCTAAGCTAAAATAAATTGTTAAGCTAAAAGCTAGTCCCACTATTTTATAGTTTATTCTACGGTGGATAATATTTTTTATTATGAATATTTATTAATTATTACATAAAGATGTATATGGAATTAAACCTCAATCATAAATTATTATATACATTGGATAATTATCAAATTTATAATGAAAATATTACAAGTGCATATTATAATATTACAACGAATGTCTAGCGTCAATTCTAACTAGCAATTGTGATATAAAATTTAGATAATACCAGATATGCAATGTTGCGATATAAAATTTAAATTTAAACTGATATAACATATGATATATTATATGATGGACGGTATTATTATAGACAGTCATACACTAAGAGGTCCTTATCTTATCATTTCATTCTAGGGGGCTGCTACCTTACAGCCGGTGTAAGGTACAGCCCCTCACCATAAACAGTGTCGGGTGCACTGTTTACGGTGAGGACTGTACCTTACACCGGCTGTAAGGTAGCCCTCACCTTCATTCTAATAAAATATACCCATATAATTACTCTCAAATAATTTTGCATTATTAAAGAGGATTTTGCGGAGAAAGAAAACGAACGTTATTTGTAGCCTTGCCCAATTGAATAGATTGCTGGCCGAGCCCAAATCATTAACCGAAAATTCAGTAAAGAATCGCATCAAAAGCTTATAAACCAATAATGGCCTCTCTACTTTGAATAAGGGAAAAGGAATTGGGAAAAAAAAAAAAAACCTACTTGAAGAAATTAAAAATACATATATAATCGGGCCTCTATTTTACATCACACATTGCAACACAAAAATGTCATGACAAAAGTTTGTTTTTGTGGAGGCAAATATGAACACTTTCTTATGCATGCGTCGGTTTTAGCAATGGGAGGGAGACACTGAAAAAGTCACGAAAGCAAAATTGAACAAATTCATGATGTGATGGGACCACCACAAGTAACCATTGAATTATTGCCGATATACATGATAAAAGGCATGGCAGCCAAACTTAACAAAGCCATGATGTGATAGGAGCACCACAAGCAATTGTTGAATTACTGCTGATATCATGGGGGACCCAATTAAGATCAGTTAAGATTTAAGAGGGATTTCAGTTTTTTTTAGGTAATTAATTTTTTTTAAATGTACTTCAAACTCATTCTGAATGAGTTAAATAATAAAAATTTAGATATATTTTTTACATTATAAAAAATTTATAGTTTGGTGATAAAAGTATTATTTGATGGTTTTAGAATCTTGGTTCAAATCTCTTTAACCACGTTATTTTAATTTTTTTTAATATTTAGAAAAATGATACTTTTTATTAAAATTACTTTAAAAAAAGATACTTTCACACATGTAAAATAAATAATTTATTCAATTATTATTTATAATTTAAAATAAAGTAATGAAATATGAGTTTATAAGACTTAAAATGTGTTCGAGTGAACATTTAAAAAATTAATTAATCTTTAATAAGTTAATAACTAATAATAAATACTTAAACAATATATGAAAATAAAAATATTACATAATATTAGATTATTTAATTATATATAGTAATTAATATATAAAAATCGATTATTATTCAACAATTTAATATAACTAATAATAAATATTTAAATATGAATAATATTAATTGAAGATTAATAATATAAATAATTATTGGATTATTTATCACAATTCATTTTGTTAGTGAATATATTATAATAATTGTATCACTTTATTATTTTGTAATTATCTTGTGGTATGTATAAATTTTTATTCTATCATCCTAAGATGATTTTTGAAGTAATTTTGTAGATTTTAACTATTTATTTATGTCGTTATATTATTTAGAAATTATTTGATTAAATTATTTGATTCGATATTTATTTCACAGGTTATATATTTAGAAAATATTGAAAAATAAATGTTATACTTTCGAAAATTTAAGGTTATAAGATTCGACATTTATGAAGAATTATGATTTTTAATATTTTTATTAAAAAATGTTAAAATTTTAAAATTTAATACTTTTATATTTAGTATTTTTCTAAGTACTAATAAATATTATTTTTTAAATATATAATTTAAATTAATTACAAAAAAATTAATACAATATAGTGCAGTATCAAATATAGTATAATTAAAAATTAATATAGTACAATGTAACACTAAACATTATTCAACAGTATTATAATGCAGTGCTAATACAATACAATATAATACAACACACTTACATTAAAATACCAAACGCACCGAAAAGGAAGTGATGATGAGGCTAAACGCAAAAGTGGGAGTTTTTGACGTTAAGATATTATTATTCCAATAAAATGTTGGCAAAGATAAAAAATAAAAAAAATAAAAAAGAAGAAATAAATAACTTAGTTATTATTATGTTTTTTATTGCAAATATCCAATCGGACACGTATACTTGCAGAGAAAATTGATATTAACAAATGGATGAGTCTATTTCTACTCTAAAAATTATTCTAAATACTCTTATCTTAATAAAAATATATATTACTAATTATTATTAGGAATAATTTGTTATAAGTAATATTATATAATTACTTTGAACACCCATATGGTACACTCATTATTTAATTTATAATTCTAAAACTTTTGTTCTCAACATCTTAATTAATATTTAGATGAATAATGAGGAAATCTATTTTGAAAAAAATTTTAACTACAAAGTATGATGATACCTTTTATTTTTAAAAAATAGAATGAAACAAAAGTACTGCAAAAGAATTATTTTTTTCTTTGGCCCTTCTTCTTCATCTCTTCGTCTTCTTCTTCTCCTTTTTTTGTTTTTGGGTTGTATTAAGGAATATTTTTTATTATTCTCGATGTAAGTAATTATGGATGCTGTTGATGTAAATTTTGCTCTAACTTACTAAGTAAAAATTCTAATCGAGAACAACCCCTTTAGAACTAGGGTTCTTCTTTATTGGATCTGATGATGATAATGAGTTTACCTTTTGAGCTGATCTTAATGGGTTTTTAAGTCTCCTCTTCTGAGTTTACTTTCTTAGGAAGTCTAAATGTCTTTATCCAACGATACTCTACAAGCATAAAAAAAAAAAAAAGATTAGAGGGCCGGCTTTGCCAACATAAGCCCTCCGACCATCAAGTCAATCATCGGATCTTTGAAAATATAAATTCAGAGAGAGAAAGACTAGATAGAGAAAGTCAGTATTTCCCCTTTTGAGTCCATTTTTTTCTTACCTTTTAGTGAGAATGGAAAGCATATTTATAAGTGAAATTGATTTGACTTGAGTTCTAATTATTTTGATAACAAATGTCATTGTTCTTGTGACATCTAGCGACACTTGTTTACTTATTTTCATATTGATTGACACATGAATATACAAGCTTATTTACAAATTACAGAAATAAATGTTTTAACCTTAGGTTGTTTTTACTGAAACTCCAGGATGATGGGAACCTTGAAATCTACGAGATTTATCAAAAGTATTTTGTCTTATGATGGAAGCCTAGGACCTCTGTTCTTTCTGTGCTTTGAAGCTTTGTCGTATAAAAGAATTATCTTAGGTTGTTTGTCTTAAAATAGGATCTTAAGACTTTAGAACCTTTTAGCCTTGGACCTTAGGAACCTTTTAGCCTTGGACCTTGGAACCTTTTGGCCTTTGAAGCCTTATCATCTAGGATGATTATCTTAGGTGGTTTGTTTTAAGATAGGATCCTAGGACTTTATAAACTTTTAGCCTTGGACCTTGAAATTTTTTTGGCTTTGAAGTCTTGTCACCTAAGAGAATTATCTTAGGTGGTTTATTTTAGGATAGGATCTTAGAATTTTAGAATCTTTTGGCCTTGGACCTTAGAACTTTTTGGGCTTTGAAGCTTTGCCCACTAGGAAGATTATCTTAGGTGATTTGTCCATAACTTCTTAGGTTTTTTTTTTCAACTAAATTTATTTGGGTCTTAATTGGTCCTATTCTATTTTTGGTCCAACAGATGCAAAATTCAAAATTGAACATAAATAAACAAAAAAATTAATAACTAAAATTATGTTAAATAATTTGTTTATAACTTGACTTAATTATTGTTGTAAGTTTATGTTAAATCTCTTAAAATTAGTGTGCTGAATAGTTTTATTATTGTTTTATTATACTTGCAAGTAAATTTGATATCAGTAGAACTTGTAGAGAGGAAGTGGCACTTCCTCAGCATGTGGTACGTTGATCTGATGAATTCTCTACATATTAGAATTACAATGTTAACCCAAAAAAGTAAGAATTTAAATAGGGAGTTCAAAAATCAACTTAAAGGTTTAGATAAAGAATCTCTTAATTAGATTATACTAAAAAAAAATGACTCAATTATGTAAAGATAAGACCTAAAAAAAAAATACTTACCTAATTAATATTATAACATTTAAAATAAAAATTTGCGGATCTCACTATGAGACCTACGAACCAATCACATGATAGGTATTTAGTAGGCAGATATCTTACACAAATTTTTTTCTCACGTAAATTTATATATGAATGGTGATATTTAACTCCCTCAATATCTCTCACTAGTCCCACTAATTAATTTTATTGTAGTTCCTATATTTATCCTTATATCAAACTATCAAGATGGCTATATGTCTTTTTCAAATCTCTCCTTCCTATAAACTTCCAATCCCTCAGTCAGTAAATCTTTATCAATTGGTAGCAATGGTGTAATCACATTTGTAAGGGTTAATGGGTCAACATGTGTTGCAACTATAAAAAAGAAGTGCCTAAGTTGTTTGCTTGAAACTGAATTAGGCAAACCTTACACCAAGCTGACAACGTGTGGCTATCAACAGTCCTCGCCATTGCCATGACTACCGCCATCCATCAACATAAGGAGCACCAAACCGATCAACTTTGAACCCATTATTTGCTAATGACGAACACCACTGCTTAAAGAAATACTAAATTATGCTTGAATTAGATTAGAGTTAATGAGTTGAGTTTTGGAGTTAAACCAGCGAAGTGTTTGAGAAGTAATAACAAGGATAAATTGGGGAGTATATGGGGTATATTGAGAGAGAAATTATTATTTTTTTAAAATTTTTTGATGGGGTTAATTGATAAATAGAATCGGTGAAATTATTTAAAGTGGTCAAATATTACTACTATTTATATATAATATTTTTTATTACATATATATAATATAATACATATAAAGGCCAATGGTTTCAAGTAATTTTATTTAACTGATTATCTAAATTTAAATTTAAGAGAAATAATAGATTAAAATTAAATTTAAACTTCATCCACCTTTCTTACCTTTCAGAAAAATATATATACATATAATAAACATATAACACGTATGAAGAGTACAAGTGAATTGTTTACTTATGTTCAATACTTCAATGACAGCAGTGTTGTGGCTGTAAATGGAAAGTACACACACAAGTGAGATAATAAAAACAATCCCGGAAGTCGGTACAAATTTTCAAAGCGAAAAGCTCTACCGCTTCGTTCGCTGTTTTGCTTTTCTATATATGAAAATGGCAGCCACCTTGCGGTCGTATGATCGTATCTCACCATCATCATTACCAATTCTGCAGACTCTGAGTCTGTTTCACAAAACACCACAAGACGATGGAGAAATTCTCACAAACGTTTTCGTCACCAAAAGCAAACACTTCTCAGTGGTATACACCAGAAACAGGCATTTATCACAGCAGGCATCCCTCTGTTAACCTTCCCACCAATGACTCATTTCTTGATGTTGTCTCCTTCATTTTCTCTCACAAACACGATGGCCGCATGGCTCTCATTGATTCCTTATCTGGATATTCAATCTCTTACCCTCAGCTCTTCCCTTTGGTGCAGTCTTTTGCCTCTTGTCTGCGCCACCACTTCGGCATTTCACAAGGTGATTTCGTTCTGCTCCTTTTGCCCAATTCCATTTACTTTCCTGTCATTCTCTTGGCTCTTTTGTACTTGGGTGCTATTGTGATTCCGATGAATCCATTGTTTAGTGTTTCAGAAATTAAGAAACAAGTCACTTTGTGTAAGACCAAGATAAGTCTTTCATTTACTCTATATGAAAATGTTGATAAGTTAAGGTCATGGGGTACTACTCCTGTTATTGCTGTGCCCGAAAATCTTGTTAATGATTTGAAAGAAGATAGATTTTCTGATTTTCATAAGCTTATTATTGGAGAGTTTGATTTAGTTAAAAGGCCAGTGATTAGGCAGCAAGATACAGCAGCAATTTTGTATTCATCCGGTACCACGGGTGCAAGCAAAGGTGCTGTGCTAACCCATGGGAATTTTATAGCCGTGGTTGAGCTTTTTGTGAGGTTTGAGGCTTCACAGTATGAGTATTTGAGTTCTGAGGCTGTGTTTTTAGCAGTACTACCAATGTTCCATATATATGGACTATCACTTTTTGCATTAGGATTGCTGTCGTTGGGGGCTAGTATTGTTGTGATGAGGAGGTTTGAAGCTAATGAGATGTTAAAAGTGGTAGACAAATATGGAGTTACTCATTTTCCAGTTGTTCCACCCATATTGATGGCATTGACAAAAGCAGCGAAGGGTGTTTGTGGACATAGCTTGAAGAGTTTGAAGCAAGTTTCTTCTGGGGCAGCTCCTGCAAATAGCAAGGTCATTGAGGACTTTGTTAAGGCTTTTCCTCATGTTGATTTTATTCAGGTAAAATGAACCAAGTCCTCTTTTTTTCATTTTTTGGGTTGATCATGCTGGTATCTTATTATTCAGAGATGTTTATGTGTGATTATGTTTGTTTGCAGGGTTATGGCATGACTGAGTCAACTGCAATAGGAACTCGAGGCTTCAATACTAAAAAGTTCAGTAAATACTTTTCAGTTGGACTTCTGGCTCCCAACATGCAAGCGAAAGTGGTAGATTGGGTTAATGGCTGCTTCTTGCCTCCTGGCTCTACTGGGGAGCTTTGGCTACGAGGACCTGGAACTATGAAAGGTGGTGATAAATATTTCTTTCGTTTTCACAAAGTTTTACGACTTGATATGCTTACAAGTTTTTTGATAAAATTGCCAAATCTTTCTTGTTCTCATTTTTTCAGAACTTTATTTACAATAGTTATCACTATTGGTTTTCTAAGATTTTTGTCTTAGATAGGTTCTAAGATTTTTGTCTTAGATAGCTCCTATTGTATTTTGTCCGACAACCATACCAATTCAATTAAGGAACTTTAAAACTTTTCAGGCAGGCTATTGCAGGCATTTGCTTGTCCCAACCACACCCCCGCCCCCAAGAGTTTTAGTGGTGTGTTATTGTCCTCAAGATGTGGTTACTAGCGTTAGCGATGCTTTGACTGCTCTTCGTGACTTATGTTTGGATATGAACTATTAGTTTCTGTGTTGCTTAAAGATTCATTATGGCAGCTTTAACGATTTGAAAACTTCAGATATCTATTCGTGTCTAGTGTGTGCTGCTCTATTTTCTTTGTTTGAATTCCATTCTTATCCATGCTTTCTTTCTGCTCTACAAAGAACCTATCCATCATGAAGGCTTTCCTTTTTCAGTCATCATGTATTATCAAGATATAACTTTTATAATCTTCTAAGATCATAAAGTTATCACATGGTGAAAAATGTTATTGCTGGTTTACATTATATTGCCTTGTGGCTGAAGTCTTGGCTGCCTTCTTATTTCCTAATGAAAGTAGAAATTTGATAACTTTGCCGCCTACTTTTCAGAGTACATTAATAATGCAGAGGCAACTATGTCAACTATTGATACAGAAGGTTGGTTGCATACTGGAGACATTGCTTATTTTGATGAAGATGGATACCTATATATAGTTGACCGCTTAAAGGAGATTATCAAATACAATGGCTATCAGGTCTAATACTTTTATATCAGTGGAATTTAATTTTTCGCCAAGTACTTGTATGGCATAACGTAAATAATTAAGAGTGAATTTTGTGTTTGAACTTAGTGTGTGTTTTTGAAATTTTATATGGTGGACAAGATTACATAAACGGAGTGCATTAACATGTCAGATATTCCTAAAGTCATTGCTGAGCCAAGCCCATTTGTGTGAGTAATTTTGAGATGGCATTGAATTAGTGTATTCCTGCTTGACAATGTGACTTGTCTGCAGATTTCTCCCGCTGATCTAGAAACTGTGCTGATTTGCCATCCAGAGATTCTTGATGTTGCTGTAACTGGGTAAGCATCAATGCATACTACATTTTATTATTGAGCAGAGACCATTTGAGGATGTTGTGAAATGTGTAATCTGTCCAAATTCTGTGTCATTGCTTGCATCCAATCTCTTCATTTTCTACCTAGAGCCATGGATAAAGTGCTTGGGGAGATACCGGTGGCATTTGTAGTCAGGAGAGATGGAAGCACACTAACTGAGGCTGCTGTTATTGACTATCTTGCTCAACAGGTTACTTCTGAATAAGCAATTTTCACTGTTTTACTAAATCTTTGATAATGCATCTATAAACATGAGGAGCAAACTATTAGAGCACTTAAATCTCTGTTGCTCTTTTCAACAGGTTGCTCCATACAAGAAGGTGAGGAGGGTGGTTTTTACAAAGTCGATACCCAAGTCTGCTGCTGGGAAGGTCCTCCGGAGAGAACTTAGGAAATTTTTAACCTCTAAACTTTAAGAATGAATTGCATTGTAGGCATTGTTAGCTCAATGCTACGTATCTGGGTTAAGTTCGTTTATCTTTCTGCTACCATAAGATATGTATTGTAATTAATTTGATATACAGATAAATGGCATCTCATTTTCAGTCAGCGGATAGACGGCCTTCAGCCTTTTGTTTCAAATATGATGGGAAAGTAACAAAATTGAGTGAAATAATTTTCGAACATCATGGTAATTCTTCAATTCATCAGCAGACAGAAAAATTAGAACTTCGAAGTTAACCGCATAACCTAATTAAATTTACATCGATACACCAAAAGAAAAAAAAAAATTAAGAAAACTAGATGGGTTAGGACTTCTTGTTGGCAGATTAGCACCTCTGACACTGACTTAACTTTCATAATGATAGGCATAATGGGACGGTGATGATGGAGGAAAAATGTAGTCAGATGGGTAGGTGGGATTATAGACATGCTGAGGAGGAGAAGTGGGATGATAAACATGATTTTGAGGGGAAGTAGGACGATAAACATTTTGAGGCAGGGAGGTTTGATGATCAGCATGATGGGATGGTGAAGGGGAACTTAGTTCACTGGTCACAGGGCTTGCCGTGTGAACTTGTTGTTTGTCAACTCTAACCTCCACCAATTCCTCTTCTTCAAAAGACTGGAAAATCGGGTGCAGGTATGCATCCGCCAAGTATGCCTTTAAGTTTATTTCAGGTTCCGTAGTTCGATCCAGTATGTCTTTAGCCATTGCTTCCTGATGAAGAAAATAGAGGAATGTAGAGTCATTGATAGGCACAAGAGATGTCAAGTCATGTTTATCTGTGCTTTCAGAATCAGAAGATTTTTGCAACTCAGGCAAACAGTGTGGATGTTAAATCTATAAATAGCTCATAAAACTGGGGATGTGAAAGTGCAAAATTTAATCTTCTTCTACTTCTCATAACCTGCACAACTAAGTTGGAATTTTAACGTTAACATTTCCTTTACTGTATTCTTGAAGGCTAACTGGGAAACTTGAAACTAAATACAGGACACGGCCAACTTCACAACTAAGTGTCAAGACACCTGGTAAAAGAAAAAACTGTGCTGAAAATATGGAGTACTGATGAAATGTGCCATGGAGAAGTGAATAGCATAAACAGGTCAACCATTGGGTACCTCATTAGAGCAGTTATATAAAAGATTCGTTTGGCATTAATTAACCAATTTTAAAGCATGGAGCTTACCTCAATTGGGTACTTTCTGAAGGCAGGTTCAAAGCGACTTTTGCAGTACTTGTGGAATGCTAAAGTCAATATTGGCAATACAACAAGAAATGGAGTGGAATTAGCAGCCTTTTTTGTACTAAGCAGACCCAACAACAGCAGTTGAGATATCAATAAGCTTGCTATTATGCGGCTATGAACATGCGGCCAGAATGCACCAGCACTCTCATATTGTTGATTGTATACATTGATTATCTGCACAATTGGGGTAGCATTTCAAAGTTATATGTAGAAAAATGCTTACAAATCCACCTTCTATACAAAGCAATTACATGATGCCAGAAACAATTCTACAAACATATATTGTACTTGATGACAACAAAAGACTTGTTTAAAGCATTTTTCATATTGATTAATTGCAGACAACCTTAAATTTAGGATTGATATTCTGAGTTCTGTATTGGGTATTATAACTAATAATTGGTTGTAAAGAATGCTGGATCATTAAGCTTAAGACATTCCAATTGTTCTGTTCAATTTGTATACATTGTGAATAACATGCTTCAAGAAATTCATGAACACAAGATAGACAACCAATATACATCTTCCAAACAAAAATAATAAGCGAATAAACTGACCTGGTGACGATAAACCAAGTATGCAAAGCCAAAGAACACTAGCATAAAAGGAAGAAGAATTGGTGTGATCACGGCGTACACAATCCCCAAAAGAAAGTAAAGTTGGAGAGTGGGGATGGTTTCAGGGAAATCAACGCTACCAGGATCCATAGCCTTTTCTCTGTCTCTCTCTGTCTTGACCAGAAATAGGTTCTTGAGATGAAAGATGACCAACGGCTTCAGTCGGAGAATCTCACTAGCAATGCCAGCCCATCCATCAACCATTATATATGTAATAAAGAATGTGGCCTTCATTGGTATGGACACCCCTATGGTTCTTGGAATCCTGCAAAAGGAAAAAAAAATTAACACACATTTAAATTGCCCAGGAAGCATAATAGCTGAAGTTGTACAAAAAAGAAAACAAATAAAATATGCTTATATTTATTTAGTCAAGAATAATATTGCACAAATGACATCAGATAAACTTCGCATTCTACAAAAGCCACTAGTTGTGTAATAAAGCTCTATACGACATTGCGATTTTTCATTACAAAGAAATCCAAAAATGATACAATTTGTTCATATGAAGGAAAAATCAAAAGCCGATTAAAATTTCTCTTGCTCTCATGAATTAGTTGAGTTATCTCTCATATGCCAATAATTCCCCCATACTTATGCAATACATCAAGTATGATGGAGCCACTCTCCATTTAATTTCCTGTATAGGACTAACTTAAAACAATCGATCATTCCTTTCACATACCGTGGAAGTTGTGGAAACTGTTATATCAACGTACAACAGCATAATATGTAACATAAAGTTTCAAACACGGAAATCACAAAATCTTGAAACATAGGAATATAAAACATTACTGGGTGGGCGATTGATGAAGGAAAGAGTCCAATTGCTCGAATGCTGTTCCAGTTGCAATACTTCCCAAGAAGACGTTCACCAACATAAAATAATAGTACTTAGCTGATGTCTTCCGTTCCAAATTTGATAAAGCTATATGTCCTTCAATCTTTGACATGATCATCAAAATTGTAGGAAGTATGTACAAAAAGATTTTAAGAGCAAGACCAGGAACGAAACCCTGAAGGAATGATTTGATGAATTTCCTGCAAAATAGTGCCAGTTATTTGTCCTTTTTTTTAATTAACAGGGAAAAAAAATCAAATAAAAGACGCGTTATCTATAGAGCAACTATGAAGGTGTAACATATGAAAAAGCCATACCACCATAATACAGCCTTTAATGGAATTAGCACAAGAAACCTTTACGCATAAGCAAGTTAATCTTTTGCGCAAAAAAAAAAAAAAAAAAGACTATTAGAAAATTAGGAATAAGATTAGTTTACTTACAATTCTATTACTGGCCTGAGGAATGGAGCAACTCTTTCAAGCCCCTCCAGATTTGCAAGAGATTGCACAAATGCAATGGGTATCATATAGAAAAAAACTAAGGCAAACACAGAGACTGATACTATAAGTTTCCGGATGGTTAATGAAACAAATGGTATAGCCAAATTTCTCCAATAAATATCGCGAGGTTCTGGAGCCCAATTTGTTAACCATAGAGTGGGATTCTTGCATTGTTGTGTTTGTGCACAAACAGCAGCCCCCCAACGTGATTTAAATGAAACAAAAGCAACTGGAAGAATAGATTTTGAGTCTTTCAGAATTTTTTGCCGCTCCACTGACATCTGATTGGGTACAAATGAACAACATACCTCTGTTAGAACTAGTGAACCAAAACAAGGGGGCAAGAGGCTATGTTTGTTGCACAGAGTTGATTAATACGAAAATTCAATGCAATTTTCAGATTTTCATTTTTTTCAGAGTTTTCCTTCGAGTGATCCGTGTATAAGATCAAGAAAATTGAGTAGTCACGGACAAAATGGAAGATATAACTTACTCTTTTCTCAAGCTCCTTCATTTGCTGCTTGTAGTAGTCAATTGCATCAACTTTTTTGCCCCAAAGGCCCAAAAATCCCATCTGAAAATGAGAAGCATTTGAAGCATCAAAAACTAATAAGTACTAACAAATCGATTGGTAGCTTAGACGCTATCAAACAGCCCAAGGAATTATACAAGTTATATCCAAGTGACTGTACCATCATGTTTATAAAATTACTACCTTTGTAGTTGGCTTCTTCTCTGGATATCTCTCAAACTTTAGTTGGTTATAGTCCAACCAATTCCGAAGCCTCTCTCTCTTTCTTACCAACTTGGCAAATTTGTTTGCATTGTAGACAGCCTGAAGTAAGAAAGAATACCATCATGAATGAAGAGAAGACAAATGATTTTAATATAAAAGAAACTAATAAAAGGACTTTTAATGAGAAATCATTTCAATAAGAAAGGAACTTAATGAAAGTTCTATGACCTGGTGACAAAGATAATGATCAGGATGATTTGTTTGAAAGAAATGTTCTATAGTTTCTGATAACGATTGACCAGAAACATGTGGAACATTCCTGACCACCACCTGCAAAGAAATAAACAATCCAGACACTTTAAAGCACTTGTCAAAAATTATTGTGATAAACACTAAATAGATTTCAGTTTGAAGAGAATATTTTGACATTACTACTCAGATACAATCATATCCATAACTGAAAATATCCAGAACCTATTTCTTTAATAAAACTTCAGTACGATTGTTTGCAAAATAAAAAGAGAAAAAAGCATTGAACTTAGTAGCTGACTATAAAATTTGAACATTATAAACTTAGAAAACACTTTAGCTGAAGCATATGGAAACGTTAACAGAGTGGGCTACCTTTTCCACTGCTGGCAACTAACAATTTGCTGGTAAGTCTAAGAGTGAAAATCCTAGATCCTTATTCGGCATCCATTTGCCTAAATGTATTAAAAGGTTAAACTCCAAAAGGTACAAACTTCCAAAAATACAGATCATAGATGCACAATAAGATCTCTGAAGATATGAAAACAATAATGGGCAATTTTGACCCTGAAAAATACATGATGAACAATCATATGACAGTTGGATCTTGATTTCTAGCATGCTTTAAAAACCCTTCTTGGGTGAATTAAGAAGCTATAGGTCAACTCACTGTGAACTGTTCTGCACGCCTTGATTGTGAAGCCAAGAAGCGCAACCTCATTGATGCTACGATATCATATTCTTTGTAAAGCATGAAACAAATCCATATGGTGAACAGGTATTCCAATCCTATATGGACAAAAAACCTGAAATTCAAACATAATACTTCTTTAAAAAATTGATATGGTATACAGCAATAATTCAGTGAAACTTAAATGGCAAGGAAAATGATACCAGCATAAAACAATATTGTTCCCGCATTTTAAAGTAGAAACATGTGCACAAGAAGAGTTTTTCTTCCACAAAATGGTGATTTGATAAGTTCAGATTGTAAGAATAAATGACAATAACAAATCAGGTAAATAAATTTTGGTTCTACATACTGTACCATTATCTTCGATCTGGGAGAATCAAAGTTACCTTATGGATTTAGGGCGAACGTTAGATATTGAAAGCTTGTCAATATCACTCACAACCAATTCTTTCCTCAAAAAGAATAGCGTTCCACTTGACACATTGACTGGAATAAGGACAAGGAGCACCACTATTGTCATTGGTACAAAAATCTTTAGGCTGTCAGACCAAACAGAAAAGACTAATTATAACACGAACAATGACAATTAAAGCCTCAAGTTACAGAGCAACAGCCAAGTTTGCAACGCGATAGACAATATAAAAAATTGTCAAGAATGGGCCAACACTTGCTTCAGGTCTTGTAAATTCACTTTCAAACTCATTCCTCAATTAAATTTAACTCCAATTTGAATTAACTCACCCACTAAAAGGAAATGCAAACAGAAATAGTAGACACAGAAGCCACAACCAGATTGATCAATACTCATAAGGAGTATTTGTGCTGTCTCGTCCTCAGGTTCTATAGAACTGGTTAGTTTAGCAATTCCAATTTACAATAAAATTTCCTAACTAACATAGCCATCAGGTGAGACAACACTTTAGTGGAAAGCATCCTTTGATGATTTTTTTTTTCCGGGGTTGTTAAATCCATCCTCCAAGATTATAAGTACACATCTTTTAATAAGCGCTCATAAAAAAATTAAAGAGGATATACATAGTAATTGGACAAAGAAACAGCAAACTGAACAGTGGATTAAAACGAAGACATTGGGCCCAACTTTTAGCATCGACTTTAATCAGTCCAAGTAATAATAATTTTTCTTTGTTCCGGTTACAAAGGTAAAACGAAGCACTTGAAACCCTACAACTGAAACGAAATAAATGATAGAGGGAATAGAGGTCGTCCATAATGCATAGACTGAATTTTTTTTTTTTTTTTTTTTTTTTAAGGACAAACTATCACAACAGAAACATTCAGCAGAGGTGTCCAGTTAAACCCACTCCAGAGTACAAAAGCAGCAGAAGTGATGATATTACATCCATATTGCATTAAAAAGCACGGACACTTGTACACGTGCTAAGATGGATACTAAAGATTATAAAAAATTTCTTCAATTTTGTGAAGAATCAACCAATATCCAGACCAAAGACGTACTAAAACAGAGTAGGAAAATTAGGCTTACCACAGTGTTTTAAGTTACTAAAAAGTTGAAGAATTAAATTTTGTTGATAACTCCATAATCTCAAACAAAAAGAGAAGACACCCAAAAGGTGAAAAAGCAATGAGAATTGAATTGTAACAAATGCAGGGAAGAAGAGAGAGGGAGAGAGTACCCAAGAGTGTAAATTCTCAAGAACACAGCAGAGTCGAGGCCCGCATGATTGATAATCTCAGACTCAGTCATCTTCAAAGCCTGAGGCATCCAGTTCAAGAAAGTAAGATATGTCTTGAATTCCAAGTTAACAAACTTGCGCACAAAGTTCCTAGACCTCCTTGGGCTGCTTCTAGCCCCATTGATGTACCACTTGGGAAAGTAAACTCTGTCATTGATGGGTTGAATTCTCAGCAAAGCAAAAGCTAACAAGAATGCAAAAGCGGATAGTATGTTAATCAATGCAGACACCCCAATATCACCAAGAGTAGCCATTGAAACAAACCGAAACAACAAAAGAAAGAAGAAACTAGAGGTTATGTGAAGAATAGTTTGAAGCAACAGAAAGGAAAGAATATATTTTCTATTTTTCCTTTTTTGATGTTTACTTTTTTATTACTAGAAATTGACAAAGTTGGCGGTGCAGTGGCCTTTATGGCCTAATGGAATTTGATATGTTATAAGGGGGTTACCACTTACCATTCTTTTTTCATTGGACCACAGGTGATGTGTTTTGGCTTAATGAAAAATGTTTTGTTTTCTTGTTTTGTTTGGGATTTGGAAGTACTTTGACTAGCAGTAGCAGTGTTGTTCATGACATGTGCATGTGAAAGGTGAAGTCATTTGTTATTAATTTTTCAGTTCTCTTTGGGATGAGAGAGAAGGGGGTGGTGGGCCTGCTGGTGACTGGTATTTCTTTGTGCTTGCCAATGCAGCTAAATTTTTTGTCCCTTGTAGAAGCCATGTGGTTAAAGAATGGATTGATTGCAATGAAACCCCTGAAATTTATCATAATAATAGAAGGATTTAAAAGGTTTATTTATATTGCAATTTAAATAGATTTCATGGAAATACTCTTAAACTTAACTTAAAAGAGATTATTTCAAGCACAATCATCAAACCATTAGTTTAAATTGCTAAATAGGTATAATTTTTCTTTTGAATTGTTGAACTTACACTAATATTTTTTGTATTTCTTAACTACCTTTACTTTTATTATAATCTATATAATAATATAGTGGTCTACATACATACATAAATGATTAGTTTTGTATATTATATATAGATTATGTATATTACAAAATTCATTAAGTTAATATTAGTGTTAGCCAACTTTTTTTTTTCCTCTGTTTGAGTTAAGTTTATGAAAATTTGACTATTTTTTCTATTGATGTAACATTACTTTTATATAAATGTATACAAAGATTATACACATAATAATTTTTTAAATTCAATTTGAAAAAGATATATAACAAGGTCGATAACCAGTAAGTACATTATGTTTAATGGTCAACTCAATTCTTTAGAAGATAGTGTGGATTCAAATGCACCAATCAATTCGTAGTAAATACTATATAATATCCTTGAGGTGTTAAGCTTTTAACGAAAATATCTCTTGCTCATATTCTTGCAGATTCAGGGGATCTCACTCAAATTATTACGTTATACCTTCGCCTCCATCTTTTGCACGCGGTGGAAAGCTGGATGTAATCATGAAAGCACGCCTACGTTACCGCCGTAAAATCAGCAGAGCCTTTTAAATGCTGTTTCTGTTTTAATTTTACTTTGCAGGAAAAGAATTCTCCTTTAATCTCTCCTTAATTAATTATGATCAGATTCTTTTCTACGAAGACATTGTGGAACCAAATTTATAAAACAATCATAATATTTATTGCCACAATATCATTTATTTGGTTTATTTTGCCCCAAAAAAAAAATATTGATATGTTGTCCTAAACCGTTGTTATTTCATTGTAAAGCTCTAATAAAACTCGGTGCATACTTAAATTACACACAAACATTAGATAAAATCATTTTTAGTGGTCTCTGAAAATAAAAATTTAATTGAACGGTTTCAAACAGTTTCATTTAACTGGTCGCTCAATTTTAAATCTTGAAGAAATAGGGACTTACAAAAATTATTTACGCATATAAATCAAAGAATGGGTAGTTATTAACGTATATAGTAATCACAAATTTGACAAAGAAGTTGCTGCAATATGAAGTAGGAAAGCTCAGCATCCTATCATTGGTGAATGGCGAGTCTAGAGATTCTATATATCCGTGACAAAAAGTTAAAGCTATATCTTTGTTTCTTCTAAAGCCATTTCCAGCATGTTCCATCAAACATGTGATGACAGTCTGTCAGCATTGCCAAATAGACAAAATTATTCAATCAATCAAGATAAGTTCACAAATCCATTCTCAAATTTTTACAAGTTCTACATTTCTTACAATTTATTTTATTCCATACAATTGCATTACAGTCAGCCAACAAAAACAAATAAAATAAAGAAGGCTTGATACAACAAGGGCACCACTAGCATGAGATATAAAAGAAAACAAAAAATGGACCAAACTTAGTCTTGATTGCTATTCAAGATGCGCTGAATGGTACAATCTGGAAATGAAAATGGGAACTGCTGGGTGCCACTAAAACAAATATTACAGATATAATAATGTACACTACTCCGAAGAAGAGCCGATGGAAGCCTCACGATGGCTTCAGTCCTTTCATCGCCGCAGAAAAAATCTAAAATGTCATAAACAGATTCAGCTTACAATGCAATTCAAATAGCAAGATTGTCCAACAACTTAATAGTGCAAGAACTACCACTTGGTGAAAGTGTATATACCCTTGATCATCAATATTAGTTCAGTTATGCAAGAAATAGCATATGCTACGTTTAGCAACCATTTAGTAACCATTAGACACTCCACATGGCAAACATTAAATGTAGAATGCAAAACATTTTTCAAAAACAACATATATGTTAAATTCAAAAATAATGTAGATAGCCCACACATACCAGTTAATATAACCAATAGGTTAATCCAACATTATATACTCACAACACTAGGTAAAGCAAGTACTATAATTTTGCTTCAATTCACAGTAGAATAGCTATTAGCTTTGCAAAAGTTCATATGGCATAAAACAAAGCAAAGCAGCCTTGAAAGATTATTGAATAAAACAGAAATCCTTCCTTATGAATTTGCAAGACGAGTTCTGGGGCAGTTGCAATCATCCAATTGTTCCATCATGCAGGGAGGTATTTCAATTGTTCCAGTAACCCTATGAAGTTAATATTAGAGACAGAGCTCATTTTCAAAAAGTTAGATAACCCACTCCGGGATCAGGCTACAGGACCTAAAATGTTAGATCAGTATTGATAATGATCTGAATCAAATTTGATTGGTGTTAGATACTTCGATGGACTAAAAAGGTATTGAACTAACTGACAAATAAGATCCATGTTAAGCAATCGCCATGACTACTCCAATTTTTTCTCCTCTTTTTTTTTTTTCCTCTCTTAAAATCTCATATATGTAAGTTTTTGCTCAAATGAACAAGTTTTTTACCCAAATAACGAAACAAACATTAGAAAAATGATAGACAAATACAGAAAACTACATACTCTGGATGGTGCTGCAGGATCCTGTTTCAAATGTCCACGGGGTTGATCGTGGCTACTGCTCTCCTCATGCTCGATGAGATTCCTTTCTCCATTCTCAGCCAACGCTGAAGTTCCCTGGTTAAAAGCATCACCATCTGAAGATTTTTTCTTTGATCCGCTTCTTAAGGCATAAGATTTTTCATCTTGGATAACGTCAGTGGGGAGATCTTGGTTCTTTTTATTGAACTGTGTTGCTGCTGCTCGTGCACCAGCGATGGCTGCATTGAGAGTGGATGATTTCTCCACTGCAGTTGATTTATTTTCGGGAAAATTTGTAGACATAGATCCTGGCTTCAAAGAAAAAGGATCTTGTGCATTTGGAAGTGGAAACTTCACAGGCAGTGGACCTTTAACAGGGGTAAGACCCCTAACAGCAGCTTCGTAGACCTGTGATAGGAATAGAAATCAGTCCCTGTTTAAACAAAATGCAAGAGACACAGGCACCAAATTTTTGCATGTCATGTACCTTCTTTTCCAAGTTATAAACACCCTGATAGCCTCGCATTTCAAATGGAACTAACAGTTTCTGCATTTGATTGAGTCAGAAAAGATTCATCAAAAGTTCAATGTTCATCAGATGGTAATCTATAGCAGGGTGAAAGTACTCACTTGAGGATTTTCACAAAGCCAGCAAAAATCTGTTTGTGCTTCTAGCCTCACCTGTCACAGAAAATTGGTATAAATTAGCCAGCATACTCATTGTACATTATTAAGTTGATAATATAGGGAACAAAGCGATCATGGGAGTGAATAGCTAACCCCTTCAGGTAGCACTTCCCAGCTTGCTAGTTCTTCGCAGCGAACACAGCCAACTACTTCAACACACCCTACACATTTAGATATGTCAAAAATTAGAAAAAAAGAAATTATATTGACTCTATTATTTCTCCAATATGATTTCCATTCTAGCTTAATATTAAGAGAAGCCATAAAACACCCAGGACCATCTCTCACTTGAAATTGAAAAGCACTTCAATAATTTAGTGAAACAACTTGATTCCACATTTCAACTCACCTCATACTCCATCCAATTTCTTTTTGTGAGCAACCGCAACTTTTGTGTATAGACCATCAGAGGGACACACACATGACACAACATAGAGAGTGAAAGCTTGTGTGAGATTATCAATGAAAATGAAAAGGAGCTAAGTGGACTCACTAGTCCACCAAATCAAGTCAAAACTTGAATCTGAGCTTCAAAGCTTTGTTTGTGACCAGATATTGTTAATTTTCACATCTTCTGCAGTTCACATCTTTTGCAAAGCTAGTGGCATCAATATGATTAATTAGGTGCCAACTAAGGGTCCGTTGACTTAGCAGTTTGGCAAGCCGCAGCTCTAAAAGTAGTCGCTAAACACTTGCAGATAGCTTGGAAGTTAAAGTGATTCCCACAGTTATTTGATGAAAAAATCACTAAAAATCTGCCTAGGAAAGGAGCCCCAGGAGCTTGAACTTCACTACTGGGCGGCCGTGATGAAAACTCATTATCTTTACTATTTTTTTCAAAATTATTAATTTTCACCCAACATTTTCACATTTTATCTTACAGCAGCTATGCCTTGAAGTCTAAAGTCCATCTACATTTATTCTCGAATATAAATTTGAAAAATAATGAATACCTAGAAGTCTTGAAACTGGATAATGTTGAGGAAACTGAAGATCAGTGATCCCATTGACTGCATAAATTTCCCTGTAAAATTCTTCCATTGCTTTGATGGTAGCCTCTTCAGGAATCTTGCTAGCAGCATGAATCCATAGACGGCCTTCATAATCACAAAGACAATATAAGTTAATTATTTAATTACGTTACTATTTAAACAAGCCTTAACATCTAATAAATAATTAATTATTATGAATATGAGAGCAAATTATATTTATATACCTCGAAGAGGAGCAGGCCAAGACCTGCCTTCAACACGCTTGATTCCGTAAACGAGGAGTGAAGCCCATGGTTGATGCATCGTCAAACACGGGTTCGTGTAGTTCCCTTGCTTTCTTACTCCTCTCATCTCTTTCTCTGTGTTTGGTTCCCGGGAGAATCACTCGGAAAATTTCACACTACTTGAAGTTGTCTCCCAGAATCTGTTCTTTTCCTTTAAGCTCGCAGGGTTTATTTATATTATTTAAATAGTAAATATAATGGCAATAGTCACGTGCAATAACAGATCTACGCGTGCCAGCGCCAATCAAAATTAGAGTGGACAAAATTTGAAACGCCTGTCTACTCAACATGAATATAATACAAATAAATGAGTTTGAGTTGTAAAAATTGATAAGATTCTTAAATGAGTTTGGTTCAATACATAACTTTTTTTTCTTTGTCGTGTTAGGGATTTAGGGTTCAATTCCTTAACTTATTTATCTAATTAATGATATAATTACTAAACAGTTAATTAAAACTAACCTAAATTTATAGACTTTAAATTATATTTATGTTTTCAATTTTAAATTGATTTACAGAATCTTTCATCAAAATATAAATATTAGACATATATTTTTTTTTTTGTGAAGGATAAACATTTATATGGTGCTCAATTCTATAAGATTAAAGATAGAATGATGTAATTTTTGAGTAAAAATATATATTTTATAATATCAATACATAATATTATTTAGAGATATAAAAGTGTAATTTTTGACAAATGTGCATGCAATATTTGATGTACATCATGTAAAATAGATAATAAGTGAGTTGTTGGATTATGTCGTATTGGGTGACAAGATTACTTGATTAATAAATAAGTGCATTGATCACATGATTAAATTTTTGGGGGAATTATCTACCATCCAACTGTTTGTTTTGCCTTTTTAAAAAATACATAATATTTTTTTTTCTTTCAGTGCGCCATTTGAAATTAGCCTTTTATTACACTTGTCCACTTCCGTTATAACTGCAGTTAATGAATTTAACAGAATATTAGTGCAATGACCTTTTTACCTCTCAAAGTTAAAATTACAATTTTACCAAAAAAATAAGATAAAAAAATTTGTATTTGTTTTTTTATCTATCAACTGAGTTAAACAATGTCGGTTTTTTTTTTTTTTAACCCAATAAATGATGTCATTTTACTCATTTCTTCTTTTTTTTAAAAATAGCATAATACGACATAGTTTTAGATATTCGAATGAAATGCTTATTTTATTCCTCTCACGTCAGTAACGTTCTAACAGCGGTTCGACAGAAGTGGACGGGTGCAATAAAATGCTAATTTCAAGTGGTGCTCTGAAGAAAAAAAAAGTGTTTGCGTATTTTTTAAAAAGACAAAATAAATAAGCGGACGGTGAATAATTTTATTAATTTTTGTGTGACGCTTGAGTCTCAATGTTTTTACACGATTATTAAGTGAGCTATATTTAGATAAGCTTAAAGGTGAACTTGCTTCAAAATAAATTCATTTTGGTACTGGTTCGTCATCTCTTTTGACAATAAATCTAAATATATAGAATAATAGATCATAAAAGAGTTTCAACTTTAAAGAATCTCCACGTTCGACTACGTGAAACTGACACGAACTAAATATGATTAATAACCCATTTTGCCAAGTCATAACTCATAATATATGTAACTTATTATGTATAATTTATCTATTAAAGAAAATAAAAGGAATGAATTTGTTTATAAAATCTGTTCTGCATTTCAAATAGAAGAAGAGTGAGTAATCCATTCTTTCTTTTCTAAGGGTATTTTGGACTTCTCAAGAAAATTTTATCATATTTATGAAACAAATGAGTTTGGTGGCATATTCGGGAAATTAAGCCACATCCATGGCATATTCCCTCCAAATTCGTCCACGTAACAGTCATAAAACCCTAGAGCGTTAAACTATAAAACCCTTTTAGTGCCCAACATTTTGACGTCGGTTCTGCAATTTCGCAGTAGCAGTTGACTGAACACGAGCTCGAGCTTCTTCTTCACTTCTTCTTCATTCAATTCAACAATGGGCGGAAAAATTAAAGATGCAACACTACTCAGCGAACCCACAAACAACACGACCACCACCCAACAAATCCAAAGCAATAAGAAAAAGAAGAACAAGAAGAACAAGCACAAAGAGATTGAAACCGAAGATGAAGAAGAACAAAACGAACTGAATCTAAAACGAAAACTTGAAGCGATTGAAACCGCCAATGGAGCTGAAAAGAAAAAGAATAAGAAGGAGAAGAAGAAGCAGGAGAAAGAGCTCGAAGAAATTGAGATATCAGAACAGAGCGACGATGGTGGTGGGCATAAGACGAAGCAAAAGAGGAAGAAGAAGAACAAGGAAGATAGAGATAAGGCAAATGATAAAGAAAGTGAAAATGTTCACGATGAAACGATTAGCTTTGTTAAAGAAGAGGATGATGGGCAAGTGGTGGTGACTGGAAAGGATGTGAAAGAAGCTAGATACAAGGCGTTGAAATCATTTACTGAGTCTAAGCTTCCTGATGATGTATTGGGTTGCTGCAAGAATTTTAAGAATCCATCTCCGATTCAGTCTCATGCGTGGCCTTTCTTATTGGACGGTCGTGATTTTATAGGGATTGCAAAGACTGGCTCAGGTGGGCATATTGATTTGATTCGGTTTGAATTTTTCTTTTTCTTTTTTTTGGGGGGGGGGGGGTGTTGGGTTGTGGATTTGTTGTGTAATTTTTGGTAATTCAGGTAAGACAATAGCATTTGGGGTGCCGGCAATGATGCATGTGTTGAGTAAGCGAAAGGGGAAGGCAGCGGGGAAGGGGGCAAATCCGCTTTGCCTTGTGCTTTCACCCACAAGAGAGTTGGCTGACCAAGTATGTACTTATATGTCACTGCTCTGCTTTTAGGCATTGTGACTGTAAATTATTAATTATGCTGAAGTTTTAGGTTTTACATTACAAACAGAATGATAAATTTTGAATGGTTGAAAGACTACATCTTGGAATGTATAGCTCTGTGATTTTCATGGTAGAATGCAGCACGAGGATTTTCCAGGAGTTCGGCCATTGTATTATTTTTCTAGTCCAGGCATGCAGTAACATAGATACTTGTTGAGTAGCAATATGAGTAATCAAGCTACTTATCGTTTTCTTTCAAAGGAGAAAAAGCTGTTTCTATCTTTGCAATATTGATTGAAAGTTGAAAAAAAAAAAATCAGGAGCTACAGAGACTGTATTAAGTGGTAAAATGTTTTGTTTGTGCTGTATCAGTCTTACAGCAGTATGAAACAAGCATGATCTTTTAAAGTGTACCTATCTTATCTGTTTACATGTTCTTTTATGATGTTGTATTGCTGCCTATTTTCTTTTCATCCATGTTTATGTTATCTCTTACTTGTCTTGTTTAGTTGATACTATGAGAAACATTCCTCAAAGCATGAACTCCACTATTGACTTTCATTGCTGGTAGCAGATTTATGATGTTTTGAACGATGCTGGGAAACCTTGCGGTGTGAGGTCTGTTTGTGTGTATGGA
The DNA here is from genome assembly GCA_030449075.1 of Murraya paniculata. Taxonomy (NCBI): domain Eukaryota; kingdom Viridiplantae; phylum Streptophyta; class Magnoliopsida; order Sapindales; family Rutaceae; genus Murraya; species Murraya paniculata. Next base: position 1,278,037 of record JAEVFN010000039.1, on the reverse strand, counting down.
GGAACCTCGAAACAACCTCAAATTAAGGCCTTACAGTCTGGTGTTGTAAGTTATTCTATATCATCTTACTAATTGTTTTTGGCTGGCTTCACTTAGTTTTCCCTGTTTGGTTGTATGTTAGGCCATTCTAGGCTCCAACTGTATGTATCCTAACGGATATGAAGTTTGCATGATGTCTTTTATAGTTTTTGGTCTGAATCAGTTTTTAATTTGGATTGTTAGTTATGCATAATTGATACTTTGTTATTCATGTTTATGTAATTACTATAGATTGCAGTCCTCTGAGAATATTTCAACATGAGGCATAATTCAAGTCTTTTAATGCCAGTTCGATCTTTGTTATTCACTTGTGAGGCATGTTGTCTAGTTTTCTTTCAGATCTTATTCTACACTTTTATATTTCTTCATAGTTGAATTCTCACTTGTCATTTCTGTGTACTGCTTGTTTCGTAAAATAGCCCATTAAATCAGCTTTAACAACTCCAATTCTTAATTCCACTGTAACTATATACATCCCTGTCAAAAATGATCTACGGCTATCTTTACATTTCTTATGCCAGAAAGGCATTGAAAATGAAGATATCAAGGTTGGCTATCGTTCATTTGATGCTTTTAGATTGTGAGTGGCACATAGAGAGAGAGTTCTATTGTCTTAATTTTATTGATTGTGTGGAGATCTAGTTGCGTCTTGCTGCTAGCATGGAGATAATTTGTCCTTTTTGTTTTCATTGGAAGCATATAGTTATTTTCTTGATTGTGCCTATTTTTTATTCTAGGATGTGATAGCTGGCACTGGCAATATGCAAGATTTTCTTATAATCACCTAGTAATATGACATTCTCTTTCTTTGTGTGTAGGACATTGTGATTGGAACACCTGGTCGTTTGATAGATTTGATTGAAATGAATGTCTGCCAACTTTCTGAGGTTTCTTTTGTGGTAAGGACAGTCGTTTAGAATACTGGTATTGTAATTATTATCTCTATGTATTGATTTAGTTATGAATAGCACTGGTGTTTTTTTAGATGTTTGAATTTCTTGTTTCAATTTGACAGTGGGTTTAATTGTGGTTTATATCTGGCTTATTAAGTTGGAGATAAAGTTTGCAAAGTTATTAAAATTATTACAAGATGGGGTGAGTAAAGTGGATGGGAAAAGGTAGAAAACCTCAAGAGTCTCTCTTAAGCCTCAACTAGAATACTTTCAAGGGGAAAGACAAGTAGAAGTTTTAATACAGTTTGTTAAAGGCTTTGCCATCTGTAAATAAACTCCTTAATTCGTAACTTTATACAGGAAAAAGGATTCTTTAGCAAGATTTCCTAAATTTCTAAACAGAATCCAAATGTGACTAAAAGTAGAAGAAAGAGCAATACAGTGAATACAAAATTCTATGCAAACTCTGCCTTATAAATTGGTGTGGCAGTTTTGTCATTGCCACGTGTCCTACATTTTAAGAGGAGAACAGAAAAATAAGGAATGTGGGAAATGTGGCAATAATATAATAGTGCTTTGTATGAGTAAAGTTTGTAGAAAACTTCGTTTATAACAATAAGTATTAAATATAATCTGAAATCACTTGATGTTTAAAACTTTCTGTAGGTCCTTGATGAAGCAGATCGAATGCTTGATATGGGATTTGAAGAGCCAGTTCGCTTTATTTTGAACAAGATATCTTCAGGTATATGTTATATATGATTCTGTTTATTCTCTCCCTTATAATTATCACTTGATGTCTTTCTGAACTGGAACAAGGTGTAGAGGCAGAATATTTTGTTTGGGGGGTGGGGGGGCCAACATATAAACACTATTAACATCAGTTAATGACATTTAAGTGGCCAAGTACTTATGTGCCCTTTAGTTTTTATCCCAAAACCTTTTTCTTTTTCTTGTTTTTTTTTAACCATAATTTATTTTTTTTCTTTTTCTTTTTTGGTGATGAAAATATAGAGTGAGAGAAACATAATCTAAAATAATTTAGAATAAGGAAATCTCTTATTGATGGGGATTTGCTGTAATGATGTGTAAAAGTCTTCATCTTTTAATCATTGTTGCATTGTCAATTGTAGTCGTATTGGGCTCTTTTATCTTACATATGTGATTTCGTTTGGATACATTTTCAATCCAAATTAAATATGTTCATGACAGACATTTCCCTGACTTGTGCAAAATTCTTAAAATTGTTCAGCTCGCCAGATGGTAATGTTCAGTGCTACGTGGCCTGTGGAAGTTCATAAATTAGCTCAGGAGTACATGGATCCTAATCCTGTTAAGGTGCGGATCTTCATTTCTAACGACATATTGGTTCTTTTTTTTTTCTGGGTAAAAAATTTTTAAACCCTTGCCTTTCTTAAAAATAAATTAGTTTGGTTTCAGGTAGTAGTAGGTTCAGAGGATTTGGCTGCCAACCATGATGTTATGCAAATTGTTGAGGTTAGCTTTATCCCATGGGTGACCCATTTAGCCATCAGAATTTTTTTTTTTCAATTAACAAACATGTCTCGTACAAATGTAGGTCTTGGATGATCGTTCACGTGATCAGCGTTTGATTGCATTGCTAGAAAAATACCACAAATCTCAAAGGTATTATTTGGTAACTTCTTGCAATTTTATTTTAATGTCTGATATATTTTGGGTTCCACTACACATCTTCTACTGATTTATTGGATTGCTAAAATACATATTGGAACTTCGTGTTCAATCTGGTAGGTTGTGTGATTATCTAAATTAGTGAGGCGGAAGAAAAAGAATTACGAGAGAAAATGAAGAAAGGGGAGATATGATCAGAATGTGCTTGAGGACAATATTTCAGAGCCTATTCATTGTCCAAAACATAAACTTTATCGACTATTAATGGATCATTTAAGGAAAAACCTAAATGGAGAAGTAAGATTAATATCCTTAAATTAATAAAATCAGCATATTCTCTTCTTCACTGTAAAAGACGTGTGGGCAAGTAAATTCTGGTTCTGCTGTTTTTGAAATGGATCAATTCAGATATTGCTTCAGATAATTTAGATTGTTCCAAATATCTATTCTGAGAAGCACTCTGGGATTGGGCTAAAGCGACCCATTAACTTTTGAACTAGTCCGAAACCTGTGAAAACTCTCTCTAGGGATGTGGAGATTTTTGAGTGCTGGGGTTTGGATACTTTTTGTATAATGGTTGGAAGCATTTCGAACATGAATTTTTTTTTTTTTGTGGTTTATACCCAAACATGGGGAAGAAAAATGAGAAAACATAAAGTACAAATTAGAGATAGAAAACAGAACAGATAGAGATAAGAGAAAGTATGGAGGGTGAACTAGTGGGGAAGAAATAGAAGACAAAATAGTGAGGACAAAAGTAAGAGGCGGACAAAGAAGCAGAAAGGAAGTGGATGTGTTCTCATGACTAAAATCATGTATATATTCATTCTTTCTGCTTGAGAACAGTAATAAACCTAATAGATTATTTTATTTACCAATCATGATATAATTCAAATCAAGTTTCTACTCAAATAGGAAAACAGAGTAATATTCTTGAAGTCCTAAGCTTAAAATATTCTTAAACCTAATTTTTATTTGGCATTAATGTAATATATTTGTATTTTTATTTTATTGAATTTTATGATTCATTGGTGGTCTATATTCCTGCGTTAAGGAAAGGAAAACCAGGAATTTCATTAATTAATTTCTTGAAAATATCTTTTGGTCTTTATTGTTATTACATCCTTTTTGATATGGAACTTAAACTTATGATCAGGAACAGAGTATTAGTTTTTGCCTTGTACCAGCTGGAAGCTGATCGCCTTGAAAATATGCTGAGGAGAAGGTAAATTTTTGTCATCTTTGTGTTATATAGTTTTTGTATAATAAGCGGCTCTGTCTGCCTACACCGTCAAGCAGCTGAAGGTAGAACTGTGTTGATGAATCCCATTTTCCTGTAACTTTGAGTTTTTATTCATTCATTTGTCTTTTCTTTTGCTCTTAGTGGTTGGAAGGTTGTTGCAATACATGGTAAGAAAGCACAACATGAACGTACAAAGTCACTGTCATTATTCAAGGAGGGAACTTGTCCTTTGATGGTATGCATCTGCAAATCAGTATTTTGACTACAGTAGGGGAAGCATTGTGGTGTAGTAATTCTCTGGGATTTCTGAAAACTAAGAGGAAATGAAATTGTTAAAAATTACAGTGATGTGCAGATCTAAACTGGTAAATTTGGTTTTGATTAACTAACTATGGTGTAAGAAAAGCACAACATTATTATTGCAATTAATGATTGGGTGTAATTTTTAACTCTAGATTTTTGTCCTCTCTTTTCAATTTCTAAGAACTTGATTGTTGTAGCATTGACGATGAATGTATTTGCAGGTTGCTACTGATGTTGCTGCACGGGGATTGGATATTCCAGATGTTGAAGTAGTTATTAACTATTCTTTCCCTTTAACCACGGAGGATTATGTCCATAGAATTGGGAGGACTGGTCGGGCTGGTAAGAAGGGTGTCTCTCACACATTCTTCACAAATCATAATAAGGTAGCATATCAAAACTTTTCATGTTATCGTTGCTTGGATTCTGGAGTCAAAACTATTACATCATTATTGCTATTTCAGGCGCTTGCTGGGGAGCTGGTGAATGTTCTCAGAGAAGCTGGACAAGTTGTGCCAGATGCTCTTTTGAAATTTGGCACTCATGTAAAGAAGAAGGTGTGCATTTCTATCCCTTTTATTACATTTTGTTTTTTTTAATTCCATTTGCTGTGTATCCACTTGCTGTGGTGCATATGTTTGGAAATGTTCTGCAAACTCTCATGGTCATCTGTTTTATGCCCTGAATTAGTTTTACACTGTGCCTCCTTGCAGGAGTCCAAGCTGTATGGAGCTCACTTCAGAGAAATTTCAGCTGATGCTCCCAAGGCTAAAAAAATAACATTTAACAACTCTGATGATGAAGACTGATGTATTGTTGTCCCTGAAACTTGTGTAGGACTAGCGGCTAGATATATAGGAATATAGGATTAGCTACTATTGAAATTGAGAAACAAATTTCAGAGTTGCTTGCTATGGTCGATTTTGGGTAAGTTAATCCACTTTTACATTTACAAACAGCTGCAAGATAGACATTGAACATGCATCAATCTGCTGATATATAAACTTCAAGCTTGTACAAGCTTTCCAAGCTTCTTTGGGTGTATACAAGTTATTCTTTGGTAGTTTGCTACATGTGTATCACTGCCCTGTCCCATAAGGGTAATTTACTCTTTTCTAATTTTGCAGGTTAACAATTGACTTCAGTTTGTTGATGACTTCTTTTGACATTAGACAGCATCTTTTGAATTAGCCCTTTTTGGTTGTAGTGAAGATGATAATGCACCAAATAATTTATTTAACTTGTTAAATTAAGGTACATTAAAAACAAGTGCAGAAACTTCTGATCATCTTTTTCTTTCATTGTTTTGCGTCCTCAAAATTGTGGAATAGAATAGGTAAAACGAATGATCAGTGGAAGGTGCCTTTCAATCAAAATCAAATATGCAGGCGGTCTCAAAATCTAAAAGAAGGAAACAATCAATATAAAAGGAGTAGAAAATTTCAAAAATGGAAAAATTTAGGCTTGAAAAGTGGAGCGTTACTCTTGAAATTATTGCACAAACTAGGCTTGAATGGCATTGGAGTTGGTTTCCATTGATGCAGACATTTTCCTCAAGATATCTTAGGTAATCGCTTTGTAATTTCTCGTTACATCTATAGTCTTTACAAACTAATCCTATGGCTGAGATTAGGATCAGAGGGCTACTGCATAGGGTACTTGCACATTACAACTTGTTACAAGTAATGAATTGTGATATTGTTCATGAGCTTCACTGGGACATTTTAACAAACACCTCGTTACTTTTAACAAACACCTGCACAACTAACATTTTCTTGCTTCTTTTACAGTTAAAGAATCCTCTTCTCCAAGTTTAATGTTTAGTGCTTGCTAAAGATATGTGTATTTTATAATAATATATTTAATTGGTCAAATCAAATTCTAAGGACCTGATGAAGCAATAGAATTTTTTATTTTATTCAAAGATAACTTTCATTCATGAACTAATTAGCTATTAGACTTATATTTACAAATTGAACTAAGAAATTTATAACACTGAACGATAAAAGGTAATATTAACTGATAGAGAATTGATTGTGGATTTATGGATTCATGAAGCTCTTTGCTTGAGAAGCAGCTGCTTGCTAGAAACAGGAATGCACTTGAAGAGAAAACCAATTGGCCAAGACATAGCTGCAATGCCAATACAAGCTGCCCATTGCCCCCAATTCAGCCTCTCAGTATCAGCAAACTTCTTCAGAAACTCTACCATTATAAGTTGGAGAGCAATGGTAATTCCAATGATTGCCAGAAACAACTTGTTCTTGTGTATCCCTTTGAATATATTCTTCTTCTCAAGTTTCCTAGCATTGAACTCATTGAAGATTTGGCAGAAGACAAAAGTATTGAAAATCATGGTATCTTTAACACTTTCCTTCACGTCGAAGATTGATCTTCCCTTAAATTGCAGAGTCAGTAAGATAGCCACCTGATAAATGGCCTGAGAGATGAGATTCCTCCACATGAGTGTTGTTATCAGAGGCTTGGATCGACCAACGGGAGGCTTTGACATGAGATCATTGGTGGGCTGCTCAGTGGCCAATGCCAATGCTCCCAGTGTATCCATTATCAGGTTCACCCAAAGCAGCTGAACAGCAGTTAATGGGACTTTTCCTGAAGAAACAGCAGCAACAAAGTTGATAACAAGAGCAGCAACATTGACTGTGAGCTGAAATTGAAGGAATTTCTGAATGTTGTTGTAGACACATCTTCCCCATCTCAGAACTGTCACCACAGAGGTGAAGTTATCATCCATAATGACAATATCTGAGCTCTCCTTTGCCACTTCAGTTCCTTGAATTCCCATCGAGAGTCCAATATCTGCTGCCTTTAGAGCAGGAGCATCATTTGTGCCATCACCAGTCACTGCTACAACATGGCCTTTCTGCTTCAAGCTTTGTACCATCAGAAGCTTGTCTAGTGGGGAAGACCTTGCCATCACTCTGATGCTTTCGATCTTTGCCACTCTTTCTTCAGCTGAGAGACTTCTAAATTGCGCACCTTCGATTACTGCATCATCATTGTTTAAACCCGCATCAGGATTTAGGATTCCACATTCAATAGCTATTGCTCTAGCAGTGTGCACATTGTCTCCAGTTACCATCTTGATATTCACCCCTGCATTTCTACAAGATTCAACTGCTGCTCTGACACCTGGACGACAAGGATCCTTCAAGCCCACAAGCCCCAACAAGGTCAGTCCAGTTTCTTCAAGCTTCTCTTGAACTTGCCCATCAGCTTCAGCAACTTTGTTGTGAGCAAAAGCAATGCATCGCAAGCTCTTGGCTGCCATGTCCTTGATAACTATCTCAATTTGCTTTCTTGCTTCACCATCCAAGACTCTGATTGTCCCACTTTTGGCATAATAATGAGAACACATGGCCAAAATCATCTCCGCAGCTCCCTTCCAGTGTGTGTGAGTGGCCTTTTCGTTGATCCTCTTCATCAAAACTCCACTTCTCTTTTTCTCTGAATTGAAGGCCTCCACTTTGATTACTTTACAGTATTGTTTCGGTTCGTCAACATTCATCCCCAAATCAAGCACAGCCCAAGAAAGAATTGCCTTCTCAGTTGGGCTACCAGTAATCTCAGGAGTCGATTCAGAAATCGATTTGTAAACATCACCAATGGTGTTTAAACTAACCGCTTCTTGCAGCAACTCATAGACATTATACGCTAATCCTGAGGACCTAGCATCGCCCTTCATTGCCTCTTTTCCAATCCAAAATTCTGTAACCTTCATGTGATTTAAGGTGAGAGTTCCCGTTTTGTCAGTACAAATGGTTGTTGCGGAGCCCATAGTCTCACAAGCAGAGAGCTTTCTTACCATAGCATGATCCTTCATCATTTTCTTCATTGAAAAAGCCAGCGTAAGAGTAACAGCAAGAGGCAAGCCTTCAGGAATTGCCACAACAATAATAGTGACAGCAGCAGCAATGATGTTGATCACAGAATTCATCACATCATCGACCTTTGTCTTCCTCCCAAGAAATTCTCTGTTTCCCATCTCATCTCTTGTGTTACCTGTGAAGTACCGAATCAACATAACTGCAAGCACAAGAACAGCCACTGTTAATCCAATCTTCCCAATGCAAGAAGTCAGCTTGTTGAGCCGAGCTTGCAATGGCGTCTCCTCATTCAACTCATGGCTAATACAACTCATCATATCACCCCAAGCAGTGCTCATTCCAACAGAAGTGACAAGCATGAAGCCATAGCCAGCGGTCACTTTAGTACCCGAAAGCAAGAAAGGACTCTTCTCATCAACTTCAACATGATCACTTTCCCCAGTCATGCTAGACTCATCAACCTTCAAAGAATGGCCATTCAAGAACAACCCATCAGCCGGAATTTGATCACCAGTCTTCAAACAAACAACTTCACCAACAACAACATCAAAGATTGACAAACCCCGGCGCCTGCTGTCTCTCACAACTTCAACTCTTATATCACTGCTCTCATCAGCAAGTGCCTGAAATTGCCTACTCTGCTTAAAATTACTCACGGCAGAGACAATGACAACTAAAAATACAGCAAATATGATGCTACCGCCGTCGAACCAGCCTTCTTTCAAGCCTTCTTGTTTAATGCCAAACCCCAGAGAGAGTAAAGCGCAAATCAAGAGTATGATAATAGTTGTATCTTTAAATGCCTCAAAAACAAAACTTATAAAGCTTTTTGCTTTTGGTCTTTTGTACCTGTTTGCTCCGAAAACATTGATTCTGTGACCAAGATCAGCTTCATTGCCACTGATGCCACGTTTGGTATCACTTTCAAGAATCGCAGCAACTTGACTAACTCCTCCAAGATTACTCAGGGACTCAAAACTCTTCTCTTTCACCATCTTTGAGAGCATCTGCTTGTCGACCCCGACAAAGGGAACTTCATGATCATCACTGGTACTAATGTCGACGGCAACATAAGAGAGGGAGCGAAGCAAGATTTGGTTGCTGTTTTGAAGACACTTTCTGGACATTGAAACAAGAGCTCTGGTGAAGCATATGACCCTGAAGGCCATTCGCCACCTTCTTTGGTGGCGTTTTGAAAGCAACAAGAGGTCAAGTTCAAATTCATGGATCGGCATTGTATTTTCAATTGGTTTCCGAGACCTAAGAGTTAGAGACATGGCTAAAAACGATAACAACAAAGATCAAGAATTTGTAACAATGGAACGAGTTTGTAAATCTGTGAATGGATTCTCTTTATATGGAGGACTTAGCGAGGAGCCAAGAACCTGCACTGTAGCTTCCTTTCTAACGGTCACAGAGAAATTCTCTCGGGTCATTGTTACTGACAAGCTTCTCATGTTTCCTGGTTTTTTCCTAGGTCATTAATTTTGGATACGAGACATTAAGAATGGAATTATGATTTCTTTCGCAACAGTGTGAGTTTTATTTAATTTAGAGTGTACATTTATAGGCTATGGCTTTTACATTCAAACAATAAAAGAAAGAAATCTTGTTTTTCTTTATTTTTATTAATTGGCTTATAACAAATGATATGGTGTGTCATTCACTCGGTGGTTAATAGATTTTTACAAGTTTACAAGTGAATTAATTATATTTTAACACATTGTTGAATGTCATTTCATTTCAAATGGAATATTTTGAGATACAATTTTGAGATATATAACTCAAAAGGAAAATTGTATCTTAAAAATTTCTAATAAATCAACAACCTTGTACACCAAGAATTCTCTTAACCAAAGTAAAGCATAAATTTTCCTTCAAAGCTGTATAATTTCATATTCCATAACCGATCCATGAAATATTTGATGATGTTAGTATATATTCGAATTGATTTTCACAAAAATGAGTTGTTTTCTTGGGTAAATACTTTTTCGCCCCTTCTAATTTGAGTCAATCATTTGTTGCTACATAAAATTTTAAAAATTACCCTAAAAATCTCTAGCTTACTTCTATATTTATTGGATATAATGAGGTAGATTTTAACGAAAACAAATATATATTGTAGACATTTTGAGTTGAGTTTTTTTTTAAAAAATACAGACTAACTGAATAATTGGCTCAAAACTTCAAAATATAGGGATGAAAGCAGATATTTATGCTTATTTTCGTATTTACAATCTTTCTTCGAAACTGACATTTACTCTTACTTTCATAATCACAATCTTTCTTTCCATATACTTAGCTTGTTGCCTGAAAATGTTGATGGCTTCTTTGCGATGCCACGCGCATAAACACAATCAAGTGAAAAGCCTCTTTGAAGTCACGCATGGAATGGGATATCAATTTGGTATTTACTTTACTGTAAATGAACAAACAATTGGACAGGAATGTAAGCATAATTTTTCTTTTTATGATATTGAAGTGTTCTTCAAGCAAAGACCCTTGGGGCAAGAAAACGATCTACAAACTTGTGATTGGGGAGAAGGTTATGAGTTGGCTCAATTAATGATTCGATGATTGTTTTCTAAATTATTGAAAATTGACACACACATAATCAAAATTCTCTTACTATCTACGAGTTTCTTCTGAGTAAAACTTCAGGTAGTGATTAGTGAATTTTTTTTTTTGAAAAAAAAAAGCTGATTTAGGTTTAAAAATATTATTTTAAGTATTTTTATCAGTAGATTTTTTTCCCCCTAAAGTTGAATAGATAAAGAATTTAGCGAAAAATACTAAAAAAAATGCTTTCGAGGAAATTGCACGGTCTTTTTCTTCTGTTCAATGAATAATGAATGTATTTTAATTTGGCAGTTAGGGATTGCGAGAACTTTTCAATATTCATCCACTCTGCGTGCACCTTTGTTATTCACTCTAACGTGTCAAAACGTACGCATTAATTCATTTCTGTTTTAAAACATGATAGCTAGTGTGACCTAACTAAGAATATGATTTGAAATCATGCTATTTCATGCAATTTAGTGTTTGGTATGACTCCTAATTTCTGATTAATGCGTGTTTGGTAAGACTTTTAAAATGATATGACCCTTTTATAATTATAAGTCCTACAATAGTCAAAAGAGGGTCTTGGTTTTCCTTTAATAAAAACCTAAGAGTTTATATGACAATTTCCCCAAACCATGAGAATGTAGATGTCTTTTGTTCCTATTATTATTATTATTATTATTATTATTTAGCCTATTAGCAACAAATTCTCATTCTCGCCCATGTGATTGGTGGATCTAAAAAATGATTTATTGAGGGCTTAATTACAAGATAACAAGATGTAAAAACTAAAATTTTGTGAGTTTATGATTTAATTGGACTAAATCAAATAATAGTAAAATTACCCATATAAGTTATTGTTGGCTTTTATTTTTTCAATTAAAATATTGGCATTTATAATTTTTAAAGTTAAAGTTTGACTTTTATGGTTAATGAGTTTATAGAGCTGTTTTGTAAAATTAACAGGGGCTATTTTAATCTTTTTCAAATATTGTAATATATTACGATCAAAACTCTATTTATTTACAATTAGAACTAGATTGAGACTCTTTAACAATTCTATTATAGTACAACTCGAATTTCTATCCTCACTTAATACCAGAGAGATAGATATAAACAATTATACTCATACTCAATTTTATTGGGAGGGTTGCTAGGACTCGAACCTATGCACAAAAGGGGTTGCTAGTGGGCTACCAGCCCATTGGCAAGGGCTATTTTAATTAAAACTCATTCAATTTTCTCTTTAATTCTTAGAATTTATTTTTTCTCCAGTCAAAGTAATGAGCTGGATCTATCCCTTTAAATGAATTGGGTTCCAAAAAAATTCTAGAGTACATCAGAGGTTCCACGTCAGCCATAGCAAATGATGTTATGTCATATGTTTATTTATTTTAAAAACCAACATGTAAGTGATAATTATATTAAATTCAACTACACATATCACACATATAGTAGTTTGTTGTATTACCTTTAATGTACCGTAGACTTTCTAGTTGGGTTCGAATTACAGAGATCTCATATTTTCAAGACGAGATTTTACCATCTCAATTAGATGACATCCAACAAAATATCTTAATTTGATGTTCTTTTGTATTCTTGTTGATGTGTCACACCCATTAATATTTTTTTTTCCTGCAACTCATGTAAGGCTAGATATGGTAGTATATTTATTTATTTATATTTTTTTCAAAGTTAATTCATTTTTTTCTTTTACAACAGCTGAAAGATAGACATTGAATACGCATCAGCAGATATGTATGTAAACTTGATACTTGTACAAGCTATCCAAGCTCCTTTGGGAGTATATATGTTATTGTTTGCTACGTGTGCATCAATCATCTGCTTTGTCCATAAGTTAATATAAGACCTCTTGTAGAATTTGGTTTATTTTTGACTTTTAGTAATAATTTATTTAACAAAAAAGAAAAAAGGTTCATTAGAAAAAATTGCTTCTATTCGCAAATAAGACATCTTTGTCCGACACTCCGTTTCTAATTGAAAGTAATAGAAACGCACGCTTAACCTTCAGTAGATTCTGGCCTCGCCTCGAGCTCTAATTTCAGTGCATGTGCTCCGTGATTATGTTTGATTATCGTTTACTTGATGATCATCAGTGTCATAGGTCCAAAAGGACCAACTCAAATAAACTATATTTGAAAAAAATAAAAAATTTGATAACTCAAACATAGTTGGGAGTAAATTGTCAAATAATCACCTGTTCAGTATCTAGTGGCAAATTCAAAAAAATAATTTACCGGGGCTAAATTAGATAATAGCCAATATAAAAATTAAAACTTAGAATATGTAAAACATTTGTTCACATATTTATACTTGTTTTTTATGCATTTTATATTTTAAAAATATTATACAATAGACTCATTATCAATATATTAAATGTATCATTTCCGACATAAAAAACTAAACTATCATTCATTCCATTCGATTTTAGAGATGATTCTTCACTAATTTCGTTATTGAACACATTCTCTCCACATTTATGCTGGCTATTTTAATAACTTTAATGGGGGCTGATGAGAAACTCAAAATAATTTTTTCTTTTATTCTTACAATTTTTTTTTGGCAAGCGGGAGCTCAGGCCCGCAGTTCATATGTTGGATCCGCCGCTATCAGTATCATGGTTGGGCAGATATAGCACTAAAGTAAAGTTGTTCAAAAGTTAAGCTAATTTTGTTCCTCACTTATATAAATTAATTTTATTCCTCCCTTATATTATGAAAAACATGTAGTATCTTTAATAGTTTTTATCATCAAAATTATTAGTTAAAAGTCATATTTATCAAATTATCAATGTTGTAGCTAATATATATATATATTTTTCCACGGCAATTGTGGCTTAAACCAAGCAAGGACTTAGTTTATTGCAATTTTCCATAAACACTCATCTTTTGTTTGTTTTCAAACTAAATTAATTCTCAGTTTCGTACTACTTGTTTTTGGGTTGTTATGTCAATTGTGGATGGGCAAAAACCAGTGTCCAACCTTTAAGTTTTTTTTTGTATTTTCTTTATATTGTATCTCTGTTTTCACTTTTCTCAGATTTGCTTTGCCGTATTTGTAGTGGTTCATTAACGGACATTTGATCGGTGGTCGAAGGCATCGGAGCAGAAGCTATGATCCCAAAGACAGCCTATTTGATGAACCAATCCCTTGGCATTTAGTGAGTGACTTGAAAATTGAAAAATCAATCTGACTTTCCTTTTTATGGGATAAAAGATTAATGTATACTTTAAACGGATACTTGAAATTAATTTGAATTATTTTCTTTAGTGAAATATTTATTGTTGTTGCAATATTCACACACTCAGCATGTTGTCATCTAATATCTTTGGTTGCTGGTATCGTGGGTTCATCAAGTTAAAGAAGACAATTTTGCTTATTATGGCAGTGCAAGCTTCCTGTTCCAGGTTGAACACCTTATGTACGCTACGCCTATTGTTGAAGTTGGTGAGTGGCTTACACTTTGTAACAAAAATTTCAAGCATGATGCCATCATTTTATTAGCAAAATATTATTAGTGATCTATTAGGTCTTTAATAAGATTGACGTATCAATTCTTAATTATAAATTAGATTGAGGGGTTCCTATTTAAACAAAAATATTTAATGAGCACTAATAAAAATAGAGGTAACAGCCGAGCTGGGTTATCTTGTTAATTGAAAATAATCAATTACCTCGGTAACCCTGCACGAGTTTATAGTTATTAGTTAATTATGTCAACGCTTTGCCAGCCATTAATTTCTTTTGCATTTCCAATTAGATCTTACGTGTACATTTATATTCAAGTAGAATCTCTTATAAATGGTGAAGTTACGTATTTGCTCTCCAGACACCATTTATGCTGAAGTGCAGGCCAAAGCCTTCGCATAGTGAAGCAGAAAAGGAATTGGAAGCTGGAGTGGATGTTGATGAGCCCAAAAAAAGGGATTGCTATGGCATATAAGGTAGTTAAAGATCACTTAAGCAAAGAGCACGAATTGTCAGCTCCAGCTCAATTTAAGAAATTTCCCTGGTAATTATTATATTAAAAAATTGTCACAGACTCTGAAGGTTTTTCCTCTCGAAAGGACTTTGTGTGACCATTTCACGCTAGACCATGAGGTATCCCTACACTTTTCCTTAATTTAAGGTTTGGGCAGTATAAGGACAGTGGACAGTGAATTGATTGGAAAATGCTTAATGGCTAGAAGCACGAGAGAAGCATGAGAGAAACAGCAGCACATGCTGCCGTTTCTCTCGTGCTTCTAGCTAAGTAGCACGACTCTTGAATAAATAATATTGACGTATTGGTGATGCATTTTTCAGTCTTTGCAGGTTGCAACATTAGCTGCAAAGAGGGATAGACACATTGGATGCTTCGTTGCCGAGGCTGTAAAGAAACTTGGAGAAAAGGATTTATTTATGCTCTCCGTATGTTGCTTGCTAAATTTTTGCTAACCTTGTCTTTGTTTGCTACAAATTACAGATATGTGCAAACCTCTTTGTTTAAGGCAGAAAACTGAGAATTTGTTCGGAGAAATGAGAAATATTTTCTTACACCTTTGGATGGTTTAATGAGTCCAAGGAGAAGAATCTTTTGAGCTATTTGTGATATTTTGATTTCTTATTGGTAAGAAATTAAAGAGGGACAGTAATGAACAGAGTGGAAGATGATAACAAATAGAAAGTAACGAAGGGTAAAAGTTTGCTCAGTCACTATATTTTGAAGTTAATGCTCGTTTAATTCTTATATTTTCAAAAGTATATTAAAATATCTTTGACGTTAAACTATGACACCCTATTATTGCCTTTTGTTCCTTTTGGCTTGCTTTTACAATATTATCATGTTACAATAATGTTTCTTTTTTTTTTGAACATTAATAAAAAAAATTAAATTACTAATTTGACCTCAAAAATAAAATAAAAATAAAAAGAATATATATTATTTTTTGTGGAAGCTCATATATATATATATATTAAATTATCGATTTAATATATATTAGTATCAAATCTAAAAGCAATTTGATATATATTAATATCAAATCTAAAAGCAAAATGCAAAACATTTGGATAAGAGATTACCAACACGTTATTTATTAAAAAATCTTATATGTAGACTAATGACTACAAATCACATAAGAAAAAAGTAAAAAATATTTATTGTAAGATATTAGTACAACCAAAGAGATTGATAAGAGATTAAAAATAAAAGAAAAAGAGAATGCATAAGAGATTCTTTTGTCATAACATTAAATCTTTTAGTGAAAACCATCATTCAAATTCCATAAACATTCATATTGCATCACGGAGAATTAATAACAAAATATGCGGACGCATATCTTAATCTATAATGCGCAATTACTATCTAGTGTTGTGTGGTTGATCGTTCGGATCAACATATTCTTCTAGAGAATTCTTTAAATTTTTCTCTGAACTCTCTCTGATGAAGAGATATCAATAGAGAATAGAATGATATGTGTGAGTTGGGAGCTATAACTACTTATATATAGAGCTTTTTTATTGTCTTTAAGTATTTCTATTTCAGTCCATTATAGAAATAAAAATTACTCTTAATTCTCTACACATTAAAGGTCCACATCCTATTAGATACGTTAAAGTTTATAATATCGAAAGTCTTAATAGATCACTTTTAATTCGACTTAATCTTATATGATAGTCCACAACATTTAATTATTCATATATAAGCCCAATTAGATTAAGGATCCAACAATCTTTTCCTTGGGTTATATGTGTAATTGTATAATTGTGCTTTGCAAAAATAACTGTATGAGCTTAACTTAATTTACTGTCATTATCGAAATGTATTTATGACTAATCTGAGCCATCAATCATATTAATATAAGATCAAACCGACCTTTGTTACAACTGTCATAACTCGACTCATCATTGATCATTATGCAGTTCAACTGAATGACATAGATTATGATGTGGATGTGTAGTATGGAAATTTCATACAATGTGATCTTAACATACCTATTTCAACTAGTCCACCTTAAACCTTAATGAGATCAAACCATATCAAAATCAGAGTGTGAATAAACCAAAACTTTATTTTTGTAGAAAATAACCTTAAGTGTCTATAAATTAAAATAACTGAAAAATGTTTATATCGCAAAAGTATCTAAAATCACAAACTCCTACTAAAACTGAATAACTTGCAATGATACAACCCCCATACGAGCAATGTGCTCTTGAAACATTTTAGGTGACAATCTTTAGTAAGCGGATCCGTAGTCATTGGGTTTGTGCCGATGTGTTCTATAAACAACTGTCCACTCTAAACTCTTGCTTTAACAAATAGGAACTTGATGTCTATATACTTTGATTTCGTCGAGTTCTTATTGTCATTAGAATACATCACTGCTGATTTATTGTCACAAAATAACTTGAGTGATCTATCAATACCATCTACTATGTGCAGCATTGTGACAAAATTTTGCACCATATTCTATGATTGGAAGCATTATAACATGCTATTAACTCCGCTGCCATCATAAAATAGGCTCTAAGAGACTGTTTAGCACTCTTATAAGAGATAGCACCCCTAGCTAGCATATAGATGTAATTTGAAGTAGAATTCATGCTATCTTGGTATCCAGCAAAGTCAGAGTTAGTATACCCAATGTTCTTAAGCTCATCCGACCTCCGATATGTGAGCACATAATCTTTTGTTTATTGTAAATACTGCAAGACTCATTTGACTACTCTCTGATGGTCTACTTATGTATTAGTTAAATATCTGCTTAGCATCTCAGTAACGTACGATGCTAGATATAGCGTACGAACCTGAGCATACATCAGACTTTTTACTGCTGACGCATAAAGAATCTTCTGCATTTTCTTTTCCTCAAAGTCATTCTTAAGGCACTAATTGAAACTAAATTTGTCTCTCTTAACCACATGGGTATCACTTGGTTTCCAATCTTGCACGTCATATCTTTTAAGATCTTTTTTTATGTAGCTCTTTTGCGATAATCTAAGAATACCTTGGAAGCGATGGAGTATCTGTATGCCTAATATAAAATAAGCATCACCAAGATCTTTCATCTCAAAATTTTTTGCTAGAAATCTCTTGTTGTCGTGAATAAGCCTGTCTCATTGCTAGCAAGCGAAATGTTATTGACATATAAAACCAGAAAAATATGCTTGCTCTCACAGAACTTATGATATATGCAATCATTGATCGAATTCATCTCAAAACCGAATGAGATAATCACTTGATAAAACTTGAGATACTATTGTTGAGATGCTTGCTTGAGCCCATACATAGATTTATCTTTTGGCTGCGCCATATAGATTGTCTTATTAACTATTAAAAAATGTTGTTTTCACATCTATCTGATGTAACTCAAAATTAAAATGTGTCACCAATGCCATTATGACCCTGAAAGAGTCTTTCGAAACGATCGGAAAGAAAGTCTCTTTATAATCAATGCATTTTTTTTTTTTGTGTAATGCCTTTTGTGACAAGACGCACTTTGTACCTCTCTACATGGCCTCTCAAATACCTCTTGGTTTTAAATATCCATTTATAACGAATAAGTTTCGCACCTCCTAGCAATAAGACAAAATCCCATATGTCATTGTCCTTCATAGGCTTCATCTCCTCATTCATGGCATCAATCCATTTCTGACATTTAGAACTTTCCATGGCTTGATGGAATTGATTAGATCATCTTTCATCACTTTTATGACCACCTCATGTTCTTGGAGAAATACAATGTAGTCCTCTGACACAACATTTTTTCTTTCTTTAGTGGATTTCCTTAATGACATAGGTTCTTGAGATGGTAGAGTTTGTTCTTCTGAAATTATTTCTTGTATGGGGGTTCTCTACATTATTTTGATCTATTGTGTTTTAAACAAAGTCAAGAATGAGAACCTGATCTATGCTAATAACACCTGTGGGAATATCAACATATTCTTTTTCAAAGACAAAGTTCTTAACTATATCTTCTCCTGCAAACTCGATATTCCCAAAGAACTAGGTATTTCTGACTCAAAAATTAACTTAGTTGTGGGATTATTAAACTTATACCCCTTAGATCCTTTAGAGTATCCAATAAAATAACAACACATTGTTCTTAAGTCCAATTTCTTCTCATTTGACCTATAAAACCTTACCTCATCTGGACATTCCCAAATATGCAAGTGCTTTAGACTAGGTTTTGGCAGTTTAGTTGGAACCTTATTAAGGATATATATTGCGGTCTTAAGTGCTTCTCTTCATAGTAATTTTGGTAAGGTAGAATGAAAAATCATACTCCTTACTATGCCTTTGAGCATTCTGTTTCACCTTTTAGCAATACCATTTATATTGGGTAAACCCAGCATAGTGTGTTGTGGGACAATACTGCATTCTTCTAGGAACTTAGCAAACAATCCTGATTATTGCTCATCTGAACCATGATATTTGCCGTAGTATTCATGACCATAGTCAAATATGATGCTTTTGATTCTTTTACCAAGTTGGTTATCAACTTTAGCCTTAAAATTTTTAAACATATCCAAGGACTGTAACTTTTTATGAAGAAGATAGATATAGCCATATCTAAAAATATTGTCTATGAATGTTATAAAATATTGTTGACTATTTCAAGTAGCCATAGAGAATAACCACAAATATCTGTATGCATGAGTTCTAAGACGTCCAAAGACTTGTTGGCTTCAAATCTCTTTTTATTAGTTTGTTTCCTTTTTATACAGTTAATCCAAGTCCAAAGCTTAGTAATAATTGCAAACCAAGCAAACCTATTTGGAATTTGGCACCGTGGTCCATGAAAAATGAGATGGACCTTACAAATCTCCCCCTCCAGCTCATTTGAGGGGCACTATCAAGTCTACTATCTGTTTACAACCTTTCAGCTTCTCCTTGAGCAATGACTTTGTTATCATATCTGATCTATTCTCCATTGTGTTAATCTTCTCAAACTGTAACTATTTCTTCTCAAGCATGTCTCGTATATAATGATATCTCACATCAATATGCTTGGATTTCGATGATATGTCGAATTCT
The DNA here is from genome assembly GCA_030449075.1 of Murraya paniculata. Lineage (NCBI taxonomy): Eukaryota > Viridiplantae > Streptophyta > Magnoliopsida > Sapindales > Rutaceae > Murraya > Murraya paniculata. Next base: position 1,258,459 of record JAEVFN010000039.1, on the reverse strand, counting down.
TTGCTAAGTGAATGGCACTATAACTGTCACAGTACATAAAATAGCTGTCATGTTTCACACCCATCTCTTGTAGGAAATTCTTTATCCATAAGGCTTCTTTGCAACCTTCAGCAATAGCAATATACTCTACTTTTGTGGTAGACAAAGCAACACACTGTTGAAGTCTAGACTGCCATGAGGCTGCTCCCCCTGCAAAGGTGAGCAAATATCATGATAGGAATTTTCTATCAATATTTCGTACCGTATCTACATTGGTGTACACTTGTAACACAGGTTTGTCACTACCAACACATGAACATGCTCTAGAAGTTCCTCTGAGATATCTTAGAATCAATTTCACTGTTGTCTTGTGTTCTTTCCTCAGATTGAAGAGAAACTAGTTGACTACATTAACTGCATGAGCAATATCTAGTCTTGTACAAACTATTGGGTACATTATACTACTAACTACTGAAGCATAAAAAAGTCTTTTCATCTCTTACTTGTGTCTAGTGCTCTTTTCATCTTTCCACTTGTAGGACAATGTTTAGAGTTAAGCTTGAAATGACCTGCAAGTGGAGAACAAATAGATCTTGCCTTGTCTATGTTAAATCTTTCAATCTTACAAGCATCATGGCCAACCATCAACATGGCATCCACATAAAGAAAAAGATTGATGAAATCATTATCACCAAATTTCTTCACAAAAACACAATGGTCACACACAGTCTTGTTGAAATCATAATTTTCTATAAAAGAATCAAACTTCTTGTACCACTGTCGTGGTGCCTGTTTTAGCCCGTACAAACTTTTCTTTAACTTGTATACAAGTTCTTTTTTGCCTTAGACACTGAACCCTTCAGATTGCTCCATGTATATTTTCTCCTTTAAGTCACCATGCAAGAAAGTTGTATTTACATTAAGCTATTCAATCTCCAAACTCAAGCTAGTTGCTAATCCCAGAACAACTCGAATATAAGACATCTTCACCACTCGAGAAAATGTTTTTTCAAATCAAGGCCTTTCTTCTGATTGAAACCCTTCACAACCAATATAGCATTGTATTGCTGTTGTGAGTTATTTTCAGTCTTCAATTTGTAAATCCATTTGTTCTTCAGTGCATTCTTTCCTTTAAGCAGCTTTATTAAGTTATAAGTGTAGTTCTCATTCAAGGATTTCATCTCCTCTTGCATGGCTTTAACCCACTCATTTTTATGCTGATGAGACATAACTTCTTCAAAACACTCTGGCTTCCTTCCATTTGTAAGCATCACAAACTCATGTGGATGATATCTAGTGGAAAGTTGTCGTTCTTTAGTGGATTTTCTTAATTCTAGGTTAACTGGTAGTGCTGGTGATTCTAGAGGTACTTGTTCAATTGGTTTTGTTGGACCATTATTATTATCTTCTCCAACTTCTCCTTAATTTTCATGAATTACAAGTGGAGAAATTGAAGTTGGAATAATAGAAATCTCTAGAGATGAATGAGGCTCATCATTTTTCTCATCATCACTAACTATTTGATTTTCAAAAAACACAATATCTATGTTTCTGATCAATTTTCTTGCCAATGGATCTCATAATCTGTACCCAAATTCTTCATGTTCATAGACTAAGAAAATGCATTTCTTGGCTTTATTATCAAGCTTCGATCTCTCATCTTTAGAGATATGAACATATGCTCTACAACCAAACACTCTCAAGTGTTTATAATAAACATATTCCCCGGTCTAAACTCTCTTGAGCAAGTTGTGTTAAACAGTGACGATGCTATTTAAGCACTTGCTAGGGGAAGCTGGTGTATGCTCTCTGGACAAGTTGTGCCAGATGCTTTTTTGAAATTCGGCACTCGTGTAAAAAAGAAGGTGTACATTTCTATCATGTTCATTACATTTTTCCATTCGATTTTGTGTGTATCCACTCAACGAACAGATATGTTTGCATGTGTAGGGGTATGTTTGGGATTGCATTAGCTTTCCAAATTATCTATTTTAGGATAATTTTGAAAAAATCAACTTTATAGATAATTTGGCCACATATTTGGTAATTCAAGTAAAAATCCATAAAATAATAATTTTATTTTATTTTTTTCATTTATAATTTAAAAGTTACTTTAAGGAAATCCTTTTACAAAAATAAAATAAAACTATCACCAGAATCATTGGAATATAACGCATCTTCCATAACAACCACAAATAATAAAATTATAAATCTAACATAAGACACTTCTAAAAAGATATAGACAAAAGCACAATCAGCTGGCCAAAAACTCATTAATATGTATTAAAGAATATTAACTACTACAATTCAAATCCATTAACAAATTAAAAGATTGAATTTAATTTTACACAGCTACCTTCACTGAGCAGAATTGAAAGAAGAAGAACCATTAGTTCTGTTATGCCTTTTCATGTCCATATGAGTAGTAGTAGTCACAGTACTTTGACGTGTCACCATTCCTATACATTTCCAGTACGCTTCTTGTGGGACAAGTGTTGCTGCTGTTCATTGGGAGAATCGTCTGGAAATTCAAACACAGCCATAAGCTATACAAATAGACAAGACAGACAGATCACCACTGAGATTATAGAGACAAAGTGGCACACCCCATCTGAAAATCACCGGGTTTATCGAGTGCTGCAAGGATAGCTATTTCATACTCCTATAACCAATTTTGAAATTCATACAGCATAATTATTGCTATATTTTAAGAATTCAAGTTGAAGCTCTTTATCAAACAGTATAACAATTTGTTGAAACATATTAGATTTTGTTATGCATGTGTTTGGAAAGTAAGAAAACGATAGAAAACTCAAAGAGAGATCAATGACAATATTCTTTTTCTTATTTAATGAATGTGTCCAAATGATGCTTATATATTAGCTTAGAGATCATAGATCATTCTAGAATCAATTCTAATAACAACTAGTAACGAACCAATCATTGAAGCTACTAGAATGACCTAACTAATTTTACAGCAACAAATACAACGAGTAACAGAAACTTCCAGGTCAGCAACTAAGAATGTATCTGCTGCTTGAGTCTTCAGTAAGCTTATCCTACTCCTCTGTTCCTCTGCTTCTTCACATATGTCAACATCCCCTCGTAAGCTGAATGGACCAGGAAGAACATTCAGCTTGGATCGAAGATAGTTAAATTGACCATATGTTAAGGCTTTAGTCAAGACATCTGCATTTTGATCTGCATTGGGAACAAAGTGAACTACAATCTGTTGAGCCTGAACGTTTTCGCGAATGAAGTGAATATCAAGCTCAATGTGTTTAGTCTTAGCATGGTATACAGAATTGGTGGCTAAGGCTATAGCACTTTGATTGTCACACTAAATTATAGGTGTAGCTGAGACTGTGACTTTAAGTTCAGTGAGGAGAGCTTGGATCCACATTAGTTTAGTTGTGGCTAATGCTAGAGCTCTGTATTCTGACTCTGTACTGGATCTAAAAACCACATGCCGTTTTTTTGATGACCAAAATACTAGATTAAAGCCAAGATATACTGCATAACCAGCTACAGATTTCCTATCATATCAGTCACATGCCCAATCAAAGTCACTAAAGCAATTCAACTGCAAACTGCCATGATGATAGAACTGAATGCCATAATGAATAGTTCCCTTTAGATACCTCAGTAATCTCTTGCAAGCCAGCCAATGTTCAGCAGCTGGGTTTGACAAAAATTTATTTAGCTTGTTTACTGAAAAAGCTATGTCAGGTCTTGTTAAGGTAATGTATTACAAAGCTCCAACTATGCTTCGGTACTGAGAGCCATTAGGAATAGCAGACCTTGAGTTCTTGGTGAGCTGAGGAAAAGCTGTCATAGGTGTGGGAACAGGACTACATGATAACATGTCATATTTTACCAGCAAATCAGCTATATATTTGCACTGTGAAAGATGTAGACCCTCCTTGAACTTGGTAACTTCAATGCCAAGAAAGTAGTTTAGTTCTCCCAAGTTTTTAAGAGCAAATGTAGTTTGCATATCAGCAATAACTTGAAGAACACTGGGAGCATGGGAACTAGTAACAATTATGTCATCAACATACACCAAAACAAGTAAGATACGTCTATTTGACCACTTATAAAATAAGGAAAAGTCTGACTTTGAGGGAACGAAAGACCACTGAGTTGTCATAGCTGTCATAAACCTATCAAACCATGCTTGTGGAGCTTGGTTTAAGCCATAGAGAACTTTGTGGAGCTGACACACATAATTAGGTTTGGAAGGATCAACAAAACCAGCTGGTTGTGCCATATACACATCTCCAACAAGAACACCATTAAGAAAAACATTATTAACATCAACTTGTCGGAGCACCCACTTATTCATCACTGCCAAGTTCAAAATAATCCTCACTGTTGAAGCTTTAATCACTAGAATAAATGTCTCACTGTAATCAATTCCATAGGTTTGATGAAAACCTTTTGCAACAAGCCGAGCTTTATATCTGGATAGGGAACCATCTGAGTTGTATTTGATTCTAAAAATCCATTTGTTACCAACTATCTTGGTAGTGGCTGGTGGAGGAACCAAAACCCAGGTGTAATTTGCCTGAAGAGCATTATATTGTTCTTGCATAGCTTTATACCACTAAGGATCTGTCAATGCATGAGCTTCAGAGGTAGGTTCTGATGGGGTTGTAAGAAGTGCAGTTAAAAATGTCTTTGGCTTAAAAATGCCAGCCTTGGATCTAGTGATCATAGGGTGACCTATTGATAAAGGAGATGGCTGAGGAAGTTGATGATCTTGGATTGAGGAAGTGGGTGAACTAGTAACAGGTAATATATGAGAGGTATGAACACAATGTGGAGTTGAGTGAGAGATAGGAGAAGAAATAGGACTAGAGATTGGTGAGATGAATCTTAAGGCATCAGTTGCTGCAGAGGGTGCTGGAAAGACTTGTACAGGTAAAGATGATGCAATAGATGTGTCATGAGAAGGACAAGAGTGAGACACACAAGAAAAATTAAGACCAGCTTGATAGGGAAAAGACCCTTCATCAAATGTAAAATGATTAGAAATGTAAACTCTTCCTGAGGAATGTAAACACTGATATCCCTTATGATGTGAACTGTACCCTATAAAAATACATCTTGCGGTTCTAAATTCAACTTTGTGCTTGTTATAAGGTCGGAGATAAGGAAAACAAGCACAACCAAAGACTCGAAGGATTGAATAATCAGGCTGCTGGTTAAAGAATTTGGAAAAGGGTGACATATTGTTTAAAACTGGAGTGGGCAGCCTGTTGATAAGAAATACAGCTGTGTGAAATGTATTCCACTAAAAAATTAGTGGTAACTTAGATTGAGCTAATAAGGTCAGTCCAATGTCCACTATATGTCTATGTTTTCTTTCTGTTCTTCTATTTTGATGATGGATGTGAGGACAAGGGTGTCTAAATTGAATCTCAGAGGAAGCAAGGAAGGAAGAAAAGACTTTGAACGCACCCCCCCCCCCCCCCCCCCAGTTAGTTTGGATAGTTTTAATTTTCTTGTCAATGTGTTTTTTGATAAAGGTTTTGAAGGTTGTAAACACTTGTAAGGATTCTGATTTGGCAGTGAAGGGAAATATCCATGTGAATCGGTTGTAGTCATCTAGGATAGAAAGATAGTAATTATAGCCTTGAGTGGAAGACATATGAGAGGGTTCCCACAAATCAGCATACAAGAGTTGCAATGGTGTTGTTGTTTTAGTAGTGACCGAGTTAAAATGTTGAAGATGGTTTTTGCAAACTGACAAGCATTACAAAAGCTAAGTTTTAAACTTTTATTGATATCAGTGAATGCATTACAATGGTTCAATACAGTTTTGAGGGTGTGTATGGCTGGATGACCAAGACTTTTGTGAAGTAAGTTGACATCCACTGACATTGCAGACACTTGCAGAGCAGCTGGATCGCAAGTTTTATTAGAGAAACAATTCAGCTATGTTGAATCAGACTTTGGTACACTAAAAACATGAGGACTACAGAGAGTAGCAAACATTAACATTGGTTTATTGGCAATTTGACAACAAAGGACACCAGAGTTTGTTTGAGACTGAGGTAAACACATGTTGCACCTGATACAAGCCTTCTCGAGCAACCCCTTTAAGCAAAAGTCTGCCTGTTGTCCTGGCCTTAATAAGACAAACATTTTCAACAAATTCAACAATGACATTATTGTCAGTTAAGAGCTGGGAAACACTTAACAAATTTTTGGTGATATGTGGAACATGTAGGACATGATTTAAAATCAGTGGTTGATATGTGTGTGTAGCAAGCAAGACAGATCCAACATGCATAATCTGTAATCCTTTTCCATTTCCTACATGCGATAGTTCTGACCCTAGGTAAGGTTTTGAATGAAGAAGCTTACCTGAATCATTGGTGACATGGCTTGATGCCCCACTATCTATATACCAAGATGGATCTTCAATTACTTCAGGGGAGGGAATAATTGGAGCTGTTGTTTTGCTGCTTGAGTTATCATTGAAGTCCTGATAACAATTGAAAACAGCTGCGGCATTATTCTGATTAGGATAAAACGAACTTCCAGGATTGAATGAATCAGGATGGATGGGTGAGGAAGCAACACCACCAATAGCATGATCCTGATAAGCAACATGACTTTGCTGATAGCCATATCCTCTTGGAAATCCACCAGATTGACCACCATATCCTCTTCCATAAGTATTGTAGGGTCTTGGTATGAAGTTACTTGGCATGTGTGCTCTACCGTATTGACCAACACTAGGCCTAAAATTACCTCTTCCATAATTCTTCTGAGGCACAAAAGCAGGATTGAATCTGTTCTTACACTTGTGTGCTCCATGTCTAGGTATGAAACAAAATTGACGGACTATTGTAGGATCAAAATTTCCTCATAAACTTGAATTCTGGTTGCCAAAATTTCCATTGCCTCTTCCATGACCAGATCCACCAAAACCTCCTCTTCCAAAGTTTTGATTCTTCTGAACTAAGTTTGCAGTTAGATTATGAACAACATCTGCATTAACTCTCCCTTTCTTCTGTTCTATCCTTATTTCATGGCTCAAAAGCATTGCATACAGTTCATCTAAGTTCATATTGTCTGCTCTAGCAAGTAATATTATTACGAGTGATTTATAATCATGAGAGTTTAGACCAACTAGGATGTAATTAATTAGGTCATTAACCTCAACAGGTTTTCCTGCAATAGCTAGGTTGTCAGCTAACTGTTTCATTTTCGTAAAATAAGCATTCATAGTCATGGATCCTTTTTTCATTGTTTGAAGTTGCATTTTAAGAGGCATTACCCTAGCTTAAGATTGAGAAATGAACATAAGTGTAAGTGATTCCCACAGCTCCTGAGAAGACACACAATGAATTACAGAGGCAAGAAGATTTTCACTTATAAAAGAGAACATCCAGCTCAACAGCAGCTGATCAGTTCTGATCTAGGTTGTAAAAGCTAGATTCACACTTTGAGATCTAGATTCTGAGTTTGTTGAGCTTGAAGCACCATCAATTGAGGCAATATACTGATCTGGACATTGATTGTCTCCATTGATGAATCCTTCTAAGCCATTTCCCTTAATCAAAGCAAGTACTTGATTTCTCCACACCAGAAAATTGTTCTGATTCAATTTGATTGGAGTAACAAAGTTGAATGACTGTGAATTCTTATTTGTGTTCATTATAGGCTCTGATACCATATTAGATTTTGTTATGAATGTGTTTGGAAAGTAAGCAAGCGATAGAAAACTCAAAGAAAGATCAATGATAATATTCATTTTTCTTATTTAATGAATGTGTATAGATGATGCTTATATAGTAACTTAGAGATCATAGATCATTCTAGAATCAGTTCTAATAACAACTAGTAACGAACCAATCATTGAAGCTACTGGAACGAACTAACTAATTTTACAGCAACAAATACAACGAGTAACAGAAACTTCCAGGTCAGCAACTAGGAATGTATCTGCTGCTTGAGTCCTCAGTAAGCTTATCATAGGCTACTCCTCTGTTCCTCTGTTTCTTCACATATGTCAACAAAACAGAATAACAGCAAATTCATTGTTTAACAGAAGGAATTAGAAGTTACTCTTAAGAATGATTTTGCCTTCTCGACTGAACCTGGACTAGGATTTTTGTGCCATAGATTGTCCTCTCAAGCTGTCAGAAGCAAATGATTCAGAAAATGCAACAGAAAGAAATTCTCATGAGAACCAATACCAGTAATATATGCCAATTAGCATTTAGCATGTATACAAGCATTTGTTATCTCAAGTCACTCTTCAAAACCAATTTAGTCCATTTACTAGACATCTTGTAGACTATAGAGGGGTTCATCAGTGAGTCGAGCATCTTGATTTAGAAAACATGCTTTACTGTAATATAAATATCTACCACATATTTTTATATCCACAGTAAGTCATTTTGTAGTGGCATGGTTTAAGATGTCTTCAAATACCTTGAGTGGCTAAAATGACTATGCTAAAACTAATTTCAAAGTTTGAGCAAAAAATTGAATGGAAATATTGCATGAGATAGACCATGGCTTTTCAAAAGGTGATACAAGACCAAACATCCAAATGTAATATAGCCACCATGTTTCTAATTAGCCACCAACTCCAGTGAAATTATAACACCTAAGTAATTCGTAAAAGATAGAAAGTAAACTTTTTCCCTCGCATGGTGAATTGTTGATCATCATTAAATTGTACCTTGAAATAATCAAGAAACGTTGGCAGTGCACAATTACCAATATCTAGGAACCAAAATTCAAAATTGTAAACATCTAAAAATGTTGCAAGTACACAAATGCTCTGTGGCAAGTAGTAGTTCCTATAGGACAATTGAGTAACTCTGTGGTAAAGAACATGCGCAAAACTTTGGCATCATTTTGAACTAGGGGTGAGCATAAATCCACAATCCATGGGTTTATCCAAACTCAAACCAAATAAAATGGTTTGGGTTGGGTAAATCATTAATTTGGTTAAATTTGGATTTTTATGCATGAAACCATTTTATAATGGTTTTGGTATAGTTTACCCATAGGTTATATATAAATTCAAGATGATATGTTAGTAAAAAATAAATTAAACAAAATAAATAGAAATTAATTAATTCCATTATTATTTTAAAACTAATAATTTATAAATTAATATTCACTATTATATAATAATTTTTTACAGTCTCAACTTGAGTTAAAAAGGCTAAATTTATATTTTAATGAATTATTCAGACAATATTTTTATGAAATCCTGTAATATAATTTTAGAGTCATATTTTTATTGCAGTTTACTAAAATTAAAAAAGTAATTAATTATATCATTTTATTAAATAAAATATAATTCTATTGTTATTTTTAATTAAATTTAAATCTAATTAGATTTCATATCTAATTCTTCTTACTGCATTTAAAATTTTGGAGCTTTTTTAAATTACAATAAATTTTAGATTTATTTCTTGGAAGATTTAAATTTATAAAATTAAATAATTTAATTTAATTTAATTTTGATGAGTTGGTTTGATACTTGAGTTGAAATGTCTTATCTTGTTTTAATTTATATTGACATTGTTAGAATTTATATTATAATATGGTCAATATTTAATGACAAAATTATTATAAAATCTATTATTTATAATTTTTTATCCACTATATTTTTTTTCATATTTTAATATTAATTTAATAATTAATAATTATTATAATTTTGATATAATTAAATTTATCAAAATAAAAAATACTTTAATTATAAAATTCAAACCAAACCCAAATGGATTGGGTTGGGTTAAAAATATTTGGATTGGTTTGAATCGGATCTAAATTTTTATGTTTTAGTTTAGATTAACTTAAAATTTAACCCAAACCAACCCATGCCCACCCCTGTTTTGAACCATGCATATTATTTCTAAATATTTTGTCTTAATTACCAGCTGAAATGAGAACTGTAAATTACTTCCAAATTCAGACGAACAACAATGCCGCAGTTCACTTAAATTTAAATTTATAGACAGTACCTGACCTCTTGCAACTAATTTGAAGAGTATAATATCAAAATCAAGAAAACTTGTCAGTTGCAATATCGCAATTTAAAATTCTCAAAGTCTTTGTCCCCACAATTACGTAAATTTTTTTTGAAAAAAAAACAAGTGACTGAAGTTGTAGTGTCGAAAAGATACAGCATAGAGGAGTTAAAACTCCAGTTTTGGCAACCTCTTCACAGAACTCAAAGCTTGTAACCTTTACTCCACACCCCCTAAGGAATAAATGGATGAGCCAGTAAATGCTTTTCATTTCAACACAATGGATTAAATAGTAAAAAAAAATTAGTTTTTTTACTACAATAATATTCATCACAAAAACATGAATTAGATACCAAATAGTGCGTAAGAAATAACTTGGTCACAAAAATATAGTATTATTCAAGACAAAACTTTTAGTACTACTTTTAGTTTTGTCACTGTAGTTACTCATCCAAGACTAGAAAATGGGGTCTTAAAATTATAAGAAATAAAAATGGCTTTAGAGAATAATATTTGTGTCATGGATAGTTTGATTAAATTTACTTATATTTTACAACCATTTCTTTTGTCGTAAATGATGAAATATTGTCCCAAAATTTTCAAATTTGGAGGGAAATTTTTGTGCTAAACTGATATTTTTTCAGCGATTAAAATAATGTTTGTCATAAAAAGGCTGAATCAGAGACCAAACATTGTGTCCCAAAATAGAATTATCGATCACAAAATATAACATAACTCAAGACAAAATTATTGGATATGATTTCATAAATTCGTTACAATAAATACTATTTCATGACCAAATGTCAAAGTGTTGTAAAAAATGTCGTCTTAAAAAGTCAAATTTCTTGTTGTGGAGCTATTTCATATCTTTGAATTTTAGATAGTTTGAAATTAACTGCCCTAAATATTTTTATTTTCATTTTAAGACCGGATGTTATTATAGATTTTCTAATATTATAATTCAAGGCATATGTAATTTAATTTAACAATCATTAGTACTTAATAGATGTGATGGAATTATATGATAACTTATTATATTTCGATGTCTTATTTCAAGTGTTATGATTGTTAATTTGTTACGTATTTTAATGGATATGTAAATTAAAATATATTTCTTGAAAACTTAATCAAAGTATCAAATATTACTTTATAAACATGTCTCATTTTACTAAAAATTAAAATCATAAAAAAAATAAAATATAAGTTTAGTATATTCCAATCACAACGTTGACGATCAAGCTCACTTATCGTCACATTCGTGAATTGACTCATTTTCACAACTCCTCCTAAATTAGGGAGCTGCTAAGTTACAGCTTATGTAACTTACAGCCGCAACTTTTTTGAGTGAACAGTAACCATGTGGTGTTACTGTTCACTCGAAAAAGTTGTGGCTGTAAATTACAGTAGCTGTAACTTAAAAAAATCCCCTAAATTAAGGAAACGGTATAATTACTTTACAAATATAAAAAAATACAACTAACTTTATGCGACAAAACTACGCAATGGATATTTACCTTGGAACTTATAACTTTCAAATTCATACCTGTAAGTCAACAATTACCATAATACTCTCAAAGTCAGAAATTATACCTTTTGCCCAACATTCCATACTTCCCCTGAATATCTAAATTTTCATAGCTTATAATAATAATAATATATCATCTACATTCTCAACAATCTCATTACTAACCATAAACTAACTAAACATAATGCGTAACTATAAGCTATTTACATACCGAATAAAGAAAACAGTGAGGCTACACACCTTTGACTCTACAATATATTGTTGGTACTTTTGTGCTCCTAAAATAACCCACCAATTACAAAAATTATCTTAGGAGCAACTTTACCCATTTGTTGAAAACCCTAACTCTAAATAAAGTAAATAAATCTTTAAAATTATCTTCATTCCCATAAAATTCAACATAAATAGAGATAGAATGACAGAAATCTTACTACTTTTAAACCTTATTTGATATTGAGGTTCGGCAAAAACTACAGCACTAAAGTGTTTGGTAAACCCTAGTTGCTATGACTTAAAAGTGAAGTTGATTTGATCCATTACTTTCATGATGAAAAACCTATAGTAAATTTATGATTATTGTTAAAATTATTGTTTAAAAAATCATATATACTAAAAACTTTTAACTTTTACTTCACAGTTACATCTTTTTTTCCTCAGCTATTATAGGTTTTAAGTTACAACATCTCAATACCGAATAGAGCTTTAATGAGAAATCTAACTTGTTTGCTTGATTTACACCTCTCCCTCTCTACATTTTCCACCTTCAAATTCTCCGTCAATAAATCTTCCCAAGTGAATCTAGGATTAAAAACACTCCGATTACAACTCCCTAAATCAGGTTTTACAAGACTCAAGCCTTAATTTTTGCCAAAATCACCATACTTGAAAATTCTCCATTTTTCTCCCCTTTACCTGTGAGCTCTTCCTCAAAAAATGGTAATGCTCTTTTCTTTTTTTGACCCAAAAAAAAAATGCTTAATAGTTATAAAGCTAAAGGAAGGGCTTGGGGTTTTAGTAAATTGAGGGTAATGGGCTTTTAAAGCGAATGAATGATTTTTTTTTTTTTTGTAATTTTTTTAAAGATAATCCTTTTCGCACCCTTTTAATACCTTTATAAAATCCTGTTTTTCAACCATAGTTCTATTGCCAGAGAAAATTGCATAAAAAACTATTATGGATTTAACTAAACTAAAATATCTTCACAAAATAATGAACCCTAACTATCTTTAAATCCTAATATATGGTGTAATTAATTTTTTAATAAAATAAAAATAATTTTTAATCAATAAAGAAATAATTTACTTTATAATAAGAATTTTGTTATGAAAGAGAATGTTTACAATCTAGTTAATTTGTTCTGGGTAACATTAAAATTTAATTATGTAAATTTTTTTTTTGTAATTTTATAAAAGAAAGAGCTATAAATAAGAACAGTGGGGTTTAAAGGGGTGTTAGAAGTCCAACCCAAAAAAAAAAAAAAAAATTACATATGTTGCGTCGCCTCCTTCATTCTTGTTAATTATTTTTCTTCTTTAAATTATAAACGAAAAACTTAGATTAGGAGAAATAAAGAAAATTACTTCATTAACAAAATTACTCTGTCATTAACTTAATTTCTGAATGAATTTAAGCTGCATCCTAGAAGAAAATATCACCAAGCCTCTTCCTCGCAGCCATGGACGAATCAGGAGATGGAGATCCACAACTTGAGTTCTTTATGTTCACCTATATGCTTCGTATCATAATGAAAATTTGCATTGATTTCATATTTATATATTGGCCATTGAGGTTTCATAGGAGTTAACGTTCATTTTATATAGATCAATCAAATAAAACTGTTATAAGTAAGGAAAATAGAAAGATCTGCACTATGTATATAAATGATGGTAGCCTGGGTTTAGACTTTATATAGAGGGAAGTCTTTCTTATTCTTGTAAAAAAATGTAATTAAGAATAATTTTATGAAATTAGTTAAATTGTTAATTACTTTATTTTGTCCTTAATTATTATTTACTTTAAGGTTATTTTAATAATATGAAAATTTATTAGACTATGAGTGTGGAGATTTTAATGGATTCAAATAGTCTTACTCAAATTATAAATGGGACTGCAAAAAATATTATTAATGCCCATATCCCCATAAACTCATATATCACGATATGAACTTATACATTCATACGCTTAAAACATGTAGATGTCGGTAGGAACTTTATATCTAAATGTGGATTCAAGTGCATTTGTTTATATTGTCGTCCGGATCCTAATTATTTTATTATTTTTTTGAATTAAAAGAATTAACAAAATCAAAAGTTCAAAATTATCAAAATGCCAAATTAGGCCACAATTATCAAACGGGTGGGGCTATTTATACTCTAAATTACTCCGAACATGCTAATTTTAATAAAAATATATATTACAAAAACAACCACGATATAAATTGTTATTAAGGATAATTTATTTTAAGTCAATGTTATATAATTACTTTGAATACTCATATAGCAAAATCATTATTCAATTTATAATTCTCATATCTTAAGCCCTAAAACTTTTATTTCTAACATCTTAATTAATATTTAGATGAACAATGAGGAAATCAATTTTGAGAAAAATTTGACTATAAAGTATGTGTGATATTTTTTATTTTAAAAAATAAAATGAAACGAAAATACTGTAAACGAACTCTTTCTTTTTTTTTTTTTGGCTTTGGACCTTCTTCCTCATCTCTTGATCTTCTTCTTCTCCTTCTTTTTCCTTATGAAATATTCTTTATTATTAATTTTGTTCTCATTGCAGGTTATTTTGGGTGCAAATTCAATATTGAATATAAATAAATAAAAAGATAATAAACTAAAATTATTTTAAATAATTTGTTTACAACTTGACTTAATTATATTGTTGTAAGTATATGTTAAATCTTTTAAAATTAGTGTGTTGAATAGTTTTATTAGTGTTTTAAGTAAATAAAGTTAACTAATTTAAATTAGTTTAAGTAAGGATATTTTTTAAATTTTAAAGAGTTTACAAAGTAAAATTTAAATTGTTTATAAGTACTGTATAAATGTGCAGGGTAATAGAGTGTTTACAATAATATTTAGAGTGTAAATAACCTCACATTATCAAACAACACATAAAAGCGCATGAAATGAAAGAACAAGAAAATTAATTCAATCCAATTTCATAAAATTCAGCCTAAAACATTCAATGTATTCATATTTTTATCCAGATCTCGATCCAAATTCTTCTTTTTTTTTTAAAGAAATTTTATGTAAATGTGGGTTTTAAAAAAATGCAATCGAAATACAGGTTTGAGTTACAAAAGCAACCCAAGGGGCACTGAATTGGGTTTTCAAAAACTATAGAGCACTAAAATAAAAAATCAATGTAAATTTCTAATATAATCAAATCAATAGCATTTAAATAACAATAATAAATTTAAAGAGAGAAGGGAAGAGAATCGAACACAAGAATTTTACATGGTTCAGCAAACCCCGCCTATGTCTCTAAGCTCACCGTACTTGATGATTCCACTATCCAAGCCTTACAACCCTAAGGCCTTAAGAAGATTACAATTGACTTCTAAGGTGTCAACGAACCTTTATAATTTGAGATGATTTGACACCTCTTATCCTAAGTATTTCCTACACTGTCAATCACTCAATTTTGATATTGAGATGAATATTACACAGATTTTACTCACGCAATGTATGCATTTACAAATGAAAGCCTAAAGTGTGATTTGATGAAAGGATAAGCAAATTTAAACTTAAGACATTTTGAATATGCAAAACAAGCTCAATGACAATTGTAGAATCCACTCCAAACTAAATTTGATGCAGGCATTTTATAGTTGGAGAAGAAAACTAGCCGTTGTAGACTTTCAGGAAGTTACTAGATTGCTGTTAACATGAAATTGGATTGCCATTTTCACTTTGTGCAAGTTACCGTTATATAGCAATTTGAATTGTCGCATCACCTTTTGAGGATGTCGGTTTGCTGTTTTTGTCCAGAGACTCTACGAAGAATTATCGGCTAGTAGTTTCTAATGAATGGTTCACCGTTTTCAGACAGATTCTTCTCTGGAATTTATCGATTAGCTATTTCTAGTAAACGATTAACCGTCTTTTTCTAGAATCAAACAACATGTTAACCTTATATAATTGATTTGTCATTTCAATGTTAGCGGTTATCCATTTTTTGTCCAGAATCTCAAATTTATTCCAAGTTATTAATCGGCCTAAGAAATTTATCCAATTTTGAAGACTCTACATTCTTAACCTATAACAACAATTTGTTTAGAAACTTTATTCTATGAAAAACCATTTTGTTAAGAAAACATTTACCTATTAATCTTTAAACTACATGGTTTGTTATCATCAAAATCAAATTTATAAGAATATTTATGTCAACATTCTAAAGTGTGATGATGATGACAAACTTTATGTGTATTTAAAGAGTGAAGAATTAAAATAAATTACTCCCCCTAATTATAAGCTCCCCCTAAATGAACGGCCAATTTTAACAAGAATGCTAATTTTAACCATTTTGACAAGCTCAAATACATATACTCTTCTCCCCATTCATCATAAAAAAGAACTTTCTCTATTAGTAAAGAATTGCACTGGAAAATTAGGAGAACATAAAATTGTTACCCAAGGTTGTCCAAAACGAAAGATTGACATAGGCCCCTATCATCTAGCATCACTTCAAGAAACACTTCAGCAGTAAAACTTATCAAAGCAGTTTTATGCAATCAAAAAACATCAAATCACATAAAGCAACTACTCAAGTCGTCATAAATCAGTCACATAATCACGTAACCAAAATATAATATAACAAGAGTATCGTAATAACTGGATGAATTTAGAAGATTTGAATTGATTAGAATGAAGAGAAAGGCTGTATGAAAACAATATGAGTGCTCAATTTGATAAAAAAATGTGTGAAAATCCGACCAATTTTGGAAAGGAAGTTTCGATTGAAATCTAGGTTTTCAATTTCTGATTTTGTGGGTAAAATTGTGTTTAGATGGTATGAGGAGGTTGCTAGAGCGATGTAGAATGATTTGATAGCTTCGATTTGGCAAGAAAAACACAAGAAATTTGAGAAATCTTAGAGAGACGTTGAGGGTTGCCGCCATCTAGAGAGAAAAACGATTAAAGGTTAAGGAAAATGAAGAAGAAAACATAGGAATAGTGTCTTATTGTACCAAGCCGGCTAACTGTTTTTAGTAATCGGCTACCTGTTAGCAGTTGGGACCTTTTAACTAGAAATCAGTTCATGTTTATGTGTATCGGTTAACGTTATTGATCAAAGAGTTTTTACAACAAAAGTGGTTATCCGTTTATGAAAATTGGTTATCATTAACATGCATAACCATTATGTTTCTAAACAGTAAGCCGTTATCCTTAATCGGTTAACCGTTTATTAGCAGATTTCATCCCTTTCTGTTTCTATCTTCAAACGGTTATCCGTTTATTAGCAAACGATTATCCATTTTCCTTAACTATAATTTCACACATCTATCTTGATCTTTCACCAATATTTGTTCCATTCCAAGGTTATTTTGAGAACCCGGAATGTCTTACAGGCCATTATTGATGATTTATGAATGCATACATGAACATACAAATTTCAAAATCAATCAAATTAATTAACAAAGACAACCATACAAACAAATTACACAACATATAACCTCAATATCATAGATATGATAATGTGCGAATTTCATCATCCCAAGTTTATGTCAAATTTTAATAAATTGATCCTCACGAAGGAGTTTTGTAAAAATAACCGCAGGTTGTTTTTCAATTGAAACAAATTTTAAACAATGTCCACTTATTGAACATGATCCCTCAAGAAATTAGGGATAGTAAAAAAGCCTGAGCCGGCTTGGCCCATTCCCATAGGCTTTGGCCCGACCCTCCCACATGAGGGCCTAAACAAGGGTTTAAGAAAAAAAAAGCACGAGCCATGCCCAAGCTCTTTATTTTTTTTAAAAAAATAAATTTATAAATTAGAATAATAAATTAAAAATTAAAAATTAAAAAATTAAAAAACAATAAAGCTTAAATTCTTAATTTTTATACAATAATGTTTGGGATCCCAGCATTTGAGCTGAACTTAAGTTCCAATGTTATGTGTCACTCATGTATTGGATGATGGATTTCATACCTAGTACAATTACTTAATTACCATTCAATGGATAAATACCACATCAGTTGGGATTCAAATTGGGACTTATAATGTGGGATACCTAGCATTGCTCATTTTTATAACAATAATAAATAAAAATTAAAATTATAATATTAAACTCCTTTTTTAAGTGTTACTTAATTAAAATGGTGCTTAAATTAACCAGTAAAAAATTAAATCTTTAAACTTTTATATGCTTTATTTTCTTTATTTACTATTTTATTTTGAAATATTTATTTTCTTTAATTCATTGTTGATTATAATAACTTAATTATTATTAATTTATTTCAAGTTTACAACAATTTTAAAAATTGAAAAAATAAGTGTGGGTCAAGCCCAGTCCATGCCTGTAGTGGGCCCAGCCCAAGCCCGTACACTTCTACTCTTATGGGCTCAAGCCCACAATTTGCCATCCCTACAAGAAATGATGTCTAATCTCTATATGCTTGGTCCTAGAATGTTGGATAGGATTCTCTGACAGATTTATAGCACTTGTATTGTCATACATACTAGGTATATGATCAAGATTAATTCTCTAGTCTCTAAGGATTTGTTTAATCCAAATGGCTTGTGTAGAACAACTACCGACGGCAATATATTCAGTCTTAATGGTTGAAAGTGCAACTGAATTTTGCTTTTTACTATACCAAGACATAAGTGAATAACCTAGAAAGTGACAAGTTCCACCAATACTTTTCATATCAACTTTGTGTCCAGCAAATTTGACATCTGAATAATATGTTAAATCTATATGAGTCCCTCTAGGATATCAAAGACCAAGATTAACTGTTCCACTCAAAAAACGAAAAATTATTTTGACAGTAAGTAAATAAGACTCCTTTAGGACATGACTGAAATCTTGCATATAAACATACACTAAACATGATATCGAGTCTACTAGTGGTTAAGTAAAGTAGAGATTATCTTTTTCATCCTTGTCAAGCTTGAGTGTTGAGCTCATTAGAGTATTATTAGCTTTTTCATTTTCAAACCCAAATCTTTTAAGTAAATCTTTCACATATTTCGCTTGATTGATGAAGATTCCTTACTTATTTGTTTAATTTTAGTCCAAGGAAATACTTCAACTCTCGCATCATGCTCATTTCAATTTTTTTGCTCATACAGTATGAAAATTCCTTACACAAAGACTCATTAGTAGAACAAAAAAGAATATCATCAACATAAATTTGAACAATGAGTATATCTTGATTCTTATGCTTGACAAAGAGAGTAGTATATGCTTTGTCCATTGAAAAACCTTTTTTTTTTTTAAATCTACTAAGCCTTTCATACCATACTCTAGGGGCTTGCTTTAAACTATATAAAGCTTTAGACAACTTGTAAATATGATTTGAAAATTTTTCATTTTCAAAACCAGGGGGCTATTTCACATAGATTTCTTCTGTAATCTAACCATTCAAGAATGCATTTTTTAACATCCATTTGATATAAAATGAAATCTTTATGACATGCAAATACTAAGAGCATCCTAATGGAGTCTGGTCTGGCTACAAGAGCAAATGTTTCATCAAAATCAATTCCTTCTTCTTGGTCGTATCCTTGAGCTACTAGTCTAGCCTTATTCTTTACAACCATGTGAGATTCATCCATTTTATTCTTAAATATCCATTTAATGCCTATTATAGATTGATGTTCAGATTTAGGAACAAGTTTCCACACATTATTTCTCTCAAATTGATTTAACTCTTCTTGCATAACTATAATCCAAGATTCAACGTTTTTCTCATCGAAAAACGATTTTGGTTCAATTTGAGATATGAATGCAGTATGCTCACAAGTATTTCTAAGTGATGATTTATTAGTTACACTTTATAAAGGATCACCTAAAATTAAGTATTTAGAGGGAGAAGAAACATACCTCCACTCCTTAGGGAGCGTTTGGGAATTATTTTCATTTTGATTCTGCTTAGTTTGTTCTTCTTGTTGCTCATCTTGATTTTTGCCTGGTAGATCATCTTACTTGTCTTTTGAAGACTTTTTTGTTGTAACTTTTCATCTGCATCATCAGCAACAACTTTCTCCGTAGAGCAAAGGTTAAACTCATCAAACATAACATGCATAGATTCTTCAACGACCAAGGTTATTTTATTATACATTCTGTAAGCTTTGCTTGTATTTGAATACACAAGAAAGATATAAACATCATATTTTGGATCAAATTTATCAATATTGTCTTTTGTATTCAATATAAAACATTTACAGCTAAAAACTTTGAAATAGCCAATATTGGATTTTCTATCTTTTCAAAACTCATAGGCAATGTTATTAAGGTAAAGTGTAGTCAATACACAATTTCAAACATAACAAGCGGTGTTGATAGCTTTGACCTAAAAACATTTTGGTAAAGTTGGTCTTAGGCATTTCTTGAATGAACTTACTTTTTCACTCAACAACTCCATTTTGTTGTGGAGTCCTTGGTGATGAAAATTGATGTTCTATGCTAAAGCTATTGCAAAAATTTTCAAAATCATGATTTTCAAATTCCCTACTATGATCACTTCTAATGCAAGAAATAACATACCCTCTTTCATTTTAAACCTTTTATACAAAAGAATTTAAATGCATCAAAGGCATCATCCTTATTTGCTAAGAAAAATACCCAAGTATATTTAGAAAAATCATCGATAATCACACATGCATAGTGCTTATCACTTCGACTTATATGTCTAGAAGGTCTAAATAAATCCATGTGAAGAAGTTGAAGAGGTTTTGTACTAGAAACATGATTTTTGTTTTTGAAATATGATTTGATTTGTTTTCCAAATTGACAAGCTTCACAAACTGTATGATTCTGAAAACCAATTTTTAGAAGACCTTTAACCAAATCATTTTTGAACATTTTTTAATTCAAATCCATGCTTGACCTAGTCTTCTATGCCATAACCAACTGTCATCATGTAATGAAGAAAAATCTATATCATAAGATGATGCACAATCTATATCAATAGTGTATACATTAGCACATCTTTTTCCAACAAATAGAATTTTACCATTATCTGCATTCTCAATAACACATCTTGACTTATCAAAAATAACTCAATAACTTTTATCATATAATTGACTAATACTAAGTAGATTATGATGTAAATTTTCTACTAAACACACATTTTTAATAAAGGTAGAGGAGTTTTTACCGACATTGCCAATTCCAATAATTTTTCCTTTTGAATTATCTCCAAAGGATACCACTACTTTCGACTTTGGTAAAACTTGATAGCCAAGAGTAGTTGCTAGTCATATGCCTTAAGCATCCGCTATCCAAACACCATTTATTCTTTTCCCTCTTTAATCCCTATAGAATAAATCTCAAATTTTTTAATGGAGGTAGCCTTAACAAAGTAATTCTTGTAATATTTTGTTTCAATTCAAGCTTGTAGCCTATGCCTCCTTTGTCAAAAAGACATTTCTATGAGCTACGTAGTTTGTCTAGATTCTTTTGCCCATTGTAAACTTTAAAACAATATCATTAAACTCATTACTTTTTTTTAAACATTTCATTTTCCTTTTTCAAATCATTAACAAGTAAACTCTTCATGTAGTCTTTCATTTTCTACTTCTAGATCTTCTCATTCAAAGAATCATTCTCATTTGAGAATTCTACATTTTTCTTTTTAAGAGAAGCATTTTTCATTCCAATCTTTTTTAAATCATTATGCAATTCAATGAATGCTTCAAACAATTCATCATAGAAGGGAAGATCACTTACCTTATCTAAGTTCATCTCCTATAGCCATAAATGCCAAATTTGACATTTCATGAGATTCCTTCTTATCTATAGTCTCCTCATTGCTATCATCCCATGTTGCCACCATACCTCTCTTTTTCACCTTGTTAAAAAGTGGACATTCTAATTTTATATGTCCAGGCTTCTTCATTCAAAGCAGATGATCACTTCCTTCTTTTCCTTCTGAGTTTTGAAGTTTCTAAACTTCCTTCGCTCATTGGATTTCTGGGGTTGAGTGAGCTTTCGCTTCCTTATAGGTCCTAGGTTCATCATAGGAGACAAGTGAAGCAAGAAAAGCACGGTGTCGAGGAGAAGAATTTCTGAATTTTTTGGCTATCATTGCCATCTCTTCATCTTCAAACTCACTCTCTTTATCACTTTCAAGTTTTGATGCTTTCAGGGCAATGCTCTTCTTCTTTTTCTCTTCATCACCTCTTTCGATAGCTAAATCTTCATCGTAAGAAATAAGTGAGCCAATTAAATCATCAGTGGATAAAGTATTTAAATCATTGACTTCCTCTATAGGTGTTTTTTTAGGTCTCTATTCCTTTGGTAAAGACCTAATGATTTTCTTCACCTTTTCGCTATTTGAGAAAGTTTTTCTTAGAGCACCTAGAGTGTTGACAATATCCATAAACCTATTATATATAGAATGGACACTCTCATTTTGTTCCATTTGAAACAATTCATATTACCTAGTATATCTACTGATTTTAGACTCTTTGACTTGATATGTACCTTCATAACAACTTCAAATTTCTTCCAAATTTCATAAACATTAGAACAACCTGAAACTTTATGGAATTCTTTCTTATTTAAGGCACAAAGCAGAGCATTCATGGCTTTAGAATTTAAAGAAGCCTTTTTCATTTCTGATTCATCCAATTCACATGAAGGTTTTGAAATTTCTTCTCCTTCTTCATTTTTAGTAATGAGCATGGATGGACCATCACAACCACTTTCCCATATTTCATAATCTAGTGCTTGTAAATAAATTCTCATCCTATTTTTCCAATATGGGTATTAATTTTCATAACAAAAAAAATGGTGTTCTAGTAGTGGGAATGTCCTTCTCTAAAGGTGGAATCATTTTGGGTTGCCTTGAATCTTTTACTCTAGACGGTTAAGTCCTAACAAGAGAACCTTACTTAGATACCAAATGAAACTATGGCTAAGCAACCCAAGAGGGGGGGATGAATTGGGTTTTCAAAAATTATAGAACACTAAAATAAAAAATCAATCTAAATTTCTAATATAAGCAAATCAATAGCAATTAAAATAACAATAATAAAATTTAAAGAAAGAAGGGAAGAGAATTGAACACTAGATTTTTATGTGGTTTGGCAAAACCTGCCTATGTCCACGCCTCCAAGCTCACTACACGTCATGATTCCACTATCCAAGCCTTACAACCCCAAGGCCTCAAAAAGATTACAATTGACTTCTAATGTGTCAATGAACCTTTACAATTTGAGATGATTTCACATCTCTTATCCCAAGTGTTTCCTACACTCTCAATTGCTCAATTTTAATATTGAGATTAATATTACATAGATTTTATTTATACAATATATGTGTTTACAAATGAAAGCCCAAGGTGTGAGTTGGTGAAAAGATAAACAAATTTAAACTTAAGACAATTTGAATATGCAAAACAAGTTCAATGACAATTGTGGAATCCACTCTAAACTGATTTTGATGCAACCTTTTATAGTTGGAGAAGAAAACTAATTGTTGTAGACTTTCTAGAAGTTATCGGATCGCTGTTAACATGAAATCATATTGCCGTTTTGACTTTGTACGAGTTATTGTTACATAGCAATTTGAATTATCAGATTACCGTTTGAGGATGTTGGTTTATCGTTTTCACCTAGAGACTCTTCAAAGAATTATCGGCTAGCTGTTTCCTATAAATGGTCCACAGTCTTCAGATAAATTCTTCTCTAGAATTTATTGGTTAGCCGTTTCCATTAAACGGTTAACCGTTTCTGTCCAGAATCAAACAACATGTTAACCTTGTATAATCGGTTTGCCGTATCAATGTTAGCAGTTATCCATTTTTGTCTAGAATTGCAAATTTATTCCAAGTTATTAATCGGTTTAACAAATTTATTGAATAACTCCAATATTCTTAAGCTATAATAACAATTTGTTTAAAAACTTTATTCTATGAAAAACCATTTTGTTAAAGAAAACATTTACCAATTAATCTTTGAACCACATGGTTTGTTATCATCAAAATCAAAATTATAAGAACATTTATGTCAACAGAGTTCACCAAAATTTGAATCTGCAACCGAATTTTGCCACACGTGTTTTAAACATGCATGCCTTCTCTTGTTACAACATAATGACATATAATCATCTCCGTAGTTTCAGAATTCTCAATGGCCGACAAACTAAAGTCCTGGCTACTTTTAGAAAAATCCATAGTTTCAGGAAAATTCTATGTTTAAAATTCCCAACATCAATAGAGGGATTAATATGAACCATTAGATGAACGCTACCATTTACAATAATTAAATAAAAGAAAATAAAAAAAATTAAAGTGTTTATCATGTAGATAACTCTTTACTGGTTAAATAATTTAAATTCGATAAAGAATAAGAAATCATACTAGTTACACGAGATAGAGAGATTTACAACCTAAAAAGAAGAAAGAAACTAATTCAAACACAACAATTGTTAAATGGGATAGAAAGAGATTTACAACTTGAAAAAAAGAAGAAACTAATTCAATCACAACAATTGTTAAATGGGATAGAAAGAGATTTACAACTTGAAAAGAAGAAGAAACTAATTCAATCACAACAATTAAAGGCCACAAAAATCTAACTATTAATGCTTTATATGTGCAAAATACAATTAATTATACTATTTATTTATAAAGGGTATAAAAATTATATTTTATAAATTCTCTCTTATAAGTCACTTGTTAAATAAATTTCCTTACTCATAAAGAAATTGTATTTTTGTCTTATTTCACTAAATTATAATTACATTATTTGATTGATATAGATTTTGTAATGCACTACTATTGATTTTGATAATTTATACGTATAGTGAAAATTAAAAAAAAAAATCTTCATATATAATGATTTATCTTATAATTGATGAAAATTGTAAACCCATGAAATTCAGTTTAATAAGCACAAATGTTCAATTTCTATTATGAATGAATTCTTTCCAAAAAAAAGTGTGTAATGAATGAATAAATAAAAATGGAAATGATACAATTGATATGTTACTAAATTTAAAAAAATTCATTCGTCCTGAGCACGGATCCGAAATCCCTTTTTTTTTTTTTCCCTGCCTGGGTTTATGATCGGGATGGCAAAAAAATTCTGGGTTCAACCCGAATCTACAAAGATTGAAAAGATCCAGATCCGCACATTAAAAAATACGGATCTAGATGCTAAAATTTAAACTCTGTGTAGATTTGGATATGGATTCAGGTGCAAGTACATCCAAAAAATCGAACATCTGGATCCGCATCATTTTTTAATTAATTAATTTGTTAAATATGTTAAAATTAAATTTAAAAAATATAAGTTTAATTAAAAAATTGAAACCTATGTGGATTTGTGGTGGTTTTGAATGGCATCTATGTAGATTTGTGGTGTTTTTATTTGTGGATTTATGGTGTATTATATGTTATTCTAGGTGTTGAATTGTTGATTTTTAAATTACGATTAGATTTTATTTGAATTATTAGTAAATTTGTTGAATTTTAAGTTATATTTAAAATTTTAAATTTAACATATCTGCACTGGTATTACCCCCATCCGGATTTGCATGTATTTTTGGGATCTAGATGTGGATGCAGATATCAAAATATTAATGCGGATCCAGATCTGGATGCATGTACATCTGGATCCGGATCCGGATCCGAATTTTGCCATCTCTATACGAAAGAGCTAGGTTTTAAAAATCAATGCGTGGGTTCATTTTTTCATTGCACCGAGTTTTGCCCAGCCCACATTGTCCGAGTCTTGTCCGGACAGATCTAGGATTGTCTTCATCAGTAACACTCTTGACGATCCCTGATGGTTATTGTTTTATTACTCTCAATAATGACATTCGAAGACATCAAGATCTCTCACAATCCATTCCCACCATCAATCAACTATTATTTTATGGCCAAATTTTCGATATCAACAGATTAGGAGGTAAAATATGTAAATGGTAATTCCCATCCATTGCCTACAGTTACGTACGATTTGAACTGTACATGACTTTATATATATAAATTCATTACTAATAAAAATATGATGAGTCTTATTTTTCTTTTTAAAGAAGCAAATTATTCGTATCCTCATTATATTTAAGTGACAGTGACTCTCAGGGCCAAGGGAGTTCACTCGAACATTCACGTTCTCTCTTCTTTACTCATCTCCCTCGCAGCTGCCCTACCAAAATTTTTATGGCTTACTCATTGGCTTCCTCATTATTCAATAGCTATGGATTTGTGCTTCTCTTTAGTATGCATTACTAGCGAATAAGTTTTAGATTGACGTGTTGAATATATTCTAACGCAACAAATGTTACTTGTTTAAGCTTATTCATCCTAGCTGCAGACTCATCTAACAAAGCATATCACTCACAACAACATCAAGCTGGGCAGCTCGCTCCACAAATTTCTTGAATACATTTGGAAGTTAATGGTGAATTTTTCGTCTGAATCTGCCAAGGGTCAATGCTCTTTGGTATGCGCTATTTTGTCTTCAGAGAGATACATCTTGCGGTCGCTCTAGTCTCTAGGAATTCTTCCACTTATTGGCCCTCTTTTCTTCTCTACTACCTTTATATTTGGGAAGTGTTCAAAGAAAGTATAAACTTTTCTGTATGGGTTATTGTTTACAAATTTAGGATTTTGAGCAAGAGCCAACTCTCTAACCTAGTGGTAGACATTTTTTATCTCATTCTTTAGGTAAAAGATTCAAAATTTTCATGTTCTAATTATAATGTTAGTAAAATTGTATTGGTGTAATATTAGAAGAAGAAAGATTTTTATGGTTCGAATGTTGAAATATCTTGAACCACACGCTCTCACTTTGATTTTCAAAGGGTTAAGGCAAGTCTAAATCTTGTGTTTGGGCATCATATCAAGTTTGACCTTACGGTCTTGAGATGAATATTGGTAGAAATAATCAATGAATTTGACTACAGCATTACATACTTTTTTTTTTTCGATGAGGATTTGTCTTAAAATTTTTAATTAAATAAAAGGGCTAAAGTTAAAATTGTCCCACGCCTTGATCACATTATAGTAAAGTTAAAATAAGTTCTCAATGTTGTTTGTTGCTTTTTGAAATTGAATCTTATCTCTAACTCTTCTCTTTTTGAAAAGCGAGTTTGTATTGTCATTTTTTAACAAGCACGATATGAGCTCTATATGTCATCATTCATATAGAAAATAAATCTTTATAATAATTTAATTGCTACCAATGACAACCGGCTACTAGCAGCCGCAGACGCAGAGTGTAGAAGCTCAAGATCAGAAAAAGAAGAAGCAACAACAATGGTGGAGAAAGCTCAACAAGCGCCTGCATGGCTGCACCTTCAAGAAGAAGGCTCCAAAAGCCATAAAGGAAATTAGGAAGTTTGCTCAAAAGGCCATGGGGACAACCGATGTGAGGGTGGACGTGAAGCTCAACAAGCACGTGTGGAGCCTTGGCATTCGTAGTGTACCAAGGAGAGTTCGTGTTCGCATTGCACGAAAGAGAAATGATGAGGAAGATGCCAAAATTTAGTTGTTTTGCCGATCCCTCCAAGGCTGGGTTTAATTCTCCATCCAAATGCATGTTATACTCCTATTCTGTTGTAAATATAATAAAAAGTTAAAAAGAACCACGGTTTTTTCATTAACTTTTAACCCTGGGGGGTCTCTCCTCGGGGCGGTGTCTGGCTTTTGGATTTCCGTTTAGGAATGCCTTCGGCCAAAAAAGTATCTTATAACGTATTAAGTAATTTTCATTTACCCTGTTTAAGAAAAAATGACTACCAGCTACTTAGGGGTGGCAATTTAAAGGGCCTGGGCCGGGTTTTTCAAGCCCAAGCCCAAGTCCAAGTTATTGACAGTAGGCCCAAGCCCTCCAAAAGCTCATCTATACATAGACGGGCCGGGCTTGGGCCGGGCTTGGGCTTAGATAAAAATTTTAATTTGAATTTTTTAATAGAGTTTAAAATAGAAAAAAATAAAGGAACACTTAAATTAAAGATGATTAATTAATTATACAATATATAATAGACTAATAATTAAATACACAAAAGATAATATATACAATAGATAATATATAATATATAAAAAAAATTAAAATATAAAGCCCAAAATATATAAAATAAAAAATTTTATTTATAAAATATAAAGCTCATGCCTTTTTCCATGAGCCTATATCAAGGCCTATTCACTGTAAGCTTCTAAAATTTCAGCCCATGACTAGGCCCATTCACGGCGGGCCGAGCCTAAAACCCGCAGGCCTGGACGGACCCTTTACGGGCCGAGCCAGGCCCGGGCTTTTTTGCCATCTCTACAGCTACTATTCAAATAAAATATACTAAATGCTAAATCAAGGTAAAAAACTACTCTAAACGTGATCATATTTTTTGAAAATAAGGAGTTTCTTCATAAATTAATAATTTATTAATTTATCGATATATTAATATTCATTTGGAAACAGTTATACATGCGCTCGACAATAAAAATTTGTGATAGTTCTACTTCCAGAATGCAGTTATCTGAAACGAAATTATCGTACGATTAATTATTAGTTAAAGACGTTATTAGAGCGTCACTAGAGTTTAGAATAAATTGTTAAAATTTAAATAATATGTTCGTCTAATAAGTCCATGCCGACAGAAGCTTCCCCATTATTTACGAGAAAACGTCACTGAAAAATTGGTCCATCATATGGGGTTCTTTCTTTTTGCATACATTTTCTTCATTCAATGCACCGAGATTAGAAAGTGTTCATGTCGTAAGCAAATTGGAAAAAAGGGGGAGCCTTTAAAGCACAAACACAATGCTGTGATGTTGTCGTCGTTGTAGATTGTTAATTATGTAAGCAAAAGAAGAATAGTCAAAAGTTGCTTGAAAGCAACTAAACTTACTTTTTCAAATATTTCTTTTTGTATTGTCATTTTTTAACAAGCACGATATGAGCTCTATATGTCATCATTCATATAGAAAATAAATCTTTATAATAATTTAATTGCTACTAATGACAACCAGCTACTATTCAAATAAAATATACTAAATGCTAAATTAAGGTAAAAAACTACTCTAAACGTGATCATATTTTTTGAAAATAAGGAGTTTCTTCATAAATTAAGTAATTTATTAATTTATCTATATATTAATATTCACTAAATCGATAGATTTTTTATGGTCCCATACTATTAATAGTATGGAGATTTTATTGTATTAGGAGTGTGCAAAAACCTGTGCGATATTTTTGTAAAATTATTTGAGTTTGTTTGAAGTGATAAAATTATTCCAAATCCAGTCGGGTTTAATTTCTCCAAATTGCATGTTATATTTCATATTTTTGTAAAATATAAATAAAAAAGTTAAAAAAAGAACCAGGTTTTTCATCAACTTTTTAACCCTAGGCTGGGTTCTTCTCCTCTTGGCGCTGCTCTAAGCTTGACGCCAACGAACCACCCCCCACTGTCTCATCCAAGCCTGAAGTCACCCCACCTCACCAGCACCACGCCAAGGAATTATTAGTTTGTAATTTTGCGTGTGTGGATGAGAAATTTGAAGATAGTTGGCACTGAATTTTCATGTTTTGTTAGATTTTCAATTGTGACTCCACAGAATTTTCGAATTTAGAAAAGATGAAAATATGCTTTTGGAAAAAGCTCAACCCGTATAATT
Organism: Murraya paniculata; assembly: GCA_030449075.1. Lineage (NCBI taxonomy): Eukaryota > Viridiplantae > Streptophyta > Magnoliopsida > Sapindales > Rutaceae > Murraya > Murraya paniculata. Next base: position 1,229,132 of record JAEVFN010000039.1, on the reverse strand, counting down.
ATGGATTTTCTACCCGCAAATTGTGGTCAATTGTGGGTTGAGTGGAGAGGGAGCCAGTCTAACCCCGTCCTGCCCATGCACCACCGAAATTAGAAGAGAAATGCACCACCGAAATTATATTATTTTTTAAAAACCCCTTTTTACTATAATTTTAATTCTAAATATTAAAATTTAGGTTTAAATATTCTAGACCATTAGTTCTGAGATAGAATATCCATTAAATGTTAATTGTAATATATCAATTTTATTAGTGGATCCCACCTTGTAAAGTGTTGGACTTAATGTGTTTCCTTTTTTTTCCCCTAGTGGCGAGTGGCGAGTCCGACGTTGACCCATGCACCACCGAAATTTGAAAATCAAAATATGCTTTTGGAATAAGCTCAACCCCTAAAATTATGGATTTGCATCCCGCAATTTGGACCGAATTTGTTTTTTTTTTCCAGTGGCAAGTCCCACGTTGGCCCATGAAAAAGCTCTACGTACCCACATAATTATGGATTTTCAACCCGCAATTTGCGGGTTGGGTGGGGAGGGCGTTTGTTTGGGGGTGGGTGGGCAGCATACTTCGCGATTAAGCAAGTACTTTTGTTATCCAGAACATCCTTTCCCTCAATGAAAACAACCTGAGACCCTAAATTAGGGAGGTTTTACTTACATTACACGAAAAGAAAAAGTACATATTCCCCTTTTAAGTATGGCCAAATTGTACTAGTTATCCCAATCTATTTTGGATTGTGATATTTTCACCCCTTTACATTTCGAGTTTTCTGCTTAAGGATATTTTCATGGTGTCCTTGAGTTAAAGCCTAATATCAATGCTACCCTTAAGGTTTTTGAACGATCCTCTATACCCATGCCATTACCATCACTCACTTGAATTTTTGTTAAAATAATATAACTACCCTTCTCCTTAAAATGGCATATTCATCCTTATTAATCTTTTTCTTTATTCTCTCTTTGATTTCATTATTTTATCACTTTTAATTACAAAATAAATTTCTCATCAATTCCCTAATTACTATTAAATTTTTAATTATAAAAATAAAATTATGTTAATTTTTAAAAACCCGTTTTTATTATTGTTTTCCTTTTTATTACAATTTTAATTCTAAAATATTAAAATTTAGGTGGAAGTATCTTGGACCATTAGTTTTAAGATTGAGTTTTTATTAAATTCTAATTGTAATATCTACTTTTGTCTAGTATATTCGATTCTAAGTTTGAATAATATTTTGGTTAAATGTTCTGACCTTTTGCACCGCATATCCATTACTTTTGACCACGAACACCATGCCTATTTCCATCGTTAAATCTAACGGTTCTAAGTTTGAATAATATTTTGGTTAATTTAGCGTCAGCTCCCAGATGTTTTGATATTTTACACCACTACCCTTTACCTTTGACCGCGAGCACCTTGCCCCGTTTCCATAGTTAAATCTAATGGTTCCATCTGAGATTTGAGGAATTGATCAACTTGCCCATTATTTGAAGTTGACTAAGTTAAACTATACAAAACCCAAATCATATATTACAATTATGTTACTCCTTTAGAGCATCACCAAAAGGTTATTCAAATGAGATTTTGTTTCTCATTTAAAGAGCCACATAAGTAAAAAGTGTTTTCAAATGCTCTTCAAATGAGATAGTGCTTCTCTTTCTTTAATTGAAGAGAGAGAAGCATTATCTCATTTGAAGAGTCTTCTAAAATTTTTAATTTATTATTATATTATTTTTTATTTTGTCATTCTTAAAGGAAGAGAAATATTATAATCCTTATTATTTTGTTAGAAAAAAATTTTGATTAAAATAATATAAACTTATTTTTATTTAAAAAGTTTGTTGGCAATTGACTTATTTTTTCACACTTTTAAATAAACAAATAATCATTTGAAGATGAAAATTAAAAGATTCTTTTAGTGATGCTATTACAATATAATTTATTTCCTCCACAATGTTGTTCTCTTTGAATGAGTCTATTCATTACAATTATATTAATGGTCTTTATATACAACTTAATTGCATTCTATTTCAAATCAATGAGTTTATTCTTGAACCGATTGCCTCAGAATTTTACAATATCAAATTTTTTCACTCAAATCTTTTTTAAAAACAAAATTCTAAACTCAAATTTTATTACCAACTAATTCTCAATAACGGTTTTATTTACTGCTCTTATAGCAAAACAAATCTGGGCAGAAAAAAACATTTCCACAGAAAATAAAAAAAAAAACATCGTAAAGGCATTCAATTTCTCTCGAACAAATCAAACCCCTGCCACAAATGGCCCGAAGACATCAAACCCTTGAATCATAATTCAAAATAAACCTAACCAAACAATGAAACCCTAAACCCATAATACCAAGCCATTTTTTTTATTAAACAATGAACTTTCCAAATTGCCCTTGCACCGTTAGATTTAATTCTCAAATTGACGGCAATGGAGGCACAGTGCTCATGGTCCAACGTAAAGGAGTGCTTGGTGCAAAATGTACACACGTTTGAGGGCTGATGTTATCTACCCCACATTCTTATCATCTCAAGCAGAATTCTTTTGAATCTTCGAAAAATAACATACAACTGGGAAAGCTGTGTATTATTTTACAGAGAGAAGATTCAAAAGGTTTGTTGATTTCCACCATTTTCTTTCAGACACGTGATGGAAGATTTATTCGAGAATTGTATGAAGTAGCTTCCTTTAATGATTAAATTTTCAAGCAGATATTTTTATAGTTAATGAGCTTTCGTCACTTAAATATATTCTTCTTTCTTCTTTTCATTTTCTTTTTCCATAAAAATATAAAAGACTGCCTGTTTGGATGGGATACTTGTTGACGCTCGTACAATTATTTCAATGATGCTTCGTCTTGACTATTGTGTCCTAATGATTGGCTTTAATTTCTCTCATTGTATAACTAGCCGGTTTTTTTTTTTTTTTTCCTTACTAGCAACCAGACTTTTTTCTTTTTCTCCCTTAACTAATTAATATATGTCAATTATTTTTTCATTCCAAGTGATCTTCAGTAAGCGAATCTTTGTCAATTTTGAGCAAGTGATTTTTCAATAAGTGTATAACAGGCCGCGTTTTTTCTTTTTATCCCTTACTATCAGTGTAAATCCATCGATCTCGGCACCTACTACCAGGCGGTTTGTTTCCCCGCCTTAACTGATTAATATATGTCAATTAATTTGTCATTCCAAGTCATCTGCAGCAATTGAATCTTCGTCATTTTTCAGTAATCGATTTAACAGCTGGTAGGGAAGAAGACGACTGCCCATCGGTTTTCTGGAGTGGAAAGGTAGGCCCCTGAAATCCCATTTCAAAGATGTATTTATTGTTTTCTTTAAATTGCTGGTTCTTGTTCTTTGCCATTTCTACAAATAATGTATATAAATTTAATTGCCCTACTTAGTAGGTATTGTTTCTCTTGCTAAGTAGCTGTGGGCTTCAGTTTTGAAGGAAATTTAAATCTGTTACAAATAAATGTAGGTAATTTTAAAATTCTGAAACTAATTAATTAATCAACTTAATTAATTCAATTCCTTAACATAGAAAAGTCTAAGAAAATCTCCTATATAATTAACCTAATCCAATTAAGCACAAAATTAATAAATTAATTTTTGAAAATACTGTTCATAATTACAGTTTATAATACTGTTTATGATACTGTTTAAAATACTATTCACATTTATTGTTTACAGTTACTGTTTATCCGTATAAAAAAATATTAAATTTTCAAAACATAATAAAAATTAGAGAAATTAAGTGACACGAAGATTTTTACGTGGTTCGGATTAATCAATCCTACATCCATGAGGCCCCACCCAGATAAAAAGTAATTCACTAAATTGAGATGTTACCTGTGGATTTAGCAAACTTAAAACTCTCACTTACAGTTTATCACCATACAACTTACTCAACCTTAGACTGAATTTACTTATTTTGAATAAGCATTACAATGACTTGTAAAAACATATGAACATATATGGAAGATGAATCCTCAAATTATGGCCTTCTTTTCCATTTTTGCCTTCTCTTGAATAAAATTTGATTCTTGTGATATTAATTTACAGTCATTATAGTGTTTATTATTATATTTAAATGTCAGAATTATTTAGAATAAAAAGTAAGTGTCATAGAAGGATTTTTTATGATTGTTATTATATCCGAATTAATTATTTGTAGTAACTATCCAATGTATCAAGTCCTTAAACAATAGGTTTTTTGTGGCTTTGAACCTTTTCTATATTTCTAGCAGAAATGCTTGACATGCAACAGAATTTTCATTGATTTTATACAATCTTCATTTATTGAAATGAGAGAATAATTTCTCTTGTTGTTGAAGTTGTATCTGAGCATCGAGTATGGTAGTCAGTCTAGGAATACGTTCACTGCATTATTTGAAATGCATCACAGCTTGGCAGTGGAAGTCGTGCTAATAATCTTCAGCTAATTAAGTATATAATTAGTTAGGGGCAACTCTCCAAAACTGATCAAGGTTTTGAGTATATACAAGTTAAGTTAATAGGCTTCTAGACGGCATCAGATCCAATAGGAGCTCACACTATCTTTTCAGACGAAAAAATCACCTTGCATGTGAAGACAGTGTTAAGGGCAACTTTAAACTAATGAGCTAACATTTGAGTCTTAAATTAGACTCATGAGCCTGTATAGAAATAAGATAAGTAATGCAAACCAAAATTTATAGTACTGATTCCATTCATAATCTACTGCTTAATTAGGCTAACTATTTCATGGTTTCATCATTTACCACTGCTAGTTGTTGCAATGGCTAAGGAAATGCTCCCACCTGGGGTTGTTTTTGATCCTGACGAGAAGGAACTCGTGTGTGATTACCTCAGAAAGAAAGTGGCCGGTGGCATTGATGTGAAAACTTGTTTTATCAGAACGATAGAACTTTACAAACATAAACCTTCGGAGCTCAAAGGTATGCAGCAGAAATTATATATCTCTCGATACATTTGTTTAATTATTTGAATTTTTTTTTTCCTTACATGTGTTGCGCAACAAATCACAAAGATTGTTTTATTGTTTACCAATGAATCAACAGCTCACTTATATTTCCACTCCGACCAGAATTTCTTGTCTTGTAAAAGGAAGTTTTTATTGTGCTTTTTAATTGGTAACAACACTGTAATTGCTTGATAATACATATTTTAAGTATGTCAAGTGGCCTGTAATTATGAATAATCATATAAATCCGTGTGATCTTGCACAGATTTGGCACACCACTCTGGTCATGAAAAAATGTACTTCTTCACACTCCACGAGAAGTTTAACAACGGACCAAAGATTAACAGACGGGTGTCCGGTGGATGTTGGAAGAAAACTGGACCGGACAGTCCAGTTAAGGGCAAAGACGGAAAGGAAATCGCTACCAAGACGTCTTTGACTTACTGCACGAAGGATCCAACTGCAGAGAAAACCAAGTGGCTGATGAAAGAGTACAAGCTTATTGAGAGCCATCCATCAAAAAATAAGGATGATGATGAAGAATCTAAGGTGGTAGGTTACATAGTTCGTATCTTTAATTAATAGTTTTTATGATGTAGCAGTCTACAATTAAGTGATTATAATTTGTGCTACGTGTATATGATTATCTTTTGTGTTCGTGTTTGTTTCTGAATGCAGGTAAATCCTTGGATACTTTGTGTTGTCTATCCTGTTCGGAAGACCAAAAAGGAAGCAATGTTTGACGGATTTTGCTAAGTTGCAGCAGCTGTAACTTACAGCTGCTGCAATTTTGCGTGAACAGTACCCACGTAGGGTTACTGTTCATGAAAAATTGCAGCAGCTGTAACTTAGAGCTGCTGCAACTTAGAGGCTCCCATGTTTGACTGAAGTGAAGTATGTGATTCTTTGTCCTATTTTATCGTCAATCAGCACTACTATAAACAAATACTTGTATCGTCGATCAAATATTTCCGTGACTATTATTAATCCTCGATAACAAACACTTTTTACAAAGATTTAAAAGAGTACATAGGCTGTTGTCCTTCACATAGAGGCTGCTGTCCTCCAAATGAAGGCAACAGTTCGAACTCCACGAACGCATTGTAGGGGAGTAAAAAATTGGCAAGTTGATGTTTGGATGATAAGAAAATGAAAGAAAACGAAGGAATATTCAAGAATGTTATTCCAGTACTTTTTAATACAATTCTGTTACTTATTCTCGCTATCTTTTTTGTACATGAGAATCTTATATATATATACACAATTAGATGCTGAAGTACAGCTCAGCTGATCTAACTAATCTCTATAACTAATTGAATTATCTTTGAAAAAACTAATTAGCACATATGCAAGCTATGGTATAACTGTCTGGTGCCAGCTGGCATTCCATATCATCAATTTGTAGTTGCTGGCTGCAACTGCTGGAATTCTTTGCTCTGTCGTCTGTGCTACTAATATGTACTTCCTTAACAAGGGGTAATTCCTTTCTCAATTAATAATTGAGTGTGGGATATTAAAGAAAATTAAAAATTTAGGCAATACTTCATAAGAATTTATGTCTAATCACAATAATAACATAATTTGTAAATATCAATTATAGTCTTATGTAATATTAGTTATAATTTGAATGATAGTCTCATGTAAACAAAAAAAAAGAAAGAGTACTAAAAATTCAATGAATTTTTCTATGGGCTATTTGTCCTTGATAATAAGGAATATAGGGTTTGACATACACTGCAAATTTCTTTATTAATTGCAACTGCTCTAAAACTAAAGAGAAAATAACATCCACACCCTTAAAATTTGTTTAAATAATCACACACACCTCGTTAATTTCATAAATAGTCACGCAAACCCTCTTAATTTTATAAATGACTATTATACCTTTTGATTATAATAATCCACATAAATATTAGTAATAAAATAAAAATAATAAATAAATATCATATGATACAAATAAAATATTACAATAAGTATACTTAATAAAATAATTATATAATGAGAATTATTTTTAGTATTAAGTTATTATTAGTTATACTAAAATCTATTAATCCAAAAATTGACTTTAAGATTTATACTAATATAGACATAATTAAAAAATATATTATAAATAAAATAAAATAAATTTTATAAATTACAGTAAATATTAGGTATAATAACTTTAATATCATTAATATGTCAAGTAGATTATTATTATTACTATTATTATTATTATTATTATTATTATTATTATTATTATTATTATTATTAAAAGAATATGACAAATTAATAATGTTAAAATAATCTTCTAATATTCAAAATAATTTATAAATTTTATCTTATTTTATATATTATATTATTTTTATTTATTATAAAATTTTATTTAAAGTCAATGATTGAATTATTGTAATTAAGGATATTATAATAAAAAAAATTTGTATGATTATTTATGAAACAAAAAAAGTGTGTCTAACCATTTAAACAAATTTTAAGTACGTGGGTAGCCTTTTTCCAAAACTAAATGGTAAAAGCCTAAAACTACTTCCGTATATTTGAATTACATCCACCCTTTAAAGTTATTTATTTGTTTTGGATAAACTAAATCTTTTTTTAAAATATAAGTAAATCTTTAATTCCGATAATTCACCTTTAAAATTTTAAAACAAACGAGAAAAATACCACTAAGAAATCAAAATGAAAAATTAGGAGTAACCCAAAAACAAACACAAAGGGAGAAAAAAAAAAAGAATGGATGACAAGAATCGAAATCACAGCTATCACTCTCGGTCTCCAATCTCATGTCTCAATCACTTGAATTCCTTTGAGTTTACAATTCCCCCACTCGATTTTTAGTTTTACGGCTTTAATTCTATTGCCGTAGAAGAATATTTGTCTTCAAGAGCTCTGAATTAGCTTCTATCGTGATGGAATCAGCTGAAAATCATGTTCCTCAAGCTGCGTTCAGGTGAAATCGTTCTATTAGTTTTGATTTTTTTATTTATTTGAATCTCTGTTACTTGGATCTCCAATATATCATTTTTCAAGTTTAATTTTTTTATATTTTCAATCGGAGATAGTTGTATGAGTACTTAATTTGAATCTCTGTTACTTAGAATTTGGAATTGAATTGATCTCATCCACTTTTGGAGTGTATTTTATGAAGGGGGGATAAAAATGAGGAATTCACGTATCTAATTTAGTTTGTGAAGCTAATCTCTATCTAATCACCACAGTACTTACTATTATCATTTGTCATAACATATAAGTTAGTTTGTGAAGCTAATTATTTCTATCCAAGTAGGCACATTGACCTAAATCATTATGTCAGAAGCGTGAGTTGGAAGCTCTTTAAAGAATTTGTGAAATAGGGAGGTAAATGACTATGAATGTTATTTGCTATGTTGGAATTACATATTCCATTCATGCTATTAAATTCCTCTGGTTGTCAGGTGCTTTTAGATTCCTCTAGTTAAAAATATCTTCCGTGACTTGAAATGTTTAATTGTGTATATGCTGCAGGTTAATTTCATGTGCTTAATATTGTAGAATCAGAAAACTTCATGTGCATTTGGAATGAGACCTTTCTCAGGTTAATTCCATCTCTAAACACAAGCTCTGAATATAGCCTCAAGCTAGATAAAACCTTGAAAATTTAAAGGACTTTATCATTTATAGCTGATGCTAAAATCCTGTTATCGAATCAAATTTCAAAGAGAACGAACCAAGCCTGAGTTGCTACGACAGAATCCTCTGAGACAGTACATTGTTTTGCTGGATAAAGTTAGTATTTAGTCTGGTGTTTTTAGTTGAAACTCTACCTTTTTGCAAGATCCATTAAGAGAGAGTTCTATAATACTAATTATATTGCATTGATAAAATTCTGCTTATGCTGTCACAGGCTTGATCAAATGGGGCGGTGGGTGCAGTGTAGATCCCTCTTTTATAAGTTATTTTTCTTTTAAATTTGGTATCGCAGGACATGAAGGGCTGAAAGACTCAGAGCATTACAAGAACTACTCCTACATCTTGATGAGGTAAAATGTTTATACATCAACAAGTATTCAAACAATTGTACATGTATGCATGACACTTAAAATATTTAGATTTATTTACCTTATAAAATGCAATGGTAAATTGAGTCACTGAATACGCATGCGATTCATGTAAGCTCATGCCCTGTTTTAAAAGTTTATATTTGCTCCATTTTAACTCACAATGTAGTCACACTTATTATTTAGATTAATAGCGGGATATTAAATCTGATATATTACTCAAGAATGATGCTTTATACAGATATTGGGAAATAATTACCAAAAAGTAAGTAGAAGTGCCATCAAATTGGTTGAGATTTGATCACAACTTCAGTAGTTCTGTTGTGCAGGTATTTGTAAAAGCAATGCCAAAAAAGCAGAATTTATACCAAAAATTTTATTGCAGTGCTACATCAGTCCCTGATTTAGTAATACTGACAGTGAAAATTTGTTCTTTCACATAGGGTATTGACTTGCCTGATGATGACGATGATGGGTATTAGGAAGATGAGGTGGAGGAAAAGGTTTGGGAGAACGAAGAAGACATTTCAAAGGAAAATATTCAAAATTTGAGATCATCTTGTGTATACAATTGGGTTGCTTCTATGTAAAACATACCATGAAAATTGATATTTTGCTGTAATTTTGATTGGTGGATGTGATTTATATGAATTTTTGAAAACATTTCAAAGGAAAATATTCAAAATTTGAGATCATCTTGTGTATACAATTGGGTTGCTTCTATGTAAAACATACCATGAAAATTGATATTTTGCTGTAATTTTGATTGGTGGATGTGATTTATATGAATTTTTGAAATTAATGAGGCTACATTAGTGTACTTTGTATATTATTATTCTGTTGGTTATATTATTTTTTTTGTTGGTTATCTTATATTTATAATATAAGTAATTCAAAAGTTATTATAATTATAAAAAAAATTAGAAGAAAAATGTTAATGAAATAATATTATTGAATAAATAAAAAAAGAGCGTTGAGCAAGTATACACATTTTGGACTACGTATTTAGTATTTCCAAGGGCAAATGTAGCTGGAAATATGTAGTTTTTTTATTTCTAAGGGATTATTTCTGAGAGAAGTTCACTCCATCTCTGATGGTAGTGGTGTCGAAATAGTTTTTTTTTTTTTTTTTCCGATGACTCATTAGAAATTGGGTTTTTTTTCTTATGAGACTTAATATGACGACAACTGACAGCCAACAGTGTGACTCTCTTGGAAATGAGTTTTTCTGAGGGCGTATATATATTTCCAAGAGTAATTGTCCTCGGAAATGACCTTTTTTATTGCAGTGCAAACTCCCATCACTTATATATATTTAGTTGTAATCTTCTATCTTTACCCTACAAAATTTTATTTTATATTAGATTTAGACGTGCTCATAATGGGTTGGCTATATCCAACGTAAGAGATAAGTTTAACGTTGTATAACTTATCTATGATTTATATAACTTGTCTAAGAAGAAGAAGAAGAATACACATAATGTCGACACACCAGTATGTCCACATTATGTACTTTATCCTCATATTTATTCAAAAATGGTTATTTTATAATTAAGTCATATAATAATTAAATTAGTTGAAATATAATATGAGAGAATATTATGATCATAATTTGTATACTAAAAATAGATCCAGTAACCTTAGCACTATTTAAATGAATAATTTCTTTTTCTGCAACTAATTTTATTTGATAATTGATGACTACTAAATTTTTAGATTTCTTAGGGTTGGACCCTGGACCCACAAGGTTATATTATAACTACACTCTTTATACTTGGGAGCAATCAACAATTTTGAGTCGTGTCATTACAATCCATACATGAAAGTTCCTAGTACGTGTCATTACAATCCACACATGAAGGTTCCTTAGAGATTGGAAGGTATCTATTCTTTGTTCCTGCAAATTCATTGCGATCTGATTGCAGATTCACAATGATTTGTTTCCGCATCAACCAACTTTTGATAAACTTGCATGAATGATTTAGAAAATCAAAATTTTATATATAGCTTGCAGCTGCAGCAAGACGTCTACAATTCATTTTTCAGAAAGTATGTCTTAAGTATTTCCCCACACCCATCAAATTCATAGAACACTAACTCCTTTTCTAGAGCAAGAAAAGAAGAAATAAATAAACAGTTAAAACTCCAACCCATTATTTATCTTCCTTCAAAATTCATGTTTTGTTTTTCTTTTCATTTTGAGCAATGGCATGAGTGACACTGACTTTCTTTAACAAAATATTTTGCGGTTCGTAAAATGAGTATTCGATGGGCGTTCATAGTAATTGTGTTATTATTGTTGATAATAAATTTTCTGTAATCGATATTTTGTAATAAATAATTTTGATGACCACGTATTTTCTTTTATGCTAACAAAATTTTGTGTATAAATTGGTCTTTGAGCTATTGAGAAACAGTAGGAGTGAAATTTATGTTCTATTTGACGTCTTGAAATTTATCAGTTAACACCCTCAGCAGGTGTACACTGAATTTTTCAATAATCCCTTGTTTATGACAAAAGCTAGTATGGTGCATAATTTGGCTTTAATGCTGTATATAAGCAATTAGACCTAAGGGGCCTCACTTTTGCATGATTTCACGAGGATGCTATATAAAAGTTGAGAGAATTTAATTCATCCTCAAAAGTTAGTTGATTCATGAGTAGGGTAGTCTCAACTTTATATATTTAATCCAAAACTGATTATCAGTAAATGTGGAATTATCACCTTAGCAATCTCATCATGAGATCATCTTATTATTGATGTAATTTTTTTTTTAATAATGAACCTTGGCTAGCAAGGCATTTTTATTGAAAATAAAGAACAATGTACTCCTAGAAAGGGAAATATAATGGATCTTATCTCTCGAAATAATTAGAAAATTGCACTAGTTAAAGAAAAACTAAAAAGAGTAGAAAAACAAACTTAAGAAATCGTTAACTTAGGAAATCTGTTAGCATCACTAAAAAGAAACTTAGTTGTCTCCTATGTTGGATTATCTCACCTAGTGTAAGCATTTGTGTTGAGTAGTTCTTGTGAAAAAAAAAAAAAATTAGTATTGGATTACCCCTAGTAAATGACAATCTTCAAAAACCTCAACTGATTCCCCATTTCTTTTGAGAAGACAAAAAAAAAAAAAAAAAAAGAAATCTTATCAAATGCACCCCCAACTTTATCTTATCTTGTGAACAAAAATAAGGATAAGTTGAGATTTATAATAATTTCGGCAATACTTTGGAGATTGCTATTTTATGAAGGATAATTCAAAATTAACCCAAAATACAAAAACAAGGTGCAGATATTTCCATTTCACTATTTGTTTAGTTAGAAAATATTTACAACAAGTTCATTTTTTAATAAGTATAAATGAGTAAAAAATTTTGGACAATTAATCAATTAAATCCTTCTTATATATATTTTTTTAACTTAGGTTTCTTGACTATATTTGACCAATAAGGTTACTTTAACCTAAATTTTATTTGACTATTTTATCCATATAACATAAATGAACAAAATTGCCCCCAAGAAATATGTTTTCTCTTGTATTTAATAATTTAGGTATTTAATTTTTGTGACCTCATTTGTAAAAGAAATCTAATAATTTCCAACACCCTATATGTAAATGACATAAATTAGAGGCAGATAATTTACATGAGTATTATATCATAAAAACATTATGTTTGTTTAATTACAGCTTATTAAATTATACTAATAAAGTAGTATTGCTATATAATTTAGAAATAATGAATTTTGTTTAAAAAAAAATTGAAGTTATAGAAAATTCTTGGTACTTTAACCTTATAAGATAAAATAGTCAATGTAAACGTAAGCTAAAGCAATTTTAGTAATCAAATATAATAAATAAATATAAGTCATAAAAAAATTAACATAGATTTAATTAATAAATTCTCCAAAAATTATTTACCAAAAATTTTCTTTATTTTGAAAATTTTTAAAATAATATGAATTTTATTAATTATTATATACAAGGGTGTGGGCTTACAAAAATTGTGCCATGAATATCATCACACCAAAAACAAAAATAAAATAGAAGTAAAAATGAAAATAGAAATAGAAATAAGCTGTTAGTTCACATGCAAAGGATGGGATACCATCAAAATATGATGTAGCTGAAGAGGCACATCATGGTCAGCTGGCAGCCAAAAATAGACAATTATCATTGAACAGGGGTGTAGGCATGTAGCCAAAAATTTGTTGAATTTATTTAAATTCAGGATTTGCTAATGAATCAGTTTTCATGGTCTACAGTACACTTTTTGTTTGGTCTAAAGTAAAATTACAAAGAATCCAAATACACCACTTTATTTTTATTTTTATTTTTGTTATAGTGTAATGGCAACTAAATTTTCTTCTCATTCATCTGAAGTACTGAATTAGCTGCCACCCTGACCACTTTGGCTTCTAGTTTTTTCAGTTAAATGCAATAGTTTTGTAACAAAATGGCAAAAAGAACACAATTAAGAGCGCTGGACTATTTGAATCTACAACAATACTCAATAATTTCATCAATAAAATTTAAAAGTTTATATCAATAAAATTTAAAAGTTTATCTTTTACTCAATAAATCCACCTATATATCAAATATACCCTTTTAAGTATACTTGATATGTGAAAACCACATTAAAAGGAAAAAAAAAAGTGAATGTAAATTTTTCGATGGTTTATAAAAAACAAAAACACAAAAATTTTCCTTTACTACAAATACGTGGTATGAAATGAATTTTTTCTGTCAATTTCCGTACTTGCATCAATGAGCAACTAAGAGTCATTTGCTCTGAGCAGGAACTAAAATACATAGCATAATTTTTTTCAAGAATTCTAAAATACAAAGGTAATACAACGCTGACAAACAAGGTTGTTTTGTTTGGGGGGATTGGTTGGGACAGAGTTTGAAAAAGCTTAAAGCATCGGTGTTTATCAGCAACGTTTTCACACCTTCTATTGACGCACAGAATGATCTTTACTTCGTTTACTATCCGAAGCCAATGAATTCAGATCAGACGTTGGGCTTTTTCCATAAATCACAAGTCGAGTTTTTTTTTCTCACCAAGTAACTGCCAGGCAACACAAAGTGTCCATACAGCTAACTGCACGACCATTAGCATAAACATATAAAGATAATTAATGAATACTAAATTAAACAGATAATCGTAATGAACACAGACTTATTACAATTAAGATATTTAATTAGAATATAATTAACCTACCATCTTGCTATCTTCATTGATTTGCTCTGACCTTTGATAATTATCAGGAAGCATATACTCCTCCATACGCCATTGAGTCTTCATTGGAGTAGATTTTTTGTTCTTATGGTAATAAACTAAAGTGGTCTTGGCAGCCAATGGCTTTTCATATTCGCCAATGACATAAGAGGTTTCCTTTTTTCTCTTCCAAAATCCACCACCAGCGACATGCCTATATACATTAATCTCTGGAGTGACAGAGCGTGTGAAGAAGTACATTTTCCCGTCACCAAAATCATATGTTAAACCTGCTCGTTTGAGTGCCAGATTTATCATTTTCTGAAACCCAGAAAATATATATATATTTAAGATTGGCTATTATATTAAAACAACTTACTTGAGAGCTTTGAAGGCTCACACTGATAAAAATCTACATCTTTAATCAGTTTAAAAATTGGGCCATCAGTATGACCAGACACCTTCCCTGCTAGATAATACCCGGCCAGCACTTGATCAGTAGGTTTGAATCTGATGCCAACGGGTACCTTTTCTTGCCACTTTTGAGAATCATCAGCCAGCACCGAATCTGGAATCGTCGGCGAAGTTTTGTTCCCTTCATTGGTATATTTTGACGACGCCATATTTTTCCGCTATTTTCCCGTTTTATGAACTTGATTATCTGTTGTTTTTCAAGTAACTTGATTATTTATATTAAAGTTTCATTTGGGTCTTACAATTTGAATCAAATTATAATTTGACAAATGCTTCAACTTTCATTTGGGTCTTACAATTTGAATCAAACTATAATTTGACAAATGCCATATGGAACGAGATTTCTTGGCGACACAATCACGTACTCTGTCAGGACCTACACAGCTGGATTACCCCCCTTTTTTTTTTTTTACTCAAAAGTAATTCCGGTCCTAATCAAGCGCGCGCGCAGAAATAAACAAAGTCGACCGAAAGACGTTCTTAACCGTACATCAACCACTGATCTCTTTCATAATATTTTTTTTGTCGTATTTTATTTGAAAAACTTATTTTTACGTAATTGGTGTTTCCACCTTTTAGATTTTCGTTTCTGTGGGATTATTTGTAAAGTGATTGGATTACTATTATGATTCTTTGACTTATTCTATTAATGTAATTTTCTTTTTTTTTTATACAATGAGCTGGTTTCAATACCAAAATATATTGTGCTTAAAATATATTTTGAGACTATATTATTTATAATTTGTAATGAAACAAATGGCCACAAAACTAACAGTTTTGGATTGAAATTATTTTTGTCCCTAGATATTGATTTGCATAACTAATAATTGGTTGTCCCAGATGCTTGCTGTCAGTGATGAGATATAATAGTCACTTAAAAGTTTCCTATATGACCTAATTAGTTGCGAAATAACCAAATACTTTGTGTTTCAAAATTATTTGAGACTATATTAATTAATAACTGTAACTATGAATATTGTCATAAAAGAAAACTATTAGAGATAAGAATATTCGTCCCGACAGCCAACCTTTATTGGCAAAAAGTATTGTCATTTATTCAATCTTTGAACCACTAAATTGTCAATTTTGAATACTATTTGTGATTAGTTTTACTTAATCATGAGAGACACATTTAGATCACTATAAATTACCTATAGTGACGAAAATATAGTATGTAGATTGTATTTTTGAATCTCTAAATTGACGATTTTAAATTCTATATATGATGTGTTTAAATTAAATTTGCGACTAATTTTTGGTAACGGCGTTATAGTGTTTTATGTGACGAAAAAAAATTTAGTCGTTAAAACCTAATATGACACACTTTCCGCGACTAATATTTGACGATTTATTTAAGAGTAATGATACAGCCACAAACTCTTGTACAAGTTAAATTTGTACAAACTGATGTGGCATGATTTAATTGATTGAATTAAGTCTCACTTGGTCCACATGATTTGTTTTTATTATTTTATATTTTCTTTCAACCAATGAATTAATGCCACATCAGTTTGTACAAATTTAATTTGTACAAGGGTGGCTGTATCATTACCCTTTATTTAATGTCATAAAAGATTTAAAATGACTAATTTGTTATCTTTAGTGACTAATATTTTTATTGGAAAAATTTAAAACTACCACGTAATGTCTGTGTGCTTCTTTATAAATTCTTAATTTGAATGTGCTCGCAAAATATAAAATATCTACATGGCTAAAATTTATCAATTAAATAATCATTGTTCTTAGTGTGATTCTAAGATGTGCTATGAGAGGAGATAATCCTTGAATGACATTTCGAAGCTAAAACTCATTCTTCTCACTCTTTATTGGTGAAATTGACTATTTTTCACCTTATGCTTTAATAAGTAAATCTCTTACAATATTAAAGTACAGGATAAATTAGAAAATAAAAAAGAACTTACACTTTTTTTTTTAAAAAAAAAACACCATGACGATGGTGGGAGGTTAGGTTGGACCCCTACCTCTAATACAAATCAACCAATGGGAAAAAATAATAATAAGGAGGAGGACATAAAACGAAACCTCCCAAGAGAAGTAAAAATAACAAGCAATATACAAAAGGTCCAAGCCAACAAGGCACAGTTAATATTGAACATGTGCGATCTCGAGAGCATCCAAATGGAGAATGCCAGACAAACTAGCTGGAAGTTCCCCAAGGCTGAAAAATTGCTGACGAGTCTGATGAGTACAAGCACAATTGACCATAAAGTCAACAACGGATGTAGCCTCCTGAAAAATATGTCTGATAATGATAAATGGGATAAAAGTCAATATCCAGACTCGGCTTAGGAGATAAGCAAAATACCACTGCATGGAGCCATAAGAAACAGCCTAAGAAACCAAAGCGGCCGAATCAGACTCCACCTCAAGAGTAGAAAAACTAAGCTAAGCAACAAGATCCAAACCCTCTAAAATAGTCGTTAGCTCATAAAAAAGAATGGGTTGTGTCCCAAAAAACAACCAAAATAGCTAACGCCACTCTCTGATGATCACTCAGCATACCATTAGTAGTAGACACATCAGGATTGCCCCTAAAACAACCGACCACACTCAACTTCACTACCCTAGGTGATGGTCTCAACCAGAAAACTAATCGAAATGGCCTACGAGGAGGTGGAGTAATCTGTAAACCCTCCCCAATCTAAGTATCCAAAACACCTCTCAATTGAGATGGCTTAAAACCAAAAGCAAAACTAATGTGCCTGCGGTCATAAACCACTTAAAAAATAGCAGTCTCTACATAAATGCAACAAAATCAAACTTGAATGCATTTCGAGCCCTCCAGACATGCCACAGGATGGAGCACGGGAGGAGGACTCAAATATGTGTCGAAGAACGAGCGCATAATTGCCAATAAACAAGCAAAGCATAGAGAGACAAAAAAGAGAAGTATCAAAGACCAATCATCAAATAAAATTGCTGCCAGACATGTCAAACTACCGGGCAATCCAAAAACAAGTGCCTGACAGTCTCAATAGCCTGATCACAATGACACCGAGAAACCATGTAAAAATCCCTCAAGCACAACGTATCATCCGTGGCCAAAAAATCTTGCAACAACTGCCATAAGAAAAAAGAGACCCATGAAGGAATATGTCGCTACCAAATAAAAGAGAAAAACCTCTTTCTAGATCTGAGACTTGTAAACAAACCCTCAACCACTCCTCAGAGAAAAATTTCTATCTCTAGATAAGTTCCAACGAAGCCTATCCGACCCAACACTAGAAATAGGGACCAACAAAATCTGCTCAACAATTGAAGAGTGCAGAACTGACAAAAGCTTCCCCCTGCCCCATAACACAGCACACCAAAAAGAGGAGACAGAGACTATAGAAGCTGCAATGAGATTAAAAAAAAAAAAAAAGGCATGGAGCTAAGCCAGCAATCATACTAATAGCTAATATCACCTTATCTAACCAGCCAACGGAGACGAGGCTCAACAATACAACGAATAGAGCATAATCGTCTCCAAAGAGGAGAAATAGGATAGCAAAATTGAACCATACTTAGGTGCTCGACTCTACAGTACTTAGACTTCATGAAAGAAGCCTAAAGAGAGTGATGCTCCCAAAATTGCCACCAAACCTTTAGCTCAAAAGCATCAACCCAATCAGCGAAAGAAAGAACCTCTAGACCTTATTTAACCACTTGGAAATAGACAAAAGGTCATTTGCACTGGTGAATGTGCCACCCAGAATCCGTATCAGATTATAAGAATATGGTGAAAAACTGCTCAAGATGCTGAATGAGCCTAGTAGGCGGTTGAAGGACATGAAAAATATGAAATAAATGAAACCACATGCCAAATGAGCACAAGTTTATCCGCGAAAGAAAGCAGTCGATTGGCCCACATAGCAATCCTGCCCCTGACCTTATGGATTATATCATCAAAATGTCAGATCCGCACACAACCCTCGTACATCGGACCCAAATAAGTAACCAAAAACTATTGTCGTTGGAAACTAGTAACGGATTGAAGTATATCCTCAAGAGATGTCGAAGCCTGAGCCCCAACATGAAAATTGCTCTTCAGCTGACTGATCAATTGACTCAAAACAGCCTCATAATAATGTAAAAAATCTATAAGACACTGAAGATTGGACTGGTACCCATTCGTAAAGATAACAATATCATCAGCAAAGCTCAAATGGGAAACATGGATAGGTGTGGCAGTGACGTTCCTCAGGGAAGGATACTGAAAATATAAGTGATCTAATCCTCAAAATAAAAACTCAGCAGCAATGATAAAAAGATAAGGAGATAAGGGATTACTCTGCTGAAGACCATGCTACAACTGAAAGAAGCCATGACTGACCCTATTAACCTCCATTGAAAATTAAGGCCTACAAATTGCTCGCTTGATCAAAGAAACCCAACGAGTAGAAAAATTAAAGCACTAGAGCATTTGAAGAATAAAGGACTAAGGCATCCTATCATAAGCCTTAGTTATATCCAGCTTAAGAACTACATTACCAAACTGAGTACGGCGGTTAATATCATGAAGGAGCTCCTAGACCAACAAGACATTATTATGTAGCACCCGACTTGGAAAATGTCACTCTGGATAGAGAAATAATATAAGAAAGAATATCTGAAAGTTGTAAAACTAGCAGCTCAGTCAGCACCTTATTGCTGACATTACAAATATTAATAAGCCAAAAGAAGCCAATTACAAATATAATATAATTATATGAGAGAAGCTGATGAGCAGAAAAGAGTTATGGTGTATTTGTTTGTTTTTTCCAGGCGAAGGGCTAATGCCAGGAAAGGGGTTATATGGCCCCGTGCCATGAATGGAAACATCACTATGTTCTCTTTTCTTTGTGCCATTGCTGTTGATGAGGATCATCTGGAGGAGGAAAAGCAGAGGATTAAGTGGTAAAGAAGGGGAGTGGGGCCATTTTGGTAATTTTGGTGATTCTGTTTGGCTTTCGGCTTTTATAATTTAAAAGGTTTGGATTATTATTTAAACTCATCGACCTACTTACTAAATTCAATTTTAAAAATTATTTTTAATAAATTAAAATAATCTTAAATTTTAATTATAGTCGCTAAAATTTAACAAAAAAGAAAAAAATTTTACTCTTTAAATTTATCTTTACATTTAATATATTTTTATTAAACCCTAATTAATTAAAGACGCAATCCTTCTTTTCGGCCCCTTATACTACACAGTACAAAAAATCTCCTTTAGTGTTGTCTAAGAGCTTTCCACCTTCTGCTCTTTTTGTTTCTGAGAAGCACTTGGCTGAAAATGAAAAACCTTGCTCCTTTCTTTGTTTGGTGTGTGGTCCTCTTCTCTGATATCAATGTTATATAATATTATATTATAGTTGATGTAATAAATTGAACAAAAACCTTGAATGAAGAAAAACCACACATTGGTACGATATTTCTTTAGTTTTCCCTGCACCGCATGCTCCTAAATTTACCAGCTTTTAGGTTGTATCCAATGGACCAATGCATATTATTATTATTATTATTATTATTATTCTTGTATCTTGTTGAATTATTATCTCTACAAGCTCAAACAACAGCCGTTCGCAGGAGATAACTGGGTTACCACAGAGCTCTCATGTAACACGTGGAAGATTTAGCCTGAATTGAATTGATCAATCACGCCGTATGACCACAATTCAACTAACTTCTGATTCCACACGGCTATGACAAAAGCGATGTGCATGTGCTAAAACAAGGGTATCTATTTACTGATACTGCATGCTTGATAACTATTATGTAGATATGCTTTTTGATTTGCGTATTGACTAAGGTACTTATAAAAGACAAATATAAAACCCATAATAAAGTTTCCTTCATTCTTATCATTTCACTTCTCACATTACAAATATTAATAAGCCTGTTTATGTATGGATGGGTTTTTCGAGAGTTTGGGTCTGCTGTCAATAACTTGGGTTTGGGCTTAGGCCTGGGCTTGAAAAAGCCCAGCCTAGGTCCTTAAATTGCCATCCCTAATTGCAACTGCATGATTTAATAACGTGTTTACATAAAAAAATGAGAGTACTCGCACGAGAGAAAGATTATAAATATAGTAAAAGAACACTTTACACACTGGGACCCACCAATAAAATTAAAAAAAAAAATGTAAAAGTGATTTTCTCTCTCGTTTTTACCCTTACCTTTTTTTTTTTGGTTGTTTTAATGGTCATTGATGAGTTGGGATGATAAAATTACTTATGAAATGAAAAGTGCTTTTCTTTGGAAAAATGAAGTGAGGGATAAGTTTGAAGCTGGAAAAGGTGTATGGGCCAATTGTACTGTTGTTTCTTTACTGAGTGGAGCTATTGGCAGCCCTCTATTAATCTCTCAAAACATACCCGGTGAAAATTAAAAGTGTTATATTACTTCTATTAACACCTAATCAATTTCCATAAATAACTACCCCTACTTTTTCCCAAAACCCCATCTCTGTTTCCTTCTTTAGCTTGTTTCAGTTTCAACTTTCAAATTTCAAATATCACATGAATAAAACAAATTTGTCTCTTTGCTCATTTTCTTTAGCAGCTACATTTGTTGAAATTTGTCAATTGCTCAAACATATGCCATGAAAGCTCCACATGTTGTAGTGCCAGAAATATTTGGGTGATCTAATGATAAGTAAACTACAATTTGTTATATTGGGTTCTAAACTACAGTTCACAAGTTCAACATTTTTTTCTATTTGTACTGCAATTTTTCCATAGAACAAATAAATTCTTATAAACTTCTTGAAAAGTAAAAACTATAAAGAGTGTTGAACCGTTGATGGAAAATCCTGGCTGTTGTGGGAAATGATTCAATAATAAAAAGATTAAATTGTTAGCAATATAATTAAAATAATGTGTCATGATGATTAATTTTGAGAAACTACCCTGAAATCTTTTACTTGTTTTTTGTTAATTTCAAAACAGATAGGTGGTGTACTAGGGTGTAAAAAGTTTGTTGGATAATGATTTGTACTCTTTTTTTACATTGTCTTTTAGTGTAATTTTAATTGAGGGTAAGAGTGTAAACATGAAGGAGTGGTTTTAATAGGAGATTAGAGGGCTGCTAATAATTTTGGCCTTAAGCGTGGTGCGATTGACGTCTCTAATTTCTATCAAAACCCCACTTAAACTTTTAAAATTTTACCATTACTTAAAACCCTTTCACCATTCCAAACTCCCTTTTTAAAATTTTAACAAATAAAAATAAAAAATCTACAAATTTGTCAACTCTGTCGCTATTATTTAAATATTAAAAAAATGTTTTTTATTCTCACCGAACCTTTTTACTCTTCGAACAAAGGAAATAGGCACGGGAGACTGGATACATTTTCTCGCGCTGGTTTTGAGGGGAAAATAATAATAACAAGGGGGGGGGGGGGGGGGGGGGGGGGCGCGGCGGCGAGGAGCATCGTTTGTTTGGGGTTAATTTACTGTTCTCTCCTCATTTTGGGCGGTGAAAACACGTGACTTTATGCTTTATTTTGTTTTTCAAATTTTCCCTCCCCTCCCCCGCCAAGTTTTGGTTATCGATCAAGGGTATAATTAACATAAAAATGTTATCGGATTTTAACTGCAAGCCCAATATTCATTTCTTTTATTTTGCTGTTATATTGCCTTTTATTTGTAATGAGGTGAAGTCAGAGTGTTGCCAACACTTCAAGTGGGTGTGTGTAGTCATGCACATGAACACAAATTTTTTTCTTTGTAAGGAAAAATCTCTACACAAGAAGATAGTATGTTCTAATTTCCTCTATTTTATATGACAACTAATTAGGATTTGAGTTTGGGTAATATTAAAGTTACAAAGGGACTGTAAACCCCTGAACTTTCTAACTCCAACTTAACAGTTAAGGTGTAAACACTTCATAATACATCAAAATTATTAAGTTAACTCTAGGCTATTCTACTAAAAGCTCAAAGTTGAAGTCTAATAACCCATATAATTAATAAAAGTCCAGTTAATTAATACTCCTTTTAACTAAAATTAAGCTTGGTCTAAGACCAATAACAATTGACCCTCTATTTGTCGCTCGTAATTAAAGCTAAGCTTATGATAAATGTGTGTCTTTGTAATTATTTACTTATCCTTAAGTCACTATTTATTCTAATGATAACTTTTAATATATCCATATTTATAAATAAATAATTTACAAATAAATATTATGATTCAATAAACAATTTATTTGAATGAGCTGCGGCCACAAATTTAATTAATCAAGTACTATAGACAGCTTAGGTAAACATAATTTGATAAGAACAAGTTACTTGAGGGATTTTTTTTAACCTTTCTGATTATTATTATTATTATTATTATTTGTTCTTGTTTATGATCTGCCCGTGATTACAGTAAAAATAATAATATAATTATATGAGAGAAGCTGATGAGCAGAAGAAGCCAGTGTAGGAATATGTGTCCTCGTCATTACTACGTCGTTCACAGTGATTGTGGCCTCTAGGAAGATTAATCGCCTCATGGAAATATAGGACCTCATCTTTTATGCTTTTCTTTTCTATATAGTATTATTTAGATAATTTATTATTGTTTGAGACAATTTTTAGTTTGCTGGCTGTACTTTTGATATTTTTAAAGTTGAAGGATAGTTTTCGTAAATTTAAATAACACACACATGGTCGTGCTTTAAAATAATAATAATAATAATAATAATAATGACAACAACAACAACACAAGGATCCATATGGTCTTATAGTTCTTAGCAAAGTGGTTCCAAATTGATTAACCTAGACTTGAAAGTGTAGAATTTGAATCAAATTATGAAATCTACTGTTCTTGACTTTGATAATCCGTTGTTGGCTTTCTTCTCAACAGAGGCCTCAGCAGTATGGCAATAGCCAGTTTGCCAGTTTCTTCCAAGAAAAGTTTTGGTTGTTACTATTTATTTTCCTACATTTTTCATTATACTCTAGTACTTTCTTAAATCATTCTTCTAAAAAAATGGTAATTATTTTGTGCTTAGAATGAGTTTTTTTTATGAACGTTTGTTTGATGTCAGGAAAAGAAAAAAGAAATATTAAGAAAAAAATACTATTTTTCTTGCGGAAATTAAATAATTCATAATTATTTTTTAAAAATAATGAGGAAAAGGACAGCTAAAACTTTTCGTTTATATATGTATATAAACCATGCCGGCGTAAGTTATAATCAGAATCAAATTGTAAGTTATAATCAGATTCAAATTGTATTTGTGATGGTTTATAAAAGCTCATTTTTCTTATTCACCCTATCAAAATCAAAACCAATACCACAACAAGCCCCAAAGCTGAGGCGATTTTAATTTGTACCTATGGCTCCACAGTCAGCAAGGGCAGCTTCTCAAATCATCAACGAAGTCTTAGGAGAAGCTGATCATAATCGTGACTGGGAAACATACAAAGAAGTTGTAGGCATTAAATTCAAACCGACACCTGAGGTACTCGCCGGCCATTATCTAGCTGGGAAGGTGTCTGGTTCTACTGATGGCCCGATTTTTCCACTTATTCAAGAAGTAGATGTTTATCAGTATGAACCTTCAAAGCTGAAAAGTAAGTAGTCATCACAAATGATGTTTATATATAGTAGCTTACTTTCTGATTTGGTGTTGTTTATCATCATTTTTGTTTATTAATTAAATATTTCAGGTAAAGCTTATGATTTTGGTGACGGCAACATGTACTTCTACTCACGTAGAGAGAGGAGATATAAAAAGGGAACAATTTTTTCCAGAACAGCTGAAGGTGGATCTTGGATGCCCGGGAAGCTCAATGATGTTAAGGACAAAGATGGTAGGAAGATAGGTACAGAGAGGTCACTGACTTACTACAGGAAAGACCCAGAATCTGGTAATGAACCAATAAAGACCAATTGGCTCATGAAGGAGTATATTCTTCTTGAGGTGCGAGATCATGAAAAACCCATGGTAGGTAGCTAGATTAATCAATTTGATGTATTTTCAGTATGTATCTCTACTTTCTTGGGGTCTATATATATATATATATATATAATGCTTTTACAATAAAGGTTCCGCACTTTATTAAATTGCAGGAAATTCCTTATTGTATAACTCCAATATGTTATTATTACGATTAGTAATTATCTTTTGTGCATATTTTTTAATATGTTTTTCTTAAATTAATGCAGACGCTCTGTTGGGTTTACTTTCATGACAAGAAGCGAAGGCAACGCGAGAGTGAAAATGAAGTACTCTATGACAACGAAAATGATCAAAGTTCACTGCCAGCTGTGGAGGAGCTGGAGGGATCTGCGTCCTCTAAAAACAAAAACCTCCCCAATATGTCCACCTCTGAGATTCATCCTGGAGTTTCTAGGAAACGCCAACGCTCTTCTTCTGAGTGTTATAATAATAATCCTCCATTGATACACTCGAGTTCAAATCCTGAAGCCGTCACTCTTGAACAAACCCTTTCTTCTTCTTATTCTTACCCAAATATGCCAAACACTGGATCTTGCGTAGATCAATCAAATGTGTTCACTCCGGGTCCTAATTGTAATCCTCCATTATACTCTACTCCAAACCCTATAGCCCTCTTTTTTCCTCCTAACTCTTGCCAAAATTTTTCAGATATAATCAATGGAGCACAGTATTCCACTGCCACTGCTCAGAATAATAATTTTCCATTATACAGCTCTAATTCAAACCCTGCTGCCTACACTCCTGAACTTCCTTCTTCTAACTCTTTCCAAAATATGCAAAATATGATGGGTGGATGTTCGGGTGCTCCAGCTGATTCAAATATCGATACTCCAAATTACTGCCCTAGTACACTTGCTGAACTAGATCCGGGAAACTGGGAACTAGATCTGGAAAAATTGGTGAGCGACAATACACAGCTACTAAACTAAGACCTATTTGAAAACCATAGCTCAAATGTGGTTCGAAGCTTGCCCAATACAGCAATCACCCAAATCACCAATCAGAATCAGGATCCAAGCTGCTTGAACTATGCAGAGAGTACTTTCTAGTACCTTGCCCCCAATGTGGCTCCTTGACAATACCAAAGTTTCAAGAATAAATGGTTGCTACTTGCTACTAATATCGTTTCGCTTTCTGTTTGTGAGCGCGAGCCGCGATTACTATGTCCCTGTCTTCAGTTTTCACTCTTTTCCATATTTGTATCAGGCTTGAATTTCATTTGCTGTAGGCTTATTTTGTTAAGGTGTTTTTCATGATTATCTGTTTGTTATTGATTTCCCCTTGTTATCTTGGTGCGTTTGATAATTGGTATTCTTTTTCTAAAGTTGTTTTTATATTTGTTTTATTGGTTCAGCTGCTTGCAATTATTTTTGTTTTTTTATGTTGTTGCCGTTAGATCTAATAGAAAGTAGCTTCGCTAGGATGTGTTCGACTGATTATTAACACTCCAATCCTTGTTGTATATTGAAATTCTAAAAAATCGAAGGTTTTAAACTTTTGATACATAAATCCGGATTGTATTAAATTTATTAATAATTAAATAATTAAAAATAGGATGGGGTTATTATTACCTAAGAAAATACTCTGCACATCAATATTTTAAAGAAATTTTTAATTATAAAATATTCATAATATAATTTAGAATTAAGGGCATTGCAATTATTTTTGAAAAAAAAATTAAACGAATTATTTGTTAAAAAAGAAGTGAGGCACTATTTGCTAGAAAATTAAATATTTTTACAGTTGAAGCAAGAATATAAAAATAAGCAACAATGTCGCTGAAAGAAAATAGCATGGCACAATTGAAAAAAAAAAAATAAAGTTGCAGAATAAAAGAAAAAATAAATCAATCGTTAAAAGATTAGTTGGGGTAGTTGTTTTAGAGCAAAACATAAACATGAGCATTTGCATACTAAAAATGAAAAAAAGAATTGATAAAAAATGGGTTTAATTTAGAAACTTAAAGAATTCCATAAATTGAAGTTTTCTCAACAATCCAAAATATTTTCTAGCTTGATAAATGTGTCAAAATAGGACTAGCTAGTTGTGTGATAAATTTTTTTAGGGGTGTTTTTTTTTTATATATAAAATAAATGGAACAAAGCTAAGTCTTGAAAGAGATTTTAGTCTTCGAAGAGAATTTAATTATGGTCTGATTTGGGATTAATAAGAGAACAGAGTAAAAATAATTTTAATAAAAAGGATAAAATTGTAAAATAAAATTTATGTGAACCCGTGCTTTTTATTTTATTTGATTTTATTGAAATTTTTAAATGAAAAGGAGAAATATGTGCACCATAATAATTGTTATGCAAATAAAACGAAAGGTATTTGAAAAGTGAAAACAATAAGGCATGGTGCTGTCTGCAAGCCGCTAACACCTATCAAAGCCCCACTTACATTTTTATAATTTACCATTACTTAGAATTTCGAAAACGACAAGTTTGATTCTCTTAAAACCCTTTCATCATTCCAAAGTCCAAACACTGTGACAAATAAAAATCTACAAGTTTGTGGACTCCGTAGTCATTATATTTAAATGTTAAAAGAAACAAAAAAAGTTTTTTTTTTTATTTTCGTTGAACCTTTTTACAATTAGAAAAAAGAAAATAGGAACGGGAGATTTGATACGTTCGTCCACTGGTTTTGAGGGAAATTACTTTTCTCTCCTTGTTTTGGGCGGGTGAAAACACGCGACTTTATGCTTTATTTTGTTTTTCAATATCTTACGAAAATATGGCAGGTATAAATATAGAGTAATAATATAGTTATAAAGTTTTGTATAAATTTAATTTGTACAAATTAATGTAGTATGATTTAATTGGTTGAATTAAATATTTTTTTGTCTATATGATTTTTTTATTATTTTATATTTTCTTTCAATTAATGAATTAATACCAAATCAGTTTGTACAAACTAAATAAGAGTTTGTGGCTGTATCATTACTCAGAAATATATAATCTCCTTGCCGCTGCTCTGAATAACAATCTTCCATTATACAAATCTAATTCAAACCCTGCAGCCTCTATTCCTGAACTTCCTTCTTCTAACTCTTGCCAAAATGTGCAAAATATGATGGGTGGATCTTTGCTGACTCAACTGTCTATACTGCGAATTGCTGTTGCAGTACATTTACAGCACTAGATCTTGACAACTGGGTTCAGTGACTAAAAGAATTGGAAAAAAATGGGCTTAATTTAGAAAACTAAAAGAATTCCATAAATGAGAGTTTTCTCAACGATCCAAGATATTTTCTAGATTAATGAATGTGTCAACACAGGACACAATAGTCTATTTCATGGTCAATTTTGATATATAACTGGGGTGTATATAGTAAAAATAATTTTAATGGTCAAGCTCTTGCTGCTATAGAACAAATGAATTTCATAGCAGTTAGGGGAACAAGCCAATAGCTGCAACGAAGTTGGCTTTTGTTAATTACAACTGGTCGATTAATATTTCTTTTTCTTTTTTTTTTTCGAAATGAGTTCATGACTAGTGGCTGATTAATAATTAAATGGAAAAAATCGGTTAGAATATGGAGGAGAGGGAAAGAAGAATGAGAAATTGATATCATAATATTTATGAATAAATTATTAATAAAAAAGAAAGTAAGGGGTCCAATCACAAAAGATTAAAAAGGTATTAGACACAAACCTGCTAACATAGTTTTATCCTTATTTTATAGTTAGTTTTTAGTAAATACGAATACGATTTGGGTAGTTTGTTATAAAAATGATATTTGAAAATGAAATTAGTAAAAATGAGTTATTTGAACTAATAATTTTATTCTCCACATCTATTTTTTGAACAAAACTATCATGTAAAGTTAAAAATTAAAATTATACTCTATAAACCCTTCAAAATTAAAAAAATGACTCTCATTATTTGTTCGACTAATCTTCTTCTTCATCACTTTTCTTATTTCATCATCCCTTCATTACAACACTGAATGGTAAAAGCAGGGGGGGTTATTTGTGATCAATCTTATTAATTGTAAATGTTATCGATTGATGCAAATATTAAAGGTTAACTACGGTGATTGTCAAATCCATGAAAAAGTACAACTTTGATTGTGTCCATGCAAATCCAATCAATCTGAAAATTTGAGACAACAAACTATGAAATATATTGTTGGAGGGTCTACAATTAAATCACCCGTTTAGGTATAGGATAAAAGAAAAAAAAAATCTTGCGCTTCTTTTGTCAGCCATTCGCATTCATGAAAAAATTTGTATCATCCATAACCAGATTTTTTCTTTTCTCTTTTTTCTTTTTTCCATTTTTCTTTTATCCTTGAAATTAATTTTCTTAATAGATATTTTGGTAATAAAAATATGAGTGCGGTGAGTGTTTTACTGGTTAAAATGACCCCACACTTTAAAAATGTATTTGATAAATGGGTCCTTGATAGATTGTCCGAAAAATTATAAAATAAAATTTATGTGGGCCAATTTTTTATTTCTATTTAAATTTTAAATGAAAAGGAGAAGCATGCAAAGTGATAATTGTTATGCAGATAAAACAATGAGTAATGATAGACATTCCAAATTTTTATCCCAAATTTCATCCTAAATAATGTGTTATTAATTGAATGGTTAATAATTTTTTACAAGATCTAAGTGAATTGAATGTATCATCTCACCAACTAATTGATGAATATCACATCATTTAAAATAATTTTTTTGGATAAAAAATTTGATATGTGTAACACTAGTCATGAATCAATTACCATCAGACTATCGACTTTGAAGATTGTTATTTTATGAGGGGATAATTAAAAATTAATCCAAAATACAAAAACGAGGTGCAGATATTTCCATTTCACTATTTGTCTGGTTAGAAAATATTTTCAACAAGTTCACATTGTTTTTAATAAGTATAAAAAAGAAAATTTTTTTGGACAATTAATCAATTAAATCCTTCTTATATTATTTTTTTAACTTAGGTTTCTTGACTATATTTGACCAATAAGGTTACTCTAACTTAATTTTTTTTTTACTATTTTATCCATATGACATAAATGAACAAAATTGCCCCCAAGAAATATTTGTTCTTTCATATTTAATAATTTAGGTATTTAATTTTTGTGACCTCGTTCGTAAATGAAATCTAATAATTTTCAACACCCTATATGTAAATGACATAAATTTGAGGCAGATAATGTACATGAGTATTGTATCATAAAAACGTTATATTTGTTTAATTACAGCATATTAAATCATACTAATAAAGTAGTATTGACATATAATTTAGAAATAATGAATTTTTCTTTTAAAAAAAATTGAAATTATCGAAAATTCTTGGTACTTTAACCTTGTAAGGTAAAATAGTTAATGTACACTTAGGCTAAAGCAATCTTAGTAATCAAATATAATAAATAAATCTAGGTCACAAAAAAAAAATCAACATAGATTTAATTAATAAATTCTCAAAAAATTCCTTTATTTGAAAATTTTAAAAATAATATGAATTTTTTTTAATTATTATATACAAGGGTGTGGGCTTACGAAAATTGTGCCATGGATGTCATCACACCAAAAACATAAATAAAATAGAAGTAAAAATAAAAATAGAAATAGAAATAAACTGTTGGTTCACATAAAATAGAAATAGAAATAAACTGTTGGTTCACATGCAAAGGATGAGATACCATCAAAATATGATGTAAATGAAGAGGCACATAATGGTCAGTCGATCACGACAATTATCACTGAACAGGGGCGTAGGCATGTAGCCAAAAAATTGTTGAATTTATTTAAATTCAGGATTTGTTAATGAATCATTTTTCATAGTCTACAGTAAAATTTTTGTTTGGTCTAAAATAAAATTACGAAGAATCCAAATACACCACTTTCCTCCAATATTTTTTGTTTTTATTTTTATTTTTGTTATAGTGTAATGGCAACTAAATTTTCTTCTCATTTATTTGAAGTACTGAAGTAGATGGCACCCTGATCGCTTTGGCTTTTAATTTTTTAGTTAAATGCAATAGTTTTGTAACAAAATGGCAAAAAGAACAAAATTAAGAGGGCGGGATTATTTGAACCTACAATAATGCTCAATAAATCCATCAATAAAATTTAACGATTTATCTTTTACTCAATAAATCCACCCATATGTCAGATATACCCTTTAAATATACTTGAAAAGTAAAAACCACATTAAAAAAAAAAGGTGGATGTAAATTTTTCGATGGTTTATAAAAAACAAAAACACAAAAATTTTCCTTTACTACAAATACGAGGTATGAAATGAATTTTTTCTGTCAATTTCCGTACTTGGATCAATGAGCAACAAAATCAAATTGAAAAAATTGGTGATTTAGCTCTCTAATTTTTAATATCAAAGCACGATTAGAGTATTTAACAAATGAAATTTGTAATTGTTCATGAAAACTTGCAGCGACAAGATAATTTTGTAGGTTTATAAAAACTAAAAAGGTGGGTGTGGAAATAATCGTTATTTTATTTTATTTTTTAAGTTCTTTTATTCTTTTAAGTAATTTTATATTAGGGCGTTTATGTAGTAAAATTTTTAATTAAAATATGGTTTATAATCTATAGAGTATTTTTTGAGTTCAAATAGCTTCACCTAATCAGGAGGATGTAATAAGACTTATCCTTTAATTAAGAGTTAAATTATTAATTAAAAAAAAAGAGTCAATTGCGCAAAAGTAATTTAAAACCAATTACAGCAATACTTGAGTCTTCAGGCACCTAATTATTAAAAAAAAAAAAAGGGGCCTAGAGAAAAGATAAAATAAAAATAACGAAAAATAAATAAATAAAAAAGGCTGCGATGATGAACGCCCCAAAAATTTCGTTAACACACTCCATTTTTCATCAATGATGCCAACATTGGAATTTGGTACTCCTCTCAGAATTTGCATTTAGTTCCAAGCTAGCTTCCTTTCTTCCTCCTCTTTCAAGTCTTCTCATGAAATTTATAAGAGTAATTTGCTCTGAGCAGGAACCAAAATACATAGCATAATTTTTTTGAAGAATTCTAAAATACAAAGGTAATACAACGCTGACAAATAAGGTTGTTTTGTTTGGGGGGATTGGTTGGGACAGAGTTTGAAAAAGCTTAAAGCATCGGTGTTTATCAGCAACGTTTTCACACCTTCTATTGACGCACAGAATGATCTTTACTTCGTTTACTATCCGAAGCCAATGAATTCAGATCAGACGTTAGGCTTTTCCATAAATCACAAGTCGAGTTTTTTTTTCTCACCAAGTAACTACCAGGCAACACAAAGTGTCCATACAGCTAACTGCGCGAGCACTAACATAAACATATAAAGATAATTAATGAATACTAAATTAAACAGATAATCGTAATGAACACAGACTTATTATAATTAAGATATTTAATTAGAATATAATTAACCTACCATCTTGCTATCTTCATTGATTTGCTCTGACGGTTGATAATTATCAAGAAGCATATACTCCTCCATACGCCATTGAGTCTTCACTGGATTAGATTTTTTGTTCTTATGGTAATAAACTAAAGTGGTCTTGGCAGCCAATGGCGTTTCATATTCGCCAATGACATAAGGGGTTTCCTTTTTTCTCTTCCAAAATCCACCACCAGCGACATGCCTATATACATTAATCTCTGGAGTGACAGAGCGTGTGAAGAAGTACATTTTCCCTTCACCAAAATCATATGTTAAACCTGCTCTTTTGAGTACGAGATTTATCATTTTCTGAAACCGGAACAAAAATTATATGTATTTAAGAGTAGGTAGGATGCTAAAACAACTTACTTGAGAGCTGTAAAGGCTCACACTGATAAAAATCTACATCTTTAATGAGTTTGAAAATTGGGCCATCAGTATGACCAGACACCTTCCCAGCTAGGTAATACCCGGCCAGTACTTGATCAGTAGGTTTGAATCTGATGCCAGCGGGTACCTTTTCTTGCCACTTTTTAGAATCATCAGTCAGCACCGAATCTGGAATCGTCGGCGAAGTTTTGTTCCCTTCATCGATATATTTTGAGGACGCCATATTTTCCGGTAAAATGTTTTATGAACTTGTTATTTATATTCAACTTGCTTTTGGTCTTACAATTTGAATCAAATTATAATTTGACAAATGCCAGATGGCACGAGATTTCTTCGTAACACTATCATGTGCTCTGTCACCAATTAACTTTACACGTTGGATTATTTTTTATACAAAAAATAATTAGATAAAGGCCGTTTAGCATTATTTTTGGGAGACTTAGCTAAAGATTTTAAAAAAAAGGAGGGATGTAATAGGTTTTCAAATTTTAATTTTGAGAATTCATTTTATATTTAATACAATTCCATATATATTATCATGTAAATTATAAAAATTTAAAATTATTCTTATTAATTAGGAAATAAAATCATTAACTTTAAAGAGATTATTATAATTACCAATTATATTGAGGTAACAAAATAAAAAATAAAATTAATAATATAAAATATTTATTTTTATTATTAATTATTATGTATACACAATAAACAATATTTTATATATATATGTGACAATAATTTTTTTCACCATCCTCTGTCCAACTTTAAGTCATTTATAGTCTTACAGTAGTTTACAAAACAGTAAAGGATTTACCAAATTATATAAATTGTTTTAAAAAATTCAAAGCACTTTTAAAATTAAATTTTACTAAATGTCTAATTGATTTTTTTTCACAACTGATTATTTCTATAATAGAAGTAACAACAATTATTTTAAAATCTGATGGCAGTTTGTGAGGGTCTGAATTTTGCTGTTCAGCTTGGCTATTTAAATGTCACAATTATTTAAATCTGATGCATTTTGAGGGTCTGATTGTGTTAGCTGGCTCGTGAGCTGACTTGACAACTGATGAGCATATAATTATATACATATCTTACCCTTAATTATATAATTATTAGTTATGATATTTATTATTTTTAATTAATTAACTTTGTTTTATTGAATAGGAAATTAATTAGAGAATATGGATAAAAAAGGGCATGAAGAAGTTTAGATTGGAAAGCATTAAAGATTAATTGATTTTGGAAGCAATTAGACATATATGCATGTGGAAGTGAAGCCAAGGAAACGGAAGCTGGTAAATTAATTCACCCATGCACATGAAGACAAAGAAGATTATGTTCCAAATAAGCTTCCGCATGAGGTTAAAAGAATTAAAGAAAGATTTTGTTTGGCAATTTGGGATGCATGTGCCAGCCACTAAAGGAAGACATCATTAATTAGCCTTTGGCCTTTGACTCCAAGAGTGGCTAGCTTTCGAAAATTAATAAGAAAAATTAATAACTTATGATAGGTTGTGAAGAATTAATTAGAATTAGAATCCTATAAGGATTCGGCCAGAAATTGCATGGTCATGGGCATTATATAAAGCAAAGAAGCAGAAGAGAGCAAAAGAAAAGCAGCAGCAGCAGTCCAATTTTTCATGGCTGATTTTATTTATTTTGTTGCTCCCAATTCTAGTATGTCTAGCTAATTTTCCTATACTAAGGTTAAGGATGAAACCCTATTCAATGAAATAGTTATCTTTTTGTTTAATTAAATTCCCTACATATGTTCTTTAATATTTATGGTTCTTATTTCACATGATTAGTTGGATGGTATTAAATCTTTTCATCAATTCTGTCATGCATTATTGATTGTTAGGATTAATATTCAATTAAATCTATGCTTGGATCTATAATGTCTATATATGATTTTCTTTGATTTTGTGTCTTTCATTAAATTGTTTACACAGAGTACTTAGGAAAACTTTGATTCTTTGTCATTCAATATGTTTACATAGGATGCTTAGATATCATACTATTAAGCAGAAAAAGGACCTATATAAGATTAATTTTAATTGGACTTAATTGTTATATCCATGAGATGACATAGATTGATTTCGAGTTGTCACTCTAAAATTAGGGATTAATTGATAATTAGATAAATCACTAGTTGAATAGTGGCGGATTCTAAAACCTTAGTAATCTTTGTCTTATTGAATTCTCCTTTGCTTTAATTGTTTTCTTAGATTAATTAGTTTAATTAGTTTAATTTCTCTTAAACTCAATTTGCTCAACTAGGTTAGGATTAATATTAATTTTAGATTTAAATTGAACTTTTCAATTTAAAGCAATCCTTGTGGGTTCGACCTCGTTATCACTACTCTATCTCTAGATTCGTGCGCTTGCGAGTATATTAAAATTTTTTCACAACAACAACATTTATTTCTTGGATCATTTCTTATGGCTATGTGCTATGAGATTTTGCTTTATCTCATTGGTCATGTTCGTGCTTTGTCTTTTAATCCGCAGTCCTTATATAGGCGTGTTTTACGAAAGGCTATATGTGCGGCTGATTTTATACCCAACTAAGCATGTTTTCAGCAGTGATTTTTTGAGTTATCGAGACCTTTCAGTTAGTTTGATTGGTATTTTTCATTTGGATGCTTTTAAAACTCTGCATATTAGCATCGTGGCACAACGCAAGTATATATAAGAAAAAATGGCACTGCTCTTACATATTCAGAATTCCAAGTTAAATGATGCCACCATAAGCAATCTTTTAACGTTTAGTTTTTCTATGCGTGCTTCCCACAGTGCCCTACCTACCAGTTTGATTTTTAAAAATCTTCTTGTAGCCATCAGATTACTTATAATTTGAATCAAACTGAGAACACAGAATTTAAAGAGCTTTGTTACGAAAAAAAATTCTCATTCAACTCCATTTTATAATAACAGAATTACTTTGTTTTATTCCTTTGAAAATAAGAGATATATAAGAATAATTTCATATTATCGCTTATTCGCATTAGTTTATACAAGAGCCAAAAAAAATAAAAAACAAATTAAAAAATTAATTTAACTCTAAATTCAAACAAATTAAAAAAAAGAAAAAAATACAAGTTCTGCAAAAATTCTATGAACAATTTTTTGTAATAATCCTATATTATTATGAAACAAAATAAAAATGACATTGAACAATTGTTTTGCATCCATTGATATACTGTAATTAAAAATAGTTTTCTTTTGGAAAACTTTTTTTTCTTCTTCTTTTTTTTTTTTAGTATTATGTATTGTACATATAGATGTATATATAAGCCCAAAATTATTTCAGAATTAAATACTAACAGCAAAAATTATATAAAAGGAGAGAATATATCGGCCAATTCAACCAATAAACTATTGAAAAAAAAGTTATTGTCTTTCAAATAATCTCTAGGAGAATGTGTTGATTTGAAAGACAAGCCACACGATTCGGAGAGCAATCAAGCATTATGGATTCTAATACACTTTCGCATATTCTGTTATTGATTCTTGATGATACAAGATGAATGCTTCTAGATTATAGGTGATAGTTTTTACTAAAATGATTTTTTGTTCGAACAAGTGGTATCAAAATCTCTTCATGTTGAATTATTGAGAATCGAGTTCATTTTTTATTAATGATTAAATTTTGGTGTTTTGGGATCTAATAATTCTGATATTATTAAATTTGAGAACAAATCTATGGCTATTTTCTGGTATTACAAAATATTGAGAAATCCAAAATTTGAGAAATTTATTTTTTCTTTGGAAATTTGGTTTCGGGTCTTTAGTGGCCTGTGGGAAAAATAGTCGCCGACGCTATAGCTTTCAGTCGACAAGGCATGACCAAGAAAGGCAGAAGCGGTGACCATGGCCACCATTTCAAGAAAAAAAAAAGTTAGGATTTTAGGAAATCGAGTTAAGGATTAGGGTCGGGTCATAAATCCAATTTAGAAAATAGGTTGGTTTAGGACCGAACCGGTCAAGACCTGAACCAAATAATGATTTGATCAGTCAACAGTTGACCAATCAAACCATTGAATGTTGACTTTTCATACTTTTTTTTTTTTTTAACTCCTAACAGGAGAAACTTTAATTATATTACCCCGCAAAAAGTGCTTGCTTTAATGAATTTATACTGTACGAGGTTGATAAGTAGACCTATGCCACTACATTTCAAAGTGAAAGTTGACTAGCAAAAGCAATTAATTAAGAAAGCAGCATAGGTGTTTTTTTTTTTTTTTTAAACCACCCAAGGGTGGGGGGTTAGGCGGGACCCCCTTACCTGTAGATTATTAAAATAAAATGAAAAAAATATATGGAGGGGGACCTAAACCAAAACTTCCAAGGAGAAGAAAAAGAACAAAGAAAAAATATAAATGCGAAATCATCAATGCGAACGCCCAGAACGTCGCTTGCGGTGCTTACGACCTTTCCTAGAACGGGAGGAGTGCGGGCCAGCAATACTGAAGTCACGATGATGCACCTCGATACCCTCAGGCTCAGAAGCAAAGTACTCATCAGCTACAGAATTGTCCGTGGAGCTAAACTCCTCGTCTGATTGAGATGGGAGGTTTGGAGGAGGAGAGTGAATACCCATAGCTGGGGAGCGAATAGCGGCGGTAGGCGGACCTCCCGAAGAATGTCGGATCGGTTCACCCACAGACACACCTATCCCTGGATCAACAGTCGCAACGGGAGCCATAGAGGCCGAAAGCTGACCCTGAGTCACAGGAGGCTGGTGATCAGGAGCAGGTGCTGCAACTCCTAATGGGCCCTTATCATTCTGGGCCTCACCAACAGGCTGCGTGGGCTTACGAAGCCCGGGATTAGCAACGTAGCAGGAATCCGCAGAGTGACCAAGATGCCTGCACGAGGAACAATAAGCTGGGACCCGCTCAAAGATAACGTCCTGCCAAAATCCGGAATCCCCCTCTCCAATCCATATACGAGGCAACAGTGGCTTCGAAACATCATACTCTAACAGAACTCGAGCTACCGATGGCCGATTAACCGAGGCCGTGGCATGATCAACTCGTAATGGGGTGCCAATAGCAGAAGCAATAGAAAACAAGGCAGATTTACAATGGATAAAATGAACAGGCAAATATGGAAGGGATACCCATACCGGAACAATAGGGGACTCCTCCGAACAGCGGAAATCAGTGCTCCACTTAAAGATGCGCATGCCTCGACCATTAACATACCAAGTCTGGCGCACCCAAACACGCGAATAATCTTCTTCCAAAGAGAGTTTGATCAACACATGCCGGTTGTCAAGCAAGGAGACTTGACAGCTTCCTTTTAAACCCAGGGTAACAAAAAATCTCCGAATAATGTCCATAGAAGGCCGGCCAAAGGAGAACTTACCGACGAGAGCTAATGTAAATGGTTTAGCCATGGCTTGTATTTCCGCTGCTGTAAAATGGATGGCGGGCTCGCCACGATATAGGGAAGTCGGCTTAACCGGTACTGTGGGTTCTGTAGAACCCGTAACTGCATCAAGGAATGACTTATGAGGCCTAGGGGGGGCTGTTGGGTTAAGGATGGATACTGGGTTCAGAACGGAGGCAAATGATGGCTTAGGAGGGGGAGGTTGGTTACGGGTTGCATGGTTGACTGGACGGTGAGGGGCACTAGCCGTAACAACCTGAGGAGTAGGTAATGTAGGGCATTGTGGGTCATGAGATGAGTTCAGAGGAGGCTGGTTGGAGGGAGTCACCCTAAGTTGAGCATGGGCCTGTGACGTGGGGAGTTGAGAGGGATTTTTGGGCTCAAGGCTCGGCCTAGGTAGGTCAGGCTGTGTGGGCGGGTTTGTGGGCTTAGTTTGGTGTGTGGTGGCATGTTGTGAGCAGTGAGGGGAAGATGGACCTTGTGGCTCATCTGAGGCTGCATGGACCTGTGGTATGGGAGCCAATGTTAGCTTGGAGACGCCTGCAACGTGGCTGGACTGGTTGGAATCAGTGGGTTGCATGATACCACACGCGGCGGCCAATAAAGTTGGATGCATGAGTCGGCTAGGGTTTTCTGGAGCTGATATTGTTTGGCTAGATACGGGTTGCTGGGGTGGCCGGGACGGTAGGTCTGCGGCAGGGGAGGGCACGGGTGGCTGGGGGGTGTCACCTGCAGCCGGTTGGGTGGCCGTAGTTGCCGCGGCAGTGCTTGTGTCGAAAACACGTGCAATGGTGGGCAGCGGAGGTTGTGGCGGCTGACGGGAGGCCGGATCTGCGTCAGGCAGGGTCGCGGGGACCTGAGGGGGTCGGTGGGGACGGTCACAGCCCGCCATGCAGGCGGCGGCAGTGGACGGGGAGGGACCCGTGTTTCGCGTGGCTTCGTCACGGGTTTCACGGGTTTCATGCGTTGCGGGTTTCGTGAGGTGGGGAGCCACGAGCGAGTTGCCGGTGGGAACGGCGTCAAGGTGGGGCATGCCGCTGCTGGCCGCGACGGCGG
The DNA here is from genome assembly GCA_030449075.1 of Murraya paniculata. NCBI lineage: Eukaryota > Viridiplantae > Streptophyta > Magnoliopsida > Sapindales > Rutaceae > Murraya > Murraya paniculata. The sequence continues at coordinate 1,190,249 of JAEVFN010000039.1, read as the reverse complement.
TTAGAGGCGCCGGAGATCCGATTCGTTTGGAGGGGACCCGTGTACGCGAGGATCGCCGTGGTGCACGGGGGGGCTGGTGGAGGGATTGCTCAGGCTGGGGGAGGTGGCCGGCAGTGGGGGGGTGCGCCGGTGGTGGCTGGGGACCACCACCCGCGGCCGGCGAATCCATTCCGGCGGCAACAGTGGAGTGTTATACGTTAGGTTTGTTTGCCCTAGTACCCGTCACACGTTTGGTTGCATGCAGCGCGTGGGCAGCTATTATTCGAAAGCAGCATAGGTGTTAGAGCTCAAATAATTAAAGGGAGATATTGTTGACTTTTCATACTTTGACCCAATGTTTTTATTTTTTTAAGGGTAATTTTAGTACAATTTTAAATTCAAATATTGGTATGGTTACATTTATTGTTTTGAGATAAATTAATTGAAGGAACATGTCACCAAAGTGACCTCTCTTGTAGAAATTAGTTTATTTTGGAATATAAAGGGTTTTATGTATGTAATTTTTGTTAATATCGATCAACTCAAAAAAAGGTCCATATTTGATAAAAATGTATGTGTAGCTGTGATAATAAATACATGATGGTTATTAAGTTTTACTTACAAGCAATAAATTCATCCAAATGAAGATTTATTGTTTGACATGTTTTTTTATTATCAATGTTTGATTACTACAATAGGATGTCACTTACAAGTTAATATTATTTTCAAAGATAAAATATTAATGGAGTGCTTGGTATCTTGAGAAGGAGTTTACCTTTATTTGAATTTATTTATGTTTTAAATACTTACAAGAGCTTCTTTTGTTTGTTTATTGTTCTTTGTTCAATTATGACTTCTGCTAATATTACTACTAATATAAATTATATTCCTATGCTAAATGGCTCTAACTTTAAGACATTTCAAGAGGACTTTTTAATAGTTATCGTAGTAATAGATCTCGACCTTGTGTTAAAGGTTGATTTTCCATTATCTCTTATCGATGAAAGTACCCTTGATGATAAAAGGGAAATGAAAAGGTGGGAGAAATCAAATCACATGTGTATGATGATCATGAAAAAGATCGTTCTGGCAGCATTCAGTGGTTCTATGTCTGAAAAGGAAACTACACCTAAAGAGTTCTTTGTAGAAAATGAAAAGAGGTTTGTTAAGAATGAAAAGACAAAAATAGATACGCTCTTGACAAATCTAATTTCAATAAGGTATAAAAGTAAGGAGAAGGGCAAGAAAAGAAAGAAGGATAAAGAAACTGCAAATACAACACCTTAAGAAGAACAACAAAGAGACTGCTGATCTAGAAAGTACTAACTATTTCTTTTGCAGAGCTGAAGAGCATGGTCTGGTTTATTCTGAGATTAATTTAACTTTGGTACCAAGACACTTGTAGTGGATAGATTTTGGTGCAATCACTCATATCAATGTGTCTATGCAGGGTTGCTTGAGTTGCTGAAAATCCAGTGATTGTAAAAGACACATTTGTGCCAGTGATGGCAAGAAGGTTGAAGTTGAAGCAATTGGAAAATTTAGATTATTATTAAAGACTAAATTTTATTTTGATCTTGAAGAAACTTTTATTGTTTCATCTTTTAGACGGAATTTGATTTTCACTTTTGCTTTGGACAAATCTTGTTATTCTTATTCATTTTGGAATGAAAAATTTAGTTTGTTTCATGATTCAAAATTGGTTTGTTCTGGTTGTTTGTCAGGCGATGATAATCTTTATATGCTTGATACAATTACTTCATTTAATGAATCCTTGCAATTCAATACATGAGGTCTAAAGAGATTTAACCAATTGCTTGATACAATTACTTCATTTAATGAATCCTTGCAATTCAATACATGAGGTCTAAAGAGAATTAACCAATGAGAATTTGGCTGCGTTATGGCACAAGAGATTATGTCTTATCTCCAGATAGAAAATAGAGAGACTTGCATCAGACAAAATTCTTGATTCCTTAGATTTTATAGATTTTGATGTTTGTGTTAACTGTAAAAAGGAGAAATAAAGCAATAAAAGGAGATTTGAAGCCAATAGTACTATGGACGTCTTAGAACTCATATGTACAGGTATTTGTGGGCCATTCCCTACAGTTGCTTGGAATGGTCAACAATATTTTATGATGTTCATTGACGATTTTTCTAGATATGACTACTTATATCTCCTCCATAAAAAGCCATAGTCATTAGATGTGTTTAAACAAGTTGAAAACCAACTCGACAAAAAAATAAAAAATGTCAGATTTGACTATGACAGCGAATACTATAGCAAATATAATGGTTCAGTTGAACAATGTCCAGGACCGTATGCTACTTTCCTAGAGGAATGCAGTATTGTCCCATAGTACATTATGCTAGGTTCGCCCACTATGAATGGTGTTGCTGAAAGACGAAACAGGACGCTCAAGGACATAGTAAGGGGTATGATTTGTTATTTTACTTTCCTAGAATTACTCTGGAGAGATGTACTTAAAGCTACAACATATATCCTTAATAAGGTTCCAACTAAAGTAACTGTCAAAACCCTTTAAAAACTTTAGACAAGCAAGAAGCCTAGTTAGAAGCACTTGTATATTTGAAGATGTCTAGTTGAGGCAAGATCTTATAAACCTAATAAGAATGAATTAGACTCAAGGACAGTGAGTTGCTATTTTATTAGATACTTGAAAGATCCAAGAGGTACAAGTCTTATAATCCCATAGCTAAGTTAATTTTTGAGTCGGAAAATACTTGGTTCTTTTAAGATGTTGATTTTGGGCGGGGAGATGTAGCTAGAAACTTTGTTTTTAAAGAAGAATATGTTAACATTTCCATGAGTGTTATTGGCATCGATCGAGATCTTATTTTGGACATTGTTCAAGATGCAGTAGATCAAAACAATGTTAGATAGCCCTTTATACAAGAAATTGTTCTAGAAGAATAAACTCTTCCACCTCAAGAACCTATGTTATTAAGGAGACCCACTAGAGAAAGGAGAAGTGCAGTGCAGATGACTACATTGTATTTCTCTAAGAACATGAGATAGACATTGTAGTGATGGAAGATGATCCAATCAATTTCTGTTAAACCATAGAAAGTTTTAATTCTCAAAATTATATTGATGCCGTGAATGAAGAGATGAAGTCTATGAAGGACAATGAAATATGGGATATTGTCCCATTGCTAGGAGGTGCAAAACTTATTGGTTGAAAATGGATATTTAAGACCAAGAGGGATTCGATAGACAGTGTGGAGAGGTAAAGCGCATCTTGTCGTAAAGGGCTTTCCACAAAAAGAAGGCATCGACTATAAAAAGGCTTTCTCTTAGATTTCTTTGAAAGACTCTTTCAGGATTATAATGGTATTGGTGGTGCTTCAATCTTGAGTTGCATAAGATGGATTCAAATACAACATTTCTTAATTATGACGTTGATGAGACGATATATATAGTGCAACTAGAAAACTGTGTCGAGAGATCTGAAAAATATGGTCTGCAAACTTAAGAAATCTATTTATGGGCTCAAGCAAGTATCTCGACAATAGTATTTCAAGTTTCATCAAGTGATCATCTCATTTGATTTTAAGATGAATTTTGTCGATGATTGTATATACCATAAGTTCTATGGGAGCAAATTTATTTTTCTGGATTTTTATGTCGATGACATTTTGCTCGCTACTAATAATATAGGCTTATAGCACGACACCAAGAGATTTATAGCTAAGAATTTTGAATGAAAGATCTTAGTGGCACCTCTTTTGTATTAGACATATATATACACCAAGATCGCTCCCAGGGTATTCTTAAATTATCACAAAAGAGCTATATTAAAAAAGTTCTCAAGAGATATAGCATGCAAGATTGTAAACTAGGTGATACCTTATACTTAAAGGAGACAAATAGACAAGTTTAGTCTCAATCAATTCCCCAAGAATGATTTCGAGGAAAAAAATGTATAGCATTTATTATTCACCAGCAATAGGAAGTCTTATGCATGCTCAGGTTTGTACGCAACTAGATATTACATATGTTACTAGGATGTTGAGCAAAATCCAGAAGTAGATCATTGGAAAGCAGCCAAATAAGTCTTACGGTACTTACACAGAACAAAAGACTACATGCTCACATATAAGAAGTAGGATTAGCTTGAGATCATTGGGTATACTGACTCTGATTTTGTTGGATGCCAAGATAGTATGAAATCCACTTCCGATTACATCTATCTACTAATTTGGAGTGTTGTCTCCTGGAAGAGTGCTAAACAGTCTCTTATACCCTTTCCTACGATGATAGCAAAGCTCATAACATGTTATGAGGTATCTAATCATAGAATATGGCTGTAGAATTTTATCATGGGACTGCGTATAATAGATGATATTGATCAATTATTTTGTGACAATAAGTTAGCAGTGCTGGATTCCAACAACAATAGGAGCTTGACGAAGTCAAAGTATACAGACATCAAGTTTTTGGTTGTTAAAGAAGAGTTAAGAGTGGATAGTTGTCTTTAGAGCACGTTAGGACAAACTCTATGATTGCGGATATGCTTACGAAGAGATTGCCACCCAAAATGTTTCATGAGCACACTGCTTTTACGGGTATCATGTCATTAAAGAATAATCAGTTTTAATGGAAGTCTATGATTCTAGATGCTCTTATGTTATAGACAATTTTCAGTTATTTTAGTTTATGGATATGTAAGATTATTTTCTGCAGAAATAAAGTTTTGGTTTATTCATACTCTGATTTTAGTAGAGTTTGATCTCATAAAGGTTAATGTGGACTAGATGGAAATAGGCATATTAAGATCACATTGTATGAAATTTTCATGCTACACATCCACATTATGATCCACATCTGATTTTAGTACAGTTTGATCTCATTAAGGTTAAGGTGGACCAGTTGGAAATAGGCATATTAAGATCACATTGTATAAAATTTTCATGCTACACATCCACATTATGATACATGTCATTAAGTTGTATTGACATAGTAACCATTAATGGGTCGAGTTATGATAGTTGTAATAAAAGTCGTTTTGACCCTATATTGATATGATTGATGCACCAGATTGGTTATAAAGACATTTCGGAGATGACAGTAAGGTTGAGCTCATATGGTTATTGTTGCAAAGTATAATTATAAAGTTACACATATAGCCCAAATGGCAGATTGTTGAATTTTTTATCCAACGTTGTTGGATCCTTAATCCAATATTGGGCTTATATATAAATAATTATGTATTGCGGACTGTCATATAAGATTAAACCCAATTAAAAGTGATCTGTTAAGGTTTTCGGTAATTTAGACTTTAGGTATCTGATAGGGTGGGCATTTAATGTGTAGAGATTTAAGGTTGCGTTTGGCATGCTGAATTAGATTGGACTAGACTAGTTTGAATTGGATTAGGTTGTATTATATAATAATTGTATTATGTTTGGTATACTAATGGATGGGACAATGTAAATCATATTTCCATACAAAAAAAATATATATTTATGAATAGTTAAGAGTAATAATGAAAATTAATTTAAAGGTAATTAATAAGAACATTAAATAGTTATTGGGTTGTCATAAATACAATAAACGCATATAAATTAATAAAAGTATTTAATTATTTAATTAATTTTTATCAAATATTTTAGATATGTTTTATTTTATCAAAACGTTAGCAAATAATATATGTAAAATCAATTAGTTACTGGTATTGTTAATTTTCACGGTTATTTTTAATATTACATTAATGATTATTAAATTTAATACAAGTAATAAATTATTAAATAGTTAATTTTATTGAAGTAAAAGTACCAATTAAATTTGACTATAAAAACAAAATAAAAATAAATTTCAAGTAAATCATGAATAAAATAAATAAATAATTAATTAATTAAATTTTAATTGATAAATAAAAAATGGTGTTATATATGAAAGAAATATTTGAAAGGAATAATTTTTTTTCTCTTATTCTAATTCTATCTAAACCTACTTATAAATTGGGATTGTTAATCCCATGATTTAAGGACTAAATTTAAATTTAGTTCTTCCTAATCGAATCCAAGGAAAGTTGTCAAACATGAGATAAGATATTTAATCCTAAAGTTATCTAATCCCACACATAATCCTAACTCCCAAATATGACGTAAGGGTAATTTCTATTTATATGATCCCCTGAAATAAAAATATCAAAAGACAATAAGAAAAGTTATCTATATAAGTGGTTATGGTTCCTAAGCCTCACTTATCATTCTATTCTCTACTGACATTCCGTCATCAGAGAGAGCCGTGAGAAATTTAAAGGGTTTTCTAGGAGAATGTGTTAATCTGGAAGAACAAGCTATATTGATGTAAGACGATATTTAGGTTATTTTAGGTTTCTAGAACTTTTTGTTATTTTAGGACTTTTTATTTTAATTGGAGTATATTATGGTATGGTTCCTAGTCTTTTATTATATTATAATTATGATTTAGTTTTCTTTTTCTTTTCAATTAACTAATCGGAAGTGGAATTAATTGGGTAAGGAATAGCAAAAGCAGAATTAATAAAATAGAAAACACTAGATATTGTTATAGTTCTAAAGTAAGCTAACGCAATTAGATTGCGCTCTAATTGAAGAGTGATTAAATTATGTTCTAACGCAGCAACTCAAAGAGATTATTAATAATGCGTAAAGCGAGATTAGATGACGTTGTAATCCAAACGACTCAACAAGAGAGGTTTTGATAGATAATCCCAGAGGGAATTATAAAAGAGGGGTTTTATTGAATAATTGAATATAAAATTTTGAAAATAATAATAAGATCTCTATATTTATAATAAAGAAAACCTACTTCCCTAAGTTAACTGAAGAAAAGGAAACTAAATCATAGTTATAATAGAAATAAAAGATTATGACATATACCATAATGGACTCCAATTTAAATAGAAAGTCCTAAAATAATAAAAAGTCCTAAAATAAAAGATTATGACATATACCATAATGAATTCCAATTTAAATGGAAAGTCCGAAAATAATAAAAAGTTCTAAAATTCTAAAATAACCTAAATAACATCCTACATCATTCTTGATGGAGCTACACGTAGCAGAATTGAAATTGATTGGGTAAGGAATAGCAGAAGCGGAATTAATAAAATAGAAACACTAAATATTGTACTGGTACTGGACCAAGCCAACGCGATTAGATTATCTAGCCCAAATGACTAAATGAGATTTTTAATAATACATAAAGCGAGATTAGATGATGCTGTAATCCAAACGACTCTACAAGAGAGATTTTGATAGATAATCTCAGAGGGAATTATAAAAGAGGGGTTTTATTAAATAATTGAATATGAAATTATAAAAACAATAACAAGACCTCTCTATTTATAATAGACAAAACATACTTCCCTAAGTTAACTAAAAAAAAAGAAACTAAATCATAATTGTAATAGAAATAAAAGACTAGGACACATACCATAATAGACTCCAATTAAATAGAAAGTCCTAAAAATAATGAAAAGCTTTAGAATCATAAAATAACCTAAATAACATCCTACATCATTCTTGATGGAGCGATGTGTAGTGGAAGCGTAGTTAATTGGGTAGTGAATAGCAGAAGTGGAATTAATAAAATAGAAAACATTAGATATCGTACTAGTATTGGACAACGCCAAAGCGATTAGATTACACTTTAATTGAAGCATGATTAGATTGCGTTCTAACCCAAACGACTCAATGAGATTTTTAATAACACGTAAAGCGAGATTAGATGACGCTCTCTAATCCAAACGACTCAACAAGAGATATTTTGATAGATAATCATAGAGGGAATTATAAAAAAGGAGTTTTATTGAATAATTGAATCCGAAGTTATGAAAACAATAACAAGACCTCTCTATTTATAATAGAGAAAATCTATTTCTATAAGTTAACTGAAAAAAAAGAAATTAAATCATAATTATAATAGAAATAAAAAACTATGACACATATCATAATAGACTCCAATTAAAATAGAAAGTCTTAAAGTAATAAAAAGTTATCGAATCCTAAAATAACATAAATAATGTCTTACATCATTCTCCTCTTTTTAAAAGAAACTTGTCCTCAAGTTTGAATACAGTCTTTAGGGTGAAACTTATTGTGTAGAACTAAATCATCTTTGTAATTCGAACTTGTTGTCTTTCTCATCAATTTTTCTTGAAATTTTGAAGAATCCATACTTCATTAACTTCCTTCACTTGTACATTCTTTGAGGTGATGATGACTTTCAAGAATGAGCAATGATCAAATAACTCTTGCCTTTTCCCAATTATCATTCAATGTACTCTGCAATAAATTTCACCCTTTCAATTAAATCTTCATCAAGCACAATCTTCTTGTCTTCAATGTGAATAAGTAGAACCATTTCGATCACTTCAACTTGATTTTGCTGCACAACTTTGATTGCATTAGGAGGCTCAATGCTCAAATCGAGATGAGGTTGTTCGTCTTCTTTAAAAAATTCAGATAGATCAATAATCTCATCATCTTCAATGTTTGTCTTGTCCTCCAAGGAACATCATGTGTACTCTAGCACAAATCGTCAGATTGAAACTTTAAATCAATAATAAATTGTACCTTTTCTTCTGCAACATTAGGCATTTCTTTGACATGTGCAGAGGCAAAAACTTCTTTCATTTGTACATTTTTCACTTTACGCTGCTGACTTGTGATAGGATTAGGGATCTCAAATTGATGAGGATGAGGTCGGCTTAATTGCTTCGATGCTTGGCTTCTTTCTCTTCTCATTTGTGATACAATTTGCAATTCAATTTGCTTCGCTGCAATAATTGCATGCAAGGTGTACTTAGTGTATGTAGGCATGTTGTCTTTAATATATAAATTGAGTCCCTTCACAAATCTTGTAACAATATCCTCTTCGAGTTCATAATAATATTGGCATCCATAAAATTATTCAAACTTATAAGCATAATCCGAAACTGATCTCGTACCTTGTCATACCAAACAATAATCAAGAAGAATAAACTCAGATTGCAAAATACGCTTCATACGGTTCCATGAATGAATTTTGCATTTGCCTTGGTCAAGTCAAGAATATTGCAACAATTACCACCATTCTAAAATGCTTATGCTTAATCTACTAGCAGCAAACAATACTTGCTCTATTTTAGGAGTGCACCAAAATAGAAACCAATGAATTTTTTAGGAGTGCACCAATCAAGAAATTTGTTTGGATGAGTGTATGTAAGTAATATCGGCACATGATAAATAGGAGGGCAAGGATGGTGGTTTACCATTTAAGTTTCCACACAATGGCAAAACTATAATTAATGCTCAACTCTTAAGTTGGGTGTGGCTGGTGCCTAGTGGCCATGATTTGGCACAATGAAGGTCAGATTTGGTAGAATTGGTGGTGAGGGACACGTTGGTAAGTGGCCGGAGGCGGCAGGTTTTAGGGTGGTGTCTTGCGGATTTGGTTACTTTCGCACTGTGGCTGAACTGGAGCGGTTGAGGGCGGAGCTAGCTGGGATTTAGCCGGCGGTGGATGGTGAGTTTGATGGCAATGTTGGCTAGCGGTGGAAGTGGCTAGATGGTGGTGGATTGCTTGGTGGAATTGTGGGTTTAGGATGGTGATTTGCGGTTGTTCAGGCGGTAGTTGAGCGCGACGACAGTAGGGGTTTGGTTGCTGGATTATGGTAAGTCTGGTGGCATGTTGAACAGCGGCATTGGTGGTCGGAGATGGTGGTGACAGTGGATGGTGTATGGTGGTCGCTAGGGTTGCTTAATTTGGGAATTTTTTATTTTTTTTGTTTTTTTCCTGTGAAGGATTTGGTATGGTTGGATATGGGTATCTAGAAAAGCTATGCGAATCACACAAAACTGCTATGATACCATTTGATGAGCAACGCGTAGCAGAGGCAGAATTGATTGGGTAGGAAATAGCAGAAGCAGAATTAATAAAATAAAAACACTAGATATCTTTTTAGTACTAGATCGAGCCAACACGATTAGATTACTTTCTAATTGAAGTGTGATTAGATTACATTCTAACCCAAAAGACTCAATGAGAGATTTTGATAGACCATCCAAACGGAATTATAAAAGTGGGGGTTTTATTGAATAATTGAATATGAAGTTATGAAAATAATAACAAGACCTCTCTATTTATAATAGAGAAAACCTACTTCCATAAGTTAACTGAAAAAATGAAACTAAATCATAATTATAATAGAAATACAAGAATAGGACACATACCATAGTAGACTCTAATTAAAACAGAAAGTCCTAAAATAATAAAAGGTTCTAGAATCCTAAAATAACCTAAATAATGTCCTACACACACGACTCAAGAGAGCAATCAAGCACTATGAATTCATGTATGCTTATGCATATTTTGTTATTGATTTTTTATGATACAACATGCAATGTTCCTGAATTATATGTGATGGATAAGGATTTTTTTTGTTCTAACAAAAAATGCGAGTTACTATTTGAGCCGATATGGTGCAATCAATTAGGGCTTCATGTTAATTACTAATTTTGAAAAGTGGGAGGCTTTCGGCAGTGACAACCGGCGTCGTGTGTTGCCAACGGTGGTCGCATAGCCACTTGCAAAACGGCTGGATTGTTGTTAACCCAAGAAATTTTAGAGATAGTTTTGAGCAATAATATATGCGCGATGATGAGCGGATTTTAGAGAGTTTTGACCAAAAAGAAAGCTAGTATTTTAGAGATCAATGCCAAGCTTCATTGTTTAATGGCAGTCTTGCCAAGACTTAAGTCTTGAGTTGAAGTCTCATATAGTGTGTGTGAGTGAGTTGTTTAGATCAAAAAAATCAAAATATCTGTTCCAATAAAAGATGTCCATTAAATTTTTTGTAGAGTATGGTGGAGGAAACAATTGTCGGATCTAATTCAAAGGGGAAATAATTAGTTGTCAGAAATTATTTTTTAGTTTCTCACTGTTATCTTTTTATTTTCGTAAAACAAATCAATAAGTTTGTAAGTCTTCATTTTATTTAGGAGTCAGTTATGTTCTTTGTTTGTTGAATAAGTTTAGGAGTACTTTGGCTCTTTCAGTCAAGTTAGTTGAGATAAATTAGAATTTTCGGTATAATTTCTGTTAGTTGAAAATATAGCAGCAGCACTTTAATTTCTTTCTTTTGTATCTCTTCTGATTTTCATTGAATAATAAAATTAATCTTCTTCTTCATTTTGCATACGGAATTTTGTTACACTAGTAAGTGCAATTGCGGGTTAGAGGCCATGAACAGTTCTTTCTAGTTTCTGGATAGCTGCTGCCTTTTCATATTTTAAATTAACAGTAATTCCTCTTCGTATTTTTTGCTCCTAATAATTGATCGGTTGTTCTGACACTCTTACATTTACTCTTATTGTGTGCTAAGCGTTGTGCTTCATTTCATTTATAAGTTTTTAAAACCATAAAGCTGCTTCTTGTATATATGGCCGATTTTGTTACATCTCATTGATCAATCTTTTGCTCTATCTATTGAAAACCCACCTCAACCCCACACAAGAGTAAATATAAGTTAAACTAACAATAAAGTCATCTCAAATTTTAAATTAAGGACAAACTTGTTCGGAAGATTTGTGTTGATGTTGTATTGATATAAGTTAAACTTAGGGATGGTAATTTTTCCTATTGAGATGGGATCCCGTTTGGAATTGGATTGAGACAGATTTTTACATCCCAAATTAAAGTGAGATGGGGCAAGAACAAAGGAGTCCTACCTTTATTTGTAGGACGAGAGGAGAACCAACTATAAAATCCCATCCCGTTCTGTATATCCCATTAATATTACAATTTCAAAATTATTCTAAATTTTTAATTATTTTATAATTTTAACGTATGTAATATTCAAAGTTGACACCTAAAGAGTAAAATTAAATAATAAAAGTAATATAATTAGAAAGTGAAGTGTAAGCCAAAAACCATAATTAAAATTGATAATTTATAGCAGTAGTAACCTTTTAAAACTCAGCCACTTTCTCAGATTAACGTTGTACCATTACTGTCGATGCCCCTTGCCCTCACCATAAAAAAAATTCATGTTGCCACAAAAGTTTCAAAGCAGACAGTTGTGACCTGCCCGCTACGCCTTTGCGAGCAGTTCACCCACAGGATTCTCACTTTTCAACCTCCACACGGTAACTCCGTAAGTTAACATTCATAATTTGACCTTTTTTCTTTTTAATGTTCAAAGTTTTGCACTCTTTCCACAAAATTGATATTTGTTAAATATTATATAGTGACCTCGTTAAATTTATTATATTGTAATGATTATTATCTTTGTTTTAGTAATATTTGGCTTTAAAAGTTGTGACCTGTGATATATTAGTTAAAATAAAACTATTATTTAGTTATTTTACTTTGTATTTATTCAAGATTTTTGCTAAATTCAATTATGATGATCCTTAAAAGAAAAAAAATATCAAAATTTATTTATTTACATTCAGGACTATTTAGAATAATGGGATGAGATGAGATATCTAATGCGACAGGACTATGACAAATTTTTATTCTAAAAAAATAAAGGAACAAGAATGTAATTTTTTTTTTATCCCAATTGTATAAACGAGACAGGACTGAGATTGACAAATCCCATCCCATCCTATCTCATTGCCAACCCCAGTTAAACTAATCATTTTTCCTAATGAGTTTATTTGTTTACCTGTTATTTACCAGATTGGATAGTCAACATATAACCACACATGACACATGTTTGTTTTCTGGCCATTTGATTTCAAATCTTATAATCCAAAGGTCATCTCACTACAGGGCAATTTTTGAGGTTCTTTTGATCCCGGGTAACCTAGTTGCGGGCTTAAGCGAAGAGCAATAGGCAATAAAACCGGAGAGAGTAAAAGGAATATTTTCAAAGGCTGAGAATATTTGAGCACAGTAATTTACTCTCTACCCACTCTGTTAGATTAATTCTTAGTAAAATTATTTAAGTAATCATGTTCTATTTCTTCCACAAACTTTAATTTTCCTTTCCTTCACCGGTGTATTATTATCGGAATACCAAATTGCAAATGGATTTAACGTGATTTTTTTTAAAAAAAATTCGATTTCCCTATTATTATGACCTATCAAAATATAAGAGAAAAACGATGCAACTGGAAAAGTGAAGATAAAATAAACGTTGATTATTTTTGAAGTAAAATATGTTCAGAACCATAATAATGGGCAGACATATGAAAAGATAGTTTATGCTAGGAAAAAAGAAAACAAGATGGCTGAGACAGAGAAGAAGTGAAATGGTTAAAGATTCAAAATAACTATATAATATAGAGGAAAACGCCCAAACAAATATTCTGATTAAGGGTAGTTTCATAATTTTCAGAAATACATAAATAAAATAATAATTTTTAGGGTGAGGTTATTTGAACATATTAATTTACTTTTTAAACCTAACATTCAATAAAATTTTTAATTACTAATTTATCCTTAAATAAAATTACTAAAAGAACAATAGAATTTAAACAAATTAAACAAATAGAAACTATAATTTAATTACATCCGTTTTTTGATAAACCATGTCTATTCTCTCTCTTGCATATAGATTCATTAATGAAAAAAAATTTAAAATAGTTTACAAAAGAATTCCCAAAACAAAGAACTATAATTCTCTCTTCAGTTTTTGCTTGAGAAAGAGCTTGATATTGCTCTCCCCCCCCCCCCCTCTTTCTTCCTTCTCTTCTTCTTCACATAAACTTCAAATTTTGGTAATTAAGAAACAAAGCAAAGAACGATTACACCTGTTAGATTTCTTTATGTCGTGTTATTACCCTAAACTATGAAGACGTTATTTTATATTAAAATTCTTTCGGTAATGGTGTAAAGCCAATAGTATTATATATGAAGCAAAAGCACAAGGACCAGGTGAAAAAAAAAAAAAAAGGTTCAATTTATCCTTGGTTTTAAGAAAATGGCCCCTTTTAGGCTTTAATCTCTTGTCAATCAATTAAAAATAAATTGTACTCTATATGAAGTTAGAAAGGGAATTACCTATTTTGGAAAGGCTGGAGAGATTGATGTTGTACAAGTAAAAATTGAGAAGTTAATAATAGGTGTAAAAATTAAAAAATAAAAATAAAAAGAATGATATTTTAGTTGAGGCCATTTTTGAGATTTTATTGGGTGTATAGAATAAAAATCTAATAGTTGGATTTTAATAGTTATTTTATTGAGAAAATAGGTTTAAATAGTAAAATTATGAGTTCAAACAGCCTCACCCTAATTTTTATAAGATGAGGCTATTTGAACCAACCATATTACTCTATGCCATCCACTTTTTCATAATTATTAAAATGTCCATGAGTTAAATTACTATTATAGACAATGAAATATAACTCAATGAAATTAGCCTACCCTCTCCACCATCTATGAATCCATTAACTTAAATTGATTTTTCTGCAAAAAGAGTAACAGAGAACAAATTTTTGATTTCATCTCATTTCTATTTGCCTTTTTGTTTATGCTCTTCCGAATACACTATTATAGCTATATTTTCTTTTAGATTGTAAAAGAGGTTTAGTGAGAAAATGGATTTAAAGAGTATTTTAGGCCCGTTCGGTATTGTTTCTAAATTTATGTTTTCTGAAAATAAATATGAGAATGAAAATGATGTTTTGCAGTAACTGTATTTCGAGTTTAAATATGTGTTTGGTATCATTTTCTGTATCCTGTATTTTAAAAATGAAAACAGAAATATGCGTTCGGTAGACAGAATTAAAAATGATAAAACAGTAAATATGTGTTCGGTAGTACTATTTTCAAAAACAATATTTACTTTTAATATTTAAGTCATACTCATAGTTACAAAATAATTATTTAACTAATACATACGCAAACATACCATAAATAATTTAAATAAAATAATTATAAAAAATTACATGGTAATAAAGTTTTAGTATCAACATTAAAAAAAAAAGTTTAACATCTTTATTGTTTTTACACTATAATTAAAATATACATTACAACACATATTATTTAAACAAAATAATTACAAAAAATTACATGATAGACATCATGCATTACGTGTGTAATCATTCCACATAGAAATTGCAATTCCATCTTTTGTAGCATTCATCTCTGCTATACGAATAAAAGCGGTTTCAATCCGGCTAGACCAATCAGCCTTATCCTCACCATCAACATCATGTGGATCCATATCCTGTTACTAAAAAATTTAAAAAATAGCATATACCAAATATTAATGAAATTAAACAAACTACTTGTAAACATACATAGCTTAATCTAAACTTTTGGAATTAATCTAAATATACATAGCTTAATCTAAACATACACAACGTCATCTAAACTTCTAAACTTTTGGGAATTAATCTAATTCAACATAGTATGAAAGCAATTTCAACAATACATAATAGATTAAAAATTCAACAACAAGTTAAATATATTCTACAACAAATTAACCAATTCAAATTAACGATATGCTCTCGTAAAATTTTTTTACCTCATGTGGATCCAGGCACAACAAAAAAATTTACAATCAATTCTATTATATTGTAATCAATTAATCAAATTAACCAATTCAATGTCTTGCTTCATGCAACAAAGTATAAACAAATATAGTTTAAACAAAATAACATATACAATATGCACAAACAGAAGATAAAGAAAAAATACAAACCAAAAAAATAAAAAATAAAAATGTAAGGGTAAGAAAGCACCATTGAACTCCTTTTATGGAGCCACAATCACAAAATTTTGTAACTCATTAAACAACTCTCTCGCATAGATGGAAATAGGGTACGATCACAACAGAACTTTGTCACATAATGCCAATGTCCTTTTGTATTTTTCCTTTTGTTGCAATGTTTTAGCATTCCTTTTTTGCTTGAATGGTATCTTACTTTGTATCAGTAAATTAGGAATTGCTTCATGAATTATGACAAGTGTTAGGAAAATTATTATTCAGGTCAGTTATTACCCTTAATTAATTTAAATATAAGGAATAAAAAGTATAGAAAACAAAGCACAGAGATTTTTACGTGATTTGATAGCTCAAATATTAAGGAACTCGCTAAGTATATAAATATTTACTACTAAAACAAATACAAAAAAATGACACATATATTACGACGGTTTTTGTTAACAATCGTCATTAAAAATATTTGATGACAGTTATTATATGAATTGGTCATAATATCTAACATTTATAATGACCGTTCTATTATGTAACAGTCATTAAATATGAAGCTAAAATATAGTCTTACTTTTTAATGACGGTTCTGTATAAAACAATCATTGAAAGTACAAAACAATCTAACATTTACAAATTATAAAATAGTTAGTAAATCTCAAGCTAAAATATAGTCTTACTTTTAATGACAGATATGTACAAAAATAGTCATTGAAAGTACAAAATAGTCTAACATTTACAATGATAGTTCTATTATATAACAGTCATTAAATGTCAAGCTAAAATATAGTTTTATTTTTAATGACACATAGAAACGGTCATTTTATATCCAATTAAAATATTGATGATGGTTATTAAAGAACCGTCATTAAAAGTAAAATACAATAATTGTTAAGAAAAATATCCCACATCGCTGAGCTTGGGTTAAGTATATAAGACTTGCACAACCCTCAATTCTTGAGCTCGCTTTTGGGTTGAGTTAGGCCTATAAACTTATATATGGTATTAGAGCCAAATTAAACTCAGGAATGAGTCCGCCTACACTACCTTACCACATAACAAGGACCAGTAAAAAATCCGGCCTACATGTGACGGGGGTGTTAAAGAAAATATCCCACATCATTTGAGTATTGAACCTTGGTTAAGTATATAAAACTTGTCATTAATACTTTAATTTAATAGATTAGAATTTAAATTTTGCAGCAGATTTTTTTTTTCTTTTGAATTGTGTTGACTATGCTTTTGTAATCCACCATTACTTGAACTGATCTAAGCTATTACTGTATTTGGGAAAAAAATTGCATCTATTAGTGGATTTATGGTGCTAATATTAGAATCGAATTTCGTACTTGTGGTTTGGTCTGCTCATTGAGGATATTTTCCTTATTGGTGATTTCTGTGCCGTAAAATTGAATTATGCAAGTATGCATCTGCGCGCATTTGCTATTTTCAAATGAAAAAAATTATGTTGCTGTTACAGGGTGGTTCAAATGAATTGATATGATCTTTCTGTACATATCTTCAAACAATGTGCATGATGGAAAATAAACTATGATACAATATATGTTAATCATGTTTGAATTGCGCATGAGTAGAAAAGATATCTTAAACAGTGCACATGAATAGAAACGAAACTATGATACAATATATATTAATCATGTTTGAATTGCGCTAATGATTTGTTTTTTTCCATTAATGATAAAAGTGTGGAAACTTGGCCTTCTTCATATGTATGTCTAGCATGTAGATGCAATGTGATTGAAAATTCAATGATTTTTCTTTTTTTTTTTCAAAAGAAAATTTGTCTAGGCAATTTACAAATAGCTTGATTTGACGCAAACATTGTGTGTTGAAGCATGTGAGTGATGGTGCAGGAATGGGAGGGGAGGATGAATGTTGGCATGTCGAATTCTGTACAACTGCAATCCGTGAAAGTGTCCGAGACATGGCCATTGGTAAAACTAAAGCTTCTGAGAAAGCAGATCGTGCGACTGTTGAACAGGTGATATCTTGATTATTTTCAAATCTATTTTATTTCTCGAATATTCAGAGATTAATAGCTGCTTTTTCTTTGTGCATGTGTACTGTTGGCTAACGGTGCTTTTCTATTTAATCCATTGTTTTGTTCTTCAGGCTATTGATATGATTTTATTCAAAATGCTGAATAAGGGTGTATTCCAATGGCTGCATTTGGATAGGAAAAGAAGTATGTAGTGCTACACTTCTTTCTTATTTTTTTATTTAACGGCAACCAAATTTGCTCCCCATCCATGTGAGCAGGGTCCGAACCCCAAACTTCTAGTATTCAACGCAAGAGAATTTACCATTGTAGAAGGCATTTTAATGATTTTTTGAAGTTCATCTGTCAACTATTCTGTTCTCTCAATTACAACTAGATTCAATCACAACTATTATGAAGTCTGTACGTTTGATGAACATGTCTTCTATGTCTAATGCTTCTTCTTCTTCTTCTTCTTCTTCTTCTTATTATTATTTATTTAAATTATTTACAGGCCAGTGTTTATCATGCAACAAAATCTGATGGTCAAGAAGTAGCTATCAAAGTGTACAAGACTTTCGTTCTGTTTTTAAATATGAAAGTTTCATGTGTATAGTTTTCTTTTGCAAAACAGAATTGCTACTGAGTTGCATTTATCAAATTGCATTAATCCTACGGCTTAATGTTCCAATTTAACTTTTCGTTTCTGAGTAGTGACAAGGACCGAGATCGGTATGTCCAAGGTGACTATCGTTTCAGATATGGATACTGCAAACACAATCCAAAGAAAATGGTGAAAACTTGGGCTGGAAAAGAAATGAGGATTATCAAATTGACTAGGGGCAAAGGTACAAATTCTTTTGCTGAACATTTATTATCGTGTTGGCATTGCAAGGTTTATTTTAAACATGCTGCATATTTTCATCAATTGAATCACTAGATTGAGTGATAATTTATGCAAATAACGGATGTAAGACATCATTACTACATATTTTAATTCTAAATTGCTATACCTATAATTTGTGATCTAGAATTTGAATCATGGTTTAATTCCATGACATATTTGCAGGGTTTGATCTGGGTGGGGGGTGATAGAAAGTAGACGATTGTGTACTTAGCTTTTTCATTGTGCTTTTTTATGTTGGAGGTTGTTATTGTGATTCTAGTTTCTTAAATTGCCTGTTTATTTTAACACAAATTGCTGTAATGTCTTCTTCCTTTTTTTTTTTCTCTTAAATAATACTTCAATGTTGATAATATAACTTTTATGCAGTGAAATTGATAGTCTTATTTATTTCTACGGCATATCTCTGCACTATTAGCTGGTGACATGGAAAAGGGTCTTAAGCATTCTTTAAATAGTATACTTCTTGCTCTCTTTTCTTGTTTCATTAGCATGATTTTTTCTGTACTTCTTACTTTCTTTTTCTAAGTAATTTTTTTCTAAGCATATCGTTTCATTAGAAAGTATTTTCATCAGCAAGTATTTTTTTCATTGGCAAGTATTTTGGAAAATGTATTGCCATTTATTATCAAATACTTATTTTTGTAGTTTGGAAATACATAATTAATATATTTATCATTTTTCAGTTTTACAGAACTGAAAGTTACGCTCAAGAAGAGACTGATAAAGTTAAATACGAGTGCCTACATGTATAACACGGCATCTTGTTACTACATAAACACATGGTTGTAAATTTGAGGTAAGTCTATTAATTAATAGTGATTTGGTATTTTAAAGTTTTGTTTTACAACTTAAGTCACTAATATGATTTAACTATTATGACTTATAATATATGAATTTATTTTAATTTCTCATTAGCCTTTGTAAGAATGGTGTAGATTGCTAATGGTGGTGAGATTCGTTTGCAATTGAAGATTTGATGAGAAATTAGATGTACTCGCACAAGCCAATTTTGTTGGTTGCTACCAGATTCATTAGTAGATATTAAAGAGTTGTGAGAATTTTGATGTAAAAGCTAATTGGCATTTTGTTAAAGTTTAATGACTGTTAGAGCTTTCTGTAGAGCTATCTTTTTTGTACATGAAACATTTGTGGAAAAAAAAAATGGTAAAGAATTAACTTGAATTTAGAATTAAAATAGGGGCTTGAAATGGTTTTAAAATTGCCATAGTTGTTTTTTTTAATGAACAACAACAAAGATGACAGTTATTTCAAAAGAACTGTAGTTAAATGTAGTGTTCAGCAACCAAGATGACTGATGTTTTCTAAAACCATCATTAAATGTTGTTTTAATATTTAATGATGGTTCTTACAATAAACTGTCATTAAAATGACACATTTAAAAACTTTTTTTTTAATAAGGTTCGTCATAAAAAATTAATGAAAGAGTATATAAATGAATGGATATATATATTTATAAATATAAATATATATAAAACCGTCATTAAATATACTTGTTTAATGGCGGTTATATGAAACAACAGTCATCAAAACATACATAGTTACCACAAATAATGATTGTTTGAAAATAACCGTTATTAAAAATGTACGTTTAATGATGGTTATTGAATCGTCATAA
Organism: Murraya paniculata; assembly: GCA_030449075.1. Lineage (NCBI taxonomy): Eukaryota > Viridiplantae > Streptophyta > Magnoliopsida > Sapindales > Rutaceae > Murraya > Murraya paniculata. The sequence continues at coordinate 1,170,063 of JAEVFN010000039.1, read as the reverse complement.
AAAAAGAATACTCCTTTTAATGTCATTGCCTAAGTTGATGGTTTCAAAACAATCATTGTTGGCCAATTTTGTAGTAGTGATTACAACCTATTCGAACCTTACACAATTGCTGCCACCTTGGTTGCATTCACCTCAATTGAATAAACTTAATCCAACTTGCTTAGTAGATGTCTGTCCATTTTAGCTTAGCTAATTAATATAAAACATCCTAAAAAACTTAGTCAATTTGGCCAGTTCGGTAAGTTAGCTATGAAGACTTAGCTAATTAGATCAGTTAGCTCAGTTACCTATGAGGACTTAAGTGAGTAGGTCAGTTAGTTAAGTTACCTATGAAGACTTAACTAATTAGGTTAGCCAGCTAAGTTACCTATGAGGACATAGCTAATTAGCTAAAATAAACATCTATATATGTGGTTAATTTTTATCAGTAGAGATACCTATAAATAGACTAGTGAACCTTTATATTTAATACAATTCTTCAATAAATCCACTTATAACAAGTTTGTATATGATTTCTAACAGAATCGAGAAAAATGAAAATAAAATATATAATCACACTTTTCTTTAGAAGTATCAAAGGAGTGTTACCTAATGTGGAGTAATTTGAAGTCAATTCAAAAATTTCTTTCTTTAACTACATCTAGCGCTCATATGTTCTATAATAATTATATTATTTACTTAAGTTTTCAATTACTTCCTATCTATATTTAAAACACACCTTTCTTTTCTCTTTTCGCTTTGTCGTAGTATTCTTCAATTTTTACTTTTTTTTCTATCATCATTTTCCCGCTTTTGCATGTTGTTGTAATGTTGTCAATTATTTGGTCCAAGTAGACCCAGAATCCAGGGTGTCGGCAGTGAACGGTGGACCATGAATTACTTGCAACTTGTCCCCAGTGTTCTTCTCTTTCCACGGGTATACAGTAGAGTTGAGACTTTTGATGAAAAAGCTTACATTTTTTTTTTTAATTATAATTTATGAGATGTAAAGTGGGTTCCAAATGACTTCCACTCTAGGTAAATAAATAATGAAACAATCCATGGGTCGGAGGAAAAAGAAATTTTATTTTGATTATTGTCACCCAATAATATTATCTTGAGTTCTAATACTATATGTTATTTATTAATTAAATGATAAATTTTATAATTTAGATAATTATTTAATTATCATCTAATAGATGAATTTCACATTATTTAAAATTTAAATTTAAATTTAAATATTAATATATCTATTATTGCTCTTATGGACCCCAATCATATGAGAATTAAAAATCATTATATATTATTACATCACTTTGAAATAATAACTCAACGACACTATAAGGAACTCTAATACACCTTATAGATGTAATAAATACAAACAGAATATACACATATCTAGAGCTATATACGATGAGAATGTAAAAAACCAATTTTGTTTTTTGGGAACGTTTAAATGTAATAACTGCAATTTCTACGAACTTATAGGCTTTTAATTGTCGAAGAAGGGAGTTTGGAATGATAAAAGGGGTTTAAAGAAAATTAAACTTGTCTTTTTTTATAATTTTATATAAAAAAACGTAAGTGGGGTTTTGATAGGACATTGGAGGCCTGCCAATAACACCACTCGTTGTCTTCATTCTCACATTGCAAACAGCACCCGGACCCACATGTTTTTTTTTGTTTTATTTGCCAAACAATTATTTGGGCGCATATTTCTCCTTTTCATTTAAAATTTCAATACAAATCAATTTAAAAAAATTGGCCCACAAATTTAATTTTACAAATTTTCGAACAGTCTATCAAATACATTTACGCTAGGTGTAGGGTCATTTGAACCATTGAAACACTCACTATACCCATGTTTTTATTACCAATATATTTACTTTAAGGACAAAAGAAAATAGAAAGAACAAAAAGCGAAAAAATTCCTCGTACTTTTATCACTCACTATTGTAATGGGGGGAAGATGAAAAACAAAAAGTGACGAAGAAAAAGATTAGTGCAGCAAATAATGGGGGTCATTTTTAAAATTTTAAAGGATTTGTAAAATATAATTTTATTTTTTAAATTTATATAGTGAGTTTGTTCAAAAAAATAGATGTGGAGAATAAAATTATGAGTTCAAATAACCTCATGCTTTTACTAATTTTATTTTCAAATGCCATTTTTATAACTACCAAAGCCGTATTTCATATTCACTAAAAACAAATTATAAAATAAGGATGTAACTCTGTTACCACGTTTGTGTACAACCCTTCTTTTATCTTTTATGATTAGATCCCTTACTTTCTTTTTTATTTATAATTTAATCATAAATATTATGATAATATCATTTTCTCATTCTTCTTTCAGTGTACTGGACTGTTACTAACCAATCTAACATGTCCTACCGTTAAAACTAGTCTTCCATTAGATCGAATGGCGACAGCCAAAAAAAAAAAAAGGAAATAAAATTGGGCAACATGCTACAGTTGCAAGGTAGCTGGACCATAGAACAACTACAAATGCAACATTTGAAAAAGCGTACCAAACGCACCAAGAGAACAAAGAGCAATCAGTAACCAGTTTTCCCGATCTAATTCCATAAGTCAACTTTGAGCTCGGATTTTTCAAATAGGTCTGGGTCTGGCAGCTGTGCCTGTATATCGTCATTGGAGAAGCACTGATCTAGAGATTCATCCGCCTCTAGTCGCTGAACCCAGTTTTCCAGATCTAATTCCGTAAATGTACTGCAACAATAATTCGGAGTATAGACATTTGAATCAGCTGGAGCAGCCGAAGATCCACCCATCATATTGTGCATATTTTGGTAAGAGTTAGAGGAATGAAGTTCAGGAGTGGAGGCTGCAGGGTTTGAATTAGAGCTGTATAATGGAAAATTATTATTCAGAGCAGTGGCAATGGAACCCCAAGATCCATTGATTATATCTGTCATATTTTGGAAAGAGCTTGGAGGAAAAAACGGGGCTTGTTCAAAAGTGACGGCTGCAGGGTTTGGAGTAAAGTTTAATGGAGGATTACAATTAGGACTCAGAGTAGACACATTTGACTGATCAGCTGTGTCCACACAAGGTCCAATATTTGGCATATTTGGGTAAGAGTAAGAAGAAGGAAGCGTTTGTTCAAGAGTGACGGCTTCAGGGTTTGAGCTCGAGTGTATCAATGGAGGATTATTACTAGAACAATAAGAACAACAGCGTTGGCGATCCCTGGAAACTCCAGGATGAACCTCAAAGGTGGACATATTGAGCGTTGGCGATCCCTCCGGCTCCTCCACATCTGGCAGTGAACGTTGATTATTTTCATTGTCACGTTGCCCATGAAAGTAAACCACACAGAGCGTCTGCATTAACTTAAGAAAAACAAATTAAAAAACATGTACAAAAGATAATTACTAATCGTAATAATAACATATCGAAGTTATACACATATACGTAGAAATTTTTCAGTAAAGATTCCTGCAATTTAATAAAGTGCAGAACCTTAGTTAGAAAAGCATTATGTGTGTGTGTGTGTGTGTGTGTGTGTGTGTATTAACCTAGCTACCTACCACGGATTCTTTATCATTTTTTGGCCGCTCAAGAAGCATATACTCCTTCATGAGCCAATGGGTCTTTATTGGTCTGTTACCGGAATTCGGGTCAGTCTGGTGGTAAGCCAGTGACCTCACCGTAGCTATTTTCCTATCATCTCTATTGCCGCCAACATGATCGAGCTTCCCGGTCTTCCAAAATCCACCTTCAGCTTTTCTGACATGAATTGATCCGTTTTTATATTTCTTCTGTATACGTGAGAAGAAGTACATGTTCCCATCACCAAAATCATAAGCTTTACCTGAAATGTTTAATTAATAAACAAAATTGACTATAAACAACACCAGATCCGAAAGTTACTATATATAAAAATCATTTGCGATGACTACTTACTTTTGAGCTTTGAAGGTTCATACCGATAAACATCTACCTCTGGAATAAGTGGAAAAATGGGGCCATCAGTTGAACCAGACACCTTCCCAGTTAGATAATGGCCGGCGAGTACCTCAGCTGTCGGTTTGAATTTAATGCCTACAACTTCATTCCATCTTGCCGAGTGACGATTTTGATCAGCTTCTTCGTTGATGATTTGAGATGATGCCATTGCTGACTGTGTAGCCATGGGTACAAATTAAAGTCGCTTCAGCTTTGGGGCTTCTTGTAGTATTGGTTTTGATTTTGATGGGATGAATAGAAGAATGAACTTTTCTAGAAGCCATGACAAATACAATTTGATTCTGATTATAACTAATTACTTATGCGTGGTTTATATATATATATATATATATGAAAATTTTTAGCCGTCTTTTTCATTATTATTATTTTTTTAAAATCTATGTATTTTACGAATTATTCAATTTCCGCAAGATAGATAGCTACTTTTATCTTAGTATTTCTTTTTTCTTTTCCGGACATCCAATAAACATGCATTAAAAAAAAATTCATTCTAACCACAAAATAATTATCATTGTTTTAAGAAGATTAATTTAAGAAAGTACTAGAGTACAATGAAAAATATAGGAAAATAAATAGAAACGACAAAAACTTTTGAAGGAAACTGGCAATCTGGCTTTATGCCGCACCAACCCGTCATTTTAATTATGTAATGGATTTGGATTCAATGCTTATCTGACTTTTTTTTGCTAACCTTTTAGAAAAATACAATTGGTAGTTATTGGACAAGAATATAAAACTAATTAAATCTTAACCGTGTATTGCTATATATGCATGCATGGCAAAAGATTATGCAGAGTTGAGCATAGATTAACTCAGCACTGATCCAAATCCGTGTAATAAATTCTGCAAGAAAAAGATTTGCCACATCGAAGCTGGAAGGCAAAATGCAATGGAGCCCATTCAATGATGTGATGAACTAACTTATGTATTCATTTATTTATATTTGTAGCTATATCTATATATCTATTCATAGTCAATTTTCAGTCTGATAATCACGGATGTTATAAAGCCTAGGATCATGTTTACAACATTTTAAAGTATTTCATGGAATGTCTGTGAGAGACATAGTAGAGACAACTGTATAGAAAAGAAAAATGATAGTTATGATAATGAAGAAATTTGTTATCTATCTTGAGGAAAAAGACATTGGCAATGTACCTGCAGTATGGATAAATATTAAGTAGACTTCTACCAAGCATCCAAAAAATGGAAAAGAGATATTAAGAATAGTTTATTTGATAACTCAAATCCTGTTGATCTGACTTATCTTGATGATGTCTTTAATTTCTTTGAAGACAAAGAGGAGAAAATCGATCACTTAATTGATGATGGAAATGTTTACATTAATTAAGCTCTTGTCATTATGCCATAGTTATTAAGTTACTAATATGTTAGCTTTTGTAATTTTTTATTTATATTTAATCTTGATGCTTGACATGAACTTTTGTTTAATATAAGGTTATGGATTTTAGAAATAAATTATCTATTTAGGAAATGAAAGCTGGGGATGTATGCTTAGTTGAAAGTGCAACCACACACACTATTCTTTAAGATAAAACATATTTCTTAGAAATAAAATTACTTGAAAGAAAAGTAAATATTATATCTGATCCCATCGACCTAATAAAAGGCGTCAAAAGAGCTATATCTTGTTAACATGTGGAAAAAAATTAATCATTCAAAATGCTTTGATGCTTGTGATATTAGTTTACAAGTCATTATAGTGTTTATTCTTATGTTTAAATGTCATAGAATTATTTAGAGAAAAAAAAGCGCCATAGAAGGACTTTTGTATGATTGTTATTATATCCTAATTAATTATTTGTAGTAACTATCCAATGTATCAAGTCCTTAAACAATAGGTTTTTTGTGACTTTGAACCTTGTCTATATCTCTAGCAGAAATTCTTGACATGCAACAGATTTTTCATTGATTTTATACATTCTTTATTTATTGAAATGAGAGAATATTTTCTCTTATTGTTGAATTTATATTTGAGCATCGAGTATGCATGGCAGTCAATCTAGGAATACGTTCACTGCATTATTTGATATACATCACAGCTTGTCAGTGGAAGTTGTGCTAATAATCTTCAGCTAATTGAGTATATAATTAGCTTGGGACAACTCTCAAAGAATGAGTTAGGTTTTGAGTATATATAAGTTAAGTTTATAGGCTTCTAGATGGCATTAGTGCCAATTCACCCACACAAATGGGAGCTTACAGTACCTTTTTCGACAAAAAAGAAATCGCCTTGTATGTGGGGAAGGTACTGCTGAGGGCAAATTGGACCCATTAGCCTATATAAAAATAAGATAAGTAATGCAAACCAAAATTTATAGTACTGATTCTCTTCTTAATCTACTGCTTAATTAAGCTAACTATTCCGTGGTTTCATCATTTACCAGTGCCAGTTGTTGCAACGGCTAAGGAAATGCTCCTGCGTGGGTCTGTTTTTGATCCAGACCAGAAGGAACTCGTGTTTCATTACCTCAAAAAGAAAGTGGTTGGTGGCATTGACTTGTTTTATCAGAACGATAGAACTTTACAAATATAAACCTTTAGAGCTCAAAGGTATGTAGCAGAAATTATATATCTCTTGATACATTTTCTCAATCGTTTCAAATTACTTTTTCCTTTTTCCTTGGAGGGACATACATAGAGAAGCCTCTACCTATGGGCTTCGACTTGGACTTGGCCTGGGATACTTTATAAGAGAAGCTCTCTTTTCACCTGGAGCTTGGAGCTTGTCTGGTTACCTTCTGTTGTCTTCAAATAAGGGGCACCAATACGGTTCACTACCATTGGAGGAGAGGCAAGGCAGATGTGTAAGATGGATGTGACCTGAGGACGTACTACTCAAGGGCGTGCGTTTCCACATTAAGTTCCTCTATGTTTCCACTCTGTCTTGTAAAAGGAAGTTTTTTTTGTGCTTTTTAATTAGTAATAGCACTCTAATTGCTTGATAATACATATTTTAAGAATGTCAATGTTGGAAAAGGAACTCACGCAAACAGTTGTATATTACGCGGAAACAAACTTTTTTTTCTCTTTGTGTGATTAAAATAAGACGTGCACCACAAATAAATAGGCAAAAAAAATTTAACACAATTCAAAGTAATAAATCAATAATAAGAGACATAGATTATTGCGTGAAAAATCCAAAATGAAAAAAAAATCATAAGATTGTAGTTCAATATAATCTTCCACTATATTAATGGGATTACATCACAAATTCTTCTCTAGATAGTACTAGAGGCTAATAACAGCAAGAATCTTAATATTCTTGGCTTATAGTAATAGCCTAATATCTATGTCTCTAATAAGTGGATATTTGAAATTACAACCAATGAAAGAATAAAATAAAAATCAAGACTAGTAGGATTATAAAAGGCGATGCCAGGAACTTACCCTTAAAATTTAAGAGAAAACAAGGTTAAAATCATCTTTCGATCGTCCAATTAAATATTGAAAATCCTTGCCTCCAAAACCAAAAATAGCCACTGTCTTTCTCTCCCTCTCTCATCTTTTTCTTCTTTTAATGTCAGTTGCCACTTATTCTTCTCTATATAATGCTTTCAAAAACTAAATCTCATGAAAAAATTCATCTAACCCCTTTAATTTCTTTTAATTGCTTAACTACCTAAACTTATAAAACTTTAGGCTTGGGCCGTCCAAATGAGATGGACCCAACAAATCTCTCCCTGTAGATCATATGGGGGGCATCACCAAGCCTACTTTCTGTATACAGTTTCAGCTTCTCTTTGGGCAATGAATTTGTTATTATATCTGACTCATTCTCCATTGTGTGAATCTTTATTTCAATCTACAACTGTTTCTTCTCAAGAATATCTTGTATCTAATGATACCTCACATCAATATGCTTGGATTTCAAATGGTATGCCAAATTCTTTGCCAAGTCAATGACACTCTAACTGTCATAGTACACAATAAAACTGCCTTACTTCACATCTAACTCTTGTAAGAAATTCTTCATCTACAAGGTTTTTTTGCAACCTTAAGTGATTACATATACTCTGCTTCAGTGGTAGACAAAGCAACACACTGCCGGAGTCTGGATTGCCATGAGACTGCTCCCCCTTATAAAGGTAAGTAAATATCCTAATAGGAAATTTTTAAAATTAATATCTCCTGCCATATCAGCCTCTGTATACACTTATAACACATGTTTGTCACTACCAAAACATAAACATATCTTGGAAGTGCCCTGAGATAAACATGTCTTGGAAGTGCCTCTGAGATGTCTAAGAATCCATTTCACTGATGTCTAGTGCTCTTTGTCTGGATTAGAGAGAAACATGTTGACTATACTAACTGCTAAAGCATAAGGAACTCCGTTCATCTCTTCCTTTTGTTTCTCACTTATAGGATAATGCTCAGAACTAAGCTTAAAATGACCTGCAAGTGGAGAACAAATAGATTTTACCTTGCCCATATTAAATCTTTCAAGAACCTTTTTAACATATGCCTCTTGAGATAACCGTAACTTCTCAGATTTTTTATCGTAGGAAATCTTCATACTAAGAATCTATTTTGCTGGTCCTAAGTCCTTTATTGCAAAAGGCTTGCTAAGCTCACTCTTTAGATTATTAATCTTACTATCATCCTAGCTAATAATCAACATGTCATCCACATAAAACAAAAGAATAATAAAAATATTATCACCATACTTATTCACTAAAACACAATAGTCAGACATAGTCTTGTTGAAATCATGATTCTCTAGAAATGAATCAAACTTCTTATACTACTGTCTTAGTCTCTGTTTCAGCCCACAAAAACTTTTCTTCAACTTGCATACAAGTTCTTCTTTACCTCTGACGCCGAAACTTTTAGGTTGTTATATTTCCTCTTCTAAGTCACTGTGCAAGAAAGCTATCTTTACATCAAGCTGCTCAATCTCCAAATTCAAGCTAGCTGCTAATTACAGAGCAACTCGGATAGAAGACATTTTTACCACAAGAGAAAATATTTCTTCAAAATCAACACCTTTCTTCTGACTAAAATCCTTCACAACTAATCTAGCCTTATATCGTTGTTGTGAGTTATTTTCAGTTTTCAACCTGTAAACTCACTTGTTCTTGAGTGCCCTCTTTTTTTTAAGAAGCTTTATTAAGTCATAAGTGTGGTTCTCATTCAAGTAATTTATCTCCTCTTGCATGGCTTTAACCCACTCATTTTTATGCTGATAAGACATAACTTCTTCAAAACATTCTGGCTTCCCTCCATCTATAAGCATCACATACCATGTGGAGGATATCTAGTGGAAGGTCGTCGTTCTCTAATAGATCTTCTCAATTCTAGCTCAACTAGTGGTACAGGTGGTTCTGAAGGTGCTTGCTCAACTAGTTTTGCTGGACTATCATTATTATCTTTTCTAGTTCCTCTATGATCATCATGAAGTAGAGGTGGAGAAACTGAAGTTCGGATAATAGAAATCTCTAGAGATGACTGAGACTCATCGCTCCTCTCTGCATCACCAATTATCTGGTCTTCAAAAAACACAATATCTATACTTCTGACCAATTTTCTTGCCATTGGATCCCATAATCTATACCCAAATTCTTCATGTCTATAGCCTAAGAAAATAAATTCCTTGACTTTATCATCAAGCTTCGATCTCTCATCCTTAAGGATGTAAACATATGCTCTGCAACCAAACACTCTCAAGTGTTTATAAGAAACATATTTCCCGATCCAAATTCTCTCAAGTACATCGCCATCTAATGGAGCTAAAGAAGAAATGTTAATCAAGTCAACTACAGTTCGCATAGCCTCTGCCTAGAAAGATTTAGAAAGCTTGGCATCAGAAAGCATACACTTGACCCTTTCTTCAATCGTTCTATTCATCCTTTCTACAACATTATTCCACTGAGGGATTTTTGGTATGGTCTTCTTAAGTCTTATTCCATAGGATCAGCAATACTGCTCAAATGGTCCTATGTACTCACCACTATTATCTGCCTTGACACATTTTAGTTTCTTCCTATCCCTCTCTCAATATAAGCATGGAAGAACTTAAACGTAACAAACACTTGGTCTTTAGATTTCAAAGTAAAAGCTCACACTTTTCTATAACAGTCATCAATAAAAGACACAAAATAAAGTGCACCATCTGTTGATCTACTTTGTCTCATGCAAACATCATTGTGAATCAAATCAAGGATTTGTGACTAGATGGAGAAAAGCTTTTAAAAACTACTCCATGTGTCTTCATAGCTAAGTAATGAACACAAGTTTTGAGGGACATACTTGCGAGGCTGGGTAGAAATCCTTTTCTAACAAGAGTTTCTAACTTTTTCTCATCATTTTGACTAACTCTTTTATGCCATGTCTCAATGTTAGAATCTTTTACAGCCACATTCACATCTTCTTTCTTGGTCGTGGGTTCTAACACATAGAAGGTGCTCACTTTCCTCCCTTTAGCTGATACTAGTGAGCCTTTGGTGAGCTTTCATTTTCGTTCACCAAATTGGTTAGTATAACCATCATCATCAAACTTACCTATAGAGATCAAGTTAAAGTGAATATCTGGTACATTTTTGACATCTTTAAGCAACAACTTACGGGCCAACACTGGTCTCCAATCAAATATCTCATATGCCTAAAATCTTGGATACCTCCTCATTTCCCATCTGAACGTGGCCATAATCACTATTAACATAGGATGTGAAGTAATTACGATATGCAGTAATATGAAATGAAGGACCAAATCAATCACCAAATCACTAGTATGACAAGTGAGATTTATAGAGATCTCATCATAAACAATACCCATATCACCATCAATTATGACTGCAGTGATTTCTTTGTCATTTTTCTGAGCATCATTTTTTTTTTTTGACTATTCTCTTTTCCACAATCTATATTCCCTTTTAACATGACCCATTTTCTGACAATGAAAGCACTTGATATTTCTCCTTTGGGACCTAGATTTTCCTCTAAGGTTACCATTGTTTTGCTAGTAGAAATTTCTACTTTGGCTTCTTTCTTGCTTTCTTACTTTTCTGAAACAAGTGTATTTAACTGAGAGCCAACTGCTCCAATGCCTTTTCTTTTAGATTCTTCATTTTGCAGTCTGTATGTAACCATATGCAAAGTTGATTTCCCATTTGGTGCTAAATTATTTGCTAACACCACTAATGTCTCTTAATTATCAGGCAAACAACTAAGTAATAATAATGCTCGTAACTCATCATCTAAAATAATTTTCACAGTAATCAACTGATCAACCAAAGCCTTGAAACTCACTAGTGTATTCAGTTATACTGCGTCCCTCTTTATATTTCTTTAACAAGCTTTTTCATCAAGTTGGCTTTGTTTTTTACTATTAGCTGCTCATAAATTGTTTCTAATTTCCTCCAAAGAACATCAGTCCTGGATTCCTTTGCTTTATGGTGGTACACATTTTAATCAACCATGATCTAATAGTACCCATGGCTTTCTGGTTTAATTGCGCCCATTTCTTGTCATCTAAATTGATAAGTCTAGCTTCTTCGCTTTCAATGGGCTTATGTAAGTCTTTCATGTACAGAAAATCTTCCATCCTAAACTTCTAAATACCATAATTCCATGAATTTAATTTAATTATGCATGCTAAGGACTTCTCCATCTTAACCAAGTAATAAAAACACAAAACCTGACTCTCTGATACCACTCTGTTAGGAAAGGAACTCACACAAGTAGTTGTATATTAACTGAAAATAAACTTTTTTTTCCTCTTTGTGTGATTAAAATAGGATGTGCACTATAAATAAATAAGCAAAAAAAAAAAAATTTAACACAATTCAAAGCAATAAATCAACCATAAGAGACACAAATTTTTACGTGAAAAATCTAAAACTAGAAGAACTATAGGACCATAGTCCGATATAATATTCTACTATATTAATGGAATTACAGTATAAATTCTTCTCTAGATAATACTAGAGGCTCATAACATCAAAAATTTTAATATTCTTAGCTTAAAGTAATAGCCTAATATTTTTCTCTCTAGCAAGTAGGTATCTCAAATAATAGCCAACAAGAGGATAAAATAAAAATCAAGACTAGTAGGATTGTAGAGGGTGATGCTAGGAGCTTATCCTTAAAACTTGAGAGAAAACGGAGTTAAAATCACCTTCCGATCATCCAATCATTGGCTATCTCAAATAATAGCCAATGAGTGGATAAAATAAAAATCAAGATCAATAAGATTATAGAGGGCAATGCTAGCAGTTTATCCTCAAAATTTGAGGAAAAAAAAAATTAAAATCACCTTGCGATCATTCAATCAAAGTATTAAAAATCCTTGTCCACAAAACCAAAAATAGCCATTCTCTTTCTCTTCCTCTCTTGTCTTTTTCTTCTTTTTTCTTAAGGTCAGCTGCCACTTATTCTTCTTTATATAATCTTTTCAAAACATACATGTGTAAAATTTCATTTGGCCCCTTCAAATTTTCTTTAATTATTTAACCATCCAAACTTATAAAACTTTGGCCTTGGGTCATGCAAATGAGATGGATCCAACAGTCAAGCAGCATGTAATTATAAATATCACATAAATCCGTGTGATCTTGCACCGATTTGGCACACGACTCTGGTCATGAAAAGATGTACTTCTTCACACTCCACAAGAAGTTTAGAAATGGACCAAAGATTGACAGACAGGTTCCCGTTGGATTTTAGAAGAAAACTGGACCGGACATTCCAGTTTAGAGCAAAGATGGAAAGGCAATTGCTACCAAGACGTCTTTGACTGACCACAGGAAGGATCCAACTAAAGAGAAAACCTAGTGGCTAATGAAAAAATACAAGCTTATTGAGGGCCAACCATCAGAAAATCAGGATGATGATGAAGAATCTAAGATGGCAGGTTACGTAGTTTGTATCTTTAATCAATTACTTTTATGACGTTGCTAGTCTACAATTTAGTGATTATAATTTGTGCTACGTAAATATGATTGTCTTTCATGTTTGTTTCTGAAAGCAGGTAAATCATTGGTGGGCGGGCGATAAAATTTTTTGAACATGTTATGTTGGGCCTATTTAAAATTTTGAAGTCTTTATTGAATTAGAAATTTTCTTTTTAAATATATTATGAGCATTCATATTTAACCCCTACAGTTTATCTCAACAACCCCCAACAATCACTTTTACGTAAATACTTATTTTTCCTTTTTATGAAATTATTGAAAAGAATAAATAACTTTTAAATACACCCACTTATATAACTTTAATAAAATCTAATTTTATAAGGACATTTTCAATGGCTATAAATTTTGAAGTTACTCTTTTATATGATCGCATACTTTGCTAATGATTTCTAATATGGTAAATTATTAAAAAAAATTACCCTTAAAAAGAAAGAGAGAGATTATCAGAGTTAACCACCAAATTTTTCTTATCAGAGTTAAGAACTTGATTTTTTAAGTTGTATACGATGGGGTATATGAAAAAGAAAAAAAATATGTTAAGAATAATTAGGGATTAAATGGGGATATTGAGATAGAAAAATTATTTAAAATTTTTTTTCTGAGGTTAATTGAGAAGTGGGGGCTCATGAAATTATTTGAGAGGGTCAAATATCACCACTCATATATTATATGTTTAGCCCACTTCTTAGTTTGTTATGAGTGGTGATATTCAACCCCATATTTTATCTCACCAGACCCCACTTTGTTTTATACTCCATTTATTTCTAAAATTATCCTTTTATCTCATGAGACTCCACTTTTTTTTCACCATCTATTTCTAGAATTCTTATCATAACTCTCTCTTCTTTTTTTTTTTTGGTTAGAGTTTTGTATCAACATACCTAGATGCAAATTTGTCATCTATTTCTTTTTTTCAAGAAGCTGATAATATGTTATATAAATGTCTATGAGCCGGAAGTTCTTTTAGACAAATAAATTTCTAAAGTTCAATCTTTTAGTGTAAAGAAGAATTTAAAATTAAAAAAAATAAAGAATATGAGATTGTGTTGTATTGATCGCGGATAACCGTAGCCTCCATTAAATGTACATAATATTTTATTTCTAAAAAAATTAAATATTTGACTCTTATAATATGCTAGAAAAAGTACAGAGTTGTTGGGTTTGAAAGGAATATAAATCCAAACATAAATTCTGTCCTTTACTGTAATTTCAAAATTAATGGGAGTTGATAAGATAAAACGAGGAGCCAACTATCACCACTCATCGTTATATGTATTCTCGATTTGAAAGCGTGGCCCAAGTCTTGATTTAATGCTTTGACATAATTGTCCATCTCATAGTTTTAAATTTTCAAAAATATCACACCAAAAGTCACCGTTTTTAGCTCCTTACTTAGCCAACGAAATTCTCTCTTTCTCATGATCAGTTAAAAAACAAAGAAATTATTAAGATTTTCTTACATAAATTAGAAAGGTTTAGTTGAGTTAGGGTTTCTTGATTAACCAGATTTCTTCATTACTTGACGTAATTTTTTTATGTTTGCCTCAAATAATTATATTAATTTAAGGGGTAAATGCTCATTTAGTTCCTATATTTTGAGCTAAGTATCTGTTTAATTCTTATATTTAAAAAAATACATCAAAACACTCATGCTATTCAATATATTACAATCATATCCTTACTTTTTCTTTCCTTTTATAATACATTTGCAATAATACTCTTGGAGATATTAATAAAAATAAAAAAATGATAATTTATCAAATTAAACTTAAAATAACATAAAATTTACACAATTTTTTATATAATTATTTTACTATTAGGATTAATTTGGTAAATTAATTTTTATAAAATAATTATTATTAAGTTTGTTGTAAGTATATTAAACATTACTTTTAAGTTGACTGATATTAATTTATTTATAAATTATCATTAGTAAGATAGTTGCACAGATTCAAAAAATATTAGTTCTTTCACATTGATATTTATTTGTTAATTTGCTAACTAAATTTTTTACAGATAAATTAATTAATGTCAAGAACATTATTGGAAGAATATTATTGTAAAAGAAAAGAAAAAGGAAGGGTAAGGTGCAACATATTTAACTGCAGTAGTGTTTTGAGATATTTTTTAAAATATAAGAATTAAATGGGCACTTAAGTCAAATAATAAAGACTAAACGAACATTTATCCTTAATTTAAGTCATTGCTTACAAATAACATAGAACGATCTATTGTTCAGACTTCAAATGACAATGAAATTATTATAATGTGCAACCTTTTTCAAAATGAAAACAAGCTGAGTACAGTTGTAAATTGTTGAAATTCATTAATTCAATGAAATTTAATATTTTGGCCGTTATTATTTTTTGTTGAAAATCTTTTTCAATTGTATTATACCAAGTCCCCCAAATAAAATTCCTGGCCCATCGTTGTCTATTCGGAAGACCAAAAGATGGAGCAACGATAAGTAATAGAAATTCTGAATTAGATCTATGTTTGAGTGAAGTGAGTGTGGTGCATAATTTGGCTCCAATGCTATATAGAAGCAATTAGACCTAAGTGTGGGCAACACGTTTGCATGAGTTGAATAGGATACCATATAAAAGCTATAAAATCTAATTCATATTTAAAAGTTGGTGAATTCATGAGTAGGGCAGTCGCAAACTTATTTACTTAGCCCAAAAATGATTCTTAGTAAATGTGAAATTATCATCTTAACAATCTCATTATGAGATCATCTTATTATTGACCATTTAAAATTTTTTTAATGAACAATGGCTAGCGAGGGAGCTTTGTTGAAGGTAAAAAGCAATATACTCCTAGTCATGGGGACATAATGGATTTTAACCCTCAAAATAACTAAAGAGCTACAATAGCAAAAGAAAAACTTAAAAGATATACATGAAATAAGAAAAAATTAGGAAGAACAAACGTAAGAAAATCGATAACTAGGAATCTATTAGCATCAGTAAAAAGAAACTTAAATATCTACCATGGCGGATTAGCCCACCAAGCGTAAGTATTTTTGTTGCGAACTTCTTGTGGAAAAAAAAATGGTGGGGATATTTTCATGCCACTATTTTTGTAAATCCATCCCACTTCTAGAAGATAATTTTAATGACTTCACGACATTTTTGATAAGTACAAATCACTAAAATTTTTATATAGTTAATCAATTAAATTCTTCTATTAATTTTTTTCCCCTTAAGTTTCTTTGATCGTCTTTGATCATAATCTTTAATATAAGTTTTATTTTACTATTTTATTATTATGATATAAAAAAAATTGTCCAATAAACATGAGTTATTGTATCTAATAATTTAGGTTATTTAAAGACACTATCAAGTTTAATTAAAGATTAATAATCCTAGTAATAAGGTAATATTAGAAACAATGAGTTTGGTATAAAATTAGAAAAATATTGAAGTTAAAGTAAATTCTTGGTAATTCTATATAAAATAGTCAACTTAAACTTATGCCAAAGCAATCTTTGTAATCAAATATGGTAAAAAATTCTTAGTCACAAGAAAGCAAATTAAGATAGATTTAATTAATTATTTCTTCAAAGTTTTTCTTTATTTGAAAATTTTTAAAAATAATGTGCATTTTTAATAATTATATTTTAAAAATAGGGTGGGTTTACAAAAACTATGGAGCGGAGATACTATCACCCAATAAAGGGTGGGGCTATTTGCATTCCAAGATATACTTTGAACACCCTTGTACTTTACACACTTATTTAATAAATTTTAAAAATAAATTTTTACTTTGAACACTCTTCTAAATACCAAAATAGTCCCCATTAAACTAAGTACTTTATTTCCTCTTTACATTAATAAAAAAGCTTTTTTCTTTTATCTATAAAATTTTTTTTCCTTCATTTTACTCGTTTAATTCATCTTTGCATGACTTCAATTTCAGTATTATTTTTGTTTTCCATGGCCATGAATTGTGAATGCATGTGGGTCTAAAAGTGATCGAGGTAAAAAGCAAGTTTCAATGGCGCTGAAGCCATTTTCCATTGATTTTCTCATTTTTGATTGGGCAATTCAATATCTTTATAGCACTGGTTATTTTAAAAATTAATTTTTTTTCTTCCTGATTTATATGTCTTTGTTTCAGTCTACAAAAAGCAAGAGGGATTGTCTTGGTGACTTTGCAATCAATTCCATAAACCAAAGAAACTTGAGAAGAATACAAACCGCCGGGCTTTCTCTAATTAGTCCCAAATAATGTTCATGAATATTGATTTGATTTTTCATAGGTGCCATGTTTGTCGAAAGTCAAATGTAATTACTTTTAAGATAGATTAGATTTTGATGCTGAATAGGGAAGAAGACAAGATGACTGCATTTCAATAGGTGTATAGAGTAATAATTATTTAATGAGTAATGATATGTATCACAATATTTAAGCCCCAATTTAAGTCCTAACTGATGTGAAATTCATTCGCTGGATGGTGGTTAAACAATTTTACTAACTATGAAATTTATCATCAAATATATAAGAGATATATAACATTGAGACTCAAGTTGGGACTCAAATATTGGGATCCCTAACATTATTGTTATCCTTAATAATAAATTATATCAAGGTTATTTTAATAATATAAATTTTTAATAAAATATGAGTGTTCAAAATAAAATTTAGAGTGTAAATAGCCCCACCCCCAATAAATTGTTGGTTTACATGTAGGGGATGAGATACCATTATAATACAATGATGTAAATGAAGGGAGACATCATGGTCACAATTAATTGTGATAATTCACACAAAAAATTTCTTTTACTGCAAATACATGGTATGAAATGGATTTTTTCTGTCAATTTCCGTAACTGTAACAATGAGCAACTAAAACAATTTGAAAAAATTGGTGATTTAGCTCACTATTATTTAATAGCAAAGCACGATTAGGGTATGTAACAAATGAAATTCGTATTTGTTCATGACAAGTTGTAGCAAGAAGACAATTTTCTGGGTTTATAAGAACTAAAAGTGGGTATAGAAATAATCGTTATTTTATTTTATTTTTATTTTTTTTAAGTTGTCTTATCCTTTTAAGTAATTTTGCATTAAAGTAATAGAATTTTTAATTAAACCTGAGTCTATAGAACATTTTTTTTTTAAGTTCAAATAACCGCACCCAATTAGGATGATGTAATAAGGCTTGTCCCTTAATTAAAAGTTAAATTATTATTAATTCAAAAAAAGGTTAATTGTGCAAAAGTAATTTAAAACCAATTTATATCCGAAAAAAATTAAAATCAATTACACTAGTCCTTAAGTCTTGAGGCACCTAATTTGGGAAAAAAAGGCCTTGAAAACAAAAATAAAATAAAATAATGAGAGAAAGAAAAAGAAAAAAGTACACCTACATCTCAAGATTTTAGAAAATGGTCACAAGGACTTCCGAGTTTTAAAAAATGAACACCAAGACCTTTTTTAACCCATAATACCCTTTGACTATGGTTATTAGAAAACTGACTTTAGATGTTTTTAATTAATACAAATTTAATATAAATAATATTATCGACTAATTATATTAAATTATTTTAACATTTAAAATAATATTAAAATTTTAAATTATAATATTTATTTTAATAACATATTCTTATTTATTATAAATGTTTTAAATAAATCTTTGGGTTAAATAGATTTTACAAGTAATAAATATCTCCCTATTAATAGTGCTAAAATTAACTTTTACATAATATTCAAAATAATTTTAATTTTAATTTATTTATTTTGATATTATGTTTCTATTTATTATTAAAAATTCTTTAAAATAATAAAATAGGTCTAACAGATTGAAAAATATAAAAATATTTTTAAATATTAAAATTATTTTAAAATGTATATATTATTACATTTTTTTTAATGCCATATTTCTATTTATTATAAAATTTTAGATCTTGGGTTTATACAGTCAAAATGTATTATGGTTAAAAGGGGGTCTTAGTATCCCTTATTGAAAACTTGAGGATTTTTGTGACTATTTATCCAAATCTTGGGTGTGCAAGTGTCCTTTTTCCAAAGACAAAAAGAAAAAGGCTGTGATGATAAACGTCACAAAAATTTTCGTTAACACACACCATTGAAATTCGGTACTCCTCTTAGAATTTGCATTTAGTTTAGAGCTAGCTTTCTTTCCTCCTCTTCTTTCAAGTCTCCTCATGAATTTTATAGGGAAGTAAATTATTCTAATTTTTTGGAGGATTTCTAGAATACAGTATGCATGACATGTATAGCTAAATTTAATATAATCATCACTTGTATGGTGATTTTTTTAAAATTAATACATAAATATCATAACATTATTTATTTATTGTATAACTAACATGGCACTTTTAATATATTCTAAAATTTGTGCATTTGTTCTTTTGGCTATTGGTATTCTTTTGACCAATCGTAGTGACATTAATTATTTAAATAAATAAATAATAAAAAAAAGAAGAAAGGTGGGTGGGGACTTGGGAGCAGTATCATTCAGAGCTTAACGGCTGGACCTTTGTGAGTCTTTATTCAAGACAGAATTTCAAATAGTTAAAAGCTTTGGTGTTTGATGTGCATAATGATTTTTACTTTGTTTATTATCCAAAGCTAATGAATTTAGTGTTAGAACATGATTAAACCTTTGGTGAAAACTATCACTTAAATCCCAGGAAATAACAGAATATACAAAAGCATACTTGAATCTATAATGCATGATCGCTCTGTAGTGTAGTGTGGTTTGTCTTCCAAATCAACACGTTTTCTTAGAGAATTCTTTAAGTTTCTCACAACACACTCTCTGATAATGGGATGTCAGAACGAATAGAACGATATGTGTGTTTAAGTTTCTCACTGCACTCTCTCTAATGATGGGATGTTAGAAAGAATAGAACGATACTTGTGACTTAGAGACCGTAACCACATATATAGGTAACTTCTCATGTTGTTTTTAAGTATTCTTATTTCAGCTTATTATAGAAATAAAAATTACCCTTAAGTCTCTACACGTTAAAGGCCCACACCCTATTAGATGCATTAAATTCCAAATTACCAAAAACCTTAATAGATTAGTTTTAATTGAGTTCAACCTTATATGACAGTTTGCAACACATAATTATTCAGATATAAATTTAAAGTTGGATCTTAATCCAACAATGCTGGATTAAAAATCCAATAATCTCCCATTTGAGCTATATGTGTAACCTTATAAGTACTCTTTACAAAAATAACCATATGAGCTCAACCTTGTTGTCATTACCGAAATGTATTTATAGTCAATTTGGTCTATCAATCATATCAATATAGCATCAAAGAGGCCTTTGTTACAACTGTCGTAACTCGACCCATCAATGATTACTATGTCAATACAACTAAATGACATCGATCATGATGTGGATATGTAACATAAAACATTCATGGAATGTGATCTTAACATGCCTATTTCCAGCTGATCCACCTTAAACCTTAATAAGATCAAATCATGCCAAAATTAGAGTGTGAATAAACTGAAACTTTATTTTTATAGAAAATAAACTTAAATATCCATAAACCAAAATAACTAAAAAGTCTCTATGACATAAGAGAATCTAAAATCACAAACTCCTACTAAAATTGAATATCCTTTAATGACACAACACCCATACGAGCAACGATTTCATGATCATTTTGGGTGATAATCCATTAGTAAACAGATCTGCAATCATGGAGTTTGTACCGATGTACTCTATAGACAACTGTTCACTCTGAACTCTTTCTTTAATAATTGGAAACTTGATGTCTATATAATTTGACTTCATCAAGCTTCTGTTGCTGTTAGAATATAGCACTGCTGACTTATTGTCATAAAATAACCTGAGTTGTCTATCAATACCATTTACTATGTACAGCCTCGTGACAAAATTTCGAAGTCATGTTACATGATTTGATGCCTCATAATAGACTATGAACTCCGGTGCCATTGTAGAAGAGGTTATAAGATATTGTTTAGCACTGTTCAGGAAACAACACCCCTAGTTAGTAGATAGATGTAACCCAATATGGATTTCATGCTATCTTGGCATCCAGCAAAATCAGAGTCAGTATATCCAACGATTTGAAGCTAATCTGACCTCTAATATGTAAGCGTGTAGTCTTTTCTTATCTATAGGTACTGCAACCATTTGACTACTCTCTAATGGTCTACTCTTGAATTACTTAAATATCTGCCCAACGTCTCAGTAACATACGCAATATCTAGTCGCGTACAAACCTAAGCATATATCATACTTCCTACTGTTGACGCATAAGGAATCTTCAACATTTTCTCCTCAAAATCATTCTTATGACACTGATTGAGACTAAACCTGTCTCTCTTAACAACAGGAGTATTATCTTATTTGTAATCTTGCATGCCATATCTTTTGAGAATCTTATCGATATAATTTTTTCATGATAATCCAAGAATACTTCAGGGGCGATCCCGGTGTATCTATTTGCCCAATACAAATGACTCATCACTAATATCTTTCATCTTAAAACTTTTAGCAAGAAATCTCTTGGTGTCGTATAATAAGTTTATGTCCTTACTGGCAAGCAAAATGCATCGACATATAAAACAAAAAAAATATATTTGCTCCCACAAAACTTATGGTATAAGCAATTATTGACCAAATTTATCTAAAAAATGAATAAGATTATCACTTAATGAAACTTGAAATACCATTGTCGAGATGCTTACTTGAGCCCATAAATTGATTTCTTAAGTTTACAAATAATATTTTTCGGATCTTTAGACTCAAAGCTTTCTAGTTGCACCATATAGATCGTCTCATCAATGTCACTATTGAGAAACGTTATCTTTACATTTATCTTATATAACTCAAAATTGAAATGCGCCACCAATGCCATTATTATCCTGAAAGAGTTTGTCGAAGAAATCGGAGAGAAAGTTTTTTTTTTTATAGTCGATGCCTTCTTTCTGTGTAAAACCCTTTGGAACAAGACAAGCCTTGTACCTCTTCATATTACCTTTCGAATCCCTTTTGGTCTTAAATATCCATTTGCAACCAATAGGTTTCACACCTTCTGGCAATATGACAAAATCCCATATGTGATTGTCCTTCGTGGACTTCATCTAGTCATTCATGGCATTAATCCACTTCTGAGAGTTAAAACATTCCATGGCATGACAGAAATTGGTTGAATTATTTTCCATCACTCCAATGTTTATCTCATGTTCTTGGAGAAATACAATGTAGTCATCTAGCACTGCACTTCTCCTTTCTTTAGTGGATCTCCTTAATAGCATAGGTTCTTGAGGTGGTAAAGTTTGTTTTTTTGGAACAACTTCTTGTATGAGGGGTTCTCTAATATTGTCTTAATCTACTGTATCTTGAACAAAGCCAACAATCAGACCCTGATCAATGCCAGTAACACTTGCGGGAATATCAACATATTCTTCTTCAAAAACAATGTCCTTAGTTGGATCTCCCCTTACAAAATCAACAACCTCAAAGAACTAGGCATTTCCTAACTTGAAAATTGATTTAGTCATAGGATCATAAAACTTGTATCCTCTGAATCTTTCAGAGTATCCAGTAAAATAGCAATTTATTGTCCTTAAGTCTAGTTTCTTCTCATTAGGTTTATGAGGCCTTGCCTCAGCTAGACATCCCCAAACATACAAGTGCTTCAAATTAGGCTTCTTGTTTGTCCAAAGTTCGTAAGGGATTTTGATAGTTGCTTTAGTTGGAACCCTATTAAAGATATATATTGCAGCTTTAAGCGCTTCTCCCTAGAGTGATTATGGTAAAGTATAATGATAAATCATACTCCTTACCATGTCATCAGCATCTTACTTTGTATTTCAGCAACACCATTTATAGTGGGTGAACCCAATATATTGTACTATGGAACGATATTGTATTCCTATAGGAAAGCAGCAAACGGTCCTGGGTGTTGTTCACCTGAACTGTCATATCTGCCATAGTATTCACCACTGATGCTTTGGATTCTTTTTGTCGAGTTGGTTTTCAACTTCATCCTTAAAATATTCGAACATATCTAAAGACTGTGACTTTTTATGGAGGAGATATATATAGCCATATATAGAAAAATTGTCTATAAACATCATAAAATATTGTTGAACATTCTAAGAAGCAGAAGGAAATGGCCCACAAATATTCATATATATAAGTTCTAAGATGTCTACGGTTCAAATTTCTTTTATTGATTTGTTTCTCCTTTATACAGTTAATACAGACATCAAAATTTATAAAATCTAAAAGATCGAGAATTTTGCATGACATAAGTCTTTCAATTCTTCGTTTGGAGATATAACCCAATCTCTTTTGCCATAACGCAACCGAATTCTCATTGGTTAATTTTCTCTTCGTGCCACGTGTATTGAACTACAGAGATTCATTAAATGAAGCAATCGTATCAATCAAATAAAAATTGTCATCACCCGACAAAGAACCAGAACCAACCAATTTTGAATCATGAAACAAACTGAGTTTTCTATTCCCAAATGAACAAGAAAACCCAAATTTGTCGAAAGCGGGAATAGAAATCATTCCTTCTAAAAGACGACAACATAAATGTTTCATTAACATCTAAATAAAATCTAGTTTTTTATAATAATTTGAATTTGCCTCTTACTTAAACTTCAACTGTTTTGCATTGCCCATATAGATGTATCTTTCACCATCATTGGACTTTCTGCAATTTAAGCAACCCTATTTAGACACACTGATGTGAGTAATTGTAGCAAAATCTATCCACCATGTGTGTCTTGGTAAGTCATGCACTTCAGCTTCGCAAAAGAAACAACTAATGCCTTTTGGATCAGCCAGTTTCTTTTGTTATTTCTTTTGAGATGTTTTATTTGCAGCTTTCTTATCCTGCTTTTTTTCTCTCGCCCTTGTCCTTGCCTTTATTATACCTTTTTGAAATTAGATTTGTCAAGAGCGTACATATTTCTTCATTTTCGTTCTAGACAGACCTCTTTTCAATTTCTGTAAGGAATTCTTTAGCTTCATAGTTATCATTTCAATCATAGAACCCATGAATGCTTTTAGAATGACTTTCTCTATGATCATCATGCATATGTGATTTGATTTCTCCTACCTTTCCAAACCCTTCTTGGCATCAGAAGTACTTTCATACGTAAAAGGTGGGGGAGAATCAACCCTTAACGCAAGGTCAAGATCCATGATTTTGAGAACTATTAAGAGGTTTGCTTACCATGGTTTGAAGTTAGAGCCATTTTCTATAGGAATAGAATTGATGTTGGCAACAATATTAGTAGGAGTCATAACTAAATAGAGAACAACAAATAAATGAAACAAGTTAATGTAAGTCTTAAAAAAAAATTCAAATAAAGATAAACCCCATTTCAAGATAATGGACACTCTATTAATATTTCATTTTGGGACAAAATATTAACTTGTAAGTGATATCTTAGTATAATAATCAAACACTGATAATCAGAACATGTCAAATAATAAATCTTCCTTTGGGCTAATTTAGTATTCACATGTAAAACTAAATAATTATCAAGTATTTATTACTACAGGTGCACAAGCAATCGTCTTAAGATATATATATAAACATACTAATATTTGAATTTAAAATTGTACAAAAAATAATCCTTAAAAAAGGGTCAAGTCAAAGTCAAAAGATCAATGATTTGATTGATTAACTATTAACCAGTCAAATTATTGACCAGCTCAGGGCTAGACTGGTTCGAGTTGACCCGAGCTGGATCCTTCACCAGCCCCCAAAATCTTTGAAAACCCTTATTTTTTTCTTTTTTTATGATTGTTTCCTGATGTGACGGTTGTGGCCGCCACTTTTCCTTTTTTTGGCACAACGTGGTGGCCGCGGCTTACTTGATAGTCACGCCATATTGATGGCCATGAAACCTCATGGCAGGTGCCAGCCACAACGCTTTATGAAGCTAGATTTATATGTTTCCAAGTAGTTGCCGTATATTTCCATTGAACATATATTTATTCTTAATTTCGAATTTTTGAAAACAAAAATTATTCTAAATGTTTGAATTTTAAAAACTAAATTGCTGAAATTGATAACTAAAATTTTTTAATCTTTAGCTTTAGAAAATAATCACAAATTGTTCTCAACGATTCAATATGAAAAGGATCTGATACCACTTGTTAGAACATGATTAAATTTTTTGTAAAAACCATCACCTAAATCTCAAGAACATTCATGTTGTATCACCAAGAACTAATAATAGAATATGCGGAAGCATACCTGAATTCATAATATGTAATTGCTCTCTAGTGTAGTGTGGTTTATCTTCCAGATCAACATGTTCTTCTAAAGAATTCTTTAAGTTTCTCATTACACTCGTTCTGATGATGGGATGTCAACAAGAATAGAGTGATATGTATGACCTGGGGACCATAACTACTTATATAGACAACTTTTCTTATTGCCTTTAGGCATTCCTATTTCAACCCATCATAGAAATAAAAATTACCCTTAAATCTCTACACATTAAAAGCCCACACCCTATTAAATGCATTAAAGCTCAAATTACTGAAAATCATAATAGATCATTTTTATTTGGCTTAACCTTATATAACCATTTGCAACACATAAGTATTTACATATAAGTTCAACATTGTATTAAGGATCCAACAATTATGGATTAGAATTCCAACATTTAGAACCCATTTCAAATTAGACGTTGGGCTTTTACATAAATCACAAGTTAAGTTAATTGCGTGGCAACACAAAGTGTCCATGCAGCTAACTGCATAAGCATTAACATAAACATATAAAAGATTAATACTGAATATATAATTGTAATGAACACAAACTTATTATAGTTAGATATTTAATTACTATATAATTAACCGAACGTCTTGTTATCATCTTTGATTTGCTTTGACCTTTGAATTATCAAGAAGCATATATTCATATGCCATTGAGTCTTCACTAGAGTAGATTTTTTGTTCTCATGGTAATAAACTAGAGTGGTCTTGGCAGCCATTGGCTTCTCATATTCGCCGACGACATAAGAGGTTTCTTTTTTCTTTTTTTTCTCCCAAAATCCACCACCAGTGACATTCCTATATACATTAATCTCTCTGGAGAGAGAGTGTGTGTGTGAAGAAGTACATTTTCTTGTCACCAAATTCATATGTTAAACCTGCTCGTTTGAGTACAAGATTTATCATTTTCTGAAACTGAAAAATAGAAAATGTATTCAAGAGTAGCTAGGATATTAAAACAACTTGCTTGTGGCCTGTGAAGGCTCACACTGATAAAAATCTACATCTTTTAATAAGTTGAAAAATTGGGCCATCAATATGACTAGACACCTTCCCAGCTAGGTAATCCCGGCCAGCACTTGATTAGTAGGTTTGAATTTGATGCTAGCGGTTACCTTTTCTTGCCACTTTTTAGAATCATCAGCCACCGCCAAATCTGGAATCATCGACGAAGTTTTGTTCCTTCATCGGCATATTTTGAAGATGCCATATTTTCCAATAAAACATTTTATGAACTTGATTATTTATATTAAACTTTCATTTAGGTCTTATAATTTGAATCAAATTATAATTTGACAAATGCCATATGGAACGAGATTTCTTGGCAACACCTTCAAATGCTCTGTCACGAATTATACAGCTGGATTACTTTTTTTTTTCAAAAGTAATTCCTGTCCTAATCAGGTGCGTGTGTAGAAATAAGAAAATTAAGGATATGTTTGGTATCATTTTTGGGAGACTTAAAAATTATTTAAAAAATTAAAAGTTAATTTAACTGTTCCGTAAACTGTGATATTATAGACAATAAAAAATATTTTATATATAGACATCTATATACGTAACTAATTTAATTGTTCAGGATAACCTTTAACTAAGCTTGTAAACTTTTAAATTAAATACGCTTTTATATATTACATCACTGTTAAATAATAACTCAACAACGTATAAGGAATTCTTATAAATGCAATAAATGCCAAAAGAATATATGCATATCTAAAGCAAAATAAAATGAGAATTAAAAAAAAAAACTTTTTTTTAACATTTAAATAGAGTAACTGCATTGTCTGCGAATTTGTAGACTTTTAATTGTCCAAGAAGAGAGTTTGGAATGATGAAGGGGTTTAAAGAAAATCAAACTTGTCTTTTTGTTTTTTAATAATAAATTTGTAAAAAAGTAAGTGGGGTTTTGATAGGACATTCGAGGCATGCCTATAGCACCACCCTTTGTTGTTTTCGATATTCTTGGAGTATTATTAAAAAACTTTTCTAATTTAAATTTAACTCTTCAAATAATTGTTTGCTTACCTATATGACAAATAGAAGAGTAAGAGAAGAAATCATCTCCCAAAAGACTTTTCAAATAAAAATAAGTATATATTATTTTAACCAAACTTTTTTGTCTATAAAAGTAATTGCAATTATAACACTTCTCTTTCTTTACGAATTATGAGATAAAAAATGATATAACACTAAATTAAAGCCTCCAAAAGACTTTCAAAATGAGATTGTTTAAATGAGATAGTGCTTCTCTCTCTTCAATTATCCTTTAGTTAGGCAATTTCCATGGATTATTGATGAGACTGCTCCAGTATCAATTAAGGTAGTAAGAGCAATTTGTTTGTTGTCTGAAAGTTGGAGGATGACTTTCACATAAGGCCTGAATGCTGGTCCGAGCTACATCATAAGATCAACAGTCGTTCTCCAGAAAACATAAGGACATGCTCGTCGTTTGAAGATTCATCTGATTCATTAGATTCATCAGATACTTCGGACTCTTGATTTTGAAGATCAATTGCCAATAAGGCTTGTTCAGAATTATCAGACCATGTGTAACTTTCATTGTAAAAATCTGAATCTTTAATCATTTGTAAGAGTTTGTAGGAACTAGTTTCTTTGATTTGCACTGCTTTGCATAGTGTCCCTTCTTGCCACATATGAAACATCTTCTCGATTTCTTTGGAAACTTGCGCCTTTTAACAAAGCAATACTTTGAGCCTTTTTATAGTTTCCAAGATTTCTTTCTTCTGCCATGGGGTTTTTTATGGCAGGAACGTGAGGTACTTGAGTCACGACATCCAAACTTGTTAGGTTTACCAGCACAATATTTAGATAGGGAAGTTTTCTTTATTTACTTCATATGCTTTTTGAGCTCTTGGCTTCTATAGTGATTTTGAATTAGCTCCCTTACCATTTAGATAGATGTGTTAGGCTAAAATTTGCCAAGTCAATAAGTCCTTTAGCTTTGAATTTGGCTTCAAGCATTTCTGCTACTAGTCCGGGCATGTTGAAGACAAACGTTCTCTTAATTGTATCTGTTTGCTTATTGAAGAGATAGTAGAGTCTTTTCTGTTCTATATAATATTCTTCAAGTTGTCTAGCATGTTCTGTAGAAATAGTTTTTCTGCCTTTTTAGCTTCTCTTGTTCTAGTTCCCATGAAGTCCAAAATCAAATTATTCAAGATAGACCTATAAGGATCTTCTTGATTAAGCATATACTCCTTTTGTACTCGAGTAAGTTGGATACTCCACCATCTTCTCAAGGATCCAACAAATCTTGCAACAAGTCTCATTATTGCAGCTCGTCAGGTGCGATGTGGAGCTCGTTGTAACTCTCCTTTATACAATGCCATCATGTGCTCTATATATGCATGCCTGTCTTTTAGCTTGACATTGTTTATGTTCTGAATGGTCTTGATTTGGAGCACATGTGATTTGTACTCTTGTTTCCCATTCTTCTAGTTCTTGCATTGGTTGGTTTGCCTGCCGTTGTTGTTCTTGTTATGATTGCTGTGTCAGTTATTCTTGTGGATCAGTTGATGATATACTCTAGGTAGGCAATTTTCATACATTATTGATGAGATTGCTCTAGTATCAATTAAGATAGTGAGAGCAATTTGTTTGTTGTCTGAAAGTTGGAGGATGACTTTCATATAAGGCCTGAATGCTAGTCTGAAGGGACAACAGATTTTATGGAGGAGATTAGAGTATTTATATCATAAAACTTGTAAGGATGTAAAAGATCTAATATTAAGGAAACAAAGAGAAGATGTACTACCACGAATAAGATGGAAATTATATTATTGAGGAAGAAGATACACAACACAAGCATTTATTATAAGACTCGCGGTTCCAGGACTCGATGATCCACAAACTACTAAAGAGTCCCTTTTATCGTACTTAAGGGAATCTCATATTACTATTTATATTATTACACTTTATCACTAAAGCATCTACTTTACAACTCACTTACTGCTGTTATTATTCTTCATCATATTATACTATTCATATAGATGATTCACTATGTGACTCCACACACTTGTCACTTATTTATTGGAGTACTATTCACCATTGCTTCCACTTCGAGGGTCTATTACTGTTGCCGCTTAATCAGTACTGCTATCATCATCCCACTCTTTCATCTAACCAGGCTTTTAATTTGTCAATAAGTTATTAATCTTCCTATAGAATCATATGGTGGAGCAATATTTGGTAAAGGCTGCTGAAGCCACTCCTTATTGTTTAACCAGTTATCTGTTTCATCAAACTAGTTTTGCCAATCGTCCTTCTGTGGAGGTTCCATCGATAATAGTCATTTGTTCTGCATATTTCGTTCCTTCATCTCAATTTCATACTATTCATCTCCATGAAGCCAGTAGTAAAATAGATCTGGAGTTGCTTGTATCTGTGGAGACAGAGGACTGTGGGTATTGTACATTGGCTCAGTGCCATATACTTATGCCAGTGCTTTTCTTGCGCTAAAACATCCATGCCACATAGAATTAGTTTTGTCATTCTTGTGTTCATGGTCCACAACTTGGACAAGAGGTGGCATGGTTCTTCCCCATATGTCCCTTAGTTGTACTATAACAATAGTACTATGGGTTATGTAAAATTTGTTGAATGACTTGAGAGTAAGAAGATCTTCAAACAAAAGTGCAAACATCATGTCAAACCATCTTCTTTTGTTATATCTTCTACTAGTGTGCATGAGATTTGGCTTAAATAGTGTGGCAAAAAGATACATATTTAGCCAAAGCCAAAATATGTAGTAGGATTATGGCGATATGTCACAAATGACATAGTGCCCTTAGTTGTTATTCTCATCAATCACATAATGAAATGTTAGATTGATTTTGAACACTGTCTCATACATTTGATCCCTTTCTAGAAACGAGTTGAAAGGACGATGGCATCCTTCTCCTCTAAGTGTTCATCTGAATTCTTGCATTCCCATGATGTCCAAACTCTCCAATGAATAGCATCACTGTTGGGATCTCCTGGATTTTCACGATAATGGATGACCTTCTCAAGGATTAGATCTTTGATTTCCTGCAGCAAACAAGAGATGAAAGTTGAGAGGTTGTGTATAAAAGGAATTCTCTTAGCATGCCATCCTTCTAGTAGCTTTCTACTGCTTGAGGCCATAAAGAATACTGTTATCGGTCTGGAAAAAGAATCTGCAACTGTAATGGATTCTCCTTTTATATGTTTCACCTCAAATTCAAATCTTGACAATGATTATGCCTACTTTACTAATTGAAGATCCAAGATCTCTCATTCTTTTCTCCTGAGTAGTCCCTGGAGGTATTTGTAATCTGTTTCGATTACAAAGGGAGCAAGGGAAAGAAAGAATTGGAATTTCTTGATGCCTTTGATTACTGCTAAGATTTCTTTCTTTAAGGATGGGTAGAGATGTTGAGCTTATGTGAATTGTCCTAATTTATAGCCACAAATTCTCCTACTTCCATTAGATTCTTCAATCAATATCGTACCCCAATAATTCTCACTAGCATCTGTTTGGAGGATGAAGTGTCCCTTATTAGGAATCTTTAGAGGCGAGAATGATTGATGTTTTAGCTTTAATTGTTTTAAAGCTTTTGTCACCTCTACTGACCATTGTGGGGAACTTTTCTTTAAGTGTTTGGAAATCTGACTCGTCATCTTTGTCAGGTTTTGGATGCGGTCCACTACATAATTGATAATACTAAAAAATTGTTGGATATGCTTTCTCCTTGACAATTCATCAGGGAATTGAGATATTTTTTCTGCAATGTGTGGCTCCTAGAATGATGTGTCCATCTTTTATGTGTAATCCCAAAAAATCAATTTCTCCAAGCCCAATCTTCATTTTGGATTCATATAATGCCAATCCATGTTTATATGTCAATTCTTTGAATCTCAAAAGATGATCAGCATGCTCCTCTTCATTGTTGCTGCATATTAAGGCATCATCAACATATACCAGACAAAAATCTAATATAGGATTATATACTTCATCCATCATATACTGGAATTCTAATAGAGCATTCTTAAGTCCAAATAGCATGACATTCCATTCATAGTATCCATGTGGCACTACAAATATTGTTTTGTGTCTATTCTCATCCTTTATTCCAATCTGCCAAAATCCTAACTTCATATCGAATTTAGAACAGATTTTAGTAAATGTTGTTCTTTTCAAAAGATGAGTTCTTCTAGGTATAGAATACTTAATATCTTGTAGGCAATCATTCAGTCTTTTGTAATCAATTACTAATCTCTTTTTCCCACGACTTGTTCTGAATGCTTATTTACATAGAATGCTGAGTTGGCCTAATGGGACTTAGAAGGCTTGATGAGCTTAAGGTCCAAAAGTAATTTGATCTCTTGTTTGCATAGCTCTTCATCAAGAGGCATCCCTGGATGGGAGGCTATTTGGTGTGGCATGACCCATCCTTTTTTGTATAGGAGTGAAACAAATTATTTTTCCATGGACCAAAACTTATTTGGGACATCCGCACAACGCTGTAAAAGTTCCTTGTGTTGAAATTCAAATTTCTGAATTGGAGTTTTTTGGATTTTACATTTATCACCCCACCCAAAAATGGATTGTTGCTCAACCCATGGGATCATAAAAAGATAGGGTTTTTGGTCAATAGGATTGACGACTGTGTAACCAATCCTTCAAGAAGCACTGTCTCATTTGAAGAATCTTATTTTGAGAGTGTTTTAGAACTCTTTTTATTGATGTAACCCTTCAAATAAATAGTAAAATCTCATTTAAAGAATCTTATGGTGATGCTCTTACATTGTAAGTAGCACCCAAAGTCCTAGACCCATATATTCTTTTGTTTTATTTGCATAACAATTATCACAACGCATGTTTCTCCTTCTCATTTAAGTATAAATAGTAAAATCTCATTTAAGGATAAAGAAAAATAAAAAAAAATAAAAAACAAAAAATCTCATTATGGATGATACAAATTTTTTCATGAATACAAATGAATGACAAAAGAAATGCAAGAATTTTTTTATTTTTTATTTTATCATATATCTAAACGGATGATTTAATTGTACCCTTCAACAATATATTCTATAATTTGTTGTCTCAAATTTTTAGATTCATAGATTTGCTGGAGCACAATCAAAGTTGTACTTCTTCATGGATTTGACAATCACAGTAGTTAATCTTTAATATTTGCAATAATCGATAATATTTACAATTAACAAGATTGAATGGTTGATCAAAATTAATCCCTCATGCTTTTACCTGTTGGGAAAAAGACTCACACAAAAAAGTTACAAATTATGTAGAAATAAAACTCTTTCCCTCTTTGTGTGATTTAAAATAGGATGTGCACCACAAATAAATAGGCAGAAAAACAAACTAATAAAATCCAAAACAATAAATCAACCACAAGTACAAGATACACAAATTTTTACGTACAAAACCCAAAACAAGAAAAACCATGGGACTATAGTCTGATATAATCTTTCACTATATTAATGGGATTATAGCAAAATTCCATATTAATGGGATCATAGCAAAATTATTCTCTAGATAACACTAGAGGCTAGCAACATCAAGAATTTCAACATTCTTGACTTACAGTGATAAGTTGATATCCGTCTCTCTAGCAATTAGATATCTGAAATAACAGTCAATGAGAGGATAAAATAAAAATGAAGACCAATAGAATTGTAGAGGGTGACGCCAAAAACTAATCCTCAAAATTTAAGAGAAAACAGAATTAAAATCGCCTTCCGATTGTCCAATCAAAGATTAAAAATCCTTGACCTCAAAACCAAAAATAGGCACTATCTTTCTTCTTCTCTCTCTCGTCTTTTTCTTCTTCACCAATGTCAACTGCCACTACATATTCTTCTTTATATAATGCGCTTTTCAAGACCTATTTTAATGCAAAATTTCATTTAGCTCCTTCATGTTTTCTTCAATTATTTAATTACCCAAATTAATGAAACTTACGTTTGGGCCACTCAAATGAGTATCGACCTAACAAATCTCCCCCTCCAGCTCATTTAGGAGGCGGCACCAAGCATGCTATCTACATACAACTTTTCAACTTCTCCCTGGGCAATGAATTTATCATTAAATCTGACCCATTTTTTTGTTGTGAGAATCTTCTCAAGCTGCAACTATTTCTTCTCAAGCACGTCTCGTATCCAATGATATCTCACATCAATATGCTTGGATTTTGAATGATATGTCAAATTTTTTGCCAAGTGAATGGCATTCTTACTATCATAGGATACAATATAGCTATCTTGTTTCTCACCCAACTCTTGTAGGAAATTCTTCATCCACAAGATTTCTTTGTAACCTTCAGTAATTGCAATATACTCTGCTTTTATGGTAGACAGAGCAACACACTATTGAAGTCTGGACTGCCATGAGACTACTCCCCTTATAAAAGTGAGCAAATATCCTTATAGGAATTTTCTAGGATTAACATCTTTTGTCATATCTACATCTGTGTACATGTGTAACATAAGTTTGTCACCATCAAAAGTGAGCAGATACCTTTGGGATATCTGAGAATCCACTTTACCGTTGTCCAGTGTTTTTTGTCTGAATTGCAGATAAACAAGCTAACTACACCAATTGTATGAGTAATATCTGGTCTTGTACAAACATGGTGTACATCAAGCTACTAACTGTTGAAGCATAAGAAACTCTTCTCATCTCTTGCTTCTGTTTTTCACCTGTAGGACAATGCTTGGAATTAAGCTTGAAATAGGCTGCAAGTGGTGAACAAATAGATTTTACCTTATTCATGTTAAATCTTTCAAGAACCCTTTCAACATATGTTTCATGAGATAATTATAACTTTCTAGATTTTTTATCACGGGAAATCTTCCAAAAGCTATTTCGCCGGTCCAAACTCCTTCATTGCAAAAGACTTACTAAGCTCTCTTTTTAGATTATCAATCTTACTAGCATCCTGACCAACAATCAACATGTCATCCACATAAAGCAAAAGAATAATAAAATTATTATCACCGAACTTCTTCGTAAAAACCAATGGTCAGACATAGTTTTATTGAAACCATGATTCTCTACAAAGGAATCAAACTTCTTGTATTACTGTCTTAGTGCTTGTTTCAGCCCATACAAACTTTTTTTTAACTTGCATACAAGTTTTTCTTTACCTTAGACACTGAACCCTTCAGGTTGCTCTATGTATATTTCCTCCTCTAAGTCACCGTGAAAGAAAGTTTTACATCAAGCTATTCAATCTCTAAATCCAAGCTATCTGTTAATCCCACAACAACTGAAATAGAAGACATCTTCACCACCGAAGAAAATGTTTATTCAAAATCAACACATTTTTTCTAATAAAAACCTTTCACAACTGATCTAACTTTGTACCATTATTGTGAGTTATTTTCAGTCATTCAACCTGTAAACTCATTTTTTCTTGAGTGCCATCTTTCCCTTAAGAAGCTTCACCAAGTTATAAGTGTAGTTCTCATTCAAAGATTTCATCTCCTCTTGCATGACTTTAACCCACTTATTTTTATGCTAATGAGACATAGCTTCTTCAAAACATTCTGGCTTCCCTCCATTCATCACATACTCATGTGAAGGATATCTAGTGGATGGTCATTGTTCTCTAGTGGATTTTCTTAATTCTAGCTCAACTAGTAGTGCAGGTGGTTCTGGAGTTGCTTGCTCAATTGGTTCTGCTGGACCATCATTATTATCCTCTCTAGCTACCCTATAATCATCATGAACTACAGGTGGAGAAACTAAAGTTAGAATAATAGGAATCTCGAAAGGTGACTGAAGCTCATCATTTTACTTTACATCACCAACTATCTTATCTGAAACGAACACAAACATCTTTATTTTTTATCAGTGTTCTAGCCACTGGATCGTGTAATCTGTACTCAAATTCTTCATCTCTATAGCCTAAGAAAATGCATTCTTTGGCTTTATCATCAAGCTTTGATCTTTCATCTAGTGATGTGAACATATACTCAAAAATGAAACACTCTCAAGTGTTTATAAGAAACGTCTTTCTCAATCTAAACTCTCTCAGGTATATTGCCATATAATTAGAGCTGACAAAACGGGTCACCGGGTCGTGTTCGTGTCATGTCAAATTTAAGTCGACCTATTTAATAATCATGTCAAAATATTGAGACCCAAACCTAACACGGAAAATAAACGGATTACCCAATAACCCGTTTAATATCTATATATTTAATAAGCGTTATACACACACCCCCAAACTATTACACATTTATACTATTTAAAGTTTAAATTATATATATGTAAATAATATTATATATTGAAATCATCAAGTATACATGTGTATCAATATTTTACACATTTACATTATTAAAGTTTTAAATTTATATAAAATTTTATAAATAAAACACTATGTATATGTCCGTCTTTAAAAAAAAATTAAAAAGAGAGAATCATGTTTAATATTTGAGTTTTAATAACAAAAACTTAAAAATTAATTTAAAATAGAAACTATAATCGTGTCATTGTTCGGGTAAATGGGTCAAGAACTATAACCCTAACCCGACACGAAAAACAATCGTGTCAACTCGAACCCAACCCATCTAATAATCGTGTCGAATTTGACGACCCATACCCATTTATTCGTGTCCTATTCGTGCCGGGTAATCGGGTCGTGTTAAATTTTGCCAGCTCTACATCTAATGGAGCTTAAGGAGAAAGATTAATCAAGTCAACTATAGTACACATTACCTCTGCCTAGAAAGATTTGGGAAGCTTGGCATCGAAAAGCATACACCTAACCCTTTCCTTCAATTATTCTGTTCATCCTATCTGCAACACCATTTTGTTGCGGGCTTTTTGGTACAATCTTCTCAAGTCTGATTTCATGGGATTTGCAATACTACTCAAATGGCCCTCTATACTCACTATTATTTTCTACCTGACATATTTTAGTTTTCTTACTGTCCCTCTCTCAACATAAGTATAGAAGAACTTAAATGCATCAAGCACTTGGTCTTTAGATTTTAAAGCAAACGTTCACACTTTTCTAGAACAACCATCAATAAAAGTCACAAATTAAAGTGCACCTTCTATTGATCTACTTTGCATTATACAAACATCAGTGTGAATCGAATCAAGTATTTGTGACTTTCTAGATAGAGAAAAGCTTTTAAAAGAGACTCTATATGTCTTTCTAGCTAAGCAATGAACTTATGAATACAAATCTTAAGGGACATATATGTAATGTTGGATAGAAATCCTTTTTTGGCAAGAGTTTCGAACCCTTGCTCACCAATGTGACCAAGCCTTTTATGCCTTGTCTCAATGTCAGAATCTTTTGCAGCCACATTCACATCTTTTTTCTTGATCTTAGCTTCGAACCCATAGAGGGTGCTCACTTTCCTCCCCTTAGCCGACACTAGGGAGCCTTTGGTGAGCTTCCATTTTCTTTCACCAAATTAGTTAGTATAACTATAATAACTGTCATCATCAAGTTTGCCCATGGAGATCAAGTTAAGGTAAATATCTAGTACATGTTTGACATCTTTAAGCAATAACTTATAACCAACGCTGGTTTCCAATCAAATATGTCTTATGCTCACAATCTTTGATGCCCCTTCATTTCTTATTCAAACATGGTCATAACCATTAACATAGAATGTAAAGTAATTACGATATGCAGTAACATGAAATGAAGCACTTAAATCAATCACCCAATCACCGGTATGACAAGTGAGATTTACGGAGCTCCATTATAAACAATATCCATATTATCATCAACTATGGCTGCAATGTTCTCTGTCATTTTTCTAAACATCATAATTTTCTTTTGCCTGTTCTCTTGTCCACAATCAACTCCCTTTTAACGTGACCTATTTTCTGACAATGAAAACACTTGATGTTTCTTCTCTGGAACATAATTTTTCCTCTGGGATTATCATTGTTCTGCAGGCAGAAATTTCTGCTTTAGCTTCTCCCCTGTCTTTCTTACTTTTCTGAAACAAGTGCATTTGACTCAGAGTGAATTGTTTCAACACTTGTTCTTTTAGATTCTTTATTTCGCAGCCTATCTGTAACCATATCTAAGATTAATTTCCTATTTGGTGCTGAATTATTCACTAACACCACTAATGTCTCTCACTGTCATGCAAAGAACAAGCAACAACAATAATTGTAGCTCGTCATCTAAAACAATCTTCATTATAGTCAACTAATCAACCAAATCCTGAAACTCACTAGTGTGTTCAGTTTTACTGCGCCTCTTCTTATATTTTAAGTTAACAAGCCTTTTCATTACATTGGCTTTATTCTGTGTTGTCGGCTACTCATAAATTGTTTCTAATTTCCTCCAAAGAACATCAGCATTGGATTCCTTTGCTACATGGCGATACACACTTTGATCAATCCATGATCTAATAGTACCCATGGTCTTCTGGTTTAATTGTGCCCATTTCTTATCATCTAAATCAGCGGGTCTAGCTTTTTCACCTTTAATGGGCTCATGTAAGTCTTTCATGTACAGTAAATCTTCAATCTTAGACTTCCAAATAACACAATTCCATAACTTTAATTCAATCATGCATGCCAAAGACTCCTCCATCTCAACCACATCAGTAAGAAGACAAATACAAAACCTGACACTGTAATACCACTTTGTTGGGACAAGAACTCACACAAGTAGTTGCAAAATATTCGGAAACAAAACTCTTTCTCCCTTTATGTGATTAAAGCAGGATGTGCACCATAAATAAATGAGCAAAAAAATAAACCAACAAAATTCAGAACAATAAATCAACTAGAAGAGACACAAATTTTTATGTGAAAAACCCAAAATGGGAAAAGCCATGGAACTATAGTCTGATACAATCTTTGACTATATAAATGTGATGACAACACAAATTCTTCTCTAAATAACACTAGAGGCTAGTAACATCAAGAATTTCAACAATCTTGGCTTACAGTAATAGATTAATATCTATCTCTAACAAGTGAGTATCTCAAACAACAACCAATAAGAGGATAAAATAAAAATCAAGACCGATAGGATTGTAGAGAGCGATACCAGGAATCTACTTTCAAAATTTAGAAAAAAAAAAGAGTTAAAATCACATTTCAATCGTCTAATCAAAGATTAAAAATCCTTTCCTCCAAAACCAAAAATAGTCACTGTCTTTCTTCTTCTCTCTCTTGTCTTTTTCTTCTCCAATAATGTCAGCCGCCACTAGACACCCAAATGAGATGGACCCAACATTACCATTTACGTTGTAATGAAGGGATGATGAAATACAAAAAGTGACGAAGAAGAAGTTTAGTGGAACAAATAATGAAGGTTATTTTTGGAACTTTGAAGGATTCATAAAGTATAATTTTATTTTTCAAAATTTACACTATGGGTTTGTTTAAAAAATAGATGTGGAGAATAAAATTAAGGGTTCAAATGGTCCAACTTTTTTACTAATTTCATTTTCAAGTACTACTTTTACGGTAAACTACCAGAGTCCTATTCATATTTACCAAAAACTAATTATAAAACAAGGATAAAACTATGTTGCCACGTCTTTGTATAACCCTCCTTTATCTTTTATGATGGGACTCCTTACTTTTTTTCTTATTTATAATTTATCTATAAGTAATTACTGTAGTTTGGGAATGCTGTAGTTTCTTCAGTTTAGGAATGCTGTAGTTTTTAAAATAATTACTGTTAGTTGTGCTGTAGAAATAATCAGCTGTGAAAAGAATCAGTTAAGTGTTTGATAAACTTTATTTTCAAAAATACTGTGAGTTTTGAAAGTAGTTATGGATGTTTGGTAAATCTTACTGTTAAACTACTAACAAAAATTAAAGTACTAAAATGTACATAATATAGGATAAAATTTACTTATGCATATAAAGACATATACATACAATATTTTTAATTATGTATTATAATAATTTTAACTAAAAATAAAATTTATAACTTATTGATTTTAATTTTAATTTTTATCTTAAAACAATTGATAATTAAATTTATAATATAGTGAAACAAAGCTAATAATAGTTTGACCAACAAATTGATATCAATAAATTTATATTGATGAATTAAAATAAAAATTTATTAAAATATTGATTTTGTTTCCAATTTGAATAAGGATAATTTTAGGTTTATGTAATTATGATCGTAGATATTTATGGAATTGTACTAAAGGATAAAATTGATTCTCAAAATCAGAATCTAAAAGCTACTCATTTCCTGCTTTTCAGAATCAGTCATCAAAATCAGCTGTAGGAGGGACTGATTTTGACAAAAGTGATTTTGATTATTTTTTACCAAACACTAAAATTAGCTTTTAGATTTTTAAAATCACTTTTAAACCTTCCAAAAACAATCCCAAACGGGCCCTAAGAAGAAGATTAGTAGAACAAATAATGAAGGTTATTTTTGGAACTTTGAAGGATTCATAAAGTATAATTTTATTTTTCAAAATTTACACTATGGGTTTGTTTAGAAAATAAATGTGGAGAATAAAATTAAGGGTTCAAATGGTCCGACTTTTTTACTAATTTCATTTTCAAGTACTACTTTTATGGTAAACTACCAGAGTCCTATTCATATTTACCAAAAACTAATTATAAAACAAGGATAAAACTATGTTGCCACGTCTTTGTATAACCCTCCTTTATCTTTTATGATGGGACTCCTTACTTTTTTTCTTATTTATAATTTATCTATAAGTATTATGATAATATCATTTTCCCGTTTTTCTTTCCCTCTCCCCCATATTTTATCAAATTTTTTTTCCATTTAATCATTAATCAACCACTAGGCATGAATCCGTTTTGGAAAATATAAAATCATTAATCAACCAGTTGTAATTAACAAGAGCCAACTTCATTGCAACTATTGGTTTGTTCCCTTAATTGCTATGAAATTCATTTGTTCTATAGCAGCAAGAGCTTGACTATTAAAGTTACTTTTACTCTATATACTCTTGTTAATATCAAAGTTGACCATAATTAAATTCTCTTCTATTTATTTTTTTTTTGAAAAAAAAACCACCCATAAAAAAATTTATCACACATCTAGCTTGTTAGGAAATATGTCTTATTTTTCAATAAGGACTTCTTAAGATATTTTATTCTTTAGTATGATTTCTATTTAAGGAATAATTAATTTCTCCTTTGGAATTTGACACATTAAAGGAGCAAAACAACTAGTATAGGAAAAGAAATACTTCTCCTATAAGAAATAACCATTATATATAGGGAGATTGGTTCAATTGTTTGATGACATAAAATAACAATTAGTTCTCTGCAAGTAGATAGTTTCTGATGTGAGAGAAACAGTAGGTCTATTAAGAGATTGGGTGTTATTGAGATTTTGGATGTGAGAAAAATACTAGAGTAATTATAATAATTTTTACGCTGTGGATTTTTCTCTCGTCGTCCTTGGTGAATGTGGTTTTTCTCCAGTATAGGAGTTTTCCACTTAAATTTTTGTGTTGTCTGAGTGGTTTTATTCTCCAATTATTTTTTTGTTTATTATTTATTTGATATTTTTACTGGCAAGATCTTGAATGGAATTAAAATTTTTTAACAAGTGGTATCAAAGCTAAGGTTGCAACACATAACAAATATGCCAGTAATGAGGTTTTCAAATCTATGAATGAAAAAATAAAAAAGTTTAATGAAAAAGTACAATTTATGGAATTCTTTTAATTTTCTAATTAAACCCATTTTTTCTCAATTCTTTTTTTTGTTTATGGTACCCATAAGCTCATTTGTGTTTTACTCTAAAACAACTACCGCAACAAAATCTTTTTAACGATTGATTGATTTTTTTTATTCTGCAAATTTTTTTCCCAATTGCGCCCCGCTATTTTCTTTCAGCTACAACGTTGCTTATTTTCATATTCATTTTCCTTTTTTTTTTTTTTTTGGTTTCTGCTTCAACTATGAAACCTTCTTTTTTTTTTTCCTCCCACATAGGGCCTCTCTTCATTTTTGACAAATAATTCGTTAAATTTTCTTCAAAAAGTAATTGCAATGCCCTTAATTCTAAACTATATTATGAGTATTTTTATAGTTAAAACTTTTGTTAAAATATTGATGTTCTGAGTATTTTGTAGGGTGCAAATTGGCCCGCCCTATTTTTAATTATCTAATTATTAATAAATTTGATACAATCCATATTTATGTATCAAAATTTTAAAACCTTTGATTTTTAGAATTTCAGTATGCAACAAGGATTGGAGTGTTAATAATCAGTCTAACACATCCTACGGTTGAAACTACACTTCCATTAGATCTAATGGCGACAACATAAAAAGACAAAGTAGTTGCAAGGTAGCTGGACCCATAAAACAAATATAAAAACAATATTTGAAGAAGAATAACAAACGCACCAAGATAACAAAGAGAAATCAACAATAGACACATAATCATGAAAAGCACCTTAGCAAAATAAGCCTACAGCACATGAAATTCTAGCCCGATATAAATATGGAAAAGAAAGAAAACGACAACCAATGAAGACAGGCACACACCAATCGCGGCGTTCGCTCACAAGCAGAAAGCGAAACGATATTAGTAGCAAGTAGCAATCATTAATTCTTGAAACTTGGTATTGTCAAGCAGCAACATTGGGTAAAGGTACCAAAGAGTACTCTCTGCAGAGTTCAAGCAGCTTGGATCCTGATTCTGATTCATGATTTCGGTGATTGCTGTATTGGGCAAGCTTGGAACCACATTTGAGCTATGTTTTTCAAATAAGTCTTGGTCTAGCAGCTGTATATCGTCATTGGAGGAGTACTGATATAGAAACCGATCCGCTTCTAGTCCCTGAACCACCCAGTTTTGCAGATCTGGTTCCCAAGGGTACTGCGACAGTAATTAGGAGTATTGATATTTGAATCGGCTGGAGCAGCCGAAGATCCACCCATGGTATTGTGCACATTTTGGTAAGGGTTAGAAGAAGGAAGTTCAGGAGTGGAGGTTGCAGGGTTTGAATTAGAGCTGTATAATGGAAAATTATTATTCAGAGCAGCGGCAATGGAACCCCAAGATCCATTGATTATATCTGTCATATTTTGGCAAGAGCTAGGACGAAAAAACAGGGCTTGTTCAAAAGTGAGGGCTGCAGGGTTCGGACTAGAGTTAATGGAGGATTACAACTAGGACTCAGAGTGAACACGTTTGACTGACCAGCTGTATCCACACCAGATGTAATATTTGGCATATTTGGGTAAGAGTAAGAAGAAGGAAGTGTTTGTTCGAGAGTGACGGCTTCAGGGTTTGAGCTCGAGTGTATCAATGGAGGATTATTACTAGAACAATAAGAACAACAGTGTTGGCGATCCCTGGAAACTCCAGGGTGAACCTCAAAAGTGGACATATTGAGCGTTGGCAATCCCTCCGCCTCCTCCACATCTGGCAGTGAACGTTGCTTATTTTCTTTGTCACGTTGCCCATGAAAGTAAACCACACAGAGCGTCTGCATTAACTTAAGAAAAACAAATTAAAAAGCATATATAAAAGATAATTTCTAATCGTAATAATAACATATCGAAGTTATACACATATACGTAGAAATTTTTCAGTAAGGATTCCTGCCAATTTAATAAAGTGCATAACCGTAATTAGAAAAGCATTATATATATATATATTAACCTAGAAACCTACCACGGATTCTTTACTATTTTTTGGCCGCTCAAGAAGCATATACTCCTTCATGAGCCAGTGGGTCTTTATTGGTTTTTTACCCGAGTCTGGGTCATTCCCGTGGTAAGTCAGTGACCTCACCGTAGCTATTTTCCTATCATCTCTATTGCAGCTAACATGATCGAGCTTTCCGGTCTTCCAAAATCCACCTTCAGCTTTTCTGACATGAATTGATCCCTTTTTATATTTCTTCTGTATACGTGAGAAGAAGTACATGTTCCCATCACCAAAATCATAAGCTTTACCTGAAATATTTAATTAATAAACAAAATTGATGATAAACAATACCTGATCCGAACGTAAGTTACTATATATGAACATCATTTGTGATGACTACTTACTTTTGAGCTTTGAAGGTTCATATTGATAAACATCTACTTCTTGAATTAGTGGAAAAATGGGGCCATCAGTTGAACCAGACACCATCCCAGCTAGATAATGGCC
Source organism: Murraya paniculata (assembly GCA_030449075.1). Classification (NCBI taxonomy): domain Eukaryota; kingdom Viridiplantae; phylum Streptophyta; class Magnoliopsida; order Sapindales; family Rutaceae; genus Murraya; species Murraya paniculata. The sequence goes on along the minus strand of JAEVFN010000039.1, from coordinate 1,126,766 downwards.
GGCGAGTACCTCAGCTGTCGGTTTGAATTTAATGCCTTCAACTTCCTTCCATCTTCCCCAGTCACGATTATGATCAGCTTCTTCGTTGATGTTTTGAGACGATGCCATTGTTGACTGTGGAGACATAGGCGCAACTTAAAATCGCTTCAGCTTTGGGGATTGTTGTAGTATCGGTCTTGATTTTCATAGGGTGAATAAAAGAATGAACTTTTTTATAAGCCATGACAAATGCAGTCTGATTCTGATTATAACTCACTTAAGCATGGTTTATATATATATATATATATATATATATGAAAATTTTTTACCGTCGTTTTAACTTATTATTTATTTAAAAAATTCTATATATTTTACGAATTATTGAACTTCCGCAAGAGGGATAGCTACTTTTTTCTTAATATTTGTTTTCCTGACGTCAAATAAACTTTCATTAAAAATATTCATTCTGAGCACAAATTAATTACCATTTTTCTAAGAAGATTAATTTAAGAAATTACTAGAGTATAATGAAAAATGTAGGAAAATAAATAGTAACAACCAAAACTTTTGGAAGAAACTGGCAATCTGGCATTATGCCGCACCAACCCATCATTTTTAACAATAAACTATCCAGAAAACGATTTGCCGACATTCTAGCTGGAAGGCAAAGTGCAATGGACCCCATTCAACCACGTGATGAACCAATTTATTTATTCATTTATTTACATTGGTAGCTATATCTATATATCTATGCATAGTCAGTTTGCGGTTTGAGAATCACGGACGTTATGAAATTATAATAATTGTTTTTGTTAAATAGTTGATTTGTAAACTCACTTGGCAATTAGAAATGTTCTTGAAGAAAAATTAAAATTTCATAATCTCGTATTTATATAAAAATGTAAAAGAAAAAATAAACCTAAAGTGCTTGCCAGACCGCTGAGGCCCACGTAGAGAAGAAAGACAACAACGGATTAATTAATTTGGAACCACTTTGCTAAGGGCTATAAGGCCTAATTTGGTAATACTGTACCTTTTAAAATAATTTTATTAGCTGTGGGGTAAAAATAATCAGCTGTAAAAGAAATCAGTTAAACATTTAGTAAAATTTATTTTTAAAAGTACTATGAGTTTTGAAAGTAGTTGTATGTGTTTGGTTACTCTTATTGTTAAAATTGCTGTAAGGATATAAATGATTTAGTTAGACATAATGTTTAAATAAAATCTATTCAAATATTTATAAACATGTATATAAAATATTTTTTTTATTGTGTATGTTTTTAGTTGATTTTGGTGTGTGTGAATGAAAGTTTCAAAACCAAACTAAGAACAATAAATTTATTTTTTTGTTGGGAGATAGGGTGCCTCACTTGATCAGAGTGTACGAGCTGTTATAGCTTTTGTGGGTTGAAGAAAGAGTGAGAGGATAATGGATATGTTGGGAGGCTGGAATCTGGTCTTAGAGAGCTTGTCTGGTCGCCTTCGGCCTGCAAAACAAAGGAAAGAAGGTCAGAGTTGGGATATCTCGAGTTAGAGAGCTTGCAAGCTCCCTTTAATGGTGGCTGGAGGTGAAAGAAACTTCAACCCCCTCTTGTATGTGTTGGTTGTTATGATAAAAAGTAAAACCTGAGTATTTTATAAGGAGTACCGCAGCTGCCACGCCACCTGGCATCATTTTGTTGGCATCCCTTGTTGTTATTGTTAGATATTTTTTTCATCTTTCACACGTGTGACTGTTGGGATATTTAAAAATATACTTGGAGAACAAATTTGAGGCACATGTACGTTTTAGCTGTAGAATGGTGGTCCCGCGTATCTCTGCCAAAGTTGTTAGGAATCTGACGAGTGGTCCCAGCTGTCCTTGTAACAACCTTTTGGCATGTTTGCAAGCGTGACAGGTCGTTCTCCCCTCTTTTTCAGGACAATATTCCCTCATTGATTCTTTATTTTTTGCAAGAAAATCAATCGATCTTTTTGGCGATAATGTCTTTTTGGTCTGTTTAAACCTTTTTGAACACTTGTTGTCCTTTTTATCATTGTTCGGTGTACCCCTCACCCAGGGTAGGCCAACATCCTTTTGATGACTCCAACTATAGAATTTTATATCGACACGTGGCATTTTTTATTTAGTCTTCCACTTCTTCCCCAAACAACATCCCTCTAATTTCTTTGTGGCAAAAATAGTTGAGGCAAAAGAAACTCTCGAAGGAATTGTGAATGACATGTGGCAATATTCGGCTCTTCTGCTCACAAGATTGGATAAAAAATTAGTTCGCCCGGAGAACATTCTTACGCCTTTTTCTCCCCTTTTTATTTTATTTTATATATATAACACATGGCACTATCAGAACTCAACTGACAAAAAAGTGAAATGGGTTGTTAACTGCTCCCACACTAATGATATCTCTCTCCTACGTTTTTGAATTTTGAAAAGAGTCAAACCCTTTTCAACTGGCGTTTGTACTTCTTCTCATCAGGGTCACGTTTCTTGTCAATTATCTTCCTTTCTCCTACATGGTTAAGTCCTTATTTTCTCTTTCTTTTGTAAATCTGTTTTTCTTCTCTTCTATCCCTTTTTTTTTTTTTTTCACTTTCTTTCTCTCCTTTCGCTTTCTCCCTGTGTTTTCCCCTTTCACTTTTTTTTCTCTCCCTTCATTTTCTTCTTCTTCATCTGCTTCTTCTCTTTTTCTTCCCCTTTCTTTTCCTTTTTCTCGATCATTCCTCGCTCTTCATCGCGTCTGGCGAAATCTTCCGACAGCGGTTCTAATGGTGTTCCGCTTCTGATCTAGATAGTATTGCGGCGACGTCTGACCAGCAGCTCTAGTGGCGTGCAATGGTACTCTAGCTGGTGGAGCGCGATGGTATTTCTTCTTTTCTCTCGCGTCGCTTCGCTTTTTTTTATGTTTTAATTTTTTTTGCCTTGTTTCTTGGTGACTGCATCCATATCTATTCAGATCTGATTTTTGACGACTATGACCCATCAATTCAGTAGACTTCAGGTACCCTTCCTCACTCAGTTTCTTTTCACTCTGAAAGATACGGTTGTGCTGTTTTCTGAATTTTATGCGAAAGACTTTTCCTTGTTCCCCCCTTTTTTTTGTGTGTACTTGGAGTTGCAAATTTTGGTATATGTTTTGGTGGATGTGATATGGAGTTGCAGGTTTTGATATGGAGGTTTCCTCTTCTATTTGTGTGTTGTGTTTTAGGAAAACGTAATGGGAAAGAAGAGTATTGGTTAAAAGGGCGTAGCATGACTGGAGGGTCCGGCAGGGCTACCCCATTTCTGAGCTTCCTCATGTCTCGATTAGTGACGATGATGGGTCTCCCTCGAGTAGCCCGGGGAGTAACAGCCCTAAATTTTCCCAAACCGATCCTACTCATAGATCTAAACCTAAAGGCAAGAGGTCAATCACACAAACCCGTAGGAAAACCTGAGCTAAAAACCCTGGAGCCAAATCACCTCCCTTTGCCAACATCCCTAGGTGTCCTTCTGCCTCCCATTTTGAATCTTATAAGCCTTACTCGTTAAAGGGCAGGAAAGCTACCGTTGACGACCTAGAGAGAATTAGAATCAGATATAACATACCTTCTTGCATTCAGCTTTGGGAACCCCGTAAAGTGTCCCAAGCATCCCAAATCTGATGGTATAGCCCTCCACTTGACCTTTTTGATCTGGGTCTCCGTCTGCCCCTTCATCTTTTTTCAGGAAGATGTTTAGTGATATAAGAATTGGCCCCGGGCAATTATCCCTTCTTGGTTGGAGGTTACTTACGAGCCTTGAGGTATTGTGGTTAGAGGTATTTGGGTAGGATAATTCTTATAGGGAATTGAAGGGACTTTATCAATTAAAAGAAACCTGCTAGTCTCTCTACTGCCTATATTACCAGTTGAGGGGTTCATGGTAATCTGGTAAATGCAGATCCCACACTGAAAATGGGTGACAGGTACAGCTGGTTTGTGGCTGATGGTGAGTGGGGGAGGGATACATTGGCCGATGGTGAGGAGGTGCAAGTTCGGAACTCTTTTAATGAAGATAATATGTGTTTCCTTCCTCTTCCCTCCCTCTTTTTCTCTTTTTTTATTTTTTATTTTTCTCATTTGGGGCTCTTTGGGACCTTCTCTTCCCACCAAAGGAGCATACCCCATCCATGAGGTGGGAAGAGAAGTGAGTGAGTTTATAGAGAGGTCTTGGGCTTTACACAGTGATAGTGATTTTTTTAAGTGCGAATCGGTTGGTGAGGGTCGGTCTAATGTATGAGAGTCTTCTATCTTCTTCGGGTGGTAATTCACGTATGGCCTCATGATGTTGCTGGGGTACCCCGCCATCATTAGTTTCAACTTTTGTGTCTCATCTTCCCTCTCGTCACTTTTGTTTTTTCTTGTGGTGTCTTTAATGCTTCTTGGACTGACTCTTCTTGTTCTTTGTGCATGGTGATCGATAGGTATGGATCCTCTTAATGAAGATTTCGACGCTTTCTTCAATCGTATGAGCAGTAGTTCCTCGGGTACCCAAGGTACTTTCTCAAAAGGTATCCAACCTCCTCTTGTTCCAAGTTCTAAGACTAGGTCACAGGATTTTTTCTTCGGAGGATCCCGAGGTATCTCTGCTAGTCGTAAAAGAAAATTTAGTTATCTGTTTACTGTATCCTGAGTTCTTGTGGAAAAGGAGCTTGACCCGATTTCAAATAAAAAAATATCTCATTTGACCGACTATTTCCTTTATACCTCCAAGTGTGTTTCTTCGGATGTCGCTACAGAGGTGGACAAGTTGGATCTAAATAAGCGCTACAGTTGGGCACTCAAGGCTTGCCATGATGTGAGTACTCTTTCTTTTCTTCTCTTCTCCCCGCCTCTTTTTTATTTTTAACATCATCATTTACTTTTTTTTTTGTGATCTTTCTTCTTTTACAGGAGGCCTTTTACTTCAGCCACAGCCTTTCGGGACTTTAGTGGTACCTCGGGTGCACAAGTGGAGGCTGAAAAATTGAGGGGGGAGCTCAAACACAGTCGCTCTTATGAGGAAAAGCTTGCTGACGAGGTCAGAGCCTTAAAGCGGCACTTGGATGACCTTTCCCAAGAGAACACCTGCATATCTAAGGATCTTGAAAAGGCAGAGGCCCAAAATGATGAGTTACTATCTCGCTAGAAAGACATGCTTGACAAAGCTTTTACCCACATCATAATGGAGGTTTGGAGTGCTGACCCAAGGCTGGTGGTACCTCGTTTGGAGAAACGGGTGGATAATCCAACCATTCTAAAGGTAACTGAGGATAAGAGGGGGTCACAGGCTTCTCAGCCCCCGAGCCCGAAGTGGTCTTCTTGAGCACCCCAGGTGCCTCGAACAGAGCTTCCATAAGATGTTGTAACCCTTAAGGGACGTTCTTCTACAACCTCGAGAACCCCTTCTGACCCTGCTATCAAGAGAACTAGTGGAGATGACATTCCTCTTTCTACGTGATCTTGTTTGGCGTAATCATTTGAGGTCTTGTCACACTCTCTTTTCTTTTTGGTGCTTTTTGTAGTAAAGTGTCCCTTTTTTTGTGTATTTCAACAATGTTCTTCTTACAAGGTTATCCCGATAATCTTGCTGCTACTTGTTTTAGAATTTTGTGATAGACTTGATTTGGTATGCCGGTAACTTTACTGTCTATGATTTTAAACATTTGGTTATACCAGTGTTGCGGAGATCCTTCGGGTACCCTAGGTACCTCGCGCTTTGGTATTTGCATTTGTGTGGTTATTTTTGGGTCCGGATATCTTCCCGACCCCTTTCGGACAATGGTTAAAAATTGCTTATTTTGCCATTTACTTTAAGTCAACACTTAAGGATTATACAAATAAAGGTGACTGCTCGTCTACTCTTTTATTCTTTTTTTTGGGCATTCAACTCTTGTGATTGCCGCTCATTTTGGATTGCTTGTTCTTTATTTGACACAAGTAAAAGAATGGAGGTATGGGTGTATGCATACCTTAACGAAGCCTCATGGGGCTAGGGTATGCTGATGTATTCCACCTTTATGGCTTCTTCAACCCTCCTTTCTCAAATTTGCTGCATTCTTTCTATTGGTGCTAACCTTGAGTAGATTTTCGTGATCAGGACAGGTCAGGTTCCTGGGGTACCTTGCTTATCTTGTAATGAGGTCATTATAATTGAAAGGCACATGTAAAACATCATATAACAATGAATATAGAGTCATATGAATGGAAAAATTTGAATTGTAGCCACATTTCGTAATTAAGGAGAACAAAAATTATCTCATTTTGAAAGTAAAATATACTCATAAATTATGGAAGTACGGATCAAAGCACCATTTCATTACCCCAATGAAAATGGAGATTCACGGAAATACCCTCTCTCTGGAGCTAAGGGAACTAATAATTTCTATTGACCACGGAGGGTACCTGGGGTACTCTTCATGGCTGACCATATTACAAACATAAAAAGGAGAAAATAAGAAATAGATAAAGTAAGTGATAGAGATTAGGACATTGTCCTCGTATTGGTAGTACTTTCTCAGCATTGCAGCATTTTAGGGGTGCTTCACAATCATTCCATCCATATGGAGTAATTAGTATGCTCTAGATCCTATCAGCCTATATATACGATATGGACTTTCCCAGTTTGCTCCAAAAGAACCACCAAAGGGTACCCACGTGTTCTGAGCTACCCTTCGCAGAACTAAATCTCATTTTTTTTCGCCACAAGATCAAGGCTAGGTGCAGTCAAAGAGGCATTCTCAGTTTCATCGAAGTATGCAGTCCTATTAGAGGGTATCCCTATCTTTTCTGGAATTACCGCATTAGTCCTGAAAGTGAGAGAAAAAGGAGTTTCCCCAGTGGAGGTATTCTGGGTTGTCCGGTAAGCCCAGAGAATGCCGGGTAGCTCGTCTACGTATGATCCATTTCTCTCCTCAAGCTTCTTTTTCAGGATACCCCTGATAATTTTGTTGACGGCTTCAACCTATCTATTAGATTGACACAAGAAATCAAGATACTATTGGAGAACACCCCACAGAAGAAGTTGTTCTAGAAGAATAAACTCTACCACCTCAAGAACCTATGCCATCAAGAAGATCCACTAGAGAAAGAAGAAGTGCAGTGCCAGATGACTACATTGTATTTCTCCAACAAGATGAGGTACACATCGACGTGATGGATCAATATCCGCCAAGCCATGGAAAGTTCTAACTCTCAAAAGTGGATTGATGCTATGAGTGAGGAGATGAATTTCATAAAAGAAAATGATGTATGGGATCTTGTCCCATTGTTAGAAAGTGCGAAACCTATTAGTTGCAAATGGATATTTAAGACCAAGAAGGATTCGAAAGGCAATGTGGAGTAATACAAAGCGTGTCTTATCGCAAAAGGCTTTATACAGAAAGAATGCATCGACTATAAATAGACTTTCTCTCTGGTTTCTTCGAAAGACTCTTTCAAGATTATAATGGCATTAGTGGCACATTTCGATCTTGAGTTACATCAGATAGATGTCAAGACAACATTTCTTAATGGTGACATTGATGAGATGATCAATATGGTGTAGCTAGAAAACTTTATGTTCAAAGACCCAAGAATATGGTCTGCAAACTTAAAAAATCCATATATGGGCTCAAAGAAGCATCTCAACAATGGTATTTCAAGTTTCATCAAGTGATCATCTCATTCGGTTTTGAGATGAATTTAGTCGATGATTGTATATACCATAAGTTCTATGAGAGCAGGTATGTTTTTCTGGTTTTATATCTCGATGATTGTTGAGTACTAAGAAATGCATAGTTACAAATGATAGAATTATCATTTTGTGTTCAAAATCTTACTAATATTTATATTTTAATTTATTTATGTTCTTTAAACTTTAATTGTATTTGTCTTGTTCTAATATGAGTGTTTTGTGTATTTTAGGGGTATTTTGTCTATTTCATGATGAACGAGAGGTCGGACAGCAAAACGGATGACATATTTGGGCTCAAAATAGTTGAAAACCTTAGGGACAGACATCAAGGCCAGAACCATATATGTGAACAGTGCCGTATACGTGAACAGTACCGTATATGTGAACAATGTCGTAATTCTAGAATCTTGGTGGGGCCCACCTGAGGCGGTGTTGACCGATGACGTGGCATCATCCTATTCGATCGAAAAATGCTGATGTGGCATTGACTGATGACGTGGCGTTTTATTATTGGACTAAAAGGTTGACTTTGTATTGACTGGCGACGTGGTAGCATATTAGCGGACCGCAAAGCGTGCGTACGATACATGCACATACACGGAATGACAGCCCTGATGATGTGTTCAATCCAATTAAAGCTTGCCACGTGGCGCAATCCTGAGCGTCCAAATTGCTTTTATCCGGTGGTCATGATTTACTCAATGTATCTATAAATAGGGGACTACCCCCCCTAATTTGGCATCCCTGATTTCATTTTTGAGCTCTGGTTTCTGTAATTCCCTCTCTATACTGTATTTTCTATGTATTTTAATAAAATTTCTATTTTACCCCTAGTTAAAAAATGAGTAGTTAATTTATTTTGAAGCTTGGGTTAGAGGTGAAGCCTTAACATGATCAATGGGCTTAATTTGGTAAGTTTACTTTATCTTTCTCTGATTTATTTAGGTTGTTTTGACTTATCGTTGATAAATAGTAATAATTTTGTCTAGATTTTGCACTGGTATACTGGCTCCCTAGTGCAAGATTATTACTGTTTGGCAGGATGAGCACTTTTACTTTATTAATTATAGAAAAACCTCCCCTTTAGTATTAGTGGTCCATCTTGACTCAGTGTTGACAGAGAATAAGTCAGAGTTATTTAGTGAACAGTCTTGCCACATTGTCGACAGTAGAATTATTACCACCTGGCACAGTGTGTACTTGATACCCATTTAACATTAGATTAATTCCCCTGGCACAATGAGCACTTGATACCCCATTTATTAGAGATAGACCTACGAGGAGTGGAAATACCCCCCTCATAGATTAATTGGAACTTAATAAGGAATATTAAGCCTATGGTGAAATGTTGAGTGTAAATCTAAAGACTCAAGCACTTATTTTATATTGTTTCATCTTTAATTTTTTTCAAGCTATCTTTTTAATTTAAATCCTGCCCAAAAAATCACATCCTACCAATCCACATACAAACTCAGAAGATTAACCCTACATACGATTAAATCTACCTCCTTGTGGGATCGACACTCGTCAGCATAAATCTATACGGCAATAGATTCGTGCACTTACGAGTACAACAAAATTTGCACAACAAGTGTTTGGCACCGTTGCCGGGGAAGTAAGTCATTTTAATTTGTAGAGTTAATTTTCTTTATAAATATTGTGTAAATAACATTTTGTGCAGGTTTTTGTTTTTATTCTTCTTTCCTTAAATTCTGCTTTGCCCACAAAATTTTTAAAATTTCACTTTCATTCATCACTTTTCTATTCTCTACTTCTAAAAGATTGCGGATTGACCATAAAAGTTTGAAAAGTTATCAAATAGGTCCTTGACCGAAATTTCCTATTACAAGAGAGTTTGGACCAACAATTTGAACTTTTCTGGACTCAATTTGGACTTGACTTGGACTAAATAAACGTGAATGGTAATTTTTAAAATTACACCAAAGACCCAATAATTTGAATGAATCATTTAATTGGTTGGTAATTTTAAAATTTGAAGAAAAAAGACAAAAGTCCGCATCTTGAGGTAAGTATTTCTTTTTCTCTTCCTTAATTCTTTTGTATTTTTCTTTTTCATTTACTTTGATTACTATGGCCGGTTTAACAGCCTAAATTATTATTTCTTTTTATATATGGCTGGTTCTATAATACCGCCTATTTTATTTTATTTTTTTTAATGGCTGGTTCAACTACCTGCTACTTTATTTAACTTATTTTTGATTTATTTATTTTTATTTCACTTTTCGTGTTTTTATATTTGTGGTACCTGAGTGTGTTTTATTTATAGTTTGTAACAACGTGATAAGGTTAGTATTATAACTTCTCCTCTCTCTTTATTTTTATTTATATATTTTCTTTAATTTGTACGTGTTATTTGCATGCATGGTCGAATGTCACAGTCACCTAATTTAAAACCTATAGACCTTGAACTGGAAAAAACACTTCGCACACAAAGGCACACTGCATTAAAAGTTGAAACTGAAGGAAAAACTGAAATGAATTTGCAACAACAAGCACAAGCACCACAGGAGAGGCCATTTAAGGACTACTTTAGTCCCTTAGCCAATTTGAGCACATCATGCATAAGATACCCAAATGTAGCTACTAGGAGTTTCGAGTTAAAACCTAGTGTGCTAAATTGTCTTTCATCATTCTATGGCTTAGAAAATGAAGATCCATATAATCATCTAAATGTTTTTCATGCAGTTTGTTAAAATTTTAAATATGAAAATTTTTCAGATGAAGACGTTAAGCTTAGACTGTTTCCATTTTCTCTAAAAGTTAGAGCTCGTTCTTGGCTTAATACATTGCATGCTAATAGTATCACATTATGGGAACAAATGGTAACTAAGTTTTTAAATAAATATTTCCCAGTGCATAAAACTAATTCTATTTGCAGGGAAATTTCAGAGTTCACATAGAGAGAAGACGAGCAATTTTTCGAAGCATGGGAGCGATTCAACGGGCTACTCTTGAAGTGTCCACATCATGGGTATGAGAAATGTCATCAGTGTCAATACTTTTTGGAAAGATTATTGCCACATGTGCAAAAATGGCTAATGGCGACAAGTGGAGGTGTGCTTATGTCCAAAAGCGTATCAGAAATATGAGATTTCTTCCAAAGACAAGCAGATAATTCCTAACAGAGAAGCAAATCATTGAGAAATGTAAGGAAAATTAAGGAGTAAATGAAGTCCAGATTGGCGAGTCAAGATCAGATATCAAAGAAGTCAAAGCAATAGTTGAAGGACTTTCTCGCCAAATATCATCATTAACGACTGCCAAATCAACAGAGCCTTATGCCTGCAATCAATTTGACAATGATTCATATCCAGATCAAGCCAATGCCATAAATGTGATGAGGAAGCAGTCAAACTACAATCTTTATTCCAACACCTATAATCCTGAATGGAGAGACTATCCTAACTTTTCTTGGTCTCAAGAATTCCAACAAAACAGAACAACAGCACCAGCTCCACCCATGCAACCAGTTCATCAAACGCCTCAAGCATTTCAACCACCATTCAGACCATATAATCAGAATCAGAGCTACTCACAGCCAAAACCATGGGAAGAGGCATTCCAAAGTCTCAAAAATTTTACTCACACCGCAATTGAACAGCAAAATCATACCATTAATGAATTGTGAAATGAGATGAGAGTTGGCTTCAATTCACAAGCCCAATCGATCTTAAACCTTGAGAAGATGGTGGGTCAACTTGCCTCTTCAGTTCAAACCTTGGCAATGAACGTTGAGAAAGGCAAATTCCCAAGCTAGCCAGTGCCTAATCCTAAAGGAGTGCATGAAGTGAGTACAAGTTCATCTCAGAATCATGAAGAGGTCAAGGCTGTCATGACCTTGCGAAAAGGTAAAGAAGTGGACAACAAAGTGGAGATGCCAGTGAAAAAGACAACTCAAGATCAACTTGCAGACTCTAAGAACTCTTCATCAAAAGAAAAAGAGGAAGGCAACCCCCGAGAATATGTCCCCAAAGCTCCTTTTCCTCAGAGATTAACAAAAGCAAAGATGGGAAGTTCTACTGGTGAGATTATGGAAATTTTTAAACAGGTAAGTATTAACATCCTTTTGCTTGATGCTATTAAACAAGTGCCCTCTTATGCTAAGTTTCTTAAAGATCTTTGCACTAAAAAGATAAGCATACATGTTTAAAAAAATGCATTTTTAACAGAAAACATTAGTTCTATACTCCAACACAAAATTCCTCAAAACTCAAAGACCCAGGCTCCCCTACTATTTCTTATAGTATTGGGAACCACATATTTGAGAATGCTTTGTTGGACTTAGGGGCTAGTGTTAATCTTTTGCTTTATTCGGTTTTTGTGAAACTTGGACTATGAGAATTACACCCAACTCCAGTTGTGTTGCAGCTTGCAGATCGATCAATGAAAATACCCCGTGGTATTGTGGAGGATGTGCTCATTCAGGTTGATAAGTTTTATTTTCCAGTTGATTTTATTGTAATTGACACTCAATCAGTGCAAGATTCGAAGAAGCACATTCCAATCATTCTAGGACGACCTTTTTTGGCAATGGCTGATGCTCATATTCAATGCAGGATAGGAAATATGCAGTTATCCTTTGGCAACATGACCATGGAGTTGAATATCTTCAACATCGCCAAGCAACCTCGTGATGCGGATAAGGGAATTGTAGACGTGGATTTAATTGAAGAATTAATTGATTATACTTTTCCTTCTAACATTAATGATGATCCTTTACAAACATGCTTAACTCACTTTTGTTCGGATTTTGATATTGACAGATCAATCGTTGAGGTCAATGCCTTACTTGATTCATCACCACTCATGGATACTACTAAATGGAAGTCGAGAATAGAGCAACTAGCACCATCGGAGAAAAAATTGAGCCCATCATCAGAATCACCACCAAAGCTTGAGCTCAAACCGTTACCTGATACTTTATAATATGCATTCTTGGGCGATGAAAATACTTTGCCAGTAATTATTTCATCTACCCTTGATGACAATCAAAAGAGGAAGTTGTTGGGTATTTTAAAAGAGCACAAAGAGGCATTAGGATGGACCATAGCCGACATAAAATGTATAAACCCAGTAGATTGCATGCATTATATTCATCTTGATGAAAATGCTAAACCTACTAGGGAAATGTAACGCTGGTTAAATCCTAAAATGAAAGAAGTCGTTAGAGCTGAAGTTCTTAAACTATTAGATGCAGGTATCATTTACCCCATTTCTGATAGTTCATGGGTTAGTCCAGTACAAGTTGTTCCTAAAAAGTCTGCAGTCACAGTAGTCACCAATGTCGATAACGAATTAATACCCACTAGAGTGACTACAGGATGGCGTGTATGCATTGATTATAGGAAGCTGAATTCTGTCACACGAAAAGATCATTTTCCTTTACCATTTATTGATCATATGCTTGATAGATTAGCGCATCATAAATTTTATTGCTTTTTAGATGGATACTCAGGATATAATCAGATCCCCATAGCACCTAAGGACCAAGAGAAAACTACTTTCACTTGCCCTTTTGGAACATTTGCATATAGGAGAATGCCATTTGGATTATGCAATGCACCTGCCACATTTCAACGATGCATGTTAAGCATTTTTTCTTATATGGTTTAATGTTTCCTTGAAGTTTTTATGGATGATTTTTCTGTTTTTGGTGATTCATTTGATCAATATTTACGTCATCTAACACTAGTTCTGCAAAGATGTATAGAGAAGAATTTAGTCTTGAATTGGGAGAAGTGTCATTTTATGGTAAGACAAGGTATTGTTCTTGGTCACATTATTTCAAGCAAAGGTATTGAGGTTGACAAAGCTAAGGTAGATCTTATTTCTAATCTTCCCCCACCCAAAACAGTGAGAGAGGTAAGATCATTCCTTGGGCATGCTGGTTTTTATAGACGTTTCATTAAAGATTTCAGTAAAATCTCTAGATCCTTGTGCAATCTACGTGCTAAGGATATACCTTTTGTCTTTGATGATTCATGTCATGCGGCATTTGAAAAATTAAAGCAGTTGTTAACTACATCACCTATCATTCAGCCTCCAAACTGGAACTTACCTTTTGAACTCATGTGTGATGCATCAGATTATGCAGTAAGAGCAGTATTAGGCCAAAGAGTTGATCGAATTCCCCATGTCATTTACTACGCTAGTATGACATTGAATGATGCACAATTGAATTATTCAACCACTGAAAAAGAAATGCTAGCAGTAGTGTTTGCATTAGAAAAATTTCGATCTTATCTCATAGGATGTAAAATAATTGTATTCACAGATCATGCTGCTCTTAAATATCTTCTTACAAAAAAAGATGCAAAGGCTAGACTAATTCCATGGGTGTTACTTTTGCAGGAATTTGACATTGAGATCAAAGACAAGAAAGGCACAGAAAATGTGGTGGCAGATCATCTCTCTCATCTCAATTTTGACATAATCCCTGAACCTATTGCCATTGAATGAATCATTTCCAGATGAGCAACTAATGAGTGTGGAAGTATTACCATGGTATGCTGATATAGTTAATTACCTTGTTACAGGTCAACTTCCAGAACATTGGACTAAGCAGGATAAAGCAAAATTTTTCACCGAAATAAAGAATTTCTTTTGGGATGATCCTTATCTGTTCAAGTATTGTACGGATCAAATTATCAGACGTTGTGTTCCACAGAGCGAATTTCAAAATATCCTTTCATTCTGCCATGAACAAGCTTGTGAAGGCCATTTTAGTGCTAAGAAAACTGCTGCTAAAGTTTTACAATGTGATTTCTATTGGCCAACTTTATTTCGAGATACTTATACTTTTTGTTCTTCATGTGACAGATGTCAACGTATGGGAAGCATCACACGAAGGAACATGATGCCACTAAATCCTATTATAGTGGTCGAAATTTTTTATGTGTGGGGCATTGATTTCATGGGACCATTCCCTCCTTCTTTTGGCCATCAATACATATTGGTTGCTGTTGACTATGTATCCAAGTGGTTGGAAGCAATACCATGCAGAACCAATGATCATAAAGTGGTGACTGGATTTTTAAAAACTAACATTCTTTCACGCTTTGGATTCCCTCGGGCAATAATCAGTGATGGCGGTACCCACTTCTACAATAAATCATTCAAACTTCTTTTGGTGAAAGTATTTCATTACACACAAAGTGGCTACCCCATATCATCCACAAACCAGTGGTCAAGTCGAGATATCCAATAAGGAAATAAAGTACATATTAGAAAAGACAATAAGACCTGACAAAAAAGATTGGTTATTGAGACTTGATGATGCAGTATGGGCATATCGAACAGCCTTTAAGACCCCAATTGGAATGTCACCGTATAGGCTAGTATATGGAAAAACTTGTCACCTACCTGTGGATCTCGAGCACCGTGCATATTGGGCCATAAAGAAATTCAACTTTGACATGCAACAGGCTGGATCAAAAAGAAGCTTACAGTTGGCAGAACTTGAGGAAATTCGCAATGATGCATACGAAAATGCCAAGATTTACAAGCAACGAATAAAAGTCTTTCATGACAAGCAAGTTATGAGGAGATCTTTTACACCAGGTCAGAAAGTGTTTTTATTCAATTCTCGCTTGCACCTATTCCCAGGCAAGTTACCCTTTCAATCGTCTGGTCCATTTATTGTTCACACTGTTTTTCCACATGGAGCCATTGAAATTAAGGATCCAAAGAATGATGTCACTTTTAAAGTTAATGGTCAAAGATTAAAGCCATATTTAGAGCACCAACCACATGAAAAAGACACCAAAATTAATTTGGGTAACCCACCAGATCTGGACTAAAACTTTTTCATGTTCTTTTTCACTAATGTAAAACCTTTTGTTATTTTGTTTTATTATTCATTTGCTAATTATTTGTTTCCTGTAAAGTGTGTTTGTTTGACGATTGTGTTTTCTCTCGTCACTTGACATGAATACCTCAATTAGACAACTCTTATTCAACCACCTTAAACAACTTCTACGAGTGAACCATCACCTAAAGGGTTTGATCTAGTCTTGTAAATCACATTGTATTTGGGATCTACGACCACCAGAGTTAGTATCCCATGTTGAAGAGCTAGAAGGGCAAGTGAGGGAAATAGACGGTGGTATTTAGGTAATCCAAATAGAACTTGAGGTAAACTCCATCAGAGGATGACGGTGAGTTAACATCGCACTTTTTATATTGTGTTATTGTTTTGTTGTTTGTTTTCACGTGTGTTTTGTGTTTGCTAGATTTGTTCTTTTCTTTGGTGTTTTATCATTTGTTACCTCGGTTAAGTGGCGGATAACGGTACTCCGTGACTATTGCGTCGGCTCCTTTAGTTTCCCACAATAACTGATATTCTCCTACTAAGGTATGGATAGGAATACATCTCTTGCAAAGCTTCACAAGCGATTTCCCTCTCTCCCTCAAAATGCACTCCTTACAATCTACAAAGCTCGATCCAAACGTATGCGCCTGCTTATGAAGAATAATATCCCTGTTGATATTCGTTGATTAATCGAAGCCAAAGTACGGTTAGCAGGAGAATTACCTCCTAAATTTATTGCCTACATGCCAGGTTGTGGGAAAGGAAATTATGCAAGAAAACGAAGAGCTGCATGGCTTCCAGTTGCTTGTCATAATGTGCCAGAATGTAATGCTTTAAACAACCATGCATTCTTTAGGAATGATATCCGACAATAGAAAAGATAAGATTAAATTCATTAGGGATGGCTTGAATAAGGAGTCATTAGATGATATTCTTTTATCTCTTGAAACGCATCCCAGAGGATACATACAGCGTGCAATTTTTCAGTTGTGGCCATTATTCCAGAAAGAACGTGCACGATACAATCTTGGGAATCTGACTATAAACGACCCTGTTTGCCAGTTTATAAGAAAACTGGATAGGAAGCCTATCATCGACCCATAGAAGGCGTTCAAGCCGTTTCTGGACGTAAAACCAGAGGAAGATGTGAGCCACAATCACAACTACCAATATATATCTTTTTCATTTACTGTTCTTTATCATCTGTGTTATTATTGCTATGATTTTATCTTTACTTACTGTTTGTTTACTATTTACTTTTGACTTTTCAAGCATAACCATCACACATCATCTGACAGATGCACCACCCAATTTACAACTGTGTATCATTATGTCTGTCATCAAGCTCTTTAAATACAAGTTTATTTTGTTAACCACTCACAAATTATTTTTGAGAATTGTTTCAATGGCAGCAACTTCGAGTAAACAATTCAAAAATGTTTGTGTGCTTTCTGGTTCTCATTATGGAAAATACAAAGAGTTTGTTCAAGAAGCTGTAAATCTTGGTCGAGTACTAGCAGAGAGAAAGATACACCTGGTCTATGGAGGAGGTGACAGAGAGTTATCAAGACTTGTTTCAGAAGCTGCCTTCACCAGAGGAATCCAAGTGCTTAGTATCATCCTGAAGGCACTGAAACCTCTAGAATATTTGTTCGATGCACCAATTGGAGAAGAGCTAGTTGTCTCAAGTATGCAAGAAAGAATAACTGAAATGTTAGATCATACCGACGCCTTCATTTTCTTACCAGGGATCTTGCAACTTTGGAGGCGCTGATTACATTTGCATCTTGGGCACATTTGAACATTCATCAGAAACCCATCAGTTTATTAAATGTTAATAACTTTTATGATGGCTTGATAGCATTTCTTAACCATGCAATAAAAAATCATCTCATTCCTGTCACAGTGAAGCAGCTCTTTATTTGCGCCCCTACTGCTAATAAGTTACTTGATCTTTTACAAGCTCACAGACCAGAGCCAGATCCTAGGACCTCAGCATTGGATTGGTCAACTAATGATGGTAGCAGTAGCAGTAGTAAGAAGTGCAAATTAGATTTAACCCTCCGTTTATAAATATTTTCTTGTGTCATAGTATTCAGGTAAAGTCTTCTAAACTCTACTTCTTTCCTTTTCAGACATTGAGGACAATGTCTCTTTCTGGTTGGGGGGTAGGGAATAGTTGACAATTGTGGAATAAAAAGTGTGTTTTGTAGTCTCTAACCTTTTCTAAATTTTTAAGTCGAAGATGGCCGAATATGGAGTGTAGTTACTCTAGAAACCCATCTTCTTAGTCTTGATATAAAAAAAATTTTAAAAGATTAAAAAAAAATTCAAGGCATTTTGTGTGATCTTTTGACATTGGACGATGTGGTGACTTTTGAATTTTAGTATTTGTATTATCTTTGGCTTTGATTTATGTTACACCATGTTTGCCATTTTGCATATTGATGCTGGTGACTTGTGTGAATTGAGAGATTTGATGAGTGAAATTGATTGAGTTATTTGAAGGAATGCGCATGTCATAGTAAATATCAAGTGAGTTTTTGAGCCTATAATTTTTCTTGGAGAGTAACCATTTTTCATACCTTAATATTTTATACATGATCTCTACTTTTCTCTCTTAAGTCAACCAATTAAAAAAAAAAAAGAGAAAAATTTTGTGTTGCCACATCTAAAAGTCTATTAGACTAGTAGATATGGAAGGCTACTTAGTACCCTAAAAAATGATGGAAAGGCCCCCTCTTTGATCCGTTTGAGCCTTTTCTAGCTATCCCTATTGTGAAATATCCATAGTTACCCCTTTTAGCCTTAACAATAAATAAATAAATAAATGTTTGTTAACCATAAATCCTGTCCCATTCCAATTTGGAATATTACCCTATATTTTACATTTTTCGTTACCTATTTATGTTTGAGAAAAATATGAAAAAATTTTCTTCTCTTCTTAAGACAAGTGGTGCACTATTCAAAAAAAATATCATATGTATGAAATGATAATTAAAAAAAAAGAGAGAGAAAAAAAAAGAGAAGAAAGTAAATAAATAAAAGCACCTTACAATTTTCAAAAGACCCCTATTTTTCTCAAACATATATTTTGTTCTTCCAACTATCTCTTCTGTATTACTCATTTCCCTAACCTACGTTATACCCTAATAAAAGTCCTTCTTGATTTTAAGGGACTAGAGTCTGAAGTAGAAGCTAGTAATATGGGCAAAAAGATGTGGTGATACATACATAAAAAAAAAAAAAAAAGATTCATACAAATAATATTGGTTTGACTGATACTTCGCTTAACTTGAGATCATATTCTTTCTTAGCTATAAACACTATTCTTTTATCTTGGTGAGTGTGTGTGATATTGCTTTCTTTCAATCCATCATTCCTTGAAATAATTGTTTTTATTGATTTTGAGAGTGTCATTCTTACCGGAGATATTTTGAGATTTGGCATGTCATTCTGAAAAGTGGCTTAATTAGTGTAGCTCTGATAATCGATCGCTTTGCATAAGTTTACCTGACTCATTTGTGTGACTGGTTGATGTAGGAGTAATATTTTCAAAATTGGAGATAATGCTTATACTTTTATTTGATTGTTGTCATTATTCTAATTAAATAGTAAACATAAATGCCCAAAAAAAAAAATGAGACTTTAATTTTTTTATTATCATCGCTTAGTTTGCTAGGGACTAGCAATAAGCTGGTTGGGGGGTGTGTTGAGTACTGAGAAATGCATATTTAAAAAGGATAGAATTATCATTTTGTGATCTAAATTTCACTAATATTTATATTTTAATTTATTTATGTTCTTTAAACTTTAATTGTATGTGTCTTGTTCTAATTTGAGTGTTTTGTGTATTTTATGGGTATTTTGTCTATTTCATGATGAACGAGAGGTCGGACAACAAAACGGATGACGTATTTGGGCTGAGAATAGTTGAAAACCTTAGGGAAGGACATCAAGGCCAAAACCGTATATGTGAACAGTGCCGTATACATGAACAAAACCATACACGTGAACAATACCATATATGTGAACAGTGTCGTAATTCTAGAATCTTGGTGGGGTCCACCTGAGGCGGTGTTGACCGATGACGTGTCATCATCTTATTCGATCGAAAAATGCTGATGTAGCTTTGATCAGATGATGTGGCATTGACTGATGACGTGGCGTTTCATTATTGAACTAAAAGGTTGACTTTGTGTTGACTGGCGACGTGGCAGCATATTAGCGAACCGAAAAGTGTGCGTACGATACATGCACATACACGGAATGACAGCCTTGATAATGTGTTCAATCCAATTAAAGCTTGCCACGTGGCACAATCCTGAGCGTCCAAATTGCTTTTATCCGATGGTCATGATTTACTCAGTGTATCTATAAGTAGGGGACTACCCTCCCTAATTTGGCGTCCCTGAATTCATCTTTGAGCTCTAATTTCTGTAATTCCCTCTCTATACTGTATTTTCTACGTATTTTAATAAAATTTCTATTTTACCCGTAGTTCAAAAATGAGTAGCTAATTTATTTTGAAGCTTGGGTTAGAGGTGAAGCCTTAACATGATCCATTGGCATAATTTGGTAAGTTTACTTTATCTTTCTCTGATTTATTTAGGTTGTTTTGACTTATCGTTGACAGATAGTAATAATTTTGTATAGATTTTGCACTGGTATACCAGCTCCCTAGTGCAAGATTATTACTGTTTGGTAGGATGAGCACTTTACACTTTATTAGTTAGAGAAAAACCTTCTCTCTAGTATTAGTGGTCCATCTTAACTCAGTGCTGACAGAGAATAAGTCAGAGTTATTTAGTGAACAGTCTTGCCACATTGTCGACAGTAGAATTATTACCATTTGGCACAGTGTGTACTTGATACCCATTTAACATTAGATTAATTCCCCTGGCACAATGAGCACTTGATATCTTATTTGTTAAAGATAGACCTACGAGGAGTGGAAATACCCCCCTCATAGATTAATTGGAACTTAATGAGGAATATTAAGCCCATGGTGAAATGTTAAGTGTGAATCTAAAGACTCAAGCACTTATTTTATATTGTTTCATCTTTAATTTTTTTCAAGCTATCTTTTTAATTTAAATCCTGCCCAAAAAATCACATCCTACCAATCCACATATAAACTCAGAAGATTAACCCTACACACGATTAAATCTACCTCCTCGTGGGATCGACACTCGTCACCATAAATCTATACTACAATAGATTCGTGCACTTGCGAGTACAACAAAATTTACACAACAATGACAGTTTGCTTGCCAGCAGCGATATAGGTTTATTGTACGACAATAAGAGATTTCTAGTCAAGAATTTTGAGATGAAAGATCTTGGTGATGTCTCTTTTATACTCGGCATATAGATACACCATGATTGCTCTAAGGATATTCTTGGATTATCACAAAAAAAATTATATCGAAACAGTTGTCAAGAGATATAGCATGCAAGATTACAAATCAGGTGATACGTCTGTGGCTAAAAGAGACAAATTGAGTCTTAATCAATGGCCCGATAATGATTTTGAGGAAAAGAAAATACAGAAGATTCCCTATGCGTCAGCAGTAGGAAGTCTGATGTATGCTCATGTTTGTACGCGACCGGATATTGCGTACATTACAGGGATGTTGGGAAGATATTTAAGTAATCTATGAGTAGACCATTGAGAAGCAGTCAAACGAGTTTTGTGGTACTTACAGAGAACAAAAGACTACATGCTTACATATCAGAGATCATATCAGCTTAAGATTGTTGGGTATACTAACTCTGATTTTGCTGGATGCCAAGATAGTATGAAATTCACTTCCGGTTACATCTATCTGCTAGCTAAGGGTGCTGTCTCCTGAAAGAGTGCTAAACAGTCTCTTATAGTCTCTTCCACTATGGCAGCAGAGTTCATAGCATGTTATGAAGCTTCCAATCACAAAATATGGCTATGGAATTTTGTCACAGTGCGTATAGTAGATGGTATTGATAGACCACTCAGATTATTTTGTGACAATAAGTCAGCAGTGCTGTATTCTAATATCAACATGAGCTCGATGAAGTTGAAGTACATAGACATCAAGTTCCTAGTTGTTAAAGAAATAGTTCAGAGTGGACAGTTGTCTATAAAGCAAATCGGCACAAACTCCATGATTGCGGATTCGCTCACTAAAGGACTACCACCTAAAACGTTCCATGAGCATGTTGCTCATATGGGTGTCATGTCATTAAAGAATATTCAGTTTTAGTGGGAGTTTAAATTTTAGATGCTCTTATATTATAGACATTTTCAGTTATTTCGGTTTATGGATATTTAAGGTTATTTTCTGTAGAAATAAAGTTTTGGCTTATTCACACTCTGATTTTAGTATGGTTTGATCTCACTAAGGGTTCAGGTGGACCAGTTGGAAATATGCATGTTTAGATCACATTGCATGAAATTTCCATGCTACACTTCCACATCATGATTCATGTCATTTAGTTGTATTGGCATAGTGACCATTGATGGGTCGAGTGACGATAGTTATAACAAAGGCCGCTTTGATACTATGTTGGTATGATTGATGGACCAGATTGATTATAGATATATTTTGGCAGTGACGGTAAAGTTGAGCTCATACGGTTATTTTTGTAAAGTATAATTATAAGGTTACACTTATAGCCCAAGTGGGAGATTGTCGGATTTTTAATCCAGTATTGTTGGATCTTTAATCCAACGTTGGGCTTATATGTAAATAATTATGTATTATGGATTGTCAAATAAGGTTAAGACCGATTAAAAGTGGTCTATTTAGGTTTTCGGTATTATGGGTTTTAATGTATCTAATACGATGTGGGTCTTTAATGTGTACATAATGGTATTCTAATTCTATAATGGGCAGAATTAAGAATACTTAATGCTAACAAGAAAAAATTGTCTATATAAGTGGTCATGGTCCTCAGGTCACACATATCTTTCTATTCTCTACTGACATCCCATCATTAGAGAGAGAGCAATGAGAAACTTAAGCGATTCTCTAGGAGAACGTGTTGATTTGGAAAGCCAACCACACAACCCTAGAGAGGAATTCAGCATTATGGATTTAGGTACGCTTCTGCATAATTTATTATTGGTTCTTGGTGATACAGCATGAATGTTCCTGAGTTATAGATGATGGTTTTCACCAAAAGTTTTTTGTCACAACAACAACAACAATAACAACAACAACAACAATAATAATAATAATAATGATAATGATAATGATAATGATATTATGATGATGATGATGATGATGATGATGGGGGACTCGTTTAATGCAAACCAGTTTGGTAAAACATGAATTCTACCCAAACATGCACAACATCACAACTCGACCCAACAGCCTACACAATAAACAATCATGCAACAAGATTTTGGGTGAATGTTGCTGTGAGATGAGGACTCAAGGTTAAGGCCCACATAGAGGATCAGAATTTTGGCGAGATGTCAATAAGATTGCGATTTTCACCACTAATTTTATTATTTCTGTTATCCCTAAACGGCAGCGTTTGAACCGAGTAAAAATAAAATTTGATGAATGAGTTTTCATGTAGGTTGTTTTTTCATCGCCTAAATGAAACCTAATTCTTTAAAATTATTTTAATATATAATTAACTCATTAACTCGATAATACGACATTAGTCATTTATAAATAATTAGCAATACAATCTTTTTATCAATTATAAAAATACATTATAGTAAATTTATTTTAATTTAATTAAAAATGTAACTACATTCAAAAAGTTTAAAAAAAAATTACCATCATGATTAAAATGTGCAAATCACAGATTCTTTTAAATTAACTAGTTACAATATCACTGTAATCATTTAAATTTAGTGATGGTGGTAGTCATAGTAACAATAATAGCAATAGTTACGTTGTTAAAAAACTTATTACAATAAAAAATAACGTCATATATAAACCACATGTACTTTCTCATAGTAAAACGTCTAATATTGATAATAAGTATCATAACTTAAACTTAGGTTAGTTTCATCAAATTAATATTGGTTAATAGTGATGGTCATTAACAATATAAAAAAATAATGTTATAACATCACTAATCACAATATCACTAATAGCAATAGATAAAAAATTAACCATGTATATGTAAGTGTCCATTAGAAGTATTTACAAGAATTGCTGTAACTTTAAAATAGTGAATAGATGTAACTATAAAATTAATGCAACACAAAATAACAAAAAAAATAACTAATTCCACATAAGTTTTTATGAATTAATTTACATAAAGAGATTGTTCATGAATATTATTTAAAATATTTATCTAATTTATAAATATTTTTTTAGAGGCACACATATAACATATTAATTAGCCACTAATGATAATGATGATGATGATGATTTATAAGTAATTATAATGTTTAGTATTATCAACTAGATAATTTTTTTATTATTATCCAACAGGTGGGGCTATTTGAAGCCACTAAACTCCTCCCTGCATCCTATTTTGAATTAAAAATTTTATTATCAAAATATAATTTGATCAATTACTATTTGACCTTATTCTCTCTCTCTCTCTCTCTCTATGTGTATCCTTCCCTTATTAAAGTTTATTAGATATATGAAGTAAATATTGCATTTAACAAATAAAATTATTCAAAAATTAACAAATTCAACCAAATCGTAATCTAAGGAAAATAAAAAGATCAATACCCATCATATGAAAATCAAAAATAGAAATTCTCGTAATACTTTAAATCTATTAGAATTTTGTTGATCAAATCTCATAAGCACTAACTCTAAATGATAATGATAGATAAAATGTTATAATGTTATAGTGAAAACTAAGAGAGAGATAAAGTTAATTTAGTAAAAAAGAATAAAAAAAAATTAAAAGAGAGAGACACTAGCATAGGTTTTGACCATTGTTACAAGAGAGAGAGAAAGTAGTTAATCAAGGGTAATTTTGTGATTTTTGGGAATTAGCGAATTAAAGAAACAAGTCATAATTTGATAATTATTTAGTGAAAAAATGGGTGTTGAAAGGAATTTAGGATATTCAAATAGCCCCACTCATGTCCAACAGTTGAATGTAAACTATCCTCATGTTACTAGGTAGAGGTTTGAGTTACTCTATTTGTATTATGAGATTGATTGCTTGTAAATATTTAAAAATAAATCTGATCGTTATGGTTATAAATATTTAGATTGCACTGCACTATCAAAGAGTTGATAAAAATATACCAAAAATTTTTCATGCAAAATATCATTAAATGCATAATGTACTAATAAAAATAATTTAATTAAGTTATAATCTTAAAAGATAATATAATTAATTTATAATTAATTTTGAACTTATATTTAAATATTATTCTCATTAGTATAAAATTAAAGTCTCACATTTCAAGTATATTTTCATGTTATTAAAAAAATTGAAAAATATATTTTCATGTAAAGTAAAGGAATTCTTTTGTAGTTTTCTAGTTTGAATTGATTAGTTTGATAATTACTTAAAATGAGGCAGCTATTGTTGGGATTATGTGCTCTTTAAAGCATACTGATTTATTTATTTTCTAAGTAACAAGATATCTGAGATATTTTCAGATATCTTAATTGCATAAATATTTTTAATAAGGTTCGTTCAATCATATTATATGTATTTTATGTGATCATCTTGTGGATTCATAGAAGACGTAAATATAAGTTATTTTATAATTAAATAAATTGAGTTCATAGTTGATGAATAGATTTCGACTGTAGTAAATTCATTGAATAGTTTATCTTAATCATTTATAAATTTACTAATGTAGTTTAACTACATTGAACTAGATCATATATGAGATTTAATTAACTTTAAAAATGATTGTCAGACTTATTAAATCTCATAGGCATTGATTTTATTGCAATCTCAATCTTGAGTTAATTATAGTTTCATGTTTGTGATTGTCATTTCATTTGAGTTACCAATGTGCACAACATACATTTGTAGTCAAGATTACCAGTTATCTTGGTAGAAGCAATTATAAGCAGTAAAATTATAGATTAACAATATGAAATTTGTACAACACATCTCTTGATGAGTTTTCGATACTTGATCATAGAATTCTCTAGCCAAAGTGTGTCAATATAGTTAGTATGCTGAAAATAATCATTTGAGAAAATCAGTAAGTGTCAAAGAGCAAGATGTAATTAAATTGATTGAACAGTTGAGATATCAATTTAATTAGTGATGTGGTACAATTGATTGTTCAGTAAAGAAATCAATCTGGCATGGGTCAAACTATTATTCGAGAATATTATTCTAGATGGCATACAATTATGAAGGCCAGTTTCAGTCTTTTAGTATAGTAGATTTGGAATTAAATAATCGAGCTAGTTTAATTACAGACCTAGTTATTGTAGCCACTATTGTATGTATCCATATAATTCTCGGGTTAACTCATTTAATAGACTGCACCACTATTGGATTAATAAGCAAGATAACTACCTATTTGGGTTAAAAGCCTAAATATAATATTTGATAAGAGACTCCATTTAATATGCTTGTGTTATTTTATAAGGTTGGCCCCTATAACAAGAACAAGTAACGCCACTTCACTTTTGGGCTTTGTCTTACTTTTAATTTAAATCAAATATTTTGATTTAATAGAATTTAAAAAAAAAAAAAAGAAGATAAATAAATAGCCTAGGGTTTCTATCAAATAGAGATATAAAGGGCTTGTTCTTTCACAGAAAATGAACACATGACCCACAATATACAGATTAAAGGAAAATGAATTTTTCTCTCTAACTTTGAGAGAAAAATTTTCTCTTGCTAGTTGCTTTTGGCAGTGATAAAGGCGCCCACACGTCAAGTGCAGATTAAATTTGAATCATAACCTGGAAGATCGTTGTCAACTAATCTTGATCTAATAGGATTGATGGTGACAAATCGTGATTTTGGAGCTTAAATTTCTTCTACGAAAAGGATAAAGGTACGATTTCTAAATTATAATAATTTTATACGTTGTATGAGAAACATAATCCTAATATTTCCGCTGAAAAACTTTATTTTTTTTTAACCAACAGCTATATCGTATTTAATTAATACCTTTAATGTTTGCCGCGCTTACCAATTAAAAAATATACTTATTATCCGAACTTTCGGTTTCAACCGTTAGATACAATTGAAGTAAAAATGTAAAATTTTGATCTTAGTTTGAGCTGTATGAAAATGTTATTGCGCATTTGGCGTTTACGATATCATCCATTAAAAATTTCAAAATTTCAGCGAAAACTCAATCCGATTGACCAAATGGATTTGAATCAGCCTCTGTTTTTTAAATGCAACGCAGATAAATGAAAAGAGGACAGAGAAATTGGTGAAGTTTGAAAAAGGGCATGATGGAACACTAGAAGAGAGAAATGGGATGAAACGAACTGTTAATTCCATCACATAATCTAACATGCGTGCATGAAGGAAAGTGAGAAAAATGGATCCCACCTGTAAGTTTAAAGTGAGAAAAATGGATCCCTCCTGTAAGTGCCAATCATCGTTTGTCAACAGTAAAGCGATCTCAGCAATCTAACGTTCAGTTGAGATTAAAAGTTCCAATAATAAGCCTATTTAAAGTTTTTGTTGCAATTCATTTCTAATTGACGAATGTACGTATAAAATAATTATCAAAATCAATATTCACAAGCAATCAAAATGGGTGGTAGTGGTAGTGGTAGTGTGACTTATATTTAGAATCTCATGGTTGTGGCAATATAATTCGACTTAAGACATGGTTAAACAAAGCAATCACTGTTATAATCATATTCAAAGTGCTTATTGCAATTCATTTCTAATTGACGAATGTAGTATAGAATGATTATCAAAATCAGTATTCATAAGCAATCAAAATGGGTGGTAGTTGCAGCGTGACTTATATCTAGAATCAAAATGGGTTTATGGTTGTGACAATATAATTCGAATTAAGACATGGCGAAAAACAAAAAAAAGGCAATCGCTGTTATAATCATATTCTAAGTGTTTATTGAAATTCATTTCTAATTGATGAATGTACGTAAACAATGATTATCGAAATCAGTATTCACAATCAATCAAAACGGGTGGTAGTGGTAATGTGACTTTTATCTAGAATCAAAATGGGTTCACGGTTTTTTTTTTTTTTAATAAAACCACCCAAAGGTTGGGGGTTAGACGGAACCCCCTTACCTGTAGATTATTTAACTCAAAATAAATTTACATATGGAGGGGGACATAGACCAAAACTTCTAAGCAAATGAATAAAAACAACCAATAAATGGAAAAAGAACAAAACAAAACCAGAGCAACGAAGAAGTAAAAGATAATTAATTAATGTAAACGCCCAGAAAACCGCTTACGATACTTACGACCAGTGACTAATTTGAAACATTTCCTAGAACTAGAGGAATGTGGGCCAGCAACACTAAAGTCAGGATCAAGATCACGCCCCCCTATACCCTCAGGCTCAGACACAAAATAATCATTAACTACAGGATTTTCATCGAAGCTAAGCTCCTCATCAGATTGAACGGAGATATCTATAGAATGGGAATTAAAATCCACAATCATGGAGCGAATATTATCCACTGTAGACTTGAAAAAAGTAGAGCACGTGGAAACCCTCAAAGCACCATGGTCATCCAAAATAGGAGAGTTAGCAACCTGAACACATCCATCAGCATCTCTTTGTAAATGATCATCCATAGGCAGCGGGCAACTAGCTAGACCACTCGAGGCGGCACCAACAACATCAACAGGCAGCAGTTGGCTATCCGGAACACCTGGAGGCCGAATCTGCTCACCTATAGAAACTCTCAACCCAAAATCAACAGGAACAACATCAGTAGGCACCGAAACAGGGGGAACCAAAATAGATTCCGAGCTCTGACCCTGATCCCGCTGTAAAGCAGGCATCTGAGGCTGGTGATCAGTAACAACAACATATTGGGGAGCACGGGTCTCCCGAGACTGAGCTGCAGGTTTTGAGACTAGCAATTTGCCCTTATCTTAAGGTGCGGTACCCGTGGCCTCACCAACAGGCTGAACAGGCTTACGAAGCTTGGGATTAGCAACGTAACAGGAAGCGGCAGAATGACCAAGATGCCTACACGAGGAACAATATGCAGGGACCCGCTCAAAAACTACATCTTGCTAGAAACCAGAATCCCCCTCACCAATCCAAATACGGGGCAACAATGGTCTCGAAACATCATACTTAACAAGTACCCTAGCCACCGAAGGCCGATTAACCGAGGCCGTGGCATGGTCAACACGCAACGGAGTACCAATAGCAACAGCAATAGAAAATAGAGTAGACTTACAATGAATAAAATGGACAGGCAAGCACGGCAATGATACCCAAACCAGCACAATGGGAGATTCCACGGAACAGCGAAAATCAGTGCTCCACTTAAAATGGGTTCATGGTTATGACAGTATAATTAGACATGGAAAAGAGAGCAATCACTTTTATAATCATATTGAAAGTGTTTATTGCAATTCATTTCTAACTGACGAATGTTACGTATAAAATGATCATCAAAGCAAGCGAATCAGTACTATTCATGAGCAATCTTCATAAAAAAGCAGTATTGATAATTATCTGGCTCTTTAATGGCTTCATCATCTGCCAATGCTTTTGCACCAGAAAATGAGACGTTACCACCTGGTGTGATCTTTGAGCCAAATGATCAACAACTTGTTGAATACCTCATGAAGAAAGTTTCAGGCCATACTCATGCAGAGCGTTTTCACTTCATCAGAGACATCGATATCAATAAGCATGAACCTTCAGAGCTCTCAAGTAAGTAGCTAGAGCTATACATTTTTTTTCTTTTGGTATTTTGTTTTCTGATGAAGACTTTACCTATGCACAGACTTTGCTCAATACTCTGGTCACAAGAATATGTACTTCTTCACACCCGTGCACCAAAAAGGAAAGAATGCTGAGAGACAAGTCCCAGGTGGATTTTGGAAGAAAACTGGGAAGACTGATTATTTCGAAGGTGAAGATGGAAAGCAGATTGCTAAAAAGACATCGCTGGCTTATTACAAGAAGGATCCAACATCTGAATCTGCAGTGAAGGGTCAATGGCTAATGACAGAGTATATGACTCTTGAGAGTGTCAAGATGGTGGGTTGATTATGTGGACCATATATAATTATGTGGACCATATAATTATATGTGTCCTATTATATGACTATAACTTGTCTGATGTACGATTATAATTAATTTGTATTCTACTGCAGTTAATTCCAAGGAAGCTCTGCGTTATCTACCCCACGCCTCGTATGCAAAAGGAAAATTGAAAGCAGAAAGACTATCTGCAACGATGACGACATCAAGGACGAAGAGAGTAAACCCCAAAACAAAAACAAAAAAAACAAAGGAAAAAAACATCCTCGTATCTTTTTTAACTCATGGCATTAATTCGTCATAGATTAGAGATGTCAATTCCTTTCTATCGTATCAGTGATAGACTTCTTATGCTATTACTTCGGATTTCTGAAGTGCCAAATTTGATTGAAGTTCGATTTGTGTCGACGTTTGTAATGGATCACGATTCTCTTCTGATCTGATAATGTATTAAGCAAATAACTCAACTGTTGATTGATAGTTAATAAATAAAAAAATAAAAAAGTTAAATCTTGCCTATACACAACTACTAAAATATATAAAGTAGAAGATTTTTAAAAGTTCAGTAAAGTTCGGATCATGAGATGATCAAATTTCATTTGTAATCTCTCCATTTTGATAATTGACCTGTCTCGCTTTTGTCTTTTATTCATATATTAGTTATAGTTTTCTATCTTAAGACTAATTGATTAGCTTTGTTGATCAGAAATTTTTACAAGCCAAAAAAGAATAAAAAAATTGTTCACTAATTTAATACAAGTACAAAAAGAATTTGGGTGACTAAAAGTTAACCAAAGTTGCGAGCCAGCAGCCAAGCCAGTCTCTTTCTACTACGTTACATTCTACATATCGCCTTCCAAGTTCCAAGTCATATTCCTTTCCAAATTCGTGTTAAAATGTTCTCTACAAGTAGTTAGCTAATAATTATAATTAGCCTAATCAATTTCATACATTTCTCTTTTGCTAATTCATATATACTAGTTTGAAGTACAATTCAACCAATTGCTTCTAACGAAGCACAAGTTAACAACTCTAAAAACTAGTTAATCAACTACTAAACAACAGCCATAACTGAATACAAGTGATTCAGAACTGACAAAAAGTCAAGCCAAAAGAGACAAAGCATTAGCAAAATGGAAACAGTATCTAAATATACATTAAAATTTCGATAAATAAATATTCGATAAATTAATAATCTTGATTAAATAATAAAATCCTGGGGTCCCAACTTGGGCAAACGTACTAAATTTCCCTAAATACATAACATAATAATTTTTTTTGAAAAGGACAAATACATCCCTAAGGTTTAGGAAAATAATCATGCAGACCTCTAAGTTTTTTATAAGAGACACCAAGACTTCTTTTTAACTATAATACATTTTCTAAATGACAATTAAAAAATTGACTTTAAAACTTTTTTAATAAATAAAAATATAATTTAAATAGTTTAATTAGTCTAATAGACTAATAATATTGTAATATTTTTAATATATAAAATAGTTTTACAATTTAAATTATTGTATTTATTTTAGTAACATTTGTATTTTGTTATAAAAATTTTAAATAAATCTTTTGGTTAAATAGATTTTAGAATTAATAAAATATATCTCATGTATCAATGATATTAAAATTATTTTATATAATATTGAAAATAATTTAATTTTTACCTATTTATTTCAATATTATTTTTTAATTATTTTAAAATTTAGTTTAATATGATATAAGATTGTTGAGTATTAAAATATTTTTATAATATTAATATTATTTTGAATATATATATATGCCACATTGATATAGTATTATTTTTCTATTTATTATAAAGCACTAGAGCCAATTTAGATATTACTGTCAAAAGAAGGTCTTGGTCCCTTATTGAAAACTTAGGGTCTATATGATCATTTCTCCAAACCTTAGGGCATAGGAGTTCTTTTTCTTTCTTTAATTCTCTAGGATCCATTTAAATAAAATTGTTAGTTAATCAAATACAAATAATAATAATAATAATAATAATAATAATAATAATAATAATAATAATAATAATAATAATAATAATAATAATAATAATAATAATAATAATAATAATAATAATAATATAAATTCATAACATTAAGGATTTTTTTATTACAATTTAAATTATCTAAATTCAATGCTTTGTAAAATATGCATCTAATTTTTTTTCTTTGTTGCTAAATTAAACTCAACCCCATCCTTAATTTTTTGCGGAGCATGCATTACATTTAATATATTTTTCTCATATTGTAAAAGGCCTCTTTTGAAACATTTGGTAAACAAAACTATTATATGTATTATGATCGTCATCAATAGAGGTATCCATTACCATTTGAATAATCCTATCCTTGGAGGATATACTGTTAATTTGAGAATACATGATTTATGCTTTTTTATAAGTAAGTATGTACATGTACGAACAAAACTCTTCTTGAAATAAAAAAAAAAATCTTTCTAAATTAATAAATATTCATTTATCAATAAATTAATAAATTATTTGTTTATTAATAAATAAATAACTTTGTTAAGATAATATTTTTTTAGTCCCAAAAATATTATTTTATAGAGGCTTTATGTTAGTTATTAGACTTAGCGCCTATTTGGTATAACCTATCTAATGGTCATAAATAAATGCTTATTTAATTCATATAACCTCTTATCAAAATTTTTATTTTGTTTGGTTGTTTTTTGGTAGAACTTTTGAAAACTTACCTTACTAGCAAAGGCTAAAACTATAGACTTTAAGGAGGAGAGGTTGAAAAAAATAATTTTAATATTAAAATATCTAAAATATCATTTACTTATTTGACAGTCTTATTTCACTTTTTATAACTTTGAAAAACTTGTTTCTTAAAGAATTTCATAATTTTTAATAAAAACTTTCACTGACAACCAAACAATTAAATTTTTTTGGATAAATCTTTATTTTTAAAAACTCTACTTAAGTAAGTTCTATTTGAACTGTTATACTAACCGGAGCCTTAATATATGGAAACAATAAAACTAAAGCTAGTTAAAAGAAAGATCTTTACTGACACCAATATTGGCAATTGAAAAAAAGAAATATGAAACACAAAGTTCCAGGTTTGGTGCTTGAAGGACTTATTGTTCTTCTCTAGAAAACCAAATGCTAGCAATTGTAGACGTAAAAGATAATCTGGCTATCACCGTGATAATGTATACATTTATATTGCGTTTATTTCCTAGATTAAGGAATCGGAATCAGAATGGGAATGATTGATGGTATTTACTTTCTAAAATAGAGGTGGGAATGGGGATGCAACATGTGAGACCCACATGTTTTGGGATTCTGAAATGGGAACTTGAATCCTATAGAAGGGGTAAGGAATAAAGTTTTTGTTCCTTGAACTGCCCATTTTACCTCCACTCAAATTTTATAATTTCATTTTTTTTCTTAAATAAAATATTATTATATTATTGTTATTGTTATTATTCTTATTTTTGTTGTTGTTGTCGTCGTTGTTGTTGTTTTTAATAATAATTATTATTATTATTATTAAACAATTAATTAATTAATGGTCATAATAATTATTATTATTATTCTTATTATTTTAACAATAATAATAGTACTATTAATTAATGAAAATAAAATCAATAATAATATTAATAATTTTAAAATATTAATATTATTATTAATTAATGATGACAACGACCATAACGACAGCGGCAACAACAACAACGACAACAATAATGACATCAATATTAATTAATTAATAATAATAGTAATAATAATTTTTAAAATAATTATAATCATTATTATTATTGTTAAAATAATAAAATTATTATTATTATTATTATTATTATTATTATTATTATTATTATTATTATTATTATTATTATTATTATTATTATTATTATTATTATTATTATTATTATTATTATTATTATTATTATTATTATTATTATTATTATTATTATTATTGAAATAAACAATAGCAATAATCAACTAATGTTATTTTAGTAACTTGTAACAATCTATTCTAATTCCAAGATAAAGAAAACACATCAATGACAATACAGCTCATTCTGATTCTGATTCTGATTCTGATTCATACAGCTAAAGTAAATATTTATTTTTATTCCTATTCTTCGTTCCGATTATCATTTAGTAAACACAACAATACAATTAAAGAGAAAAACTTGTATACTAAAGTGGTGAGCCTATCCAATGCCGAGGGTCCTATTTTGGGATTCAATAAATTTTACATTTAAAAGTTTAGTAGCACTAATTGTGAGTCTCACCATTTTACCGCATGACGAGCAGTATTGAAGTGGTGAGCCTATCTTATACAAGTTTCTCTCTACAATTGAAGGGGCAACCATTTGAAAGCTTATTGCCACTGGGCTGGCCATTCTTTAAGTAATTAAGGCCAGACAGTCTTTGGGCTCATGTGTCATAACTCAATCCAGACTTGGCAAGATATTGTCCGCTTTGGGCCTTAACAAGGCCCGCACGATTTTATTTATAGGGCGCCCATATACCCTAAAACGTGTCTTGCCAATTAAAGTGTGAATCACCCTCATAAACCCAACATCTCTCCCGTGCTTTTCCGATGTGGGATTTGCCTAGGGTGTTACATCATGGTTCGTGGTTGGCTAGTTGGCTCTATGTCTTCGAGCTTTGACAAGATTGGCTCTTGTCTTTGAACTTCTTTCAAATTGGGATTTTATGTGGTCCGAGGGACAAATGTTGAAATTTCAAGTCTCGACAAGTGAAATCTTCAAAACTTTTATAATTGAACAAGATCAAAGAAAAACATAATCAACAACAAACCCATAACAAAAAACAAGAAAATGAAGAACACAGTTGCTAGACACCATCTTGTAAGGAAAAATCCACTTTTTTTTATTGATCAAAACACTTGTGATACAAATCAGATCTACAGAAGAGATTACATTGAACACATAAAAGTAAATTCTAGGCCAAATGAATAACAAACAAAGAAGGGGCAGTTAATTCACTCTGTTTTATATTGATATTTCTGGAAAAAGCTTAATGTAACGGGCCGCTCAAATAACCTGCAAACAGAGATTAAATTGGTGCGCACAAATATGCTCAGTAAAAGTTCGCCTAACAACAGGATGTACTCAGCAGTGTGGTACGCTTCGCACAACAATGGGTTGCGCTTAGAACAGAGGTTTGCTTAGTACACGGAAGGGTTATGTTTAGAAAGGAGTGCACTCAACACCACAGCGAGATGCCCTCAGTAGTAGAGTTTTCTTAGTGCTGGGCCACCTCACACAACTAGTCAGTCATGGTGCGCTCAGCGATCTACCTAGCATGGCCCAAAATCTAGAACTCTCTACAATTAAACATGGGCTAGAGTTTTCTAGAATTAAGCATTTAAGCCCTACAAAATATTTATGCAAGCTACTAGGAAGGTTCAAGAACTAGGCATTCAAATCTATAAATACCCCAAGGCACTTGCCATTTTTGCACACCACACCAATCACACACACACCCACCAACACACACAAGCTCTCAAGCTCTCTTATAAAAAGCTCTCTTATAAATTACTCTTTTGTGAGTAATAAAATTATATTTGGCCATATTGCTCTTACTTCTCTCTAACATTTGTCGCAAGCTTTCTTGCCTAGCTAGTTTGAGCAGTGTTTTAAGCTTACTTAGTGACTTATGTGCTAGAAGTTGTCTAAGTGTCGTACTTGCTGCGCTCTAAACTCATCCCGTGACATTAAGGTTGTAATGACTTTTGCCATGTCAACGTTATATATTACTAAAACCTCTTGAACTGAAATCAATCTACACAGTAGCCCCATAACTTCTTCAATTTTGCATTGAGGTCCAAAAACAGAAATGCTTTAATCTTCACAACAACATAATATAATCATTCTTATGATCCATTCGAATATTTTTATCGTTAAATGAAGGGTATATGACTATAAATAAAGGGAGCAAAAAACGGGCTTTGCTATAAAAGTAATGGTACAAATCCTGGATTGTATCCGAAAATTCATCATCTCTAAGTGAATTTAGTATATAATTTTACTATTTACATAACAAATGTCAAATCATACTTCACGTAATTTGAGATTTAATTTCAAATTTAATTATCACTCCAATTTATATTATTTTTTATTTAGTCTTAAGGGTTTAACTGAATAGTTTTCAAATAATTTTATTTCGCTCACCATTCGAATTTGAATCCTAAAGATGCAAAGAATTAAAAATTAATTTGAACTTTGTCCACCCCTATATCTTAAAAATTGAAAAATGCTTTTATTTGACTTAATGGAAATGTTGAGACGTGTTGATAATTTGACTGTAATTGGTGGCCAGTGGTAGTTAAAACTCATGTTAAGTAATATTTTGACACGGGCTTGATAAGTCCTTTATAAGGGCAAAGTGTCTATCCCATTTTGTTCCATTGTCCTATGACAAGTTTATTAAATGAACTTTTAGCTCTTGCCAAAGAGAAATTTTGGAACACAGGTTGTGTGGAGCAATTCTGTAGTGCATCAAAGGTAGTACAATTAATTGATGCATGTATGACATATGTTATTAAATTTAATATGACCATCATTTGTATAGTGATATTTCAAAATAAAAGTATACATGTCATAATATCATTTACTTATTGTATGACTGACATTAAAGTTGGTAAAATTGGTTATCAGGTCGTATTTGTTCATGTCAGCTTTGTGTCGTGTTAAATTTAGGTCGACACGACCCATTTAATAATCGTGTCAAGTATTGAGACCCAAACCCAACACGAAAAATAAAAAGGTTAACCAATAACCTATCTAATATCTATATATTTAACAAATGTTATATATACACACAAAAATATCACACATTTATACTATTGAAGTTTTAATTAAATATATGTAAATAATATTGTATATTGATATCATAAAATATACATATCTACTAATATTTTACACACTATACTATTAAAGTTTTAAATCTGTATAAAATTTTGTAAAAAAAACATTTTGTATATGTCTATCCTTCTAAAAAATAAAAAGAGAGAATCATGTCTAATATTTGAGTTTTAGTAACAAGAACATAGAAATTAATTTAAAATAGAAAATATAATTGAGTCATTAGTCTGGTAAATGGGTCAAGAACATTAACCCTAACCCAACACAAAAAAAAATGTGTCAATACGAACCCGGCCTATTTAATAATCGTGTCAAATTTAATGACCCATACTTATTTATTCGTATTGTGTTCGTGTCGGGTAATCGGCCGTGTCAAATTTTGCTATCTCTAATGGTACCACCGATGTATTACAAAATTCCTCAATTGTGTGATACAGGCAGCACTTTATATAGGTACAAGCCTGATTATAATTATATAAGGATTTAATTTAAATAAATCCTAATTCGATTAGGAATCGAATTGTCAATATAATTCAAATTGAAACAAATAAAATTTCAGGAGTTCGTGATCTTTCGTAAACGAGACGTAGGGTTTTGTCTTTTACATTGACAAAGAGAGGTGTCCACATTTGAGGAGATCTTGGGCAAAAATGGTGTATTTTCTCCAAGGTTCTCCTTGCGCCCGTAAAGGATTTCTCCAAGGAGCTCTTGAGACTATTTGTGAAGATAGAGATTTCCTCCGATGAGCTCTCTTAAGACATTATTGTTGCAAAGAATTTCGAATGAGCTTCTCGGACTTTGCTGCAGTGATTTGGGGTTAATGTTATTGAGTTATTTAAAACACTCTTTACGTTTACTTTCAGAATTGTTGGATCTGATTTTTTAAAAATAAAGTTATGTTTTTATTTACTTGAAATTTAAATAAATGTGTCTGCAGTAAATGAAAAATAACTGATAATAAAATAAATTTTAAAAAATTAAATATAAAAATTAAATGAGTGTTTATCCATTTTTTTATCCCCGTAGAATCTCCTTAGGCTTTATTTACTAAAAACCGCTGCTTCCTAGTAGGCCTTTCTGTTTATTACTTGTTCGGATAAAAGAAGCTTATTGGGCTTTCATGGATCCCCTGTCCATGCAAATTTTAGAAGAGTGAAACTATTGGCACCCCTTTGAAGTCCTCTTAACCACCGGCGGGCGCCCCGCACAACCCCAACTTTTTTAGTCACCACATTAATTGTATTACAATAATAATATAAATATATAATGACATTTTTAAATTCTAAAAATAAGCAACAGTAAGCCTCCTCAACAATATAAGTGTGGTGCTTATTGCTCACAAACTGCATTTAAAACAAGTTATTTTTCTCTGCTATTTTATCATCTGGGTAATATTTTCAGCAACTTTTGCAGGGAAAAAAAAGTAAAATGAGCAATGATTATTGTAAAATGAGCAGTGATTATTCATTTATTCTTGTCGCTCTTGGTCACAGGCTCTCAATCAAAAAGATACAAAGATAAAAATCAATTCTTATCCCATGACCGAGCGGTGAATTTTTGGATTGCTTGTTCTCATGGTTTAATTTCTTAAAAATTTAGCTAAGTGGTAGAACTGCTACCTTATAGGGGTTACATTCTTTTCCAATGATGGATCCATAATTGAGTGAAGACAATATTTTCTTTTTCAAAATGAGAGTAGTGTAGATGTTCCTTAAATATAGAGAGGGTTAAAATTTGGGAAAAAACTAATCCCAGTAATCATGTAATTATTGTAAATATATCAGTAAATAATCTCACATAAAATCTGGGCAAAAAGTAGTTCCAATAATTGTTTGATTATTATAAATATATCAATAAATAATTTCATATAATATGAGTTGTAATCTGAGTATTAATCTCATATAATAAAAACAATCTTTAAAAATGTTTACTTCTTGATAGGATAAAAATAATTTGGTTAGCTTGAAGCTTGTCTTCTGAATTTGAAGGAAATGATGGCAGAGCCTCAGCCTCTTGAACTACCTTGGCTGTTGTTGAGTTATTCAATAATATTTGAGAATCACTATCACTTTTATTGTCCAACCTACATGATGAAGATGAAGAATAGAAACAAGAACCTATTTAATTTGTTTGTTTGTTTATAAATAGCACAATGAATATATGCCTCGCCAATAAAAGAGGATATCAAATTCTTTTTTTTTTTTTGGGAAAAATCTATAATGCCGTAATAAAAATTATGACATCAATACTGTGACATACATAAATATTGTAAATTATAAATAAAACTAATAAATAAAAAGTAAAACCAGTAAATTCATACAAAATTATTAATTATTTAAAAAAATAACATAATTTCTATAGAATTGTAGCGAAATATATTTTATTCATTTAAAAAAAATTAATTAAACAAAGAAAGAAATTACTCAAAAAAATTAGACTGAAAACAAGCGGAATAAGTTTTATTGAATTGGTTTAATCATAAATTCTATATTTATTCTAGAATATTTATATATTTTTTTTTCTCATTTTCTATAATAATATTTATTTATTACAAAAGTTAATTAAGTGTAATTATTTATCTTGATGTGGATCAAGCCAAAACAAAATAAAAAAATGTCTTATATTACCATACACATATATGATACATCAATAAAATTAAATATAATTTTGAGTCTTATGCATACTTTATGTAGTTTTAAGCTCCTTACTTATACTTAAAAACCATTTAGGGTTGTTGTTGAGGTAGTGTAGAAATATTTAAAATAATTCCATCTTATAACAGCTTTAAAAGATATTTAAATAATATTTTTTTCAAAATCTAATTTTGAAAAAAAATTTCAGCCTTAATAAAAAATCACATGTATTTTATAAATGCAAAACTAGCATTATTCAATTTAAATAAAATAATAATAAATATATAAGGTAATAAAAATTATAATGAGTTTTTAATTTACAATTGTAACTTTTTTAGTAACTCTTATATTAATTTACATATTTTATCTTCTATTCCTAAGTTTTAGGCATAATCAACAAAATATATATTTTATTTTATACTTAGTGTTGATTTACTAGTTTTATATTTTATTTGTAAGTTTTCATTTCATTTACTAGTAATATATTAATTTACTAGTTTTATAGTAATTTACTTATTCTACTTCTTTTACAAGTCTTATGTTCTATTTTTAAAATTTATATGTTACTTTATATTTAGTATTGATTTACTATTTTTATGTTATATTCGCACAAATTTTTTCTTTGTTTACCAGTAATACATCAATTTACTAGTTTTATATTAATTTACTTATTTTACTTTCCATTTACAAGTCTTATATTCTATTTTCAAAATTTATATCTTATTTAGCACTTAATGTTGATTACTAGTTTTATGTTATATTTTTTAAGTTTTTGTTTTGTTTACCAGTAATACATCAATTTATCAGTTTTATAGTAATTTACTTGTTTTACCTTCTATTCATAAGTCTTTATTTTATTTCCAAAATTTATGTTTTTATTTTATAGTTAATATTGATTTACTAGTTTTAAGTAATATTTGTAAGTTTTTATTTTGTTTACTAGTAATACATCAATTTATTATTTTTATATTAGTTTACTTATTTTACCTTCCATTTATTGGTCTTATGTTATATTTCTAAAATTTGTATTTTATTTTGCACTTAATGTTAATTTACTAGTTTTATGTTTTATTTATGAGTTTTTTTATTTTATTTACTAGTAATATATCAATTTACCAATTTTATAGTAGTTTACTTGTTTTATTTTCTATTTTCTGGTCTTTTATTTTATTTTCAAAATTTATGTTTTATTTTACAATTAATGTTGATTTACTAGTTTTAAGTTATATTTGTAAGTTTTTGTTTTGTTTACTAGTAATACATCAATTTCTGAGTTTTTTATTAATTTATTTGTTTTACTTTCCATTGACAAATCTTATGTTTAATTTTCAAAATTTACATTTTATTTTGCATTTAACGTTGATTTACGAGTTTTGTGTTATATTTGCAAGCTTTTGTCTTGTTTACTAGTAATATATCAATTTATCAGTTTTATATTAATTTACTTGTTTTGCCTTCCATTTCCAAGTCTTATGCTCAATTTTCAAAATTTATATTTTATTTTGCACTTATTGTTGATTTACGAGTTTTACGTTAAATTTATAAGTTTTATGTTTTATTTACATAATTTATGTTTAACTATTAAATTGATGCTGTAACTTTAATTATGGCATCATAGAATGACCCTTTTTTTTTCATGTAATTTCAACTAATGAAACGACCCGCCCCGAACTACAGGGTGAGTCTGTCTGGACTCATCCAAAACTGTACTGATCATAAATTAATAAATAAGGATTCTATCGAAAATTCGGCGGAATCTCCCCTGTAAATATTATACTCCCGACCTACAAATTGTAACACAACACTTCCAAATACTTCAATAGACAACCAACTTCAATGCTCAACAGTTGCAACCATAGCACTGAATATTATCCAAGATATCTATAAAGTACCAAAATGCTATATTATAATTGATCGTACTATACATTGGTCTATTCTTAGTTTCAAAAGAATAATACACTAAAATTGTACAATCTCAAAATAATGAGCTTATCAAAATGCCCTAACATTGGTCTCGCATTAGGTCCTCGTGTTCCCAAGTAGCCTCTTCATTTGCATGGTTCTTCCACAACACTTTTACTATAGGAATGGTCTTAGAACGTAGGACTTGGTGTTTCTCTTCCAGTATCTCTGCCGGTTCCTCTTCGTAAGTCATGTCTTCCTTCAACTGAACTGGTTACGTCGATAACACATGGCTTGGGTCATATATGTACTTTCGAAGCATTGAAACATGAAACACATCATGGATTCTAGATAACTCAGGTGGTAAAGCTAGTCGATAAGCTAAAGGACCAATGCGTTCTATGATCTCATATGGCCCAATGTAGCGTGGGCTTAGCTTACCACGCTTCCCAAATCGAAGCACTCCCTTCCAAGGAGATATTCGTATAAAGACTTTATCACCAACGTTGAATTCAAGTTCCCGCCTCCGCCTGTCTGCATAGCTCTTCTGTCTATCTTGAGCCACCTTTAATCTTTCTCGAATCAATTGTATCTTTTCATTAGTATCCTGAACTAATTCTGGACCAAATAACCTTCGTTCACCCACCTCATCCCAACATATTGGAGTTCTGCATTTTCTACCATATAAAGCCTCATATGGTGTCATCTGAATACTAGCTTGATAGCTGTTGTTGTAAGCAAACTCCAGCAGAGGTAAATAATTGTCCCAACTACCTATAAACTCCATAACACAAGCTCGCAACATATCCTCCAGTGTTTGAATAGTACGTTCTGACTGACCATCAGTCTGTGGATGAAAAGTTGTACTGAAGTTCAACTTGGTGCCTAAAGCACGTTGCAAACTGGTCCATAACTTAGAAGTAAATCGGGAATCTCTATCGGAGACAATGGACACAGGTACTCCGTGAAGTCGAAAAATCTCCGCCACATACATACTTCCCAACTTATCCATCGAATAAGTGGTCTTGAATGGTAAAAAGTGAACTCATTTGGTAAGACGATCGACAACCACCTAAACATTATCATGTCCCTTCTGAGTACGTGGAAGTCCTGCTACAAAATCCATAGTGATGTGCTCCCACTTCCACTCAGGAATAGGAAGCGGCTGAGAAAACCCTGCAGGCCTCTGGTGTTCAACCTTAATCTGCTGACAGACTAAACACCGAGAAACAAATTCTGCTATCTCCCTCTTCATGCCCTGCCACCAATAATGATCCCTTAAGGTGTGGTACATCTTTGTACTACCAGGATGCATCGCATAAGCTGAACAATGAGCTTCTTCAATGATCCCTTCTTTCAAATCCTTAATATCAGGTACACAGAGTCTACTACCCATGACTAAGATCCCGTCATCTCTCACAGCAAATTCAGTTCGTAACCCTTTTTGCACTTCCTCTCTCAATTTCATTAACTGCGAGTCCTGAGCTTGCATCTGGTGAACTTTGTTAATCAAGGTCGGCCTAACTCGAAAATTAGCTATCAAAGCTCCACAATTGTCCGCGTCCAACTCGATTCCTAAAGATCTCAACTCGACCAACAAAGGCACATATGCCACACGCAAGTGGGCTATAGAGCTGGAAGACTTCCTACTTAGTGCATCAGCTACCACATTCGCTTTGCCTGGGTGATAATCAATAGTACAATCGTAATCCTTTATCAGTTCAATCCATCTCCTCTGTCCCAAGTTTAGTTTCTTCTGAGTAAACAAATACTTGAGACTTTTATGATCGGTGAAAATCTGACACGTTACCCCATATAAATAATGTCTCCATGTCTTGAGTGCAAACACCACTGCTGCTAGCTCTAGGTCATGTGTTGGGTAATTTTGCTCATGCTTCTTAAGTTGTCTTGAAGCATAAGCCACCACTGTCCCATGCTGCATTAGCACACAACCCAGTCCCTGTCTAGAGGCATCGCTGTATATCACAAACCCTTCATTACCAGAGGGAAGTGTAAGAATTGGTGCTGAGGTCAAACGTGTCTTAAGCTCTTGGAAGCTCTTTTCACAGTCCTCATCCCACTGGAACTTAGCGTTCTTCCTGGTTAACCGTGTTAGAGGAGTAGCAATCTTGGAGAATCCCTCCACAAATCTACGTAGTAGTCTGCCAATCTTAGAAAACTCCTGACCTCCGTAACATTTGTAAGTCGTTCCCATTTCACAACTGCTTCAATCTTTTGGGGATCAACATAAATGTCTTCAGCTGATATTACATGGCCCATAAATACTATTCTGTCTAACCAGAACTCGCATTTACTGAACTTAGCATACAACTGCTTTTGTCTTAAAGTCTGCAACACAGTCCGCAAATGCTCTGTATGCTCCTCCTCGCTTCGGGAATACAACAAGATATCATCAATGAATACAATCACAAACCGATCCAAGTACGGCCGAAATACTTTATTCATAAGATCCATAAAAGCTGCTGGAGCATTTGTCAACCTGAATGGCATCACTAAGAATAGTGTTCATAACGGGTTCTAAATGTTGTTTTAGGAACATCAGCCTCTTTAATCCTCAACTGATGATACCCCGAGCCCAAATCGATCTTAGAGAATATTTTCGCCCCCTGGAGTTGATCAAACAAGTCATCAATACGCGGAAGTTGATACTTATTACGTATTGTGACTTTGTTCAATTGCCTGTAGTCAATGCAGAGTCTAAAAGTCCCATCCTTTTTCTTAACAAACAAAACTGGAGCTCCCGGAGCTCCCCACGAGGACACACTAGGTCTAATAAACCCTTTATCTACCAACTCTTGCAGTTGGACCTTCAGTTCCTTCAATTCTGCTGGAGCCATCTTGTATGGTGCCATAGATCCGGGAACTAAATCAATAGAAAACTCAACCTTTCTGTTAGGTGGCATCCCAGGAAGTTCATTGGGAAATACATCCGGAAACTCTTTAACTACGGCAATATCCTTCAATCTCAACTCTCGAGCTTCTGTGTGCATCACATGAGCTAAATAAGCTGAACATCCTTTTCTTAGCAACCGTCTCGCACTAATAGCACATATGACACATGAGGGTAGAACTTTTCACTCCCCGTAAAATTTCACCTCAGCTTTCCCTGGCTTCCTAAACACAACTTCCTTTTTTAAAACAATCCACTGTAACATAATGAGTTTTGTAAGCCAATCCATGCCCAAAAT
Organism: Murraya paniculata; assembly: GCA_030449075.1. Classification (NCBI taxonomy): domain Eukaryota; kingdom Viridiplantae; phylum Streptophyta; class Magnoliopsida; order Sapindales; family Rutaceae; genus Murraya; species Murraya paniculata. The sequence goes on along the minus strand of JAEVFN010000039.1, from coordinate 1,082,545 downwards.
AATGTCAAAGTCTCGAATGTCTAAAGCAATCAAATTTGCCTCTAAGTCACGTTCTCCCATGCATCTAGGGTTTAACCACCCCCTGATTTACAGGTTCACTTTCCCCCGCATGTACATTCCTAGGAGTCAACCCACTTACTAGCCTAGTACAACCACGTCTACCGCTACTACAATGCATGATGGTGCCTACAAAATATCAATTTCAACTTTAATAACTTATTCAGACTAAGACAGTAAAGTCTACAGAATCTAAAACCATGCTCTAATACCAACTGAAACGACCCGCCCCGAACTACAGGGCGAGTCTATCTGGACTCATCCAAAACTGTACTAATCATAAATTAATTAATAAGGATTCTATCGAAAATTCAGCAGAATCTCCCCTGTAAATATTATACTCCCGACCTACAAATTGTAACACAACACTTCCAAATACTTCAATAGACAACCAACTTCAATGCTCAATAGTTGCAACCATAGCACTGAATATTATTCAAGATATCTATAAAGTACCAAAATGCTATATTATAATTGATCGTACTATACATTGGTCCATTCTTATTCTCAAAAGAATAATACACTAAAATTGTACAATCTCAAAATAATGAGCTTATCAAAATGCCCTAACATCAAGTATCTATAACTTCTAGTACAGCGTGGCCAAAAACTCAAAATATCTACAGTCACTGGGTTGAGTTCATGTACCTGCAACCTCTTGTGGGGAGAAAAAATATGATTAAACGGGGTGAGTATAAAACTCAGTGAGCTCAGTGGGTGGATAATAATTTTCTCTTGAAAATGTAAAGTACTATCAAACAATTCACTTTTCTCGAAATAATGTCATCACAATATCATCAGAATTCTAGTAAACTTACGTAATTTAAATCATGCACTTATACAATAATAATACTGCATAAAATCAAGGAAAATCACATTTATCGTAGCAAATGCCGAATATCAAAACCATCACGAAAACAAGTACCCAGGGGAATAATCTCGTCATATCCAGCCCTCGACGAACGTGCAATGACGTACTATCTGGGTACCGTCATGTCCCGGCCACCGGATAGACAGGGAAGTGCCATCTCATATCTCATCATATCTGTCCATGCATATCCAGTCCCCAAAGGACAAAAGCGCCCGAGCCCAAAGCCTCTGTGTGTACTCAGACGGGCCCCAAAAGCCTATATCTCATCTGTATCTCAATATTTGTATCTCGTCATATCCGGCCTTCGACGGACGTGCAATGACGTACTCTTGGGGTACCGCCATGTCCCGGCCACCGGATATACAGGGAAGGGTACTGTTCAATACGTTTAAATACAATCTTTAAATCATGCCTTTCTTTCTATGAATACATGTAAATCAGCTTTTCTCATCTTCAAAATACTATCGGGTTTTATTCAAAGTCGATACAGCAAAACATTTAACCATACAATTTTTTTTATATATAAAATAACAAGTGATGCAAATCAATTTCGAGAAAATCATTTAAATCCGACCATTTAAAATACTTATTTCACAAACATGCTTTACTATCATAATAACTATGAAAAATAAATTTTATATATTCCACTCACAGTGACAGTGTTCAGACTCGGCGGTCGTCCACGCCCGCAGACCGATCCTCACTCGCGGGTCCTCCTAAATCAACGAAAATGGCATAATTACTTTTCGTAAATCTAAAATATAACTAAATTTACACAATACAGTTCGAAACGAGCATTTATCCATAATGTACAACTTCTGTGTTAATAAAAGTACGAAACTACCCTCGCGTCCGTAACTCAATCGTGGATTATCGAATTACCCTCGGAATTCGTAATTACCAATTTATCCTCAAATCTATGAATTACGAAATTATCCACAAACTTTGAAAGTACAACATTGCCCTCAAAATTATAAAATTACCGAAATGCCCTTGCCGGTCAACGGTGATCGAAACTCAAGCAACGGCGACTAAGAAGCTCGGGTTAGATACTTCAGACCGAGCTAAGTCCAATGGTGCCGGCGGTGAGTCCCCACGCGCGGCGACGGCGCCGGAATCTATCTCGATAGCCGCAAATTCTCAAGTGATCGGTCGACCGCAAATTGGCTTCCCCGGTGGCTGTGGAGGGTCGGAAATGGAAGCTGGTGCCATGAGGAACAAAACCAAGGTGGTAGTACGGCCGGAAAATGGCTGAATCGCGGCAAATCATGACGGCGATTCCGCGGCACTTCAACGCTTCGATCAGCGGCGTTCCGGCGACTTTCTGGCGGCAACGACAGCGGGAAGCTAACTAGCGGCTCGAGAACTTCCGATCGGTACCTTCCTTGGCCGGTGAGGTGGCCGGAAATCGGAGAGATGGCCGGGTCGGGTTTGCGGGTCGGGTCGGGTTTTCGGGTAAAAAATCTCTCTCCCTCTCACGCGTGTGTTTGCTGCGTTTTTTTTTTGTTTTTTTTATCCATTTACTGCCTTTTATTATTTTTACCGTCTCTTTTTCTTTTTTTTTTTTATAACGAAAGTGCATATGTTACAATTAAAATATTACAATTATCAATATACTTTAAAAGGACTTTAAAGTAGTCCCAACAGCTCCACTCATTTTGTAAAAGAGTTGGACTATTAGCCCTTGAATCTCTTAAAACCTCTTTGATAATTTTATAATTTTAGTCTTTTTTGAAATTAGCTCAAGAGACAAACATATATCTAATTAAACCCAGGGGTTAGACAAAATTGTCTTGACCAACAATTTGTTTATTACACTTCTTTATTACAGAATCTACACAAAATTGATTGAAACCTATCCACATTAAATATATTTTTTATTGTGGTATGAATTTTGTTCTTGGTGGAAGTGATTTCGCACTCACCCCATCATTTCTCCTTAACAAATGCGCCTCCAAATGCCATTACATAATTACCCATTAATATAAATCTTTGTCTGAATTTTCCCATGGCTTTTGTTTGTGTGTTCATTCTATTTTCGCCAATGGTTCTCCAGAGAAACAGAAAGGTTTGCGTGTAACGGCAAAATTAGTTCGTTGATATGAGTTTTGAAAATAAGAAATAAATTTGAAAGATTGGAGTTTAATTAGGAAGAGTTCTAATTAAGTTTATTTGTGTTACTAACTTGGTGTAGTAAGAAATTTATATTATTTTTAAAATTTTAGATTGTGTATATAAAGATAAGGTTTTTTTAATAGGTTTTTATAGGAATACCAATAATTTAATTTTTTGGGGGAAAAAGGCTCAGACATACACTACTAGAAAAAAAAAAAAAAAAAAAAAAAAACCTTTAGGATGGGTAGTACCCGTCATCTATCATATTGCATGTCGGTTGAGTGACTGTCATTGATTCTAGTGTCAAGAAAATAAGATGACTGTTTTTATATGTCATTTTATGTGTGACATTATCTGTCACGATTCTGTCATAACTATTTTGATGAAAAAATTTCGCGTATGACTGATATTTGTCATAATCACTTCCATGCATGACTAATATATGTCATAAGATAATGACATATATAAATAAATTTGGTGGCTAAAATTTTAAATGAATTTTGTTGCGATTCCAAAATTTACTGGATATTCATATTTTTTATTATTCTATTATTAAATTATTTCATTAGTTATTATTTATATTTAATTAAATTTTAATTTTGAATTATATAAATATATTTTATGAATTATATTTCAATTTAATTTTGCCAATTTTAATATATTTCTTTTTAATTTCATAAGAGAGATATATATATATATATATATATATATATATATATATATATAAGGAGAGAGTTGGGTATTTGTGAGATTTAAGAGTTTAAAATTATAAAGCTATTGAAAATTAGTGAGTGAGAGATTGGGTATATTAGGATTCTGGGTACTGAGCTAAAAGTATTACAATACTTATAATCCTCATTTCACTAGTAAAGTTTTATTCTTCTATCTTCACCCATAAATAAACGTAGGTTAAAAGCAAAACCACGTAAATCCTTGTGTCCTATTTGTGTGCTTGTTCTTCATTTCCTTTCAATTTCATTTTAGCTGTGATACTATTTCACCCACTAATTTCCTAATATTTTGAACATGGACGTATGATAGATTAACTCAAATGATGAGCCATTATTTTGTAACTAATAAAAAGTTTCAAGAGAGAATTGAAGTATTACAAATTTACAATGTGATTGAAGCATGCTCGTTTCCTTAGCTCGATGAGAAATATAGCCCAATCAAGCTTGATTATAATTGTACATTGAATTATCAAATTGATTGGTAGAACAATTAACCAACAAATTAGATGCTGTGTTTTGAGAGAAAAGAGCTCAAATTATTGATTAATTAACTTTGCAAGAAATGTTCTCTTTTGCAATTGAATTTGAACTTTGAATATTCTATATTAATGAATGAGAATACATAATGTTGGAACAAGGCATTCACACATGCAATTTGTGATCAGTAATAGAAAAGCTCTTTTTGTAATTGTCCCTTTCATGTCTTTCACTAAATGGGAAATTGGGTTATTGCATTTCTTTGAATTTATTTTGAAAAATAACAAATTGTCACTCTATTTAAATTCTATCCACAATTTACTACTCCTTTAGAATAAAATAAAACTAATTTTAGTGTTTATTCACAATTCTTTTTCCCAAAATAGAAAATATGCTTTCGTTTTTCCTGTTTTTTGTCCTTTTCATGGGACCAACATCTTATACTTGGAAAGAGCTATTGAGTTTTGCAATAAATAATAATAAATAAGATGGAAAATTTTACATTGAAAATCACTAAAATTTTTAGGGATTTATCATTTTCCCACTTAAATTTTCCTAACACATCAAGTCAGTTCCATGATTTGGTGAAAACTACATTTTATTACCAAACATTTATGTTGTTAGTACTTTCGTTAAAAATAAATTAATATTTAACTAAATATTAGTTAAAAATTGATAATTTTGTCCTTTGAAAAAAAAAAGAAATTACAAAAGAGAAATTTATCATTTGTTCACCAAAAGTTTTCTGATATACCAATTCAATTTAAAATTTTCTAAAAACCACATTTTACCACCTAATATTTATATTATTGTCACTTTGCCACCAAAATGTTAAAAATAACTAAATATTTAACCTAGAGGTAAAAGACACTACTGTCATTTGAAAAGAAAGAAAGTACAAAAGAGAAATTATCTTAGAAAAATAGTTGTTATATTAAAAAGAATTGTTACTTTTTATTATATAATTTATTATATAAACATGTTATTGCGTATTCAAATATCAAATTCCAAGTAATGCAAGCCAAACACTTCAGTTTTGATAATATCATTCAACACAGCAACCCTAAACCATTTCAAACACTACAATAGCAACCAAATACTCCAAATTTAACACTTCATCATTCAATAATTGTATTAACGTTTTGGCTTCAATATGAAATTCCTTAAATGCCCTTATGATATTAGCAAATTTTTTATTGTGTTAATGTTTTGGTGGTAAAGTAATGACAGTTAAACATTAGGTGGTAAAATATAATTTTTGAGAAACTTTAGTACTGAATTAATATGTTAAAAAAATTTTGGTGGAGAAATGATAATATCTCTTTCACAATTGAACGGTGCATTTTGGCTTTAATGTAAACTTTCTTAAACGCCCTTATGACGTCAATAAATTTTTAACTGCATTAACGGAATGGTCGTAAAATGCTAAAGACGTAAACGTTTAGTGGTAAAATTTAGTTTTCACCAAACCATGATTCTAATTTGATGTGTCAGAAACACTTAAAATGGAAAAATGATAACATCCCAAAGTTATAATATCATAATCTTAATCTTATATGTAATGGTTGGAAAACGTGTTAGAGATGAACCCAAACCGAAAACACAATTTAAATGTAAATGATCCTTAAGGTTTTTGGTCATTAAGTGGTTAGCTAGCATTGAAGTGGGAACATTGTTAAAAGTATTGCCAATGATCTTAATCATTGACAACATAAATAATAATTATATTTTTATTGTTGCTAATTAAGATCATGATATTTTTGTTAAGTCAAGTGCAACCATTTGGTATGGTAGGTGATACTTCACATCAGCAAGTTCTAAGAAAGGTAGCTTTGTTATTATCATCGAATGTAATTACCTTTCAATTTTATACTTGGTTATGGCCCTTTGAAAACAAACGGTAAGGAATGATTTTGCTGGTAAAAATAAAATAAAGTAAAATAAAATTTACAACAACATAAAACTGAATAAAATGATAACAATTAGATCTATGAATGATTATGTTTTGGGAAAATAAGAAGTTATTTTATCTTTTGCTTCAAGACGATAATCAGGAACGGAATAAATTGTAATTCGAACTGCCAGTTTAATTTAGTTTTTATTAGTGTGAAAACTGATTGGTTCGATTTTTGATAAATCAATTTTCTGACTTTTTTTTTTTTTCAGTCCATTGAATTTGAAACCGAACTAAAAATCAAAGATTGAAAAAAAAAAATCAACTCTAACAAAGACTCAAAAGGCCAATAATTGAAAAATCAAAAAGTCAAGGCAGGACCAATCGGTTTCAACTCGATTCATTATCTTTTTTTCAATTCAATTCAGTTGTCATATAAAGAGACCGAACCAAACCCGATTCGGCTCAATTCAAATAAAAAATCGAACCGAACTTAATGGCATCCAAACTAATGAGCACTGCATGCTCCTCTTAAGTATAGTTTAATATTAGTAGTAAAAATGTTGTAGTCTATAATTTTTTATTTTCCATTTTCTGGTTTTATAATTTCAGGAACCACCCAAACAAAATGTAACCAACGTCTAGTTACAAAAAAAAAAAAAAAAACTACGAGATAAATATAAATTTCTCAACTTAATTAGATTGAGATGATGAGATGGGCACACCGCATGTGCGAGGAAATACATGTGTAAACTTCTTCGGTGGTGGTCTTGTCTTTGTCTTTGTAGTAACAGCTGCAAAATTATTACAAAAGCAAAGAAGATTACATATAACATTCCTCTCTCTCTCTCTATATAGAGTACAGTGGTCTTTTTTAATTAAGAGAGTTGAAAAAGAGTCATAAATTTCTCTTCTTGGGTTCATGACCAAAAATTCACATTGTTGTTTTTGAAGATTTGGTGATCTGGGTTTATGTTGATTTGCAGATGGTGAGCTCAAAGGATGAGAAAAGGTGGTGATGGTTCATATTTCTTTTTTCTTTTTGATTTTTATTTTTATTCTTTTTTAAAATGGGCTTTTCATGATTCATCTAAACCCGTTGTCAAAAGTTTTGAATGTACAAACTTTCTGTATAAATTTTGTTTTCAGCTCCTTTCTCTACAGACTGCAAAGGATCATCTCAAAATGTTAATGCATGAAAACACTGGAGCTTTTTTTATTTTTCATTTCTAACTTTTCAGATTTTGCCCTTTGGAGTTCAAAAAATTTTTTCCCCCCTATCAAAAGAATTTTTCATTTCGAGTTCATGCAGAATCCTGTGTTATTTCACCTTTTCTCATTTTTCTTAATTACGTCTTTTTCCTTAAAACGAAACGGGTTAATTTAATTAAGTTTCTTTCTTTGCAGGTTTTCTCTTCTCTTCGTTTCTTCACATTCAGCACTTTTCTGCCCCAAAAGTTCACCAGGTTTGTTTTTTTTCCTCACCATCTTTCCATTTTCATTTTAATTTTCGTTTATCAATTGTCCTTGTTTTCACAACTTTTTTCAAAGTTCCTTGTTGTTTGCCAGCGTTAATTTCCTCTATTTCCGTTCATGCGTTTTTGAGCTTTTCTGAAAGTATTGCAAGTGTTTTCCTCTGTTCTTTGCTTCATGTGTTCCTGAGTGTTTTCATTTATTTTTTTTCTAATTTCTGTTTTCAGTTTTCTTCCAGATTTTTGGATTTTTTTTTTCCCTCAAGAGTGTTTTCACTTATTTTTTATCAAGTGTTGTCGAAAAACGATTTTCATTTTCAGTTTTCTGCTAGATTTTGAATTTTTTTTGCTCTGATTATTTTATAACTGCTGTCAATGCTTTTGGAGAAGTATTTTCATTTATTTTCGTTCAAGCGTTTTCCGAAACCAATTTCTGTTTTCGGCTTTTTACTAGATTTTAGATCTTTTTTCTCGATTATTTTGAAACTACTGACTGCTGCCAATGTGCTAAGTTATTTTAATTTGTTTTTGGAGTGATCTTGGGCCCTCGCAGCCTTAAAAGTTAGCTAAAAATGTGAGGATTTTCCTCACACTTATAACCGTCGTGAGATAGCCCGCACTATTTTGATGTCCAAGTATATTCTGAAAATAAGTTCAAGTAATTTCAATATTTTATTTTTTCTCTTTTTCAATTCTGATTTGGTACTAAAGTTATATTCTTTATTCTTCTATACTGGGTTCTGTGGATCATCCTTCTACTAAACATATGCGATTGCATATTAATTTCTTACTGGTTTGCGATAGTGATAAATCAAAGTTAGTGAAACTAGCTACAGCAATGAATGAATATTGAACAATATTCAAGAGCAAAAATGAATTTAAAAAATGTGATATGATATTTTTTGTTTGCGTTAACTTTTAAATTTTTGAGATCTATCGTTTATTTATTTTGAAGTATTATCATAAACATTTCCTATATATAATCAAATAAATTAGTGTGTGGTGTGGGTAAAGTTGCACGCTGGGACTAACTGGGATAATGTCAATATAGCTGTTCATTCTAGTAAGTTCATTTATCTATAATATATTTTTCTTTTAACTTAAAAAGGAATTATGTACAATTGAGAAATTAATTAATTATCTGCTGATTAATTTTAGATGATGCGTTCATGGGTTAAGGGATTGGGTCTAGGAATATGCCTCATGAAAATGAGTTTGGAACTGTCAGTGTATGTATATATGTAATTATATATATATATAATAATCAATGCTAGCAATAGTGAAAGTAACACCAATATTACTATGATAAACAAATATCAAAGAAATCCCTTTTTAGGGTCCGTTTGAGGCAGCAGCGCCGCCATAGCTCAACTCCTAGAATATGGGCACTGTGGCAGCGTAGCTGTTCTAAACGGACCGTTAATTAGTAGAATAAGCAGTGAAAATGCAACATTTCCCAACCTGCCCCTCGGCGTGCTTCTTTAGATATAAACCAGTTTGGCAGTTTCCAAAGGAACAAATGTCTCATGCACCTTTACAGACTTATGGTAGCAGCACTAATTAAATACACAAAAAAAAAAAATTAATAATCTAAAATTAAGGGTCATGCTACTTACAGCCACCCAAGAGTGGTACTAAAAAATTCAAGAGTTATTTAGTTGTCAATATCTCTGAGTTATTGGGTGTAACTTTTTTATTGAATGTAAGTTACATTTAACGTAATTTAAGCCACACCCTCCTTTTGAAGTCTTATCTTTTTGACTTACCGAAATTCAATAGGCCAATTTTTCAGTCATCAGATTTAACTGTAGCAGCAGATCCTGCTGATTGAGCATTTCGGATTTTCTTATTGTAATTGCATTGGCCTCTGATAATTAAAGCAAACTCAATTGTTTTGCTGGAAACAACATTGCTTAATGGGGATCAACCATTTGGAAACAATGGAACGATGCTGCCCATTAAGCGACGTTGCTTCCAATGGAACAATTTTCACTTTAGCCCAAAATGCTCAAGCCGCAAGATATTGTGTTGCAATTTGTTTATGACGACAGAAAAAACTGCCGGTTCAATTTTAGTAAGCAAAAAAAAAAAAAAAAAATCCTTTAAAAGAGACCATTTTGGACTTTTTATTTTTTATTTTTTCTTGGAAACCAGTTTATATTTAAAGAAGCATGCTCGTGGCCAAACCAGAGAATGCTGCATTTTTTCAAGTCTCACTGGGTTCTTTTAGAATTTGTTTATTGGGGTAATATAGGTATTAATTTCGCCATTGCCAGCATTGGTGATTGTACGCATATATTATATTCACAATCCAGGACTCAATCCTTTGAGGTATGTGTTATATGTATCAAATCCAACGGCCACAAACACTCTCTCACACTATTACTTCTATCTAGGATTCTGGATTAGAAAAGCACTATATGTATACAGGCACACATATGAAATTAACAGCAAAGCACAAGTATTGCGAGCACACTGAACGCAACGACTTTGTATTTGAGTGAGGATGAAACATTGTGCGCCATTTTGCACCGAGAATTATCAAGAGGGGAAAATCTCAAAAGTCCTTTTCTGTGCACACGGTAAGTTGTAGCTCGTCATTCTATTAATTATTTAGTAATTCAACCCAGCTAGCTGATTGTGAAATAATTAATTAATTAATAAATGTAATGAGACATCATTCACTTGGTTGTCCCTATTAGCTTCATAACTCTAAAGAGACATCATTCATATATTATTTTGGCATGTTAGTTAGTTACCATCTGTAAATTATTAATCTCATGAAAAAAAATCTTGACATATATATTATATATTAATATCTGTTTCTAACACACGAATTGACTTTCCTGCTATGTTCATGATTTGTAACTGTGTTTCCCTAAATGATGCAAAAAAGATGCAACTCAATACAATGAAAATTTTAATTGTATTCATTTACTTATGTTTATTTGAAAGGTATATATGTTCACATTTTCTGAGAGAAAATTTTTGTTACCTAAAGTTAGAAACAAGTTAGAAACAAAGGTGTTTGAGAATCTTATATTAAATATAAGATTCTCAAATTTAGTGAGAATGCCTCCTCCATTTTCCAAGAATTTTTTGTGAAAGGAATAATTTGAACATATGTTCTGTTGATCATATTTAAAAATAAATGAACCACCTACAAAGTAAGGAGTTGTTTATTTTTTACTAAATATTGAAATTGATAACAGTCCTATTTGGGATTGAAACGCGATAAACAACTTATTTTATAAGTTTAAAAAAAATTATGTTTGATAAATTTTTGCAAAAATTACTTATTTCATAGGTTTCTTCATTTTGACAACAATCATTAAGAACATGTAGGAATTACTTTTTATAAGCAGCTTCTTAAATAAGACTTCACACTTTTTTAAAGTTTCCATAATAACCTTAATATTTTAATAAAAAGAAAATTATGTTTTATTTTTCATAAACCCTAATACATATACATGAAAGGTAATTTCAACTCATGTTTATTTTAGTCATTATATAGTAAACCCTTTAGTAGTAAAATTTACCGAACCAGGTGCTCATAGTAACTGGAATAATATAATTTATCAAACATCAAACTTCTTTTTTATTAAAATATTAATGTTATCGTGGGAAATTTAATTTAACACTAAAATCTATTAAATAACTCTTGAGTTTTAGCATTCAATTGTTATAGTTGTGTTTATCTTCCAATTTAACACTGAAATTTTATTAAATATTTCTGAATAAAGTTTAAAAGGTTAATATAACAATAACTTGTTTGTTGTTATACTTGAAGTCTTAGTTTAACTTATTTTTAGATATTTTTATTTTTGTATCTGAAGTATTATTATAAGACATGTTCATATAAATAGAAAAAATAAAATTTCCTAACTTTCATTCTAAAAAATATCCCTCCTTAAATATATTTATTTCTTGATATATAAAACCGAATAACCCTTTGATTTTTTATTTGTAACCAAAATGGTTTTTTTATTAAACTAGAACATAATTTACATGTCATATTAAAATTTCTCTTGCTCTCAATTTTTACTTGGTCCAATAAAGATCAAATATGCTATAACATATTTTAATGTAAAAATATTATGTTAAATTTTAAAAATTAATGTTATTAAAATTATTTTTCAGAATTTATTTTTATCTATATATTAAATGCTTACCTTATAAATATTTATAACATGTAAATATTACCATACTAGATAACAATGTAATTATATAAATATTTAAACTTTCAATTATATATAACACTTCAAAGACATAAGTTTGAAAAAACTAGATTTAAGATGTTTTAAGATTGGAAAAATCAACAACTTACCACTTACCATTAAACATTAAAAACTAAAAAACAAACATATCATTTAGGCATATGCTACCGTAATGATGAATGTTGAATAAATTATTTAACTTTATATGTCAAAAATACTCCTTCACCCTTAATTTGTTTCCAGCCATGTAAAAGTTTAATTATATAAATATGTATAATGATTTAGTTTCGATAAATAATTTTATGAAATATTGAGAGAAAATAAAATATTCATTACATATAATTTGATTAAGTGCTATTTTAGTAAATTACATAGAGTGGAAATTAAAATTTTAAAATTATTTTTCCGTAATATAATTTAGAGAGTAAATAGTACCATCCTAAATCCTATAATAATACTGATAATAATAATAAAAGTAAAAAGGCGGACTTAAAAACAACGCTATGCTTAGCCTAACGTCGCGGATGAGTGTAATGAGCGGCCCGGGAGACTACGCTGTGAATTTGTTGCGGACTTAAAAACAACGCTACGCTGCTGATAAGAGTGCCAAATCCCAAATATAAAAGGACCTTCACGTTAATGAGAGGCTTTTTTTTAATTGTTTTGGTGTATGTAAAGTGTAAACCCTTCTCTCTCTGTGCCTAGAGCGTGAGCGTCCGATCAGATCGACGGTGAGTATTTGCTTAGTCCTAATTCATTTACGTAATGGCTTGGTTGCTGCTAGGGTTTTATTTTAATTTCTTTTTTACGATCCTGATTCGTTCTTGTCAGTGAAACTATGCTGATTTTATTGGCATTCCATTTTTAGCCTGATTATCTTCAATTTTGTTTCGAAGGTTCCTTATTCTGATTTTATTTGTTTCAATGCAAAGTGATAGTGATTGAAACTATGTCGTTAAATTTGATCTTATTAAACATTTTCTTTTTCTATTTCTTTTTTTTTTAAACTAATGACCGATTCTGTTGTTTCTTGATTTGTATTTGACATTTGTTTCAGGTTGGAATCAAATCAAGACTCTGTGTAAGTATTTTGAAGTGAGGAGAAAATAGAGTAATAAGTGACAATGTTCGGTTTAACCATGGGTGGACCCAGCTAAGGTCCAGGGTCTTTAGTCTTTCTGGATTATTAATTTATTTTTTCAGAATATACCCAAGTCTCTTATGAATAAATTAAAAAAATTTAAACGTATTTTTTATATTATAAAATACTTATAATTTAGTGGTAAAAATATTATTTGATAGTTTTAGAACCTTGGTTCAAATTCCTATAGTCACTTTATTTTAATTTTTTAAATATACACTTGTATGTGTGTAAAATAAATAATTTATTATAATTATTATTTAAAATTTAAAATAAACTAATGAACCTTGAGTTTATAAGATTTACAATGTATTCGAGCGAATATTTAAAAAAATCTAAATTAAATAAATTATTTTAACCAAGTCCCTCTTAATTTAATTATCTGGTTCCGCCACTGGGTTCAACTAATCGCAAGTGTTTTCTTTTACCTTTATCTTTTGCAGTAAATTATTCTTTTTTCGGTAATTTAATCTTAGTTGCTTTTTTAATATTTCAAAGCTTTGTACATTATCTTTTCTGTATTCATATTGTAACTCTTTTTTTTCTTTTTCTAATTGTTCACGAGTTATGTTATTTGCCCTTACTTTATAGGTTGTAGTTGAGTTATATTAAATTTCTGGTTACCTAATGCTATTTTTATGTCTCATACATTTGTGATAACTACTTAGAAGTTAGAATATGAACTTGTTTTCTTCTCAGAATTCTTGTACTGGTCAAGCATACTGTGCGACTTGCATTTGCAATTTTTTTTTTTTTTTGTTGGACAGCATTTGGGTAGTCTTCTAGTAGCCCATTTGGATCTCAATCAGTCTTTGGGCAGAACAAAATGCAAGTGACAATCCATTTGCTCCCATACCATTCGGTACAACAACACCTTTTGGTTCAACAGGGAGTTCCATATTTGGAGGCACGTCAACTGGGGTGTTTGGTCCAACCCCAATCATCTTCCCCCTTTTCATCAACCACAACTTTTGGTGCCTCATCATCTCCCGCGTTTGGAAGTTCAGTGCCTACCTTTGGAGCATCTTCTACTCCATCTTTTGGTAGTTCAATGTCACCATTCGATGGTGAGTATGTCCATGAAGTAGCATTAGTTTAATTATTATTATTATTTATTAAGTTTTGTTTCTCCTACACTCTTTGCCTGACTTGTTATTACTTTTGATTTTAACTTTTGAGATAGATGGTTATGGTTCTAGGTCAATATGTGTTTTGGGGCATTAAATGTGCTTAGTGTCTTAATGTTATTCTGGCAATAATACATGGCTTATGAATATAATTTATTGCCGGGTGTCCATATATGAGAAATTCAGCTTAGGTGGATGCTGACTTAATGGCTTTTAAGTTTTTGCTTGTGATGACCGAGATTCTTCTTGTATGCATAGCTCACATATATTCTCTTATGTTTTTTATGCTTTCATGTATCTTTTATTTTGTTTATATCCACCAGACACTTTTTTTTACGATGAGTGTAATTGGAATGAGTAATGTTGTTCTTTTTTTTTTTTTAACTTTTCTCTCCCCACTATATATAACTTCATTTAGATAATAAAGAAGCACGATATGTCAACCATAGTTAGCCCATTTGATAGATGGTATGTATTTGCTTTATCATCCTTCTATGCTATTTTATTTGGTTTATCTCTTTTTCCTTTTTATATTTTATTTTCTCTTGAGTTGGTGTGCCTTGATCCTCTTTCACTTAAGGGTCAGTATATGTTGATAAGCCCCTTTGATTTAAGTGGGGTTTTTTTCCCGAAAGAAAAATAAACTAAATTTGGGGAGTAATTTTCATCTTTTACTGTATGTGTGTGTTATATCCTAAAATTATTTAACATTTGTCTTTCGTTTTTTCCTGGTTCCCTTTTCATGAGAACTCACATTAAATCTTTCTCTATAATTATATGCATTATATCTCCAGGCCAGAAGCCTGCTTTTGGATTTGGGTCCACTTCTACTCAAGCAAGCCCTTTTGGAAGCACGACTCAGCAATCTCAGCCTGCACTTGGAAGCAGTTTATTTGGTTTCTCAAAACCTTTTGGGGAATCAAGTCAGTCTGCATTGGGTGCCACAAGCACCCCTGCTTTTGGTGCTACTAGTTCACCTGCTTTTGGGGCTGCCAGCACCCCTGCCTTTGGAGCTACCAGCACACCACCCTTTGCAGCTACCAGCACCTCAGCCTTTGGAAGCAGTTTATTTGGTTTCTCAAAACCTTTTGGGGAATCAAGTCAGTCTGCATTGGGTGCCACAAGCACCCCTGCTTTTGGTGCTACTAGTTCACCTGCTTTTGGGTCTACCAGCAGCCCTGCCTTTGGAGCTACCAGCACACCACCCTTTGGAGTTACCAGCACCTCAGCCTTTGGAAGCAGTTTATTTGGTTTCTCAACACCTTTTGGGGAATCAAGTCAGTCTGCATTGGGTGCCACAAGCACCCCTGCTTTTGGTGCTACTAGTTCACCTGCTTTTGGGGCTACCAGCACCCCTGCCTTTGGAGCTACCAGCACACCACCCTTTGGAGCTACCAGCACCTCAGCCTTTGGGCCTTCAAGTACTCCTGCATTTAGGCCTTCAAGTACTCCTGCTTTCGGGGCATCCAGTACTGGATTGTTCAGTTATGGATCCTCTCCGGCTTTTGGCCAGTCAACTTCGGCATTTAGTAGCAGCCCATTTGGAACCCCTGCATCGCCCTTTGGAGCTCAGGGTTCTCCTTTTCGTAAGCCTCTTGAATGGATATGCTTTTTTATGTGCTGTTACAGAACATATGCTGTAGATAAGCATTCTGTGTCTTGAATAAAAGGAACCTTGTTAGCTTTATAATCTTTATTAAGCTGTACTGCAGTCATTAATTTCCAAAATTATTAAGAAAAAGAATTAAAAATTGCTGTGCTGTTATGTGCTATCACAAAGGAGGCCAGAGTACAACACCAACATTTGGAAGTACTGGCTTTGGCCAATCAACTTTTGGGAGTCAGTGTGGTGGAAGTCGAATAGCTGCTTATGCTGATACGGCTGAGGAAGAGACTGACAGTGCGTTGGAGTCAATGTCTGCCATGCCTGTCTACAAAGATAAAAGTCATGAGGAGCTAAGATGGGAGGATTATCAGTTGGGAGATAAAGGTAATTTGCTGAAATCTAGAAATTTTGGTGGTGCTTGTTCCTTAAAAAAATGAGACTGACTGATTCAACTGTTCTCCTTTTTTCAGGTGGTCCATTTCCCCCTGTTCAGTCTGGTGGTCGCATTGGATTCGGTGCGTCAGCTGCTCCATCAGGCCCTTTTGCTCCTTCACCAGCATTTGGGCAATCATCTGCCAGTCCATTTTCCTCGACATCATCTAATTTGTTTGCTCCCAACACTCCAACCTTCAGTAGTTCAAGTTTTGGAACTTCCACTTCAACTTCTGCTTTTGGTTCTCCTTTTGGTGTGGCATCTTCAGCTAACCCTTTTGGATCAACGTCGACTGCAACGCCTTCAATTTTTGGGTCGACATCAACTCCCACATTCGGGCGCCAGCTCATCTCTGGCTTTTGGGTCATCCCCGTCCCTCTTCAACAGTACAGCACCTCAGGGAACAGTTTCATCATTTGCCGCTGGCATGAACTTTGGTAGTCAGTCGTCACCTTTGTTCAGATTCTCAAATTTAGTGAGAAGTCCTCCCCCATTCCCCAATGATTAGTTTAAATACATCATCTTGAGTGTATGCTCGTGTGACCAAAGCTCAACATTTTAGCATTTCTTTATTTTATGATCTAGTTATGCTGTAGATATAAGTGGAAAGTGGCAAATAATATTTTGAACAACCTGTCATTATGTGACAACCATTGCACAGAATTTGAATTCTTTTGTGGTTTCAGTGTATTTTAAGCACAATTTTGAAACACACCTGCGCTTCATTTGTTTGGCTGCTGAAGAAGTAAATTAATTAGTAGTAATCAAATTTTATCATGGTTTGATTCTTGTTAGAAGCTCGTGTGTGTAGGTATTGTATAATTAACAGTTTGAATTATAAAAATAAATGAATTCTGCAACATTTGAAATTTCATTCTGATTGTGATTGAATCACTACATGACAAAGTAAATTTACTGACAATTTCTTCATTATTAGTTTCAGAGATGTTACATTGAAAATATTATGAGCTCTTCTTCAAAAAAAAAAAAAGAAAATATTATGAGCTCATCATAGAGGGCTCTACATTAATGGGCCGGACCTCGAATAGGCTTCAACATTTGGGCATTACCCGGCTAAACTGTCAAGTCATGTTCCTTGGCTGCTAGCAAACACCTTTTTGAAATCACTAGACAATGCAGGGGTAACAATTGTCCCTGCAGGCAAAGCATGTAACTGAAGGCATGGAGTTATTTCACTATAGAGCACAAATTATAGTTATACACATAAAATAATAAATAATAAATAATAAATAATATGTTATAATTTTAATCGTATGGTTATGAAAGAGTGTTTCACGATAGAGAAACTGCAATATAACCGAACTCTAAAATAAATTGTATATTACCTAAACCCAAACATTTGAATATTACTGTCCACAAAAATCCCAAGCAAATATACAGAATAGAGAGTGTTAAAACAAATGTGGGTCAAGTGCTATTGAAATCATTATAAAAAATAGTGGAGGAAAATGAGACAATGTCACCTGAGATTGATACATATTAATATATATGATGTGAAGTTGTTAACAAGGACTTATAAACTATTTGAGATTTATATTAATGTTAAACTTCAAAATAATATATTTCTAAAAGATAAATGTTCTAATTTGAGATTTTAAAATACAGAAAAATATGGGAAAATGTATAAACGTGTGGTTTAAAGGCTTTAAATTTTAAATCTTTAAAACCGTATGATTTTAAAACTTTCCTACACTTTAAAATCTTAGATTAGAACATTTTTATTTATAGAAAATTCAAAATAATATATTTCTAGCCTATCTAACCAAACAATTGGTTTATAAGTATTATTTTTGAAGTTTAATAGTGGATTTACTGACAATTACATATGTATTAGTACTAGACCTTTTTATTCCTCAAACCTTCACCACGAAGACTTGAAATCTCTTGCTCCATTTCTGTCATATACTCAAAACCCCACGGATGGAAACGATGGGAACGATCCCCAAAACCTAAGTTGAGAGAAAAGTAATGTGGCATATTTATGATTATTGAAGCCCTAAAGCATCTCACCTCCTTTGTGAAAAAGCACATTGGAAACAATACTACAAGTTCTAATTGAATGAAATTAGTTGTAGGATCTATATACACAGGAGGTTACTTGTGTAAATTTACTGTTCCTAAAACTGCGAAACCTAGTGAGTAACTTCCTTGTGTGCATTAAGAGAGTCATACAAAACTAATATTTTTGGTAGGTAGATAAGCTAAAAAAAATTTCATCCAAACAGTATTAGTGCTGCTGCAACTCAATAAATATTATTGTCTGGAGGATATTGTAACCATAAGGAAGATTTATTATGCCCATAAACCCTTCTGTAAAGACTACAAATAAGATCAAGTTCAAGATATTTTAAATGAAATCTATTGCGTGGTCGAAAGCAGCCAATTAAGCTTGCATGTCGTCATTGCTTAAAGCAAATGCATGGTTATTAGAAGATTATGCCACTGTGATGGGGAAAGATGAAATTATTTATAACAGGGTTGGGGGATCGGGACTAACTAGTACCTACCAATGCTGAAAATGTCATTAACATAATCACGTACAATGCTTTAATTGTATTTATGGCGGAAGATTACAACATTTTTAACTATTTGACTTAACATAAACTTTTTATTAGAACTCCTCATATTTTTACTACTAGAATAGGGTTTTCAAATGTTATAATTACATATTTAACCAACATCCTTATGTTTTTAAAAAATTAAGTAGTAAAACCAAACTCCTCTTGAAAGGTCACGAATAAATCTCTGAATTCTTTGTGATCATCTATGACACATACAAGAGAAGTGATATGCTGACAAAAACGTCCAAAATGGCATCGAGCATCTCCTCCCCTTCCTCCTCTCGTGAAGAGTCAAATAAAGATAATTCTTTATTTATACTTGTGGCGAAACTCAAAATCTTATGAGTGTTGGCATGCTATGGATCCACAGCCACCCAACACGTTAAATGTCAAAAGGAAGTCTACGCTAGGGCTTAATGGAATGGCCAATTCTAAAACTCCGGAGCCAGTAGTCCAACCTCCTACGCAAGGCAATGGAAATGGCGAAAGTAGTGCTATTGTTGAACCTCCTTTGCCCAGTGCTAATGGAGAGGCTAATCCTCCTATTGAAGCTTATGATACAGAAGACCAACTTCATGCGCGAAACATTGGAAAGCCTGTACAATTTGTTTTATACCCCTAGTGTTTGAAAGAGAATGAAATGTTTAGGCCCTACCAAGAAATCAATGATGTGACAAGTAGAACGGAGTGTCTTAGGTGTGGAAGAAATTTTACAAAGAAGGAAAATGTCCGTCAAGTATTGGAGGAATTACAAGAACTTATAATCTCGTAGAAGCCTACTTGGCAAAGCTATGCTCCTAGCTTATTGTTGCGACCTTCTGATGATAAATGTTGTGGTTATGGTCAGTACTCGGCTTAGGCTTGCCCACTCGTTCACCAAAACCTAGAGCATATTAATTGGTTGTTTCTCCTTCCAAAGAAGCAACTAGGAAGATGTGTTCATAAGGCCTTGAAGTATAATTGCGAGAAAACTAAACTTCATTCCCAGAACAAATGCAAGCAGAGCTTATCTTGTAAATAATATGCAGATGTGTGTACAATTGGATAGAGAAGGGCCAATTGCTTGCAATGAGTGTTTAGAAATGATTCAAGGATAACAGTGGATTGTGGCTTCTTACATGTGACCGCAGAGCTAGGAAAGCGATAATTGTTGCCTCAGCATTTTTTTGCCTATTGAAAAGATTTTTGTAACATTGATCAATTGATGATGGTCACCTGATCAACCAAAAATATATAGATATATCATTCATATGATGCTTGAATGACTTGATATGTTGAACTTAGTTTGTAATAAATTTACTGCTTAATGATAGATGTTAGACTTATTAAAAAAAAATTGACTGAACGGTTTTTTACTAGAATTTCTCGTATTTTTATTACTAGAATATGATTTCCAGATGTTAGAATTCTTGATTCAGTGGCATAATCTGCCTAGGGAGGAAGCCACTTGGGAGGATACAACTATGATACAGCAACGGTTTCCTTCACTGATCCTTGAGGACAAGGGTCTTCGTCGACAAGGGGGCGATGATAAGAAGCTGAGGTACACCAAGCGAATGCCCAAGCCTAACAGCAGATTGGAGGAGTATGCATGGACACATGCAGCTCGACGTCCACGCCATGCAACACATGCATGAGTTGTGCACGTGAAAATTGATTTGCTATTAATTGGGAGCTGAATGATTTGGAGCTGAACTTTTCAAAGGGTGTTGCTGATTTGGAGAGGATCTCACGAATAAGTTGTTATTTTCTTGTTTTGATAATAAAGTTGTTTAGGTCAATATTAACAACTTGATCTTGAAGGCCTTGATTGAGCCTATCTACACGGTTACAAAGCATAACCATTTGTTTGTATTACGGCTATAAATAAGCTCCAGCAGTGAATAAAATCATCAGACTTTTATCCAAATATTGCTAGCAATTGTGGTAGTTCTCACCCTAAGAAGAACAACTAATTTGCTTGACATTTCTACTAACTTTGACCGAGACCTATAGGGTGAGAACTAATTAGTTGTTCTTGAGCTGAACTAATTTGCTTGTCCCGGTCTTTGACCGTGTAGATAGGCTCAATCAAGGCCTTCAAGATCAAGTTGTTAATATTGACTTAAACAACTTTAGTATCAAAACAAGAAAATAACAACTTATTCGTGAGATCCTCTCCAAATCAGCAACACCCTTTGAAAAGTTCAGCTCCAAATCATTCAGCTCCCAATTAATAGAAAATCAATTTTCACGTGCACAACTCATGCATGTGTTGCATGGCGTGGACGTCGAGCTGCATGTGTCCATGCATACTCCTCCAATCTGCTGTTAGGCTTGGGCATTCGCTTGGTGTACCTCAGCTTCTTATCGTCATCTTCAATATGATCAACAAAGTAGATTCTCTTACCATAGCTTGGAACTTTATACGGTCACCATATAGCAAATTCTGATTCTCATAATCATTTATGAGGATTGGAAATTTTGCTATACTCGAATTCCCTGTTTAAAGTTTGAAACTATAAGATTGATAGAGCTCTTTCAGGAAACTGCTTGCTCGAGCGATTGGATAAACATAGGCTCTTATGATGCATTGACCAAGAAATATTTGGAAAGTCTTGTGGTCATTGTATTTGATCAGAGAAGGCTATGTGTGATTTAAGAATATTCATTTTCATTTACTTAATGATCATACTGCCCTAACTGATGCTCCAAATAAGTATGCATTATCTCAGGTGGAGGAAGGAGTTTTGCTTGTGAGTGAACAACGAGTTGAATTTTTGAAAAAAAAAAAATCTTGGCCCAATGCTGCAGAGAGCATTCTGTATTGATGAAGATCTTTTACAATGAAGATGAGATGCCAGCGGATTATGAGCCTCCAAAATTTGGTGCCACCACATAGCAAGCATTTGACTATTTGGCCAAGAGTCACTAACGAATTGAAGTTCGGGAAAGTCAACTTCTATTATTTTAAAGTAGCTATTAAGGTAAAGTATGTGTCTGATGTTTGATAGGACAATGCATGTAAATTGTTGGAACAAAGGGGTAAGGATGCTTAAAAATCCGAAGAAAAAACCATAGGTTGGAATTATTAGTTATTTCTTGTAAGTTGTAATCAGTTGCATTATTTGGTAAAAGTAGGTAAAGTTAAGGATGTGTTCAGGAGATAAGGAGGAGGAGAATTGAGTTCTGACTATATTAATCCCAAAAATTGTTTGTGAATCAAGTATATTTATTTGGCATGCTAGTACTTTTAATGTAAAAAAATATATATATTTGATTGAACATTGATTTTTAAATAGAATTTTATTGCATTATAATTACTAGAATATGGCTTCTAAATGTTGTCACTTGGCTATTTCTATATAAGATTAGTGCGTTCTTGTAAATGCCAATTTTTGGTCCTTTTGATTTGTGTACATTTGGTATATTAAGCACTTTTTTATTTTTTAAAAATAATGATTTATTAAAACTACAAGAGTAAAGTACACAACTGTCATTCCAAACAAGATATCAAAATAGACACCAATGAAAGCACCAGCAGCAAAACCTATGAAACCAGTAATATATATAAATAAAAAGCAAGGCAACCACTCTCAGTCCTCACTCTCTTAGGTATCCTTAGTGCCAGCCACAACCACACTGTCACATTGGCAACTTCTAGACGTAAGAGTTTTTCGTTCGAGATGGTCTCATAATGCTTAAGGAACCATATATTCATGTAATGACCGTTGTATTGATGATTGGCGTAATGAAACTCGACAATGTCATCCGAAAAATCTTCTATTTGGGGTGTTTGGCGTTGCTGGTTTGGCGCTTGCTGCTTAATTTTTCCTTACTGGTTTGGCCCTTGCTCGTTTGATGGCTGCTCCATGATCTTGAGAATGATCAATTTCGGGAAGTGAGAGAAATGTAAAGTGGAAATACTACGAGTATATTGAGCACTTACAAGTAGACTTCTTCAACCATCACAATGATGGGCTGCTATCCTAGTTTAATTCTTTGACAATCATGGCACTAGCTCCCAAAATGATATTTAATAGTCTTTGAGCTATAAGATATAAGACACCTAAACTTTTGTTAACTTAGCTTCATCCAAAGAACCAAACTCCTCCTAAAAGTCCAAGAGTGAATCTCTGTTCTTTATGATCATCCATGGCACTTTTTTTTTTGTGGGGGGGGGGGTGGTGGGTGTTGGTGGGCGAGGGGCTAAGAAACAAAAGATTATATAAAGAAATATATTAGATATGTAAAATAATTAGTGGGACTAAATCTACAAAAATAAGGATGAGAAGTCTTATTCTAAACAAAATACTCTAAAAACTACGTAGACCAGAGATAGCTCAAAATCCAAAACAACGCAGTTCACTAAGAATACATCCCCTCTTAGGATATAGAGGCTTCCCATTTAAGCAAAATAAAAAAGAAAGAAATATATTTGAATTCAGTAGTAATAAATGCCCAGAGAAAAGCTCAGAAATTCACTTTGTCCTATAGGTGTGAAGCATCTTTCTCAGTTTTGTTATCGAAGATTCTTTAGTTTTTTTCATTCCACAAGACTCAAAAATAATCAAAACTACACAGTCCAGTAGAACCTCTAACTTTTCCTCTCCCTTTTAAGCACAAAAATCTTTCCAATAGGAGGGAGTAATATGAGGCAAAAGCTGACCAACTCCTTTCTCATATCAATAAGATAAACGTCATGTACGGTCTCAAGCATCTAAGGTCATCCATAACCAGTGGCGGACTCAGACAATTAAATTAACAGGGGGTTTAGTTCAAAAAATTTATTTAATTTGAGTTTTTTTAAACTCGAGTTTTATTACTTTCTTTTAAATTTTAAATAATAATTATAATAAATTATTTATTTTACATGCGTGAAAATATTCTTTTTTTAAGTAATTTTCATAAAATATTAAAAAAATCAAAATAAAGTGACTACAGAGATTTGAATCAAGATTCTAAAATTATCAAATAACATTTTTACCACTGAACTATAAATCTTTTATAATATAAAAAATGTGTTTAAATTCTTTTTATTTAACTCATTCATAAGAAGCTTAGGATACATTTTAAAAGAAAAATTAATGGTCCAGAAGGGGCTGAAACCCCTCCTAGGCCTTAACTTAGTCTGTCCATATCTATAACACATGTAAAAGAAGTGATATGCTGACAAAACCATCTAAGGTGATGTCAAGTATCTCTTCCCCTTCTTCCCCTCGAGAATGGTCAAATAAAGATAAATCAATTCTCCATATAGCAATATCCAAGCACAGCACCATCTTATAAGCTGGCAACATTTTTTTTTTCTTTTTGAGTTGATAGTGTAGAATTAAAAATTCAACTTCTATATTGAAATGGAATTATAGTAATAAACTAATAGTATAGAATTTATATGTTTATCTTTTAGTCTTTCTTTCATCAATCTTGGCTTTTTAACCATCATATTCAGGCAGAATAACGGGTTTGCCTTCTTTTAAAGACACTGGAATCATCTACACAAGGATGGGACAACCTTTTCTCAGTAATCAATCGCTCCCCTGTGCCAAGCATGATATTAGATACGACAGTCTTGATGCCATTTGACATTGATGGAGCAATTTCCTCTTGAAGGTTGCGGTTCATTGTTTTGATCAAGCGGTTCATAGTTAGGAGGAAGCCGTTTGGCTTTTTTTTTTTTCCCTCTTCGTAATTAATTAGGGTTTTGGTAGAATATTGATGCTATACAAGAATAAGAAATCAATAATATACCACAGAGTAATTAGATACTAAAATTACTTAAAGATATCTGCAACCACATAAATAGACTGCAGTTAAAGCTTAATATTAAAAGAATGTAAAATCGCACTATAAAAAGGGTGCAAGACTAAGAAAATAAGCACGACAAGTGTAGAAAACAAAAGAAGTAGGGCAAACGAAGTTACAAGAGGAATCCATAAAAGACTTAAGCAAGCAAAAGAGGCAGCGAAGAGCCAAAAAGAGTATGTGATCTTTATGAAGCCAAGACAAATTCAAGTTAAAATAAGCAAGAATGAAGCCAATAACTAAACTAGAATGAAGCCAATTGTCAAGTCCAAAGAAGCCAAGTAAGACCAAAGAGGAGAAGAAGAAGGGCGGCAAGAGACAATTCAACAGGCGAATAATTGGTCATTATCGAAGCATAAACAAAATGAAGCATTAGCAGAGATTCCACATCACTAGGTTCAACAATAACATACTTGTAGACAAGCTTAAGCAAGCTGTACAAATCATTGTAACAATATGTATACTTTTGTCAACTTAGCTTCGTCAGTAGCATAAACCTTTTTGAAAGCCCAAGAGTAATCCTTCGAATCCTTTACAATCATTCACAACACATAGAAAGGGAAATGATATGCTGACAAAAAGGTCTATATTAGCGTATCATATCCTAATTGGCCCGATCTAAAGTTTTACCCACAATTATTACCCCTACGTAATGTTTTTCTATGATCTCGATAAGAATGGCAAATGATGACATACAAATATTTATAAGACTATAGCAATGATGTTAATGGGCTGATCTGCAAAAGTTCTTGGACTTATTTGAAAAGTGGTGAAAGTTTCTGGGTCATTGTGAAAATATTTACAATAATTGTGCTGACGTGTATAACAGACAAAATACGATTATGTTAGAGTTAGTCATGAAAACCCCCAGAAAACTGCAGCTATATAAAGCTTTACTCGTGGCTCTATTTTACCGTCAGCAACCTCCGTTTCTTAGCCTACTTGTCTTTGGATTTGTTTCCTTAAAGAAATCACATTTTCTATGTAACGCATGATCTTGGAATATAGTGATTTGATCAACAAAACCGTGCGTTTTTTCCCTTGAAATATTGTGCACTGTGCTGAGTTCATTCAAACTGCAAATTTAAAATGCAAAACAAAATATCCGGCCTTACCGATAAACAACAAATCAGATGATGAACATTATTGTAATCCTAGGACTGATTGACAAACAACAAAATCAGATTTTTCCAAATCAGCAATAAAACCCCCCTTGAACAATTTGAAAGTCGAGAAATGGCCATCCGTTGGCGCACTCATGGTGATGCGTGTAGCTTCAGCAAGAGAACCATCAAGAAAAGTTGCAAGAAAAATCATGAAAATTGCCTCCACGTATCTCAAAGAAGTTCTAGCAGAGATATGCAAGCGGTGATCATCATTCAACCCACACCTCAAATGAAGAAATACTATTAGCACAGTTTTTCTTATAAGTTTGATAACAAAAATGGTCACCACTACTTTAGGGTTCTTACAGGGGAAGGTCATGGTAAAACTCTACAGTTGTTGAGATTCTTTGTCTTTGCCGAATGTTGTATATCACTTGAGACGAATGCAGTGTCAAAATGTCAACTTCTGTCCTGCCAGATAAAGGGTAATTGTCCACCAAAATGGAGATTGCCTCTCCCATACCCAATCTTCCACACTACTTCCAGTCATTATACAATAGTGGCATGATACACCATACAAAATTTACAGATCATATGAACTATATTATGTAGTACTAGTCTATGATATGCTATCACCTAAATAAGCAAAAACCCTTTTCTTGAATTTCCGACCTAAGTCCAAAATTTCAGATTCCCTCATCTGCCTACTTATGCTATCAGATTGCCCCCGTCTTTCTTCTTTCCTTGACAACCTGGTCGCAACATCAACGGTCAAACTGGCCATATCTCTGCTGCTTGTTAATACTTGCAAGGCAATAGAAGAGTATGAAGGATTTGACACAAGCCGATTTAGTAATATGAGAGTTTCTCGTATCAGCAATGTCCTACATACAAAAGTGCTCTTGGTATAGGCAGCTTTGAACACACAAAAAGACTATGGTGAAGCTAGGGACTCCTTTGTTATCAATTACCTTGCTCTAAACAAGTCTGCCGGCACGGTATGAGCTGATGATTCTGTGTCTATCTCCGCCACCAATACTTGCAAAATCAGCATCAGGAAGTTTGCCTCTCTAGGTAGCTTTTGACTCACCAGAATTTCAACACCAGGTCTCCCAGATGATGCTATGAAAGCTAACAGAATGATAGCATTTCTCCGAAGTTCCAAGTCCTGAAAGTCCATCTAACAGACATCATTTTATGGCAAGTATTACTGAGAAAAATAGGATTTAGCAGAGTCAGTAAGTCAGAACTGACAAAAGGCAACAACTTTTTGACCCACTTCCAGGTTGAAGATTATTCAACTGAGAGCCTGATGGACCGACAATTGACAGTGGCCACAGATAGAACCCTTAAATGGGACAACCGTACAGTCAAGTTATGTGCTCATCAGTT
Organism: Murraya paniculata; assembly: GCA_030449075.1. Taxonomy (NCBI): domain Eukaryota; kingdom Viridiplantae; phylum Streptophyta; class Magnoliopsida; order Sapindales; family Rutaceae; genus Murraya; species Murraya paniculata. The sequence continues at coordinate 1,055,540 of JAEVFN010000039.1, read as the reverse complement.
AAATTGCCATAATGAATCAGGCACAACTGTTTAGATCCTGGAAATGGGTAAAATACCTAGTAAAGGTAATGTTTACACAATAACATACACTAGTTCCTAAACTTTTCAGTGACATCTTTAACCCCTCTTAGGTTTCAGTTGCAAGATGAAACTTTCATACAGAAGAATATTTCAAGAGGGAAAGAAAGAACATATGCATAGAGAACAGAAAATAGGTTGAAATGCCAAAAATGAAAAACATAAATAATGGCATATCCATATCAAACAAGAAAAGTTAAAACACAGGAGTAATGCCTTTAGATCACATTTAACCTGCATTATACACGCATGATCATATTTCACAAAACTTGCATCATTTTAGCATATCAAAACTGCTGATAGACAACTTGAAACAAGAGGTTGAATTGGAAGAGTGGAGGCTCCGAACTGACAATGCCTAATGAGAGCGATAGCTTGTTAACAAGCACTAAATTATGCGATGGGATAAATACTACGAGTTCCACTACTTTTGTTAGGCCCCACAATACTAGCTTAAGATTTCTAGGTTTAATGGTGCCTCCACATGTATCTAAGTCTATCTTGGTCTTGTATTTGAATCTGCTATTATATTAGTTATTGATAGCACAGAGAAAATTGACCCTCCATTACAAACCTTGAGGCATCAATTAATTAAATTTTCATTAACTATCAGTGGATGGTTTTAAAATATTACAAATTTAAAGTTTTTCGGATGAATGGCTATGCAACTAACAAAAACAAAGGTTTAAATCTAATAATAGTTTGCTAAAATCAAGTAGCTAAGCCAGAATGACCGGATGCAATGATTATAATAGTGATACTATATCAAATAAATGAAAATTTGAAATTTGAAATTCATCTAATAGCATGCTACCTGTACACCGGTTCCACAACAACCTATACAGTCTGCCAAGCTCTCCAAGATTGAAGGTGAAAGATTTACATGACTGTCATCTGCAACACCAGCATTCTCCTTCTCTTTATAACCAGAGCAGAATCTGACAAATATTTTCGGACCTTTTATCCAATCAAGGAATGAAAAATAGTTAGGAAAATGTTGCCACTGTAAGCAAATCTATACATGCCAACTTTAAATCTTGAACATAGGAATGAATGGGGATTTCAGAGAGGAGATGAGAGTAGCAGTAATGTTTAAGATCATTCAAAGTGCTCCGCTAGTTGGCTTGGAATTAAAAAGGAAAATAAAGATGAAAAACAACAGTTAAAAGTATTAGAGAGCATTAGTTAGGGGTCTTGTCTGAAAACTACCACTTCAAATGGTTGGAACTGGTTCTACATTGCATCATGGATGGACGGAAACTTACGGTGGTTAATCTGATATGTGTTTGAACATCTAGTTCTTCTTCTCCCTCACACTTTGATTCGTCCTCTTAAATTGACAAAACTTCTGAGAATATAAATATCAATTGTGTACAATTGTCTTATGTGTATTTCCCAGGCAGAGAACTTTCCGATAATGTTATGACAAAAATGTAATGAACTATGCACAAGATAATTTAACAAAATATTAAAGCTAACTAGACTAAAAGAAATGAGAGCAAATCTGCAGTCAATACAAAAACAAATAAGTGGCTAAAACAGTAACTGCATGTGCTTCAACTTACTAACACCCATAATAATAATACAAAAACAAATAAGTGGCTAAAACAGTAACTGCATGTGCTTCAACTTACTAACACCCATAATAATAATAATGGGAGAACAAAATGATGTGTGCTTACAGTTCAGCAGCAGATACAGAAGGTGCACAGCTTCCTTTTGCACTTGTATGCCAGCTTCTTTATTTAGCAGCTGTGAAATATTTTCAAGTACCAGTGTCTGGCCAAATCTGGTTTAACCAGGATTTCATTGATGAAATTCTTTTAGGAAAGGGTACCATGTTATGTTAAAAAATTTAACAAGAAGAATACTGTTTTCTTACTTTTCTCTCTCCGTATAAGAATAACTGCTCATCAAAATCATATTCATGATACGAATTGCCTCTGATCTTACACGTTCATCAGTAATCCTCATAGCTGTTTGATGCATCTGTTCAAAAAGAGAAACCCAATTCACACGAGAAAGAGAAATTGCTGTGTCAGGACTCCAGATTCCCTTTTTGCGTAGAGTTTCTGCATCAGAAAATCTTATTCCAAAAGGATTACAGCCCGAAGAAGATTGTTTATCCCGGCTTACATAAAACAGTCTATTTTCTGCAGTGTAGGATCCATCAAGATCTCGGACGTTGTTCCTAGAAAGATCTCCCTCGATGATGACATTTTCCCTGAGTAGAGTGCACTGGAAAGATCAAATCAAAGTTCATAAGCATGCAAATATACAAGTTAGAAGCATAACATTACCGAGCACGAGCTATCAGGCAACTGGTGAATGAAAATGAAATTAACTAGTCTACTCCCAAAATGAATGTAGTAAAGAGAAAGAGTAATATTACAACTACAAACTCTTGAACAAATTGGCATGGCATTAGATGATTGGCTGAATGAAAATATAAAACAAAAAAAAAAAACATGTGGGCCAAGTGATGATTTCATTCAACCACTCATGTTAAACCACATCACTTTGTATATATTATTTTGTACAAAAGAGTTTGTAGCTATATCATCATTAATCTAAAGGGAATAATAACTAAATTTTGTATCCATGATATCCCAGGTAAAATCCTCTTTGGGACCTTTGAATGAGGAATTCAATTGAGGACAACTGAGGTGGCAAGGAGGTGGGACTGCCCAAAAAGTTGCACTTCATGCTAGCTTGTGGTCCAGGCCAATTTTTAGGCCCGCTTAAGTCTATCTTTTTTTAATACAAAAATTTAAAAATTCTTCAAGTTTCTTTGCATTAATAATTAGATCATTAGGATGAATATAGCTACACCATATATTTAAAATAAAGTGTTTTCTTTCTATTAATTAAAAAAATTAAGATACAAATGCACTTTAGTCACAAACTTATTAAGGAGTAAAAGCTGCATCACTATAGTTTTAGCAAACCAAATCAAGTTGGCACCCACTTCACCGTCGGTCATATGCAAAGCTCCACTATTATACAAAAATAAAATAAATGAAGTGCATTGGTAAAAATCATTTATCTCTAGACTTTCTCAATCACATCATCACCATCATCTTGTGCTTTATCAGCTATAAAATTGCATTTATTATGAAATAAGGCATTCAAGTACTACATCTGTTAGTCTACCTACTTTTTCAATCAACCAATATCTAGCCACCTAAATTACCAGCTAACACCAACATGACTGTTGACATGAGAAGTTATATCATCACAAGCCATTGTAGAAAAAATAGTGAAGGTCTTCAAATGTTGTTTCCGCTAATTCAAGAAGTCTAATGATTCTCATTGTTATCTAGTTAGAATATTTGCTAAATAATAGTAAATCTAAACAATTCATGAGGTATGAACTTCTGCTATCAACCTTTTCTTGCCACTGTTGACCAACACAAGTCATGATCACTAGGAGTATAACTTGAAGTGGACCCATTATTGTTGTAATACTTCGTTCATTATCTCAGTTGATAATGACAGAAAACATAAGGAAAAAGAATGATAGTCGTAGTTCCATTCATTTATTGCTCAGTTTGTTTGAAGAATTTTAACTTGTTTCAGAATTGAAAATGGCAAATCTGAATTTAGCTGATTTGATGAGCCAAGCCAGCAAGCAGGTAATGCCTAGCCCTACATTACTGGGCCCAAGCTTGGACTGGCCCAGAACCTCAAATGGGTTTCAACATTTGGGCATAGCCCACCCTTTTGACACCTTTAATTCAAAGTAATGTTCCTCGGTTGCTAGCAAACACCTTTTTAAATCACTAGATATTGTCAAATGTGTAACAATTGTAGCCACATGCAAAGCATGTCCATCAAATAAGACCACAACTATAAGATACCAATAAATGCAAACATGACATAATAATAGTAAAACTAAAATAAAATTAGAGGATTCGACATATGACCACCTGGTCATCTCAACTCTAATAACCTACCGAAGTTGGTCATCTCAACTCTAATAACCTACCGAAGTTAACATTGACCTAAAAGCATAAACAACAGCTCAATAGGAGTTTTTAAGCTCTAATAAACCAGTAGCAAGGAGTATTTAAGTTCAATAGGACTATTATCATGGCACAATTAAAGGCAATTAACAAATGAAACCCTGAACTCAATAACCAACAATCCCATACCGTCCAAGGATGTGATCAACATAAAACAATGAAAATAAAAGCCTAAATCTATGAGTGTGTATGTCATGCCAATGAAGCAATACCTTTCTCCAGCTTTATTTTTCAAAGTCAAAAGATGCCTCAAGAACACTTTTAGTACATGCAGAGAATTGCTAACCACCACCACCTACAAAAGGAACATATTCCTCAACATGGACAACACAGATTTTCTTATAAAAAAAATGGAAATCACCAAAACTCATGAAAAAATTTTAAACAAAAAAAAAATGGAAACTGGAAAGAGAGAGATTTAAGAACATTTAAAAGTTCAATTTCAACATACTTGCGGCAAAACATTTATGGATAGGCTTACGTAACTGAATATCACAGAGTAAAATATTGATCCAATAGTGAATTTCTACAGTACATGTGCAGATTCTCTAGCCAAGAGTCCAGGGCTCGGCAGATAGGTAATCCTTGGTACCATTTATGGAAGAGATTCTCATGGACATTAATACATCCCGAGTGATTTTACTCTAGCAAATTTAGGATCAACGACAATAATTACTTTTTTGTCGATCAGACAAATTATGTAATCATGTTGTGTTATTTCATATGTTAAAAAGAAAAGAAATTTTCAGTAAGTCCCATATGCCGAGCTAGAGCCTCTTACATTGTAGCTGTTGATTCATTCTTCAAAAGCACGATTAACATCATAAAATAAAAATAGATATGTGCCTTTCCTCATCTATTATTAGCAAAATAGAGAATACATATCTGAGAGCTAAGCATACAAATAGTAATGTTGGAGATACACATTACTTTTTAATTTAATCACATTGTGTTGTCTCATATGTTAAAAATAAATAAATAATTCATTGAGCGCCAAATGCTGATCCTGGGTCTCATAGAATCTTCATAAAACAAAAACAGATATTCCCCCTTCCCATCTACATTATCCAAATAAAGAGTAATAATGCATTTATGGGAACTATGCATACTAATAGCGCCCCCCCCCCCCCAAAAAAAAAAAAAAAAAAAAACTCTACTCACATTATTAACATTGCAAAGACCAAGTAAGGGTTCAAGCAAAGTCTCCAACTGCATCACTCCATTACCGATCTGAATTTAGGAATGAATCAAACTAAAAAATCAATATTACTAGTATTAATCAATTTAGAATTGCAGGTAAAAAGATCACAGTACCAATCAGATCAGGCTGAACATGATAGGTAACAGTGGTTGGTGGTACTTAAGTTACTGTATATAACAAACTAGGCCACTCTTTATAGAGTTATTAAATTGGTGGCACTGCAAGAAATAAGAATAATGCATAAATTGTAATATTGTATCACATAGACCCAAACATTTAAATATTATTGTCCCCAGCAATCCCAAGCAACAATATACTTTATAGAGAATGGCAAAACAAATGTGGGTCAAATGCTGTAGGAATCACCAAAATGCACCAAGAAGTTTGATAGTTGGCATCATTATAGTAGAACTAAAAATAAAAAACTGTGGAGGAAAATTAATATATGTCACATGGTATTGATACATATTAAAATGATGTTAATAAAGACTCTACTCATTTGCCGCTATTGAATTCTGAATAGGCAAGGTCATCTTGTACTATACTAGAAATGCAATCGAAAGCACTGATATTTCCCTTTTATAACTAAAGGAGAGAACAAGAAACTGTGAAAAGGAAATCGGCCATATGGTACAAGGGAAATGCAAGTGGGAAACAAAAAAAAAAAGTGTCGATATTCAATGCATGTCAAAAGTGTATTAATGGAAAATTGGTAGTAGAAAATAAATATTTATCAACATGGACAAATTCTCCCAAACTTTTCCTAATTGCTGTCACTTGCCACTTAAATTGTGCGCTACAGATGGAAGAACACAGCCTTCAAACATGTTAAGTATATAAAACAACATCACTGAGAATTACCTTCGTCAACACAGAATACAGATGACTTATATTTGCAGCTTCACACTTCAAAGCTCCAACAGAACTTGTAACTGGCAGAGAGAGCTTCATTTTCGATGATGTATTCACGCTCATACAACCAAAAAGGGCATGAAACTCTATTGAACAATCCACAAATAACTTAGATATAATAGTTTTTCCCAATTCTTGATCTCCTGGGTTACGCCAAATGGCCCGCAACTTTTGCGGAAGATCAGAATGGGAATTTTGATCCACTTGGATTCCTATAGCCTTACAACTTGAGCCAGCTAACACACAACAACATAAAGGATAGAGATATCAAAAAAACTGGCTTAAAAACAAAAAAAAAAAATCAACACATTCATGCCTCCAACTCATTTCTTACCTGAATTAATTTGATGGCCAAACTGATCTGAATCTTTTGCCTTTTGAAATTGTTGGAAAACCTCATGATGATCCACAGCGGGAATTCCATTTTTCCTGTTGCAACAGCCAATATCATTCACAATTTTTTTTTCCACGCTACAATCAAAGGCAATATATACATATGGAAATGCCAATTACCTAAATTTTATCTTAAATTTACAATTACCTAAATTTAAATTTACAAAAGTTCTAGCTGCTTGGAGGCACTTTAGTTTCAGATATCCTTAGAGTACAAGTTCTCATTACAAAATGCAGTATATGCCACATGTCCATTAACCAATTGCAATACAAATCCCCTAGTGTATGAGAGGGTCCACACCAACATTAAACTTCAAAACAGTATTTCTAGCCTAGCATATAACAAAACATTAAATTTAGAAAATCTTCAGAATTAGCTAGCTAAACTTCAAACAATCCAAAAAAGAACATATACAAAGCTTAATATCTTAAGTGGTATCTTCTAGAGTTAGTAAGTCAGAAATATAAAGGACAGCTATCAGTCTTCAGCAGGTTTCTAATAGTCTTTTAGTACCAGGTGCCATCATCTTAGTGCTGAAAGTTTTACCATGATAATTCTTTGGTTTCAAAAGAGGGCTTATTATGGTGATTAATTTTGGTCATATTGAGGGTGCCTTAGTCTTCAAAAATGTTGTTTAACGTAGACAATTTTTAAAAACCATTTTTACCTACACCAGTGTGCTTTGTATTGCTTTTATTTCGATTCTGCAGTTCACACCCCCCAATTCTGAAGGAGTTTTTGCCCTTCTCTGATTCTTGTCCCGCAAGGCAAACATTAACGATTTTCTGATAAATTTAACAAATTTTTAAAAAGATCATATATACTAGCTCAGGAACTCTCCCACTAGCAATGGGGGATCTCGCATATGGACCATCTCAATCATATACGGCTTATATGAAGAAAGAAAAAAGAAAAAATCTTGGATAGTTCATTATGAATAAAGATCAACCATTAGCTTAGTTAAAACCTTCAAATAGATAAATTGCACCAGAAATGGAAAAAAAAATTAAAAAAAAGGACTGAGAAAACGACAAGCAAGAAAAAAAAAAAAAACAATTTTACTCACAATTTTTGACACTTGGAGTGATGAATATTAGCAATCAGCTTCTCTTTCTCATTTCTGTCCTTCTTAAGTTCCAAGCACTCGTGTTCCTGAGAAATCGCGTAGAAAAAAGCTCAATGCACGCGCAACAAAAAATAAATAAATGAACTTAAAAAAGAATCAGAATCCATACCATTTCTGAAAGCTGCTTGGATACAAGTCCGAGTTCCCTCTGTAAATCACAAGTCAGAACCCAAAAAAAAAAACATATCGCATTCTTGGATTAGAAAAGGAGATGAAAGTAAAACCCTAACCTTGAGACGCTGGATTTCAAGATCTTTGGCGTCGACGGCGGAGGTGGAGGCGGAGGCGGAGGCGGGAGCGGTGGCGGTTCGCTGAGAGAGGTTTCTCGGAGGCGAGAAACTGATTATTGGATTACTATTGTTATTATTATTCATGGAATTAGAAATAAGAGGAGCAGGTTGCGAGAAGAAAGCAGTTGAAGAAGAAGAGAGAGCCAACTGTTCTACTTGATTCAGTTCCTCTAAGAAATCATCGTCCCATACTTCCATATTTTCTCCGCTCATTTTATTTTTATCTTTCTTTATTTTCTTCTTCTTCTTCTTCTCCTCCTCCAGTGGAAGTGCACTAGTGCAGTGCTTTTCGAATTCCAGGTGCGCCTTCTTCGCGGTTAATGTAGGGTTGCGGCAAGACAAATTTTATTTTTTATTTTTTTTATTCAGTTTGAATTTTGAAATGCCTTTTCTAATTTTTTTTTAATAATGGGGAAAATAAAATAAGAGCTTGGAATGTTTAAAATAAATTGATTTTGTCCCACGTGGCGAATTTGAAAATGGATTAAAATGTAAGAAAAAAATAAGGGCTGCAAACGCATTTTACCCGTTTGAGTACTTGTATAACCACTAAAAAAAGAACACCAAACGCATCCTAAAGATCAGTTTAGTAATGTTGTATCTTTTAAAATAATTATTATTAGTTGTATTATAAAAATAATTGGCTATAATAAAATTAGTTAAACATGTAATAAAATTTATTATCAAAAGTGTTATGAGTTTTAAAAGCAGTCTCATATGTATTTAGTAAATCTTACTATTAAACTGTTGTTATAAAATAAATAATTAGATTAGACATAATGTTAGAATAAAACTTATTTAAACATGTGTATAAGATATTTTTTTCATTGTGTACATATAACAATTGATAACTAAAATATATATTTTATAGTATTAATTTTATTTTTTATTTTATTATCTTAATGTAATTGGTAATAGTCTCTTTAAAATTAATGATTTTATTTCCTTATTAATAAGGATAATTTTATATTTTTATAATATATATGAAGACTTATATAGAATTGTATTAAGTATAAAAGTGATTCTCAAAATCAAAATCTAAAAAGCTATTCCTTTCATAATTTTCAAAATCTATTATAGGATTGGATAATTTTACCAAAAGTGACCTCTAAAAAATTTTACCAAACACTAAAATTAGATTTTAACTTTTCAAGATTACTTTTGAGTCTCTCAAAGTAATTTCAAATAAACTTTAAGGTTGTGTTTGGGATTGAGGTTGGGAGCTGTAATTTAAAATATACACAACTAAAGTGTTTAGCAAATACTAGTTGTTGTAGCTTGAAAACTAAGTTGATTTAGTTTTACACTTTTATGATAAAAAATATATTATATCTTTAACAATTTTTCAAAATTATTATTGAAAATTTGTATAATTATATACTATTAATTTTTGTTTTATAGTTATAGTTTTTTTTTCCACAGCAGCTGTAGTCTAAAAGTTACAGTACCTCAATCCCAAATAAGACTTAAATATCTTTGGATGTGTTTGGGAAGTTACATTATTTAGCATTGTTGGTGTTGTCAGTATTATTAACTAAAATGAAACCTTTGTTTGGCAAAAGAAATAAGGAGCATTATTAGGGTTGGCAATCGGACGAGATGGGATGGTATTTGCCAATCCCAGTCTTGTCCCGTATATGCAAGTGGAATGAAAAAATGTCTCATTCCTGTCCTTTTAAATTTTCTAGGGTAAAAATTTGTCGTAATCCCGTCTCGTTAAATATCTCATCTCGTCCCATTATCCTGAATAGCTTCGAATGTAAATAAATAAATTTTAACATTTTTTTTCTTTTAAGCATCATCATAATTTAATATACCAAAAATCTTGAATAATACAAAGTAAAATAATCAAATAATTGCTTTATTTTGACTTTGTGCATGTTCGAACACAATTTTATACTAACATTTTTTTAATTGCCTGTTTGCTTCCATTGTACGTTAATATTAAGACTTACGCTTCAAAAATTATAAATTTGGATAGTAACCAACTTATATTTTGACCATGAAAAAATATAAAAAATTTATTTTAATTGTGGGTTTTGACCGACACTTCACTTTTAATTATATTACTTTTATTATTTAATTTTATTCTTTAGGTTTCAACTTTGAATGTCACTTAAGTTAAAATTATAAAATAATTAAAAAAATTTAGAAGTTTTACAAGATATACAGAATATACCAAGATTTTATAGTTAGTCATCTTCTCATCCCACGAATAAAAATAGAATTTATTTTTTGTCCTTGTCCCATCCCACTATAAATTTTAGATGTAAAAATATATTATAATCCTATCTCAAATCGGACCGGATCCTGCAGGATCCCATCCTAACAGGAAAAATTACCATCTCTAAGCAATATACCTCATTAGTTAAAGGCTTTATGCAGAAAAAAAAAATCCGCATAAAATTAAACTCGCCACCCACTCAGTTTACATAGATTTGCATTAATTTGTTTTCAAGTCAATTCATTTGTATGTTTAATTGTTAAATTGATTAATTAATTTATAATTATTTCATAAAATAATACATTTGAACGATAGTAAATCAACCACGGCCACCGCTGGCAACTTTATATACCGTCTCGGTATCGTCTATCACTGTATTCTAATATTGTTTGAACTAAAAGTTGACATCATTCTAATCCATGTAATTAAATAAACGCAATCGTGCAACTATTACTGGCAATGGTGCTTCCATTCGTTGTATATTTATAATCAAAATATTTTAATCTAAAATTTTAACCATAGATCTACCACGAATAGAAACTTAGTTACCAGTAATAATCACCGTTGTGTGGGCACAATGACGAGGATTCTAATGGTAATAAATTATTGTTCAAAAGACGGACGAGTGCAGTGGCCCATGGTGGGGTATGGTGGCAGACTGGCAGTTGGTGGTGGCCACTCATGAATTGTTTTATTTTTGTTTATAATTTTAATATAATCAACAATATAAAACTTTGACCTATTAATAAGTCTAAAAATATTAATTTATTATAAATTACATTAGAAAATATAATACAGTACAATGCGGCACTAATCATTATACAACACTAATATAATGTAGTATTAATACAATTTAGCCTAATTACAATATAGTGTATTTTGAAGCAGAGTTTGCCGTAAAAAATAAGGGGTCCTCCAAACAAGTCCCATCAAAGATTAAGATAGTACGCCCATGGCCCACGCTAGGAGAAGACTTGGGCGCACGCAAATTTTTTCCCACTCTACAATTAATTCGGCCCACCATTAAATTTGAGATTAAGAACAAATGTAAATTATTCATTTATAAAAATAAAAAATTGAAAAATGCGTGTCCGGGCTCAATCATGGCCCGACCTCCTAAGTTGGGCTTCGGTTCTGAAGGGCTTATGGGACAACCGATGCACGATAGTCACGGCCAATATGTCCCATAACCCAAACAATAAAGTGTATAAAGCTCAGTCTTCTGTCTCTTGGGCCTCTTAGTCCTTATTTTGACTGGCGTTTAAGTCCGATAAGATCTTCTTTATCACTCTTTTCATTTTTATTTAAACTAATACTCATATAAATAAATATAAAAAATTAATTTCATAATTGATTTAACCTAAAATTTCATATCATATTAAATACCAATTAATTATATAATTTAAAATAATTATACTATTTAAATAATTATTTAATTTTATTAAATTAAATTTAATATTGCCATATCCTAGATTATATAAAAAAAAAGGATAATATTACGTATAATTTAATGTAATTCATTGTAATCTGTTAAATGAAGGACATTAAACAATTTCCTACCAAAGCGGCTGGTTGAGGTGGTCCCCACTCATCCCCATTGACGGCTAACATGACACGTGTGTCCAACCTCGCAAAACCAACACATGGCATCAATCAACCAGAGCCACCAGCTTTGACGCCGACTTTTAGCCTTTCACCTTAACCAAACCAATCAATTGGCTTCACTTTGTTGCAACTTGTAAGTTGCAACTTGCTCTTGGATTTGTTTCTATGATTAAACAACTCTTTGTTCATGGATTTTTGTCAACGCTCAACCGGTCCTTTTCTTCTCGTTAAAGTCATTTTACTGTTCACTCCAAAATTCTCATTATAATTCAATTATAAGTAACTACAACATGTAATTAATTTTCTATTAATAATTGGATTTTACAATCTACAACTTATAACATTATATATTTTGTCGGATAATCGAATACAGGGCTTATGGGATTAAAACCTATTTCAAAAATATTTCTGGGTAATAACTTTCGAATCCCTAAATTTTAACGAAAGTACAGTTAAGTACTCAATGTTAGTGTGCATGCAGCTCCCCATGGTTAGATTCCACTAAAAATATGTTAAATAAGAGGTGACATTTTAAGTTAATGTGTTGTGTTTTATTCATATTTTGTTAAATTTAAATTAACATGACGATTCGGCCTATTTATTGATTATGCCAGGAATTTTAAATACTAATTATTTTGTTTATTAATAAGTCATATTTTTTTCATTTATTTATCATAAAATCTTTTTACTTTTCTACAATTTCTCCTGTTTAACATGTTTTTAATATATGTTCTAAAATATTTGTAGTGCTCTACATAAATAAATTTCAAATATATGACAAATATGAGAATGAATCAACACAATATAAACAATCAAATAATTAATTGTATTATATACTAGTTTGCATGTAGAGAGCTATAAATCTAAAAATAAATAAGTGAAATAAATTTGACGTGATTAATTGTATCATTTTAGGTTAATTTAAATTTACTAAATAGTGTCTTGATCGTCTCAAACATTGACACTTCCAAGAAAATCAATTATTTAAATATTATCCTTAAAATTAAAAAAAAAAATTATAAACGAACTGAATTTGCATAGAGTACGACGGTTGAAACCCTCGTGAAAAATATTACAAGATATATCTTTATATGTAATGCTACAAAACTATGGGGACCAGATGATATCACCACGATAGATCTATTAAAATATTGACAGAGAATCTATACGCAGGCAAAACCCAATACGCCAAGCAAGAGAAGCCACAGGCTTAGCTTACAGCTTCCCCTGCCTCTGCCCTTATCAATCTTGGATGTGACAGACGTTTATTGGACGATGAAAATAATATGAAGAAGACTTTTTCGATACAGATACAAATACAGTAGTGATTTTTAAAGTTATTCAAGATCAGTGACAGAGGAGACAACATGGTGGGTATTTTCTCAAGATTCTCTGTAGGCAGAGCTGGCCATCGACGAAGCCAAAGTGCTCTTGTAAGCAAACAAACTCTGTCTCTCTCTCTTTTTATAATGTTCTCCTTTTTTTTAAAGAATTTTTTTCCAATAAGATTGGGAGTTAAAGTCTATTTCTGATTTGTGTATTATGTAGGATGAAAGAGAAGTGTTGCCACCAAATCCTGAAGTTACAGGTGCAGTTACTGGGACTGCAACAACAGCTGCAGCTGCAGGTGCTCATGGGATTCAAGTAGCGGTGGAGTTTAAGCCAGTTGAACACCCTATTGAACCTCTTGAAAATGATCTCCCAATTCAATGCCCTCTTCCCGAACCCTCCATTCTAAATGTAAGTTTGAAGAATCTTGTTTGTTCTCTCGAGATTCTATAATTGTGTGTTCATATGTGATTTATTTCCTTAATGGATCTGCAAATGTCTTGTGTGTATGTAAATGCCAAACATTACGTTGAGTTGTGATAATAACCATTGATACACACTGTAAACCAATCTTTCTTTATTCATTTATTGGTGTATTTACGACTGAGCTATCACCAGCAAACTCGTATGGCGTGCCTGGACCAATAGTGTTTCATCTCTATGCCGTGTTTTGTGCATTCAGCTATCATCACCAGAGCATTTATGCTCGAACATGAGTTTCCTATTTATCTTTTCCACTATTCTTTAGCATGATAGAATTTTCAATGTCATTTGAATTGAATCCGTTATGATTTGAAAGTAAAGCATAATAGAAGGAGTTTTTGCTTGTTGGGTTTGCAAAATAGAAATCTTTTTGTTATTTCCAGATCTTTTGTTTTTTGAGAAGAATTTGATCTTTCAAATTGGCCATTACATTGTTTATTAAGGTGGGTGCCAGATTATAGAGGTTTCAAACTCGGTGTAGATTCGTTTCTGGTATTGATATCATAAGCATGAATTCAGCAAAATACTCTGGATGGTTCACAGTATTTTGTGGCATATTCTATCCTTTAACATTAAACGGGATGGGGCCAATTGGGTTCGGATTAATTTTATCCAATTGGGTTCAGATTAGTTTTACTCACTTTTTATTTAACACATTTTTAGAGGATAAAGAAAATGAAAAATTTTGATTAGTGTTGATCGCTCTGGCCTGGAAACAAAAGAAAGGACACGGATAGGAATGTTGTCAGCGTATAGGGATATAATTTGTACAGTCATCTGGCGTTCACAGGTCTCTATAGCTTATAGCTTATGCTGGTTAATCTGGAATAGCTCTCTCTCATAAGCATGTTTGGATTTGGCTGCAACTTCTTAGATTAGAGTTTGTGATTCATGATATCAATCACTGCAGATCCCTGGTTGTCTGTGTTGAACTTAAGTACACCAGACAAGGCATTGCCGGCATGAGAGAACAGATTAATTTGTACATGGAGAAGTCAGAGATACTATTGTGGTTAACTATGACAGTCTAAGATCATCATTTCCGTTATACATAGTTTACTTCTTAAAAGGATAGGCTCATGAAGCCGAAGATTCTTATTGACTTCCATTGCTATGCCTTTCTATTAAGGAGCTGAATTGCAAGAATGTCTCTTCAGCTCAATAACCTAAATGGGTAAGAATCATATGATTCCATTATCCTTCTCTCCAAATATGTGATACAAAATTTGTTGGTAAGTGATTTTATCTGGTTACCATGGCATAATAGGGATTTTCTACATATCAACTTTCTTATAGGAAGTGAGTCTGAATTATTCAGATCATCAGATATGAGATTGCATTTTCCCTGCTGCTAATGGTTCAATGATGATGTGAAGTGATTTTAGATGATGACAAATGCCAAAAGGCTGATTGTGTAATGTATCTACTTAAGTTAAGTTTCTTCTCCATACCTCTGTCCCTCCATAGCAGTCTATGAGATGTAAATAACTGGGTCAGAGTATGTATGATTGATGATGCTGTATTTGATGAAGCTTTGTCATGTTAGAGGTCACCAATTTTTTGTTGACATAAAAAGGAAATCATTACATGATGTGTGCATGTATGTACTTGGATTGGTTAAAACAGACCAGTATTTGGATTGGTTAAAACAGATCACACTGGTATTACTGTTTGACAAGTTCTCTTTTTGGCTGCTAAAGCAGAATGTAAGTCAGAAATATGATATGAACAAAATTATCAATGTTGCAATAGTGGAAAGCTTACGTAAATCATACTGTTTGAATATGAAATTATTTGGATGGACCAAACAATATGGCCTATGTTGAAACTCAACAGTCGGATGAGATATGTTTGATTACCGGTCGTAAATGATGCTTGCTTACAAGTGGAGTGGGTTTTCTGTGCATTTTGTTGTGGATGCGTCTGTGTTCATATAGGGCTTACTTCTTTCTGTTCTGATGTCTATAGGTTCTTTTGGGTTATAACTGTTAAATTTATGATTCTGATAATGGCATTTTATCTTAATAGGATGGAAGAATATGGAAGGAGCGAGTATCAGCAGGCATGAGAAGGAGAGCCGACTTGCCAGTTATGAAAGAAGGAGGAGCCCTTGAATCTGAAGCCGTTGGTGCAAAACCACCCCCAAATAGACCTAATCGCTTGATTCTACCATCTCTTAGTGCTCCTGAACACAATTTACTAAAGCTACTCGAAGAATGTAATGCTTCTGGGATCTGAAACTTGTTACTGATTCAGCATGGAATTCATCATTACATACTCATTGTGTTCGTTTTCTCTTATTTTCCCGTTGTGTATACTCACTCATTTGGATTTATAAAGTTTTTGATCAATCATAGTAAAGCATATATATATGTAATATGTAATAAATCACATCACTGCTTCTTTGGAATTTGATCAGTGTGGTTGCCCTTGCACTTGCTGTTATTATGTCTAAGCGCTTTCTTGTCAAGATCATTGTGGTAACTGATTGTGTGAGTTAAGAATCTACATAGCTGGACATTCTTATCATATTTTCTAATGAAACTGGATGGGATTAAGCGATGTGATAGGAGATGCTGTGTAACCTGACAAATTTGAATATGAAAGTTCAGAACCCGAAAGTTTTGGTGATGAACGTGACCTGAATGATGGAGTATAAGATCAAATTTGTTGCAGTTTCAATAAATAGCATGAGAGACCAAGAGACTTCAGAAAGTTGTAGTTATTTCAATGAATATAATGAGAGACATACAGAAATAGTCACAGTTGCTTATTAACATATGAAAATGAAAGGGCTATTTATCTATCTACACTGGCAACTTGGGAACTTCAAATGGGTGCTCTTCTGCTGCTGTGGGATCAACAAGGTGTTTACGAGGCCCCCGAAAGCTGCCGTGATTCATCCGTGGTTTCTGCTGCCAGACATGGTTTTCTCCAGCGACCACACGAACTCCAATTGCTGCTGCAGCAGCTGCTTCAGAATGATGAACTGTTATCGAGGAGATGAGAATGAGGGAGATAGGAGCAAGGAATGTATAAAACAAGGCCTTCATTATGAGAAGCTTTGGAATTGTGCTTTTCTGTGTAGTGTGGACAACGATGAGTTGATATATAAACTTAAAAAGTCATGTAGAGTGAACTTTTTAACTTTGCTTTGCTTGGAAGTCACAAGGGAATGATTTTACCACCACCCACTCCAGTTCCATGTGTAGTAGTGATATTGCAATGTCTTGGTGTTTTTTTGTTCTATTGGTGGGGTTGGCATATGAATGATTCAAATGGATGACCAAACAAGCAGATATATTATACGGTATAAAATTGACATGCTTTTTAAGTAATGATTGCTTAGGCCGACTACTTAAATGGGATATGTGATCAATAAAGTAAGAGCTGCACACTCACATACTCATAACAAAATAAATTAAGGGATTAATATTGTTGTCCGTTAATTGTCAAAAGAGTCTTATAATAATTATTATGATTATTGGAATTATGTTAGAATTTATTGATTTTACAATCACGAGTCTACTGGAACCTTTTAAATCATACTTGTGATGGCGCATTCTGGATTTTTAAGCCTAAAAAATTAGCTAGATTTATCTCTAAATATTTATAAGAAAATCAACTTTCAGGACACTTACCTGAGCACTCAAATTCTCAATTTTAAGAATAAGGAAAGGAGGTGGTCACCACTCAAACAAAAGGTGATTTGCATTTTGAGTGAAACTATTGGCATCCCTCTATTATCCTTATGAAATCTTACTTAAAATAAAGTTAAATTTAAGAACAATTATGAATTTGTTAGAAAAGCTATTAGCTAATAACACAAAATAGGAAAGCAACACAAGATAAAGAGTAAGATGAGGGAGCAATATTTTATTGAGTGATTTTATTCATTCTAAGTGTGTGTACAAAATAAAGAGATGATCTCTCATTTTATAATTACATAATCACTACATGAAATTAATAGAAACATTATGGGTCATAATTCCTTGTGAGATAATGGGAGTTATAGAGAAGTCAAATGTTGCTAATGGGAGATAGTGGGGTGACTAATAGATGTATTTTATGAACATCCACATTTATTTTAATAAATTCATAACACCCCCCTTTGATGTTCATTACAAAAGAATATGCCTCATTAAAGTTTTTACTAAGAAAAACCTTTATGGGAAAAAAAATTAGTAAAGGAAAAAGAGTACATAATCATTGATGTCTTGAAACAAGTAATTTTAGAGATATAGAGTTACCTTATTAAAACCTTATTAGGAAATATCCTATGGGATAAAAACTGAGTAAGGAAAAAGAGTACACATATAAAATTCCCTCCAAAATAAATTATTTTCCGCAACAAGTATACTCCCCCTCATCTTGACATAGATTCTTCAAGATTTGAAACAAAATCTTTAAGTTGACGCATTCCAATTTTGCGTACTAATTTTTTGAGCAGTTGATAGGGATTTTATAAATAAATTTGTAAGATTGTCACTGGAGCGTATTTGCTGAATATCTATATCACCATTCTTTTGAAGCTCATGTGTATAAAAAAATTATGGTGAAACATGCTTGGTCCTATCGCTTTTTATATAACCACCTTTAATTTGGGCAATGCATACTACATTATCCTCATATAATATTGTGAGGTTATTTTTAATTGATGATAATCTACATGTTTTTCGAATATATTGTATCATTGATCTTAACCAAATGCACTCACTACTTGTTTCATGAATAACAAGCAATTCTGAATGATTTGAAGATGTTGCAACCATTGTTTATTTCATTGATCGCCATGATATAGCACTATTACCAGAGGTAAATAAATAACCCGTTTGAGATCTAGCTTTATCTTGATCGAAGAGATATCCAGCATCTGCATATCCAACTAATGGTGATTTTGATCCTTTTGAATAAAATAAACCCATGTCAATTGTTCCACGGAGATAGCGAAATACATGCTTTACAGCATTCCAATGCCTACGAGTTGGTGCATAACTATATCTGCTAACAAATTAACTGAAAATGCAATATCAGGTCGAGTATAATTTGCAAGATACATAAGTCCACCAATTGCACTTAAATATGGTACTTTAGGATCTAGAATTATTTTGCCGTCCTCTTTAGGACGAAATGAATATTTTTTTACATCAAGTAATCGCACAACTATTGGAGTACTTAATGAATGGGCTTCATCCATATAAAACCACTTCAAAACTTTTTTAGTATATGTTGACTAATGTAAGAGTATTCCACTTAGCAAATACTCAATTTGTAAGCCAAGACAAAATTTTGTTTTTCCAAGATCTTTCATTTCAAACTCATTTTTCAAGTAAGAAACTGTTTTTAAAAGCTCTTCAGGAGTTCTAATGAGATTTAAATCATCAACATATACTACAACTATTGCAAATCCAATTTTAGATTTTTTAATAAAAACACAAGGACAAATTTGATTATTTACATATCATTCTTTTAATAAATAGTTGCTTAGGCAATTGTACCACATACGCCTTGACTGGTTTAATCCATACAAAAATCGTTGTTGTTTTAAAGAATATAAACTACAAGCTTTAAATTTGTTTGCTGCTGGCATTTGAAATCCTTATGAGATTTTCATATAAATATCTGTATCATTAGAACCATACAGATATGCAATCACAACATCCATAAGACGCATATCAAGCCCTTTAGAAGCTACGAGACTAACCAAAAATTGAAATGTAATTGCATCTATAATAGGATGTCTCTTCATAATCAATGCTAGGTCTTTGAGAAAAACCTTGTGCTACTAATCTTGCTTTATATCTCACAATTTCACTTTTCTCATTTCATTTTCTAATGAATGTCCACTTATAATCAACAGGTTTGACATCTTCTGGTATCAAGACTATTAGTCCAAATATTTTACGTTTCGCAAGTGAATTTAGCTCTATTTGAATAGCATCTTTCCATTTTAGTCAATAATTTCTATGTCGACATTCTTCCACTGCTTTTGGATCATGATTCTCATCATCATTTGTAATATTAAGAGCAACAACGAATGAAAAAATATCATCAATAGTTATTTTATTTCAATCCCAAGATTTTTTTGTACCAACAATACCAATCATAATTTCACTATTTTGTTTTTCTTCAGGAGAAATTGATACTTATTTAGTTGTTGGTAAATTTTCTTCTTTTCGGTCTAGGGGATGAATACTATTTGATTGATCAATCTTTATTATTTGATTAGTAGACAATGACTCTTCAAGAGTGCTGATTTCATTTTGCAACTTTTCTTGTGTTTTCTTCTTCAGTCTTGGGCTGATCTCACACTTCAATCAACCCCTTTGTACTTCGATCCAATCAATCGATCGATCAAGAGGCTAATCTCTTTTGTTTGGACGGTAAAAAAAAGAAAAAGAAAAAAAGAGACGTATGGGGAGAGAAAGAACGCATTTTTGAGCTAATTGACCTTTTATGTTTCAGACGTACTTTACTTCCATTAGTTTTATCGTGTTTTCCTTCAAGGATCTCAACACGTGCTGGGCCATTTTCAGCAGAAATATGTGATTCAATTATTTTTCTTGAATTAGTAAATGCATCAGGAATTTGATTTGCAATATTTGACAAATGAATGATCCTTTGAACTTCAAGTTCGCATTGATTTGAACCAGGATCAAGATAAAGATAATGATGATGCATGCCATGTAATCTTACGTCGTTTATTTTCTTTTTCTTTTCTCCCCCTAACGACGGGAAAACTTGTTCATCAAAATGATAATCCGCAAATCATGCGGTAAAAATATCTCCAGGTAAAAGCTTAAGATATCTAATTATTGATGGAGAATCAAAACCAATATAAATTTTAAGTCTTTATTGCAAACCTATTTTATTTCTTTGTAAATGAGCAACTGGGACATAAACGGCACATCTAAAAATTTTCAAATGAGAAATATTTGGTTGTTGGTAAAAAACAAGTTGTGAAAGTGAATATATATGATAAGAACTTGGTTGAATGCGAATTAATGATGCTGCATGCAGTATTGCATGTCCTCAACATGAAAAAAGCAAATTTGATCTAAGAATTAATGGTTTTGCAATTAATTATAAACTCTTAATCAAAAATTCAGCTAAACCATTTTGTGTATGAGTTTGTGTAACAGAATATCAATCCCAATAGACATGCAATATTCGTGAAAAGATTTAGATGTAAATTCACCCGCATTATCAAGTCTAATTTTTTTAATTGGAAAATCAGGAAATTATGCTCTTAGTCTGATGATTTGAGTAAGAAATCTAGCGAATGCAACACCACGACTAGAAAGTAAAGAGATATGTGATCATCTAGTTGATACATCTATTAAGACCAAGAAATAACGAAATGGTCCATAACTTGCATGTATAGGGCCACATATATCTCTTTGGATTTTTTCTAAAAATTTAGGAGATTCAAGACTTACTTTTATTGGAGATGGTCGAATTATTAATTTCTCTTGAGAACAAGCAGCACATAGACTTTCAGTTGGTAAAAGAATCTTCTGATTTTTTAATTGATGTCCATGTGAATTTTTTATAATACGACGCATCTTAATTGATCCAAGATGCCCAAGTCAATCATGCTAAAGTTTTAAAATTTTTGGATCAGAGAACTTCTAGTTCATTGTAAAATTTATTTCTATTGTTCTTATAATTATATGATACAACATAGAAGAAATAGAAGGTAGTTTTTCTAATACATATTTCTGGCATGAAATAGTTAAAGTAATGCAAAGAAATTTAGAATTACCTTATGATATCAATTTTGACAAATATCTTTGAAACTAAGCAGATTTCTGCTAGATCTGTTGGAGTATAAAGCATCATTAATTTTTAATTTTATACTATTTAGTAACCTAATATTTGCTCTTCCGGAGCCTTCAATTAGATTAGCAGAAGCCAGAACTAGATATTATATAACATTAACCTTAGCTAATATTAAACTATGGAAATATTTTTTATTTCGTAGAATTGTGTGCGTTGTTGCACTATCCACCAAATATGCATCTTTATTATTCACCAAGTGATTATTCAAATTCATTATATATTTCAAAGTGTAGCTCTCTTAATCGGTCTTCACATATCCATTACCAATTAATGGTCAATTTTACCATTTGGATCTTGAAAAAAAATATGAAACATTCAAATGAGTTATATCAATTGGATTTTCACGATCCATGAAATTTGCTCAATTTCTTTTTTTTTTTTGCCTTTTAGGATGCTTGATAAGATCAGCTAAATATTTTAGTGTACAACAAATGCGAGATCAGTGTCTTTTTACGTCACATCTAAAGCAAACATTTTCATAATCTTTTAGAAATTTCTTTTGTGGATCTTTTTCTTGCTTGTCATTATTGTTATTCAATTTAAAGTGGTTTGATCGATATTTCTTGTTATAGTCACCACGGCCTTGCTTACTGTTGTAACTATGGCCTCGGCTACGACCTCGATTAGCACTAAAATTATTGGCTGAAGTACCATTTGCTTCAGGGATTGGTACAGATCCAGTCGAATGAGACTGATGGTTTATCAACAAAAGTTCATTATTTTTTTTCAACCACTAAAAGACATGAGGTTAATTCAGAATACTTTTTAAATCTCCGCTCTTGATATTGCTGCTGCAGGAGCAAATTTGAGCATAAAAAGTAGAAAATGTTTTATTTATATATTCGTTTTGTAACTCCTTCTGCGAGATATGGAAAATGAAATTTACATATAGTCTTGAATGACATATAAATAAACTCATAATATTTGTATAACCATTCAGGAACATGTAGAATATACACTTATATAGTAAATCATTCATGAATAAGATATTAGTGAATGACATCATAATTTTAAAATAATTCTTCAGGAATATATTTTAAAAGAAAATCTTTTCTATGTGTTCAAAGATGCATTTATAATTTTTTTTTTATTCTATATTACAATATTCACACTTCATGGTGATTTTTTTTTTTATATTCCAAGAATACAAAATATATAATAGCAATTGAATATTATAATAAGAAGTATCAAAGAACAACAATATCAACAAATAAAACGTTAAATAAACATTGTAATACAATTCCCATAAAATATATATAATGGTTAATAAAGAACAAATTCATAGATCTATTCTCCTAAATTATAGAAAACATACAAATATAATTGTAGACAAAGTCTAGATAATTCAATTCATACATTTACGATTAAGATCAAAAGAGAGAAATCTACCATACTACCTTTTTTACTAGAGACTCGTGCTGATAACGTGTTAGAAAAGCTATTAGCTAACAACACAAAATAGAAAAACAACACAAGATAAAGAGTAAGATGAAGAAACAATATATTATTAAGTGATTTTATTCATTCTAAGTGTATGTACAAAATAAGGAGACGATCTCTCCTTTTATAGTTACATAATCACTACATGAAATTAATAGAAACATTATGGGTCATAATTCTTTGTGAGATAGTGAGAGTTATAGAGAAGCCAAATGTTGCTAATGGGAGATAGTGAGGAGACTAATAGATGTATTTTATGAACATCTATATTTATTTTAATAAATTCATAACATAATTTAATTAAACATTCTTAGTTTTTTTTCATGCAAAATTATTTGCATTAATAATCAATCCATTTTTTCTTCACCTATCACTTCTTAACTAACCAAAATTAAATTGCACATATTTACAATAATCTATAATTCTTTTCCTATTCTTACTGATTAAACATTTTTTACTTAAAATTACTTTCAAATTATTATTTAAAGTATGTTTCATTTAGCTCAATGATTGACATTAAAAAAATAATCAACCAAAAAAATTTTTAATTTCTGGGTAGGATAACAACAAGATTCCAAAAGAAAAGGAAAAAAAAATAGAGTATTACTTTGAATTTTAACAATAAAAAAATTAAGTTAAAAAATAGAAGAGTGACTTTTTTTTAAAGGACGTTTTTGAAATTATGGTATATTTAATTCTTGGATCAGGAAATGAGAATGATTTCCATTATTTATTGGTAGTGTTTACTTACTAAAAATATAAATGAATGAGAATGGATTTTAGGTGGGATCCTTAAATTTGGAAATGAATAATGGGAATTGCATTCCCATAAGGAAGATGAGAATGAAAATGAAGAATAAATTGACATGTTTACCTTTAAATAAAATAAAAAAATTCCTTTTTTACCCCATTAAAATATTAAAAAATAATTACTATAATTATAATTAAAATAATCATAATAGTATATTAATATTATAACTAGTTTATTCGTATTAATAATAATAATAATGGTAATCATATTTATAGTAAAAATATTTACTCTTTATTTTGTTAGTGCATAAATAACTAAGGGTATTTTAATAACTTGTAATAATGCATTTTCATTATAAGACACAATATATATATTAATGGGAATACAAGTCATTTTAATTCTTATTCCTTCAGCTTAAGTAAATAATTTATTCTATATCTCATTCCATATTTCGATTCTAATTTGTTTCAATTCCAATTTATTTTGATTCAAATGAAGTAAACACACTATGAAAGTAAGAATGATTGAAATAGGCGTTTTATGAGAAGATTTGAAGGGTCCCAATTAGAGGTGGTAATTTGTGATATCGTGTTATATATTTGTCTTGTGAAATGTAAGCTAATACGGCTATGACCCCATTTATTAATCGTGTTGAGACATTAAAGCGTAGATACAATTTATTTATTAATCATGTGAAATCGTTTTTACCCATTTAACACATTCAATGTGATTAAAAATTAAAAATTTAATTTAAAATACGACAAATATGTCAATATTATTATTAAACAAGTTAAAAATAAGTTTTATGACATAAATAATTTTATGATGCAATACGAATATAACACAAATATTTAATTAGTGTTAAAAGAAAGAGATTGTGTGTGTACTTGTGCGCGTGCACATTATTAATTTTTTTAATAATATGACCATTTATTAAATGATAATCATATCATAAATGTATAAACGCATTTAGGTGGTTCAACACAGATATAGTATGATTAATAATTATATACCGTGTCGTGTCTGCTTATTAGTCGTATTTGGTTATGTCAATACCAATTTGAAAAAGTCATGTCGCATTTGTACTGTGTAATCATTTAGGACCCACATTACCACCTCTGCTGCCAACAGTCCGACTCTCGCTTTGTTATGTGTGTGGGGCCATGGGGAACTGGTAAAGCTCAAGAAATAAACAGAATCGAGTTTGGGGCTAAGCCCATGACCAACTTTTAAGTTGGGGCTGGAAAAAAAGGCCGGAAGCATACCAATTTAGGATGGGTTCGGGTTCTGAATTTTAATTTTATTCAAAATTAGATTACAGAAAATTCTTTTCTTTTGGTTCAAGAAAAACGACGTAAAAAAGGCACAAAGAGAAACTGAGAGAGAAGGGTTTTTGAGATTGCTCTGATATTATAACAAATAAAGAGAGGAAAAAAAAATCATATTTTGCTCTACATCTTGCACTGTCGCTTCGCCATGGCAGCTCTTCAGTACTTGGAATCTTTGCGAAACGACCATCCGGAGCTGGGCGAATGGTACAATGCTTTGGCAGATCTGTACCAGAAGAAGCTGTGGCACCAGCTCACCGTCAAGCTCGAACAGTTCGTCGCTCACGCCGTCTTTCAGGTCACAACTTCTATTTTCTTCAATTTCGGTTTCCTAGATCTCGAGGCGGTTGTTGAGTTTTATGTCCAATTTTCGATTAGGGTTTTAATTGGGCATTTGGGTTTTTCAACTTCGTAAATTATAACTACAATCTATGTGAGTTCTAGGGCTTCTTCAAGTTGAATTTAGGGGATATATAATATGGTTTGATGTTCTAAGGAACCTATTATATTGTATGTCTTAAAAAGAGCTGCTTGGTGGTTTGGAACTCTAGTATTTCAGAGCATACGGAACAAATTCAAATTGCTTAAGTTTTATGTGGCCACTGAATTTTAGGCCTATAGATGATAAATGAAGGTCAACTGATTGTTACATGTATATTCAAGTTTTAAGGCTATTAGGTTCTTCAGAAATGAAGATTTAATTCAACTTTATGCAGTTTAAGGATATCTGGCTTGAGTTTGAAATTGTCTTGGTCAGGTTTTGGTCCAACGGATGTTTTGTTTATATAAATGCGACAATAAGTTTTGAAATTATTTCTTGATGTTAAGTTTTGTTTAGAGTAAGATATTTAATGAGTGAGGTTGTTTTCCTTGGATTAAACTATGTATAGCTTTTTCCAGTTTCATTAAAGGAATTATAACTTTTTGTACAGAATTTTTTTTCCTTTGGTTGATTATAATAGCAATGATATTCAGTGTAAGATATATGGAAACTAATCTATGCAAACATGACGATGACATAATGGAGCCCTTTTATGCTAATGATGTGGGCATCAAAATTCAAATCAAGTGAGGCTAATTTCCTTTTTTCTCACTCAAGAAATATGCCACAGGTGGCACAACCATTTATTGTTTTGGTTCTGGTAATGGGACCATGTACTGGAGATCACATGATTGGCTTATTTGGACTCTAGTAGCCAATGCAGGGGAACTACCATAGATTGTGCTCTTTGGAGCATCTGATCTATCACATATCTCTGAGTTTTCATATGTGTTTTAGTATTCTTGGACTGCACTTTCTGATTTATATACCCTGGCCACATCATCCAAAAATGTGGGATTGCTATATCCCTCCTATCTTTTGTTGAATTCAATTTATAGATGGACCACTTATTAGTTTTCTGTTTCATGTCTATCAAGTGTCATGATCTGATGCTGCACATTTGTGTGTTTATTTGTGTGATTCGTCTTTTACTTGGGTTGTGATGTGATCTATTGGTTTGCTTTGCTCTGTTCCCTTCATTTTACTTAATTTTTATTTCTTTTGGCAATTTTTCGTAGGCAGTTAACTTTTCTTGTGATATGTTTTCATTTTAAGCTTCAGGCTGGTGATGCTTTGATTCAGTTGTACCACAACTTCATAACTGATTTTGAGACAAAGATCAATCTTCTCAAGCTTGCACATTTTGCTGTTATAGTTTCTCGGCAGTATCCTGAGAAACAAGCTGCAATTAGTTATCTTGAGGGTGTGATTGAAAAACTCCGAGCAACTAATGAGCAGCGTAAAGAGGAGCCAATCCTTTACATTAAGATGCAAATAGCCATGTTCAAACTTGAGCAAGGAGATAGAAAGGAGTGCAAAAAACTTCTCGAAGATGGAAAGAGTACACTTGACAGCATGACTGACATTGATCCATCTGTATACGCTAGCTATTATTGGGTTTCATCTCAGTACCATAAATATCACCAGGAATTTGCGGAGTTCTACAAATGTGCTCTTCTTTATCTGGCATACACATCAGTCGAGTCTCTCTCAGATTCATTCAAGCTGGTATGTGCATTTATTTCTGTTGAGCGTTGTTAGAGAAGAACGAGGCCTTCTCTAATACTTTTATTTCTGTTGAGCATTATTACAGTTCACTTTGTCTGGTCATGTTGAATTTGTTGTTATGATATTGCATGCTGTTATTTCCTGAGTTCGAGTGTTATTAGTTTGTTCAGGATTTTGCCTTTTTTGTTTCTATAATCCTTTCTCTATTTATTCTTTTGATTTCTGAAAAGAAATTTACTCTTAGCAGTAAAATAATTTCTGCTAGCTTCGCCAAATTACTGATTCAACATTCTCCATACTAACACAAAATGATTATGACTAGGAAGAACTCGGTTCAATTAGTTTGTAACATCAGATGATGTTGGCAGCCCTTCCTTGTTTTAGATTTCTTTAGGAATTCAAACTTTTCACCTTCAATTGTTGAAGTTGGTGAAGTTAGGAGAAGGCATATAGGCCTGATTTTAAATTTGCGTAGGAGTTTGAAAATTGTTTTCAGTTTATGCCATTAAGGAGTCATGGTATTAGTTCTGATGTGGTTAAGAGTGTTCACTGTTAAGACAATTTACAGTTTCTTACTAAAGAGGAAAAAAGAGTTACTTTTGACGCTGACCGGAAGATGTTAGAATGACATCACCTAGTTGTCGAAAACCCTAGGACAATAATTGGTAAAGAAAAAAGTGTGATCTGTAGGTGCTTTAATCCCTTTTTTTTGGTTTTTATAGTCCTTGAAATCTTCAAGCCAAACTAGTGACAGTTTTATAGGTTTTCTTCTCTAAGGGGCTAGTTTGATGGAAAATGAGTGGCGCCCAATTCAGATGGGTGATTTAGCATGCTATACTTCAGGTTTCACATCCCTATTTAATGATCATATTGGTGAATGTTTTGCTGGAGAATTGACATCTAGAATGCTAATAAATAGAAAGATTTGATTGGAGCCCATAGTACTGGCTAAAGAAAAATAATATAGAAGCTGAAGGAGGAGTACTCTGCAATAACCTGTCCACATGATTGGCACTCTATTAGCTAAGAGTTCAAACCCTCAAGAAAAGAGCATGTAATTGCAAAACTTTGATCCTATATTTGAGTTCGTGACTATTTCCTGCTCAGAGTAGTTGTTGGGCAAGCTTGGTTCAGGTTGTTACTCTAGCAAATGACGAGGGTATGTTTAATCTCAGAAGAGGAGTTGCTTAAGTTATGAAATTTTCTAGTATTTTGACTATTGTATTGGTGGTTGTAGCAGAATTTACCTTGAAAAACTACTAAACAAAATGGAGTTATATCTTTTTTTTCCAATGTAGTCTTTCAGAAAATACTAAAAGTTTGGACATGAATGAACATTTTAGTTGATAATATGGTAGCAATAAGTGTAAAATGTAGTTGTGTTTCAATTGTATTTTCTGAATAACAACCTTTTTGGCATTGTTTGTTTTGTAATCACCGATAATAATGATTACATGGTACTTTGCATTATTCATCATCATGCAATGTTAACATTTTAATGCTGTTATAATTTATTTTAGGATTTGGCATTTGATCTCTCCCTTTCTGCACTGCTGGGAGATAACATCTACAACTTTGGGGAACTGCTCGCTCACCCTATTGTAAGAATACCTTCTCTAAAAATGTTGGTTTTTTGTGCAATTTTCCTTTTCATTTGTTACTGTTTTACTTAGATGAGAATCATATTCGACTACAATTATGGTCTCTCAACCAACTTAAGTAGATGGCATTGAATGATCACTTCACGTAATATTGCTTGTGCATCCTCAAACTTCTCAGCAATTTATTTTATTTCTTTAAAATTTTAAAAATTTGCTGTATTGCCATTGTTGGTTGTCAACTTGCACACACAATATGACTGATGTCAGTGTGTTTTTTAAGTTTTAAACTCTTTAAATGTGAACCATGATATATGGGTACACATTATATAGGTACAGATTGGTAAATGTAGTTCTTACGATGTCCTATTTGTGGGCTGATTGGTTATCCTATTTGTGTCATTGTGGGTACTTTTTTTTGGGGGTGGCGGGCCTAGTGGCTACTGCTTTAATGATTGTCTAGATACAACATTGCCAAAATTTTTTAACGCATTTGCACAAGAAGTGGAGAATTGTTATCACGGAATTACTTTACATTTCTGATAATCATTTTGTGGTGCTTTGGGGTGATTTCCATAATGTTTTTTTGTTGTGCTTGAGATGACTGCTTCTTTCAACTGTTTTTACAGATAAATAGTCTTACAGGAACGAAGGTCGAGTGGCTTTACTATATTCTCCAGGCATTCAACTCTGGTGACTTAGTTCGCTATCAAGAATTATGCCGTGTACACAATGCTGCTCTGAGAGCTCAACCAGCACTAGTTGAGAACGAGAAGAAGCTATTGGAAAAGATTAACATTCTCTGCCTGATGGAAATCATCTTTAGGTATTTATTATTTTAGCCTTTTTTTATTTGTATATTTAATAATTTCAGTTAGCGTTGTTACTGACCTGAATCAATATGCCTTTCCTTCTAGCCGGCCTTCTGAGGACCGAACTATTCCATTAAGCATCATTGCAGAGCGCACAAAACTTTCTATTGAGGATGTTGAGCATCTTCTCATGAAGTCTCTCTCTGTAAGTCCCTTTATTTTTCACATTCATACAATTATTCTAGTCTTTGCAGAAGCACCCTCTTTGATTGGCAACTAAAGTAGCTTGAACACCTTGTTTGCCTTGATGCGGTTTATGATTATTTTTTCCATTGAATATTATTTATAGGTTAATGAGAAATGATCTGTTAGTGACGAATTCATCTGACATGACACCAGATGTCATATGTTAAGTTGTCTTGTAATTCCATATTAGGATCTTGATTACTTATCTTTTGCACATATAAGATCTATCAATATCAAGTTCAGTTACAGTTATGGTAACGACTTATCTTGTCTGAAGAATTTGATCAGCACTCGATTTAATGTTTGTACTTTGACTCATTTATGAAGTGAGTATAATTTTTCCCAGGTTTGCTATTGGTATGTAAACTTATTTGATGTGCTGCATGAGAATAAACTTGGTAATTAATTATATTTCCTGTTCTAGACATATTGTGTTTATGACTTAAAAAGTCTACTCAAAGCTTATCTATTAAATGGCTTAAATACTGGGAAAATTTTCCCTTTTTTTTTTAAATAAATAGAAATTCGTTTATGTGAAATTTATTGTCTTTGAAGTTTGTGTATTCAATGGTTTGAAGAATGGGACAATCTTGCTGCAGGTTCACCTCATAGAGGGTATAATTGATCAAGTTGAGGGCACGGTACATGTGTCCTGGGTGCAGCCAAGAGTTTTGGGAATCCCGCAGATCAAATCCTTGCGTGATCGGCTGGACAATTGGTTGGGCAAAGTACATACCGCTTTGTTATCCATCGAAGCTGAGACACCCGATCTTGTTGCATCGTGATTTTTTTTACCTCGTGATTTCCTTCTGCTCCTTGTAACAATGTCTTTGAGAAAATGAAATGAAACATGACAATGGCGGCAAAGCGGAGATAGAGACGGTAGTTTGAAATTTAGGTCACTCAGAGCCAACTTTGTATGCAAATCCTTTAATTGTTGCTTTATACCTTTTTCCTGAATCATTTTTTCTTGAATGGGGCAGCTGATGTACTTCCTTCAATTTAGTGTCTTTGTTATCATAGTTTCTCTTTAAGACAAGTTGAAAATTGATAATGGCTTTTCACGCATTAAAATTGAAGGGTTTATCGAGCTATTTACTTGAGAATTTTCTTGCACACAATTAGAAGTGAGAAGTCATCTGCGTCAATTCCTTGCGAGTGCAGCACTTGTGCGTGACCCAATGGGCTTTTAGTATGTGGAATTGGGCCCAGCTATGGTACTTAAGATCTATCTCCCTGTATGTCGTCAAATGGTTGAAAAAGGTCTAACAAATTACAAACTTCATAATCTTGTTCCGGCCGCAGCACTGGAACGAACAGGTCAGAAGTTGCCTATACACGAACACATCGCAGTGTCTGCCCTTCTTAATCAACTCATTTATTTTATTGAATATTGCATTAATTGTTGAATTTAGTAAATTAATTATATTTGGTGTTAGATTACACGTCACTGTTATTTCCCCCCTCCCAACACCCAATCCCGGCGCGGCCCCGAAAAATATAGAAATGGTTATCCCCAATCTTATGCTTGAGCCACATGGCCCCCCCGGCCTCTGCTCAGTCGATTTATTTTTCTTCGGAGTTTCTCAATTTCAGCCAATTTTATTTGTCCTTGGTGGGTTCTTCATCTATATTTTTTTTTTCAAATTCTTACGCTAAAGGGATTATCTTTTTCTTTTACTTAATAACTTAATTGGCTTAGGAGCAATTTGTTTTTTTTTTTGACTTAATGACTTCGAATCAGTTTAAGATTGCGGCAGCTGATTAAATAAGTTCATTCTGTTGTGCGGATGAAATAAACTGCTGATTAAAAAAGTAACTAGGTGTTTGTTAAACTGTGTTGTTGTGATTGCTGTAAATTTAAAGAGTAGAGTACATGCGTGTAATAAATTTTATTATAAAAGTTCTATTTTATTATATAATGACTAAAACATGCATAAGTTTAACTTGTTTATTATTTTTTGAGTATGTTTAATAAATTATTTGGCCATTCTTTTTTTTTTAATACATAAAATTACATACATTGAAAAAATTAAATTAAATAAATTTAATGAACTTTATAATCTGTTACATAAAATATGATAAAAATTCATATTTATACATAATCAAAATAAAATAAAAGTAATATGTACTGCATTCACTTTAAATTAATACTAGAGAGAATATCTAGTAGTTGTAAAGGTAATTTGATTTGTGGAAGTAATATGATATCTAATGGTTTATACATTGGGGTTTATGAAAAAGTAAATATAATTGTCTTTTTATTCAAATACTAAGGTTAAAATAGAAACTTAAAAAAAGTTTGGTGACTTTTTTAATAAGTTGCTTATAAAAGGCAACCCCCCATCTACTTTTAAAAACTACTGTCAAAATGAAAAAAATTATAAAATAAGCTATTTTTACAAAATTTACCAAACACAATTTTTGTCAAAAATTATTAAATAAGCAGCTTACAATGTGTTGAAAATTAAACGCTCACAATGTGTTATTAAATAAGCAGCTTATTTGAGTTTCAACCTCAATCCCAAATGGGCTCTTAATTGATTTAATTATAATAAGTTAAGTCATTAAGTCTGTTTGTTTTTTCAATTAATAAAAATTTTTAGTCATTAAGTCATTAAGTTATTAAGTTAAATTTTTTTTAGCTTTTTACTTAATCTAAAAAGTCTAAATGACATCATTAAAAGATATGATCTAAAATATCTCTATCTAATTAATTAATTTTCATATATACCTAAATGAGTTTAATAATTAGTATTATTACCCATTTCTATAACTTGTAATAATATAGTGGTAGACTATTATTATTTTTATTTTCTATTCTCTTCAAATTAGCATTATTTATTTTTATAATTTTTAATAAATATTTTTCACATAAAACATCATAAAGAACAATAAAATTGATTAACATATAATAATTTAGAATATTAAAGGGTTGTATTCAATTGAGCTTAATTATGTTATGAAAATTTATTATTTTATTTCTGTCATTTGAGATGTTATTAATTGTTTAACATTTTAATTTATAAGGGCATAGATGTAAAAATATTGATTTTTAGATTTTTTATTTTAAAAAAACAACTTAATACTTATTTGTAGCGATTTAGATAAAAAAAAAAAAATCTCTTTTAGATTTATACATTCAGTTCCACTCAAATTCAGACTAATTCAAGTCTATTCAAATTTTAAATAAAAAAACAAACGTCACCTTAATTTCAATCAGTTAAATTATTAAGTTTGTTTGTTTTTTAAGTTTAATAAAAATTTTCAGTCATTAAGTTATTAAACTATTTTTTAATTTTTTTTGTTTAATTTAAAAAGTTTAAATTATATTATTAAAAAATATTTTCTAAAATACCTATATCTAATTAATTAATTTTTATTTTTTTTAAATAAAAATTTAATAATAAATAATTATATACCGACCACTTATTTTTATGCTTTTTTTTAATATATATATATATATATATATATTTAAAAAAATTCCACCTAAAATTATATTTTCTTGCCCCATCCATTTCTATTTTCACACTATTATAACTTTGCTGGCACCGTAGTGGTAAAATTATAATTTCACATGCGCAACGAATCGTTTACAGCCTTTGATCGAGGGGAAAAAGGCATACTAAAAACGATGCCGTTACACCCAACCCAAGCTCGATTATCAAATCTCTATCCTCTCACACGCCTCCACGTGACAATTTAAATTACCAACGTCACCTTAAAACCCTCGTTACTTGTCGGCTTAACTTGGTCATCAATTCTTCTTCTTCGCGTTTGGAAGCCACAAACAGAAACCAGAGCAGAGAATAGCATTACAAAAAACAGCTGAAAGTACTACAATAGCGCGGCGTAGATGCAAATTGTGGTGACTAACTGACGCTTCCACGTTAGCTTAACGAAGGCAATGGCGGTTTGGAGAGTGAAGCGTCTGTTGTTAACGGCAGAGTAAGTGGAGTTAATGGTGGTTATAGCAGTGATGAGAGAGGAGATAGGAGGGCAAGAAATGGAGAAATTTAGGGCGGAGAAGGGAGAGGGCGTTGGCTCGTGACTCTTGCCTCATGATCGTGATTCGAAGCGCGTGGGGGGCGTAGCTGGCGAGCGGTTCAGGCTGTATATGTGATTCTTAATGGCGTGGCAGGAGAAGGAAAGGGAGATATGATAAAGGCTACACGGTGGGGTAATTTTAATATTGCAATTTCGAAAGTGATAGCATATAAAACTGTAATTTTACATTCGAGGGTAAAAAGGTCATTTGATGAATATTCCGTTAACCCTTTAAAGCATGCCGCCAGAGGCGGATGGGTGCAAGACAATGTAATTTTAGATGGAATTTAAAAAAAAAATTATATATTTTTAAAAAAGTATAAAAAATAGCTAATCAATAGATAATTACTTTTTAATAATTAGTATTATTACTCACTTTTATAAACTGTGATAATATTGTGAAAGCATATTATTATAATTTTTATCTTTTATTTTTTTAAATTAACATTATTTATTTTCATAATTTTTTTATAAAATTTTTTCATATAAAAACATTATGAACTACAATAAAATTGATTAATATTTATTAATTTAGAATATAAAAGATTGTGTTCAATTGAACATTATTTATATTACAATTATATATTATCTTATTTAAGTTCTTTAAGATATTTATTATTTTTTAATATTTATAATTTATAAAGACATAGATATAAAAAAATAATTTTTATATTTTTAAAATTAAAAAATAAATAACTTAATATTTATTTTTAACAATTTAAATTAATTCAAATTTATTTAGATTACAGATAAAAAGAAAAAAAAAAAACTACCTTAAGACTTACATTATAATATCTATTTAACCGCACTACTAAATTGACTATTAAAATATTAAGACTATTATTATTATTCTGTGGCACTATTTATTTGATGTGGTAAAATCTTTTGAAATGGTAAATCTTTTGTTTTGAGGTTCTGCTCAAACGGATGAAGATGAAACTAGAAAAAAATTTGGCATATTTTTGCGTCATCCCTCCAAAATCCAAATAAATACTCGTGCACCTATTCCTTGCGTCAGTCATCATAGAGATAAACTTAAAAGACTTTGCTTCGTACCTTGCAGCTACAATGCAATCTTATAGCCAGACATAAACTGAGAATTTATTATATTAATAAAAATTACAAATATCACGCACAAATATCACGCACAATATAGAGTGAGAGAGCCTTGGGTCATACATTAAATTTGGCCAGCTTTAGTATGCATGAAATTTCCATGATTGATTCTGGCGTGAAAATTACAAATAAGGCTCAAAAAGCACATCATTCTTGCCTAACAAAGGGCGATGAGCTTATGTCTGTGCTGTAAAATGAATCCTCTCCTCCACCGTAGTAGTTCTCTTCTTTCTCGTCATCCCACTTAAGGACCTCTCTTATGTACTTGAATGCCTCATCAACCTGTCACTCGATCCCTTGCCCTGGCTTGCCACACGAAAAGCTTTCGTCCAGTAAGGGAAGCATATAGGTCTTTGAACTTCATGGCGACATAGTAGTAGGCTTGGTGAGCCAGTGACTGGTTGTTATGGTGCGTCCGGACTGGACTGAAATCATTGAACCATTCGCAAGTACTTAAATGCACTCGACTGACCTTCTCCTCGAAGAGATCATACTTGTTGAGTATCAGCACAAAAGGAGTGTCCTTGAAGCAAGGATGCCTGATCATCATCTCGAAGAGCTCCTTGCTTTGTATCATCTTGTTTTGAACTAGGGTTCCGCTGCCACTACTCTCTGGACAAATCCACATTTGATCATAATCACTAAGGGCAACACAGAAGACTACCACCCGAACGTCTTCGAACATTTCCACCCACTTGCAACCCTCATTCATCCCCTTAGCATTGACCCTTATAAGTTGGTATCTATAGAAAATACCATACAGGAATTGTTTAGAATCCTAAAATCAAATATCAAATACTTTGAAACCAAAGCAAAGCCAAAATGCATATACTAAAATGAAACGAACAGGTGGGGCACATTTTTCTGCAATTAATATAGGCATGATTCATAATTGTAATAAGATTCATATCTAATAAGACTGTTCACCAGGCCACAGGGGCCGGAAGCCATGAGCATTAGTTCAATACAGAAGCTACACTAATCAAACGACTGGTTTTAACTGATTCCCAACTCCAATGAAATGACAGCTTGGGCCTCCTTTTATTAGCAGAAGTTTTGCGCATCTATAATCAAATGATACAAAAACTTACTTTGTCAGAGGCTGAGGTTGAGCTTCCAGATTGTCTGTGTAGGTTTCGGACATTGGGCTACGATCATCAAGGGAAAATTCTATGAAAGCCAAGCCATTTCCTTGAGTAACCCCTTCAGCATAAAGAATGTCTCTTTCGGAAGGTTCATATTCATTGCTCGACACTTCAACAGCCTGGAACAAGCAAGATGACAAGATATACCATTCAAGATTAATGAACAATTCATGTTTTATCAAGGCTAACACCTTGTTCAAATGGCTGTTGAAGGACGTCATCTATTAGATTCAAATATAGACAAGAAGGACATCATTTGTGCCAAAAATGGCATATCTTGTGTACTCAACAAACACAAGTTTACAAATATCAACCTTAACATCATGATTTTGAACAATAACATTCAACATGGAAGCACAATGTTAATAATGTAAAGAGCTCCAAAAAGTAAATAAAGCACAAAATTCAGAAGAAGCTTCCTAGGGAAGCATTGAAAACAGCAAAACATCGTGTCTTTAAATGACTCTAATGCCCCCACTTGCTTTCAAAAGATAATAACTTGGTGAACATCAACTTAATTGGACATGAATAACCATTTAGTCACAGAAATTCTTTACAAGACAAGTATGTTGATAATAGAATTGTAGGAAAGAATGCTGACAGACAATATCTAGCTTAATACAATTCAAACCAAAACCTTAAGCTTAACTAAATGAAACCTCAGCAAAAACCCAAAATAAACTTAATGAAACCCCAAGAAACATACAACTTAATGAAACCCCAAGAGACATACAAATAATTTCCCAATTAGGAACAGCAATAGATGAGCAAATTGATTTCCATGAAGGCTGATGGGCCATTGGCCCAGTGGCATATCATCTAATCAAAAGTTAGAGCTAGGGGAAGAGCCTCCATGCTCTAGCATTCTTGGATGCCTGGGAATTACTGGCCACGGAGAAAGAAGGGAGGTCGGGAGGATAGGAAGAGCTCAACTTGCCCCATCAAAGGTAATCAATATTAAGTTAAACATCAGATCTAGGAAACTCAGCAATACTGAGCTTATATAAGTAAAATAAGCAGATATGTTACAAGGATCTAGAAAAATACCCGGCTTAAGAAGTACTGTGCAACATCAGGGAGGAAGTGGAGCTCATCTTTTCGTTTATAAGTTTCCTGTATAGCAGGATCCTTCCACACCTCATCAACTAAAGGAGCATACTCACGTGTTGCTGCAGGAAAAAACGCATCCAGATCTCCGGTGGCAATAATGTCCAGCAGCCAGTCAGAGAAATGCTTCAACCTTGGGTTAATGGAATAGATACACTGAGTAGTTTCGCCGGGATCAGCCTCTTCGCCTGAAAAAGCATTCCCAGAAACACATTACATATAGAAGCCACTTTAATGTGTCAAGCAGCAGAGATGTATATGGTATTTTGATAAGGTCACACAACTTAGTTTGGTTCATTGTGGTTCCCTATATTTTCCAACCTGCAAAGCCAACAACTCTGATTTGTTTCTAGTCCATAATTATAGTTAGGAGTTTGAGCCACAAGATAACTGCAACTTAGACTCACAATGGGCTCCTAATTTGTGATGTAATAATGCCACTGTTAAATACTGATTGTGGATCGAGACCAAAAAGTTTAAGCTTCTGAGTTGAGTGGTTTCGCAAACATGACAAAAGCTGACGTGTTATACTTGAACCCTCACATTCTCACTCAATCTCAATCAATTTCAAAACTTGTCTCAATCAAATCAAATCCTGGTCTTGGTCTTATGCAATGCACATTTATTGCAGTCTCACCGAGTAATCATTGGATCCATATTCCAAGTGAGCAGATCTCTAAGATTTTACATAAAAATAATGTTAGGCATTTCCCAAATAGTTTAGTCTCGAGTCAACTGCTTTCACTAACTGTAAGCAAGCTTCATATGCATCCAAATAGTTGAATACAAAAAGACCATGCATTGAGCTATTTGATGACAATCATGATAGGTTACTTAAGTGAATTATTAGCCCAGAAAACAAAACATCTTTGCCTCCAACGCCATTGAGATTCTGACAGCCACAGAGCCTAAAACCTATTGTATTAAGGTTAGATATACAGAAAGTAACGGCTTAGTTCAGTTGTCATCTTTACCCTATTAAGTGCTTTTAGAAGCATTGGTTGGTAACTCTGGTACTCTTAGGTACATTTAAATTGCAGATCACTATGTTGTTTATGGAGTGCTTGATCATTATACGTCAACTAAGATGCAAGATGTAACAGTATTGGCAATATATATCATTTAGAAGAGAAAAGTTATTTTTCTATCTGTTGCCAACAAACTTCCCAACAAACTGCCTATTATAAAAAAAAAAAAAAAATTCTAAAATACAACATTTAAACCCAATAATATCATCTCTTAAAAGACAGTCATGTCCTGTACGCAAAGACAGATATTGAGTAGGTTTGCCAAATAGTAACAAGTTTTGATTCATAAATGCAGACAACTATTTTTACTGACAACATAATTATTTTAACATTCAAATATAAAACATATAATATATGCAAATGTTACCTGCTTCAGAGTTTTGATCGTGGGAACCCAGTGCGTTCATCCTAGCAGTGGCCTCCTCCTCAAAGCGCTCCCGTCCATCAAGCAAAATGCTCAGATATCTGTACATATTGCTCTGTATCATCAACTTAATATCCTGTAGTTCTTCTGCAGTGAACTTATTCCCATACAAAAATTTGGCCTGTCAAATAGTGCACAACATCATTTCAGAAAAAGTCCTAACATTGGGGCAATATTGAGTAAATGCTCATTCAGAAGTCTACCAATTTCAGGATGGTGCAACATCAACTGAAGGATGCAGTAGATGAATATGAATACACTAAAAGCGAATAAATATATTTTGGCATCCACAAAAGCAAACAAAAATTCAGTCAATGTATAGCGGGAAAGTAAATGTAGCATATGTTAAAATGATTTCAACCTGCACTGAATTTATACACCAGACAACTGGGATTTGGGTTATTTTTTATTGCACACAACAATTTCAGCCAGTAAAACCCTCAGTCAGTCATTCTGATTAAGGATGCTTACAGGTAAGCTTTGATTACAAGAATTATACAATGAGCTGATAATTCTCATAGTTGATACCTCCGTCATCTATTTTTCTTGCTTTTATTCACCTAGTACTTAAAGTAGAAACTGCAGAGTATTGTTGGTGACCCTAGTCTATCATAGCCCAATCGAAATGTGTGACATTAGCTATCAACCTTTGTGGCTCTAGCAGCATTGCGTCAAGCCCATTACCGGCTGAGTAGCATGAAGACATTCAATATCTTTCAAAATGGGACATGATGCAATCCACTGTTTTTAAGGTTGTGATGCCCCGGTTAAATCCTGTTTCAATTGAAAGGAGGTTCCAACGCCTTCAGTATAGTGGGATATTCTGTATGACTTGCTGGAGATATTTTATTTAGTGGAAAAGTACTATAACATAAATTCTCTCAAATGAATCAGGTTTATGCAACAAATGCTATCATTTAAAGAAAATTTCTGAAGAAAGTGGTGCACCATAACTGGTTTACGAAGATACTGGATAGTAATTGTAACTAGGAAGAATCAGATTTGATTTTATTCGGCAAATAGAAAAAGTCCGTGGTACATTTTAGTTTCTCAATTGTCTAGGATTGGATTTCATTCTACCTTCACCCAATTACAATAAAAGTTGAATACTAAAGTCTAGCATCTTTTCTCTTCATTAGAATTGTGTCCAGTATCTAAATGGTTTCTATTTTAGATAAAGCCTACAAGATACTGGATGGCAAATCTAAAATAAAAAAAAAAAAAAAGCATTTTACATGCTTTCAGATGAAGAAAATAGCATTAGCCCAATTGTTTGGGGTCCAATCAAAAACCCTGTTTGGCCATGCCGTAGCATCATCACAAACAGACGAAATTAGATGAATTAATTAACATAGCTAATTGCTAAATATACTGAAGTAATAGTAAATAACTCGCCATGCATATGGTGTACCTATTTAACATTACAAACAACAAGAAAAACTATGGAGCATTCCACAGACCATACAGAGAAATTGTCAGAAGTTTTTGTCAAGCTACAAGCACAAAGATTGTAGAGGAGTTTTAAATCAAGAAAAAATCTGCATGGTGCAGCTTTTCTTCTCATATTGTTAGTTAATTAATGCACCTCATAAAAGTTCCATTTAGATTGTTTCAATACCATTAAACTGTTAAAACCACAGGCCATCAAAGGCATCATTAGAAAAATACCAACCTGCTTGAAGATAGTACTGGTTCCAGCGCCTTGAAGACCAAGTAGAAGAAGCTTCTGAACTTTCTTCTGCTCTAGATAATTTGGTACGGTAGTATAATTGCTAGCCTCATCTCTATGCCCCTGCGGTTGACCATGAAGCACAGGCAAAGAGAGCAAGCTACAGACAAACCGTGTTGTTGCCTGTCTAGCAGAGAGCAAATCCAAAATGCATCACATAGGATAGCCACGATCCAATATAAATTTTGTGATGATTCTAACAAAGAGTTTGACAGCACATACCTTCTCCCAGATGTTTCCCCTGATGTTATTCTGACCTTCTTCCTCGTAACGACCATCATCATAAACCCAAAAGTGAGTGTCACGTGGGCATTGTACATTTGCCAGCTGAAATTGTAAATGAAATAGGTAATAAATCCATTGGCATAATCAGACAATTTGAGAGCAAAATTTGTAGCATTAACAGGGCTAAACACTTATCAAAACAAATATTCCACCTCCAAGTTCAAAGGTTGTTTTATGTGCAAGCACATTGGAAATAGTTTGAATGCAATGCCTTACTAATTAAAAATAAGTGACTAACTGTCATACAACTATGGGAAACCAATTTTATTTTATCTACCCTATCTTAGATGTTTGTCCAATACTATGGAAATAGTATCACTGGAATGTGCTTTGCGCATGACTGTGTATCAGGAAAGTGAATATGAGCAGGTCAGGAGCAGATTTGGTGTGAGCAAGTCTCCTGCAAAGGTTTTCAAACATTCAGGGTGCATTGAAAATGCCCAGTGAGCAAGGATAGAACTTTACTCGTGTCATACTGTATGGATACATTATTTTAGAAGAAAAACAAAATAGTTAGCACATTACAATAAATTCATGTCACCAAACTGTCTGCTGGGTTGCTAAAACTGAGCCGCTTTGATTGAGTCAAAAAGATGCATCCCTATATGTTAACAAATCCAAGAATATGTACAAAGAATATAACCAGAAAAACCTATGACAAATATATTAAAGGCTCAAACATCAGGTACAGCGTAAAACAACATACGGGCGAGAGGAATGAAGAACAATCTTGAATAAAGTGGATGTTATTCATATGCTCACAAGAATCAATGATATCGTATATTAGTTTACACGATGAAAGGCCTCACCTTTAGCACCCTCCTTTCTAGTTTTGTAATTTCTCGGCCATTGATGTAAACTTGTGTGTTCCCATTGCTTGCATCAGGGCTTAATTTTCCTGAGAAATTTAAGTTTGAACTAATAATTCTGTCTGGTTTTTCACCCTCCTGTCAAATCAAGAAGCACAGATAATCAAATGATTTCCTGCTTCTTGCACGTGCAACTACAGAATGCCAAGCAGAAAAGATCTCAGTTGAGGCATCAAAATATACATGAACCCACCTTTCCCCACAGACCAGATTCCTTGTCATACCAATATCTACCAGGTTTCAACTTTCGCGGAGGTAAAGGACATCCAAGTAACTCTGCCATTTCTTCAGGCTTCAGAGGGAAACCATTAACAATGAGCTGCTCTGGCCGGAGCTGATTAGCAGGGCATTCTTTCTCTGCTTTCATTATCTGCTTTACTTCCAATGGGCTCAGTAATCTGGATAAAACCCTAGAATGTTTACCCAATTTTAGGCGTTTTGATTCATCAATAGGCTCACCGATGCAAGTCACACACTTACGCCCTTCAGGCATGGATCCCATTGCCCTAAGCACACAATTGCTGCAATACTTGGCATCACAAACCAGGCATGCTTCCTTCGTTTCCCACTTCCCTTTACCACACCTATAACAAACTCTAGTTTTCTTCCTTTTCTTTTCTTTTGAGACGCCTACATACTTGGGATAAGTTGGTGTCTCCACATCCACCTCTTTCCTCTCCGATCTGTCAACAGTACTATCAACAGTATTAAACGTGACAACAGGCACTCTCCTTCCTTCATTGACTGGTTTTGGAGGATTACTTGGACGATTCTGGATGGAACCCGGAGATGCTGAAGGTGATGCTGAAGAAAAATCAGGGTTCTGCAAGACCGACACTACAGACCCAGAGCTTGCTGATAACCTTGGACTCTGAGTGGGTGAATCAGTGACACCATCAGCTATACATGACACTGGCAAAGGAATCGGTTCAATCACCGGAGCACCTGCATTAGCAACTGATCTTTGCGATTCTGAAAGGGGCTCTGCAGTTGGGATGGCACGAGAATTTACATCAAGAGGTTCTACTCTAGGGACATCATGAGAAACTGGGGGGCCTTTGTACTCCATCGCTATCGAGTAATCAAGCTCAGAAGTTTCTTCCGGGAGAGGAGCTCCTGGTGGAAGCATCTTTCTCACCAATTCCTTCCAGCTCTCTCCCCCCTTTTGCTCCATCATCCACAATAATAACCACTATGTCTTCAAATATAGAATCAAACTCTGAACTAGTTAAATTCCACTCATATGTATCAAGATAAGATCCTCCCAAAGAAAGTTCAACTATGTGCTCTAAAGACTTCCCATGATGTAGACTTAACAATCAAAAGCAGAAGTGATCATCAAGCTGCTGCCGCATGCTTTGAATGCCTTCAAAATTAAAAGAATTAGTCTAGAAACTCATCAAATTCAATCATTCAAAGTACAAGCATTACATCACTTTTATATTAGCAAAATTACACAAACCCCATTACCAAATCCGATGAAATCAGAGTCAAATAGAGGAAAAAATCAATCCAAACACAACTTGCACAACCTCCTTGTAAGAAAATTCAAACTTCTCTACTTCTCAGCTAATCCATCGTCAAGAATCATGCAACCCCACTTGTAAATTACACTCCTTTCATTCTTTAAACCACTTAACAACCCTCAGCATAAAACCAAAACTGCCATTTATGACAGTCCAAACCAACATTGAATAAATCAGAGTCAAACAAATGGTTAAGAAAAACAAATTTAAAATAGTAATATAAAAATAAAATCCAAGACTAATTCAAACAAAGAAACATACACAAAACCCCACCCACTTTTACCACTTAACATTAGAAAAAAGGGCATCAAAAGAAAATGCCTTTTTTTTGAAAAAAAAAAAAATTCCCTTTTTTGAATAAATCTTTGGACTTTCTAGAGAGATTAAAGCTAAAAGAGAGTGAGTGAGAGAAAGAATTTACCTAAGTAAGGGACAAAATTAAACTGAATCCGATGACAAATCAATCAGCTTCAAATATCTATTAATAATAAAAACAAAAAAATTAAAAATAAAAATTTCACTGCAAAATAAATAAAAGCTGGTGAGCCAAAAAGTTTGACGATATGGTGAAAACAACAGCTAGAGGTGCCCTGAAATGAAAGAAGTTATGTGGGGCCCACGATTCTTTCCACTTTGCAAATTGTCCTGTGTCTTCGCGATGACTGGCGATATATCAAATAATAATAGCTCGTATACTGCAGGCTCATGTGAGCTCGTGCGGGCGTGTGTTACACGCGCTATCGCTGGGGCATACCGGCTATCTTACGTGCGTTTAAAAAGTTCGTACGTCCAGGATATTTCTATTGCGAAACTGTTGTTGTCACGCGCGTTGTAGTCGCGTGTGACGTACTCTTTTGTGGACCTCCTCCTGAGACTTTAATGCTCTGGCTTAGTGGCCTGAAAATGGATGGGCTGTAATAAATGTAATGGAACTGACTCAATCCCTCTGAAAGTTTTGGGTGCATGAAGAAAATTTCACTTTCAA
Source organism: Murraya paniculata (assembly GCA_030449075.1). NCBI lineage: Eukaryota > Viridiplantae > Streptophyta > Magnoliopsida > Sapindales > Rutaceae > Murraya > Murraya paniculata. The sequence continues at coordinate 1,011,545 of JAEVFN010000039.1, read as the reverse complement.
AACTTTTGTTGTGCTTCTGGGCCTAGCCTGGGCTTTCAATGGAAGCCCAGGTTCGTGCCCAGCCCCATAGGGGCCTGCACAATCGAAGCCCATCCCGGAACTCTTGCACACGGAGTCGGACCAAACCCGAGTTTTTTTGCTATTTTCGTTTATTACTATCCTCTTGGGTGTTTAATGGCTCAGTTCAATTCGTTTTCAAATCTATTTGAAGTCTGCACAATCAGTTTTTTAGAAGGAGCCCTCTAACATACATTTGCCGTATGTTATAGTCCGGTCAAAATAGATGAACAGTAATCATGTGCTGGTTACTGTTCATCCATTTTGACCGGACTGTAACATACAGCAACTGTATGTTAGCAAAATCTTTTTTAGAAATAATAATTCGAACCGAGGTTAACCGAATTGATTCGGTTTGGTTTTTTAATTTTACACTGTAATTTCCTTTACATTTTCTAATTTTCTTTTGGTTTTCATTTTTTTATCATATAAGCCGATTGATATTTTTTCAATTTCAAAAACCGAATTGAACCAATTTTCTCGGCATAATGGTTTTTTGGCTCACCCATATTGTCCTCTTTAAAGTTGAAGAGTTCAACATGTTTTATCTATAAAATAATCTTTTGTGCCTTTATTATTTAATTCATTATTAGTACGATTGTACAAGTGCCTAACCACATGAAGGGAAATAATTAGTTTCTTAACCATTCACAAAATAATGGTAAATTTCTCTCCTTTTTAACCATTACTTATAATCCATGAGCATTCATGTTATATTACTAAAAATCAATAACAAATTATGTAGAAGTATATCTGAATCTATAATGCTTAATTGCCCTCTGGAGTTTCTTGGTTGGCCTTCTAGATCTACACGTTCTCCTAGAAAATCCTTTAAGTTTCTCTTTGGTCTCTCTCTGATAATGAGCTATCAGAAAGAATAGAAAGATATATGTGACATGGGGACCATGACCACTTATATAAATAACTTTTCTTGTTATTTTTAAGTATTCTTATTTGAGCCCATCATAGAAATATAAATTACATTTGAAGCCTCTACACATTAAAGAATCACACCCTATCAAATACATTTAAGCTCAAATTATTAAAAACTTTAATAGATGACTTCTAATTGGGCTTAACCCTATATGACAGTCCATAATATATAATTATTCACGTGTAAGCCCAAAGCTAGATTAAGAATTTAACAATGCTGAATTAAAAATTCAACAATCTCCCACTTGGATTATATGTGTAACTTTATAATTATACTTTGCAAAATAACCATATGAGCTCAATCTCGTTGTCATTACCAAAATATATCTATAACCAATCCGATCTATCAATCATACTAACATAGGATCAAAACGGCATTCGTTACAACTATCGTAACTTGACCCATCAATGATCACTTTACCAATACAATTGAATGGCATGAATCATGATGTGGATATGTAGTATTGAAAATTCATGCAAAGTGATCTTACATACTTATTTTCAATTGGTCCACCTTAAACTTAAGTGAGATCAAACTATACAAAAAATCAGAGTGTGAATAAACCAAAACTTTATTTCTACAGAAAATAACCTTAAATATCTATAAACTAAAATAATGGAATATGTCTGTAACATAAGAGCATCTAAAATCATAAACTGAAACTCTCATTAAAACTAAATATCTTTGAATGACACTAATACCAACAGTGTGCTCATGAAACATTTTGGGTGACAATCCTTTAGTAAGTAGATCTACAATCATGGAGTTTGTGCCGATGTGCTCTATAGAAAACTATGGACTTTGAACTTTTTCTTTAACAACTAAGAACTTAATGTTTATATACTTTGACTTTGTTGAGCTCCTATTGTTATTGGAGTACAGTACTGCTGACTTATTGTCACAAAATAACTTAAGCAGTCTATCAACATCATCTACTAGACGCAGCCCCATGACAAAATTTCGCAACCATATTCTGTGATTGAATGCCTCTTAACATACTATGAATTCTATTGTCATCATATCGTTCGTGAGACAGTACCCTCAGCTAGTAGATAGATATAACCTAAAGTAGATTTCATACTATCTTGGCATTCAGCAAAATCAGATTAGTATACCTAATGATCTCAAGTTGATCCGACCTCTGATATATGAACATATAGTCTTTTGTTCTTTGTAAGTACCATAAGACCCATTTAGCTACTTTCTAATGGTCTACTATTAGATTACTTAAATATTTGTCCAGCATCCCTGTAATGTACACAATATCAAGTTGCGTACAAACCTGATTATACATCAGACTTCTTACTGCTGATATATAAGGATTTTTCTCCATTGTTTTCTCTTCAAAATTATTCTTAGGGTACTGATTGAGACTAAACTTATCTCCTTTAGCCATAGGGGCATCACCTGATTTGTAATCTTGTATGCCACATCTCTTGAGGACTGTATCGATATAACTCTTTTTTTATAATTCTAGAATACTCTAGGAGCGATCCTGGTGTATCTGTATGCCTAATAAAAAAGAAGCGTTATCAAGATCTTTCAACTCAAAATTCTTAACTAAAAATCTCTTGGTGTCATGCAATAAACATATATCGTTGCTAGTAAGCAAAATGTTATCGACATATAAAACAAAAAAAATATACTTGCTCCCATAGAACTTATAATATATATAATCATCGACCAAATTCATCTCAAAACCGAATGAGACGATCACTTGATGAAACGTGAAATACCGTTGTCGAGATACTTGTTTGAGCCCATAGATGGATTTTTTAAGTTTACAAACCATATTTTTTGGGTCTCTTGATAGAAAGTTTTCTAGCTGCACTATATAGATCATCTCATCAATGTTACCATTGAAAAACACCGTCTTTACATCCATCTGATGTAACTCAAGATTGAAATAAACCATTGATGTCATTATGATCGTAAAACAGTCTTTCGAAGAAATCGAAGAGAAAGTCTCTTTATAGTCAACTCCTTTTTTCTTTGCAAAGTCTTTTGTGATAAGAAGTGCCTTGTACTTCTCTATATTACCTTTCGAATCCTTCTTGGTTTCAAATATTCATTTTCAACTAATAGGTTTCGTACTTTTTGGCAATAAGACAAGATCTCATACGTCATTGTCCTTCATGGATTTCATCTCTTCATTCATGGCATCAATCTACTTTTGAGAGTTATAACTTTCCATGGCTTGATGAAAATTAATCGGATCATCTTCCATTATGCCGATCTCTACCCATGTTCTTAAAGAAATACAATGTAGTCATTTAGCACTGTATTGTCCTTTTTTTGGTAGATCTCCTTAATGACATAAGTTCTTGAAGTGGTAGAATTTGTTCTTTGGGAATAATTTCTTGCATACGAGGTTCTCCAACATTGTATTGATTTGCTATGTCTTGAATAAATTTGGAATGAGACATTGATTAATGCCAATAATACCTATGGGGATATCAATATATTCGTCTTCAAAGACAAAGTCTCTAACTGTATCTCCCCTCACAAACTCGACATCCTCAAAGAACCAAGCATTTTCTGACTCAAAAATCCACTTAGTTATGGGATCATAAAGCTTGTATCCCTTAAGATAGTTTAGAATATCCAATAAAATAGCAACTCTTCGTCCTTGAGTCAAGTTTCTTCTCATCAGAACTATAAGGCCTAGACTCAGTTGGATATTCCTAAAGATGCAAGTTCTTTAGACTAGGCTTCTTCTCCGTCCAAAATTCATAAAGAGCTTTGATAGTCACCTTAGTTGGAACTTGTTAAGGATATATGCTGCAGTTTTAAGTTCTTCTCCCTAGAGTGATTCTGATAAGGTAGAATGACAAACCATTTTTTTCACCATGTCTTTAAATGCCCAGTTTTGTTTTTCAGCAATACAATTCATAATGGATGAATCCGGTATAATGTATTGTGGGATAATAACGTATTCATCTAGAAATTGAGCTAATGATCTTAGGCGTTGTTCACTTGAACTATAATATCTACCATAGTATTCACCATCACAATCAAATCTGATGCCTTTAGTTCTTTAGTCGAGTTGGCTCTCAACTTCAACCTTAAAATTTTTGAACATATCCAAATTATATGTCTTTTCATGGAGGGCATATATATAGTTATATCTAGAAAAATCATCTATATGTCATAAAATATTGTTGATCATTTTAAGCAGCTGTGAGGAATGGCCCATAAATATCCATATGTATAAGTTCAAAGACATTTAAAGTCCTGCTGGCTTTAAATCTCCTTTTATTAGTTTGTTTTCCCTTTATATAGTTAACACATATATCAAAATCTGTGAAATCTAAGGAGTTAAAAATTTTGACTGGCACAAGTCACTTTATTCTCCGTCTGGAGATATGACCCAATCTCTTATGCCATAACACAACTGAATTCTTATTAGTTAATTTTTTCTTTAAACCTCATATACGTAATTACAAGGATTTATTAGATAAAGTAATTGTATTAAGCATATAAAGATTATCATTGACTGACAAAGAACTAGAACTAACTAGTTTTGAAATATAAAACAAACTAAATTTTTTATTTCCAAATGAACAATAAAAACTATATTTGTCCAAAGCAGAAATAGAAATCAAATTTCATCTAAAAGACAAAACAATAAATGTTTCATCAAGATCTAAATAAAATCTAGTCTTTAACAATAATCAAAATTTTTCAATTGCTTCAACTTCAACTGTCTTACCATTGCTCACTTAGATGTATCTTTCACTATCATTGGGTTTTTTATAACTTAGACAACCCAGTATAGACACATTGATGTGAGTGGTTATACCGAAATTTATCTACCACGTGTGTCTAGGTACCAAAATTAAATAAACCTCAAAACAAACCAAATTAAGAAGCATATCTCTCTTAGCAGGTCATGCGTGATCATTAGTGCAGTGCTTCTTCTTATGTCTTTTAGCCCGACGGAAGAAACAATAGTACCTTACAGATCACTTGGTTTTTTCTGTTGTTTCTTTTGAGGTGCTGTATCTGCAGCTTACTTCTCCTTATTCCTTTTCTTACCCTTGTCCGTACCTTTAGATGTAGAGGTTAGGTGAGCACTTTCTGCCTTATCTTTCTTCAGCCCATTCTCCTTTTTAACCCAGTGTGATATGAGCTCATTCAAAGACCAAGTTTCTTTCTGAAAATTATAGTTCACCTTAAATTGGTTAAATTGTATTGGTAAGGATATTAAAACTGGATGCACTAGCAAGTCCTTAAAGAGTTCAAGCTTAAGTGCTCTTAACTTAGAAGCAAGATGTGACATCTCGATGATGTATTCCCTCATATTACCTTTACTGGTATACCTCATTGAAATTAGGCTTGTTAAGAGTATACTAATTTCAGCATTTTCACTCTTGACAAACCTCTGTTCAATTTGTACAAGGAACTCCTTAACCGTAGTTGCCTTTTCAGACATTGAGTCCCTGAATGCTTTCGAAATGGCCTCCTTTAAGATCATGATATACATGCGATTTGATCTCTCCTGTCTTTCTATTTCTCTTTTATCATCAGGAATACTCTCTTCTGTAAAAGGTAGTGGAGAATCAGCTCTTAACGCAAGATCGAGATCCATGATTACGACAACTACTAAAATATTCTCTCACCATGACTTGAAGTTAGAGCCATTTAGTATAGGAATAAAATTGATATTGGCAATAATATTAGCAGCAGACATAATTGAACGAAGATCAACAAACAATCAAAACAAGCTCATATAAGTCCCAAAAATAAAAAAAAATAATATAATGGTAAACCTCATCTCAAGATACTAAACATTGCATTAATATTTCATCTTTGGACAAAATATTAACTAGTAAGTGATATCTTGGTGTTGTAATCAAACACTGATAATAAGAATATGTAAAACAATAAATCTTCCTTTGGACTGAATTATTGCTCACATGTAAAACCAAATAATTATCATGTATTTATTACCACAGGTGTACATGAAATTCTATTAAATATGGACATTCTTTTGCACTGATTGATATTCACATAAATTACATACACAAAACAAATTATATATCAAAATAAATTGATTTTCATAAGAGAAGTCACTTTGGCAATATGTTTTTTCGATTAATTCATCTCAAAATATATATTACTATATCAATATTTGAATTTAAAATTATATAAAAAATAATCCTTAAAAAAATTAGGTCAAAGTTTGGTCAATGATCAACGATCAAAGTCAACATCAACATTGACCTTTGACCAGTCAACTATTAGCCGGTTCAGGGCTGGATCGATTAGGGTTAACTCGAACCGATTCATGAACTAGTCCACAAATCAAACCCTAACCTTTATTATTATTAATTTTTTGTGGGCTAAACCTTAATTACACATATTAATCCATTAAGCCCAATCTCTATTGGACCTAAAACTAAGTTTCATTAAGCCCAAACAAATTTAAGACTTGAATAAAAATCTTCTTAACTATTATGTCCAAAAAGAATTTTATAATATCTCAAGGATCCAAATGATATAAACCATGAAACCCTAATTTCATCTTTTTCTTTTCTCCTTCTATGCGACTGCCATGCGGCCACTTCTTCTTCTTGCCTTATGGGGTGGCCATGGCCGCCGATGTAACCAAGCCACTGCAATGTTTACTGGCTTCCTGACGCAGCAGTCTCGACCAAAAGCTGTCCGTCTTTATTTTTTTTAATTTCTTTTGGTTATTTTCCTCAAAGCAGCTACTTTTCCTCAACCAGGTCGCGACTTACTTCCTAGCATGGCCTAACGGCTGCGCATGCCTAAATACTAGCGGCTGCCATTGCTACCGGCTATAAAATCTTAAAAAAAAAAGATTGAATTTTCAAATTTTGAATTTCTGAATTTTGGTTTTATTTAATCCTCAATTTGTTCCCAAACTCAAAAATTTTAATAATTCTAGTATTGTTAAATAGAATTATTAAAATTGAGAACACCAAAGATTTAATCATTAATCGAAAAATAAATTCAATTCTCAATGATTGAATATGAAAAGGCTCTGATACCGCTTGTTAGAATAAGAAATTCCTTTGGTGAAACCCATCACTTATAATCCAAGAACATTCATGTTATATCACCAAGAATTAATAACAAATTATATGGAATCGTATCTGATCCATAATGCTTAATTACCCTCTAGAGTTGCGTGGTTGGCCTTCCAGATCTACACGTTCTCCTAGAGAATCCTTTAAGTTTTTATGTGCTCTCTCTCTCTGATGATAGGTTATCAGAAAGAATAGAATGATATGTGTGACCTGAGGACCATGACCACTTATACAGACAGCTTTTTCCATTATTTTTAAGTATTCCTATTTCTGCCCATCCTAAAAATAGAAATTACTCCTTAAGTTTTTACACATTAAAAGTCCATACCCTATTAGATATATTAAAGCCCAAATTACTGAAAACCTTAATGGATCACTTTTAATTGGGCTTAACCCTATATGAGTGTTCGCAACATATAATTATTTACATAGAAATCCAATGTTGGATTACGGATCCAACAATGCTGGATTAAAAATCTAACAACCAACCCTTGTGTAGGCTCCTTAATTTGAATATCTTAAGTTGAAAGACAATTAATATATCTATAAAGATGTATAAGATTATCTTGTATTAATTTACCATTGTTGTCGTTATTGTTATTATTTCAAAATTTGAAAGTATTGGAGATCTGAAATTTTAGATATTCATGGTACACTCTGATGCTTAATAGTTAATAGATGACATTTGATGTCTAAATTTTATTTATTTTGTTTGGCAAATTTCAAAGGATATAAGGTTTCAAAAAGTTCCTCTAATCATATACTGAAGGTCTTATTTGTAGCAAGTGAATTTTGCAACCTAAGCCTTTCTAATTGGTCAAGATCGTAAGCAATTTTTTTTTTAGTATTATTTTTCAAAAGGTAAAACACTGGGTAATGTCCATAGCAATTAGATTTTTTAACCTTCTACTTTTATAGAGTTCGAACACAAATTATCAGATAAATAAAGTTGCTTGAAAACCACTCGTTAAAGTCTTTAGAGCAAAATAATAAAATTTTTGGGAAACCCCATGTAATTAGCAGGCACACAACTTAATCACCACCAGAGTGACTTTAGATTCTCATTCGTTTTATCTATTGAGTCTAAGTTAAATCTAAAGCGTACGAGAAAATATGTGGGGAACTCATTATTTTGAAATCCACCCAAAACAACTCGTTTTGGTTGAACTTCTGTTGGGATTTAGTTAAGTGTTTTATACATATATCGAAACTCATATATAATTGAACGACCTGATCTGACCAGAGCCTTGCATTATATATATACATAAGAGCTTCTATTTATATTTAGATTAATTCACATCAAATTATAAGAACAAATTTCACGTTAAATTAATCTTATCCACATAAAATTTAGCACAACTTGTATAGGAGCAAACATAACCAGAAATGTTCGAGTCTAGGATTCAGGGTCTATTAAAGTCTGGAAAAGCTATTAAGCCGTGTAATTTAATAGTGTAATGTCTGTGAAAGCTATTAAGCCATGTAATTTAATAGTATAATTACAAAATATTATTAAAACACACGACTTAATAATTTTCCCGAACCTTAATAAAGCTCTAGATCCTAAACCAGATTGGGACTACGAACATAACATACTGCTATGTAGAAATTAATCCTCATGCGGTTCAGTTTTAACGTTATCTAATATAACCTGTGCGTATCAAACGTGCGTACAAAATAGTATTATTTAGAATAGGCAGTTGCAAACTTAATTAGAAATTTTTTAAAAAAGGATAATGCACATAATTTGTATGGGCTGCCCGAATATTACCTAACATTATTTAAGTTTACAAAGTTGTAAATTACTGAAAGTAAAGTATACAAAAGATTTTTATGATAATAAGTTGTAATATACAAAAGATTTTTATATGGTTCACAAAATTTTTTCTACATCTATGACGCCACACCTTTTGAAATTAAACAATTTACTAAATATAACATAAGAAATATATTTTACAACTTATTAGAATTGAAAAATTTAAGACTATCTTACAGATTGTTGCCACCATGCATGTTGAATCAACGTAGTTGAATTTATTTAGCAGGTACCACTAGTAATTCTTTGTATGTGGATAATGTTCAGGTGAAATCTCTTCACTATTGCAAACAATTCCTTTTCCTGAAGAGATTAATCAGCAAAGAAAGTCTATAAATATTATAAGATGAAGACGACATAAGACTTTTTACTCCATGGCAATGGGCAGCAGCAGTTTTTATGACGCCATTCACAACACTTCTCATCACTTTATTTTCTACTCCATCTATTTATTTTATGTACTCTACTTTTATAACAGTCACCCAGTCCTTTTGTGCTTCTTAAACTTAAATCCCTATACATATTAGCTCCCTTGCTGCTTTGCATCTTATATTTATGAAAATCTTTTTTGGAATTATGTGCTCCTGCATATTGATTTATTTATAATAAATACATTTTTTAATTCATAAAATATTTGAGATATTTTTCAGACATTTTAATCGTATAAATATTTTGAATAAGATCTATTTAATTATGTTATATGTATTTATGTTATCATCATATGGATTCATAGAAGATATAAATACAAGTTATCTTATGATTAAATAAATTGAGTTCGCAGTTGATAAATAGAGTTGAACGCTCTATTTATGTTTAGATTGTAGTAAATTCATTGAATGATTTATCGTAATCATGTATGAATTTATTAATGTATTTTGACTATATCAAACTAGATCACATATGAGATTTAATTAATCTTGAAATGATTACCAGACTTATTAAATCTCATGGGTATTGATTTTATTACAATCTTTATCTTAAGTTAATTATAGTTTCATGGTTATGATTGTTATTCTATTGGAGTGACTAATGGGCACGACGTACATTTATAGTCAGGATTACCAATATCTTAGTGGGAGCGACTATGAGCAGTGAGATTATAGATTAACAATACAGAATTTGTACAACACATCTCTTGACAGGTTTTTGATATTTGATCACAGAATTCTCTAGCTAGAGCTTGTCAACATAATTAGTATATTAAAAATTATCATTAAAGAAAACTAGTAAGTGTCAATAAACAAGATGTAATTAAATTGACTGGATAGTTAAGATATTGATTTAATTAATGAGGTAATACAAAGAATTATTCAGTAAAGAAATCATTATGGCATGGGTCGAATTGTTATTCGAGAACACTATTCTAGATAGTATACAATTATAGATGTCAGTTTCAATCTTTTAGTTTAGTAGATTTCAAATTAAATAATCGGACTAGTTTAATTATAAGCTTAATTATTATAGCCACTGTTATATGTACTTAAATGATTTCCGAATTAGCTCATTTAATTGACTACATCACTCGTGGACTAATAAGAAAGATAGCTAGCTATTTGGGTTAAAAGGCTAAATATATTATTTGGTGTGAGCCTCCACTTAATATACTTATGTGTAAGGGGCTCCGTGTTATTTTATAAAGTCGGCCCCATAATAAGTATAAGTGATACTCCACTTTTTGGCTTTATCTTATATTTTTTATTTAATGGAATTGAAAAAAAATAGATAAAATAGAGGAGCCCAGAGTTTCCACAACAAGATATAAAAAAGGCTTGTACTTTCTTGGAAGAGCAAAGGAGCCACAGTATACAGAACAGAGAGTAATTTTGAGAAAAAAATTTATGTTGCTAGTTGCTTTCAATGGTGATAAAAGCACCCACATGTCAAGTACAAATTAAACTTGAGTTACAACTCAATATTTAAACTTAAGTCATAACTTGGAAGACTGTTAGAAACAGATTATGATCTAATAAAATTGATGGTGATAGATCATAATTTGGGAGCCTAAATTACTTTTATGAAAAAGCAAAGGTAAGATTTTTAAATTATATTAATTCTATATATTGTATGATAATTATAATCCAAATATTTCCGCTGCAAATAATTTTTAACCAATAATCTCATCCACCCCTTCATAATTATGACAGTTTTATCTAGTCATCACTTGTTAGTTTTATCATATTGTGGTAACGGCTAAATTTATAACCACAACTTGCATTAAATTTTAGATATGTATTGAGGAGATCAACATATTAACTGAACAATTGGTCCACATAAAAAATGAAAACGATTAAAGTAGAGCACAATAAACTTTTTGGGCACCCAATCATTAAACAAAGGGCATTAAGGGCTCGTTTATAATTACTTTTGAGAATCTCAAAAGTGATTTTGAAAAGTTAAAAATTAATTTTAATTTTTGATAAATTTTTTTAAAAAATTATTTTTGATAAAATCGTCCCATTCTACAATAATTTTTGAAAAGTAGGGAAGGAGTAGCTTTTTAAAATTCAATTTGGTTTTGAGAAATAGTTTTATATTTAATACAATTTTATTTATACACTCACATATATGTAGAAAAATCTAAAATAATACTTATTTAATTAAGAAATAAAACTTTTAACTTAAAGAGATTATTATTATTATTATTACTACCAATTATATTGAGATGGCAAAATTAAAAAAATAAAATTAATAAAATTAATAAAATAAAAAATAATTTAATTATCAATTATTATATATACACAATACAAAAATATTATATATACATGTTAATAATGTGTATATAAATTCTATTCAACATTAAGTCCATTTTATTCATTTACATTTTCACAATAATTTGATAGTAAAATTTACTAAATACATACTACTGTTTTTAAAACTGACAGTATTTTTATAAATAAATATTATTAAATTTTTAATTGACTCTCTTTACAACTGATTATTTTTGTATTATAACTAATAATAATTATTTTAAAAACTACAGCATTACTAAATTGATCGTAAGCCAATTTTTATATAAAATTTTTTTGTATGCTCAACAGCTAAACCAAAGTTAGATTACGTGAGCCCCTTAAATAAAAAGTAAGTTCACTTATTTTGATTTGAAAAATACTTGGTGGAGAGAAAGTTGAGAGAAAAATGAGAGAAATAATAAAAAAAAAAAGTATAGAGAGAGTAAGTGGGTAGAGAGAGAAAGATGAGAGAAAAATAAGAGATTTCTCTCCCTTTACCATTACTCTTTTGATTTACCACCACGTGCAGCAGGTTATTATTTACATTTTTCACGCGCCTAGCTTTTGCGAAATTAGCTCCGAGTGGACCACATAACGTGATATTAAAATTCGTAATAATTATCCTTTAAAAAGAAAATTCTGTCATAATTAACAAATTGCTCTAAAGATTGGACCACATGCTGTGTTTTTTTGACTTTTTGTTTGAATGAGCACATTGAAATTAAAATACTTATATATTCGTAACTGGTCTTGAAGGGATTTTTTTTTAATCAAATAGAAATGGAATATCGTGCAGTGCGTTCATATTGTTTTTTAATTGTTACTTTCATTTTCATAAAACAAAAATGAGAATAAAAATAGTACTTTTAAATTTATTTTTAAAAGTCAAGATCGCATCCAGTATCATTTTTAAGATAATAATCTTGAAAATGGAAAACGTGAGACTCGTTCTTCATAGATTGTATAGACAAAATATTTCAGATATATATAGTTGATAATTTTCGGTATTTAAAAACTTTGATGATTTTTATTTTTAAAAGAATTTATCATCTTGTTAATTTCTTTATTTTTGTACAAGCTTGAAAGATCAAATTTTATAGTTATATCAAGTTTAGTTAAATATTTAGGGAGATTGTCAGTTTTCCCCTATCGAGATTAATGTATACCACTTACTTTTTCATTGTTTTGGTAATAAAATCCTTTGGCACCAAAAATTTAAAGAAAAGATGGGTAAATGGATCATTTCCTTAATAATTTATCTTGAGAATATAAAATATATATTTATTATAAAAAATTTTAAAAATAATAAAAAATGTAAGAAAAATATCTTATTATTAATAATTATTCACATCAAAATATATTTCTTATTTTTAATACTTAATTTTTTTATTTTCATTTATATGATTTATTTAATTGATAATAAGTATTAAGAAAAGTATATTCGAAATAAGCGTAATACTATAAAATTATGTCACCGGCGAGTTATTAGCTATTATAAAAATAGTAAAAGGGTAAATAGTATATACTGATTTAAGTCGGGTGAAAACTGGCAATCTCCCTAAATATTAATTAAATAGTTGTGACAAGGATATTGAAAGTGCGACAAAAAAAAAGAACAAGGAAGGATTTTTAATGTAGTTTAGAGTTTAAATTCCTACATCCATAGGGTCACACCCCAATAGATCTACGAATACAATCTATATGATATTTACGAAATGTTCAAACTCCCTCTTATTATTTTTCCACCACCTTATTGTAACAATTTTGATGACTATTCAGCCAGCACCATTGGTCTTCTTGTTTGATGTGTCTCTATGAAATCCCTTCATCACACTAAACTAGGGATGGCATGTAAACCCGGACCCGGCCCAAACCCAGACCGAACCTGGATTTTCCGAGTCGGGTTCAACCCGTATCGGATTCATTTTTATCCGAATCCGGATTTAATTTTTAAAACCCTTATATTTCCGGGTCTAGATCCAGGTTTAGGTGAACCCGTAAATTTGAAATCTGGATCCGGATTTTTTATTTTAATATCAATTTTTATAAAAAAATTTAATATAAATAGAAGATTTGAATATTGTAGATTTATGTTATGGATTTGTATTTGTGGATGTTTATTACTTTGAAACTTTGAATTTTAGATTCTATATTTGTATTGTATTTATTTTAAAATCTAAATATATCATGTGATTTATATTTAATTTTCATTAGAGTAATTTTTTTTTTCAAAATTTTGTTTTAATTTAGCAATCTGGGTTCAAAACCCGGAATCCGGGTACCCGAATTTTTCCGGGTTGAATCCAGACCGAACCCAGATTAAAAAAAACAGGGCTCAAATACGAGTCCGGAATAGAAAATTTGTATCCGGGTCCGGATTCAGAAAGGCCAAACCCGGACCCGGACCCAGAAATTGCCATCCCTACACTAAACTATTTACTGCCTTTACGCAAAGTCCCTCCACTATGAAAAATGACATTCTCTCTCAAAGAGAGAGAAATAAATAATCACTATAAAAAAAATGATTATTTTTAAGGGTAAATACTCTCAAAAATAGACGAATGCCTTCGGAAAATTTTATTTTCGAGAAAGTCATGCCATCGACTATCGTCATATTAAGATGCATGAAAAAAACACAATTTCTGATGGATCGTCAGAGAAAAAAATTTTTCCGACGGCAAATGACATCAAATACCTTCGAAAATAATCCCTATAAAACCAAAAATTACATATGTCCAATTGCATTTGACTTTGGAAATGGCATTAACTGCTCTTGAAAATGAGATTGGATAACACAAATGATTAATATTCCAACCTTAATTTACCCTAAAAAATGCAGGATACACGTTGGAAATATGCTTCTCTTTATTTAATGACCCATTTAATTTATTTAATATTATTATTTCTTAAGCATTTTATTTTATTTTTTTTAAGTATCTATATTACTAATGCAGCATAATCAACAAAATAGTTATAGTAACACAGAAAATACATTAAATGTAGCTTCATTAATTTAAAAAATTCATAAAAGTACAACAGAATCAATTTTAATAGTATATTTTGCAAAAAAATTCCCAAATGTATGCTCAATATGATCTCATATCTTGAATTATTTCAAGCATCTCCAGCACGAATTAGGATTCAATACCGATCTTATTTTTTGCTACGCAAAGAGTCAAATATCAATATTTATTTTGTATTTTAATTTTTCTTATTTCTCTTACCTAATAAGTATTAATTTAATACTCTGAAAAAACTCAACTCAGCACTGAATACTTATCCCTCCAACATGTCTTCTTCAGTCTCTACGATTTCTTCTTGATTCTATAAAACGTTTGCCTCAACCTCATCTTCTCCATTGCCATCATCATTTTCATTCGACCAAATAATATCCTATATGAATCAAGATATATTAATCTTCTCCATCCCCATCATCATCATCATTCGACCAAACAGTACTCTATATGAACGAAGAAACATTAATCATTAAATTATCAAATCAGTAATAGGTATAATAATATGTTATATTTGAACAATCACTTTGTATAAGGCCTGAGCATAAGTATTAAAACCAAGATATGCTTAAGAAGCCTAACAAAGTATGAGAGTGGAGCAATAGATAATAATCATTAAAGCAATATTCTATATAAATAAGCGACTATGCTAATATATATTTGGAGTCAATAGCAGGGATTGGATTTTGAATTTAGCAAGTATTTACTAACCTATAAATTTGGACATTAGTTTCTATACAAGTTCAGAGAGGTCGAAAAATGCAACATTGCCATTAGAAGATTTATGTGCTTGCGATAGTGTGGTCTATCAGTTACAAAACCCTGTTATGGTTACCTTCCATAGATTTGAAAGTGAAAAAAAAAAAATTTTAAAAAGCTTGAAGGTAAATGAAAATTAACAATCTGTACCATAAGAGATGATTCTTGTGCACTTGACTTTCCTATCACGAGCTTCACCATTCTTTTCAACTTCTTCACTTCCTTCTCCAGAAACTATCATACAATGACGAATGCCAAACAATGAGCATGAAATAATTGCTACTTGAAGTATCAACTATCGCTAACTACCATAAAGAGTTTGGATTCATCATCATGGACAGACTCCACGTTGATAAGCTTCAAGCCTTCTTTCAAGTCCCTGGTCCGCACCTGCGATAAGCCTCTCGTTGTCCCCACGTCTAATACACGCCGAAGTCTTCTTTCTTTGCCCTAGCCGCCACTAGCTAGATAAATAAACTCCTCGTGCGTGTCATGTGATGTAGACTCTACCGGCACTTTAGTTCTTGAATCATAACTTTAAACAGTACCAAACTGCGTTGACAGCTTCTGCTACAACGAAATACAGCTTCTGTAAACTCAAATATGACCAAGCTATGTTGCTAACTTGTGATTACAATGAAATAGATAACGAGATACATGAAAAATAATTGTGATTACAATGAAATACATAACAAGTTACATGAAAAATAACCATCACATTGAAGACTCAAATCATTGTGAATAATGCATTAACAAAGCTGATTTATTTTTAATTTCTTTATGAGGAACAAACACTTTGAAAGATTCACCATAGGAAAACAAAGAAAGTTGTTTTCCAGATTTTTTTGGTTAAAAGTGTATTTTAAGATTTCAACTGCTGAAAGCATATTTTGTTTCTAATTAATTAAAAAAAACAGAAAATATAGTTTGCAAACAGTACCGAACGTGCCCTAAATTCTCTTTTATACTTTATAATCTAATACTTTCGGAAAAAAAGTCATAAAATCATATATGATACATCGGATTAAGAATTTTAATGTTAATTATTTAGAGATTTCAATGCATTCATTTTTCAGAGACAAAGTTCTAACTCTAATTGACTCCATTTCGTATCAAACCTCATTGTCTTTCTAGATTTTTGGCTGTTACTCAAACTTCAAAGTTCAAACCTCCCGTAATAACAAGTTCTGGCTCTGCACACAAGGTTTATTTATTATTTAACATCTAAATTGCAAACAAAATCGAAGCATCTAATTTTTTTTTTGTCATTTAGCTGGAAAGTAAAATAATTGTCTTGTAAATATTCTGTTAAATTCCCTCAAAGTGTTAAGAAAAAAGTGGAACAGTGATAAACATTATAAATTTAAATATTGTAAATTTAAAGTGAATTGCTGTGAAAAAAAATATTTGTGTATTTTTTATAAAATTTAAAAAATATATGAAAATTAAGTAGTCGGTGGATAATATTTCTTTTTCTAATTAATGCACATACATTAGTAAGACTTGAACTCAACACCCTGAGTCTTAGCTAGTGAAGTTGTTCCTTACTCGAGCTAGACTGCATCGACTAATTTCAGAAATACTAATGCGGCATCTTCTATTGTTTTAATTTAAACTTTTCCCTGTGATGGTAAGTATTGATTTTAGATTTGGTTACCATTTTCCATGAGATATCTTAATTCTTCACATGCTAAGTAAGAATTTATTTTTGAAGCACTGCTAGAACATAAGAATTTTTTTTTGAAGCACTGCTAGAACATTTTAGAATTCATAAGGAACATAATTTTCAACACATAACTTGGAAGAGCTCTTCAATTTCTGCATATCAAAATTTGTCAGGTTTGACTTGGCAAATATACAATTGTTTTCATTTTTCTGTTTTTACATTTCGAGGGGTAAAATCATGTTTTTATGTATTTAAACAGTTCTAAGAATGTGATAGCCTTTTGATAGATTCTTTAACAGAGTCAAATGGTGTAGCCTACAAAATGGTTGGTTAATATATACAAAATTGAAAACCAAAAGTGGTGCTGAGTAAATTGTCATAATTTTTTATTTGTAGCTATTATTTATTTGTACTCTTCCCAAGATTCATAACTTAATGCTACTCAGACCAACATGCCACGTTAATTTATTCAATATTTCAAGGGTCATTATGTAGTAAAAAGAAAGGAAAAACATGAAAATAGATTTCTAACATTGTCACAAGTAACGGCATGATCCTTAAATAATTTTTAAGACTGCCAAGGACCAAACAAGCATTTGTATCAAACCCTTAGAGTGAAAAGGAATCTATCCCAAATTATATGAATTCCTTGACGGTAGTAGGTTGTACTACAAGTAAATTTCTGCCATTTTCTTCACCCCCTTCAATTCATGATACCGGAAAAGGAAATATGTTTTGAAGAAATTGCATCTAATTTGACATCAAGCCCATTTATTTCTTTTTATTGGAACTACTTGAAATTTTCAAATGTTATCAATACCATATAATTAATTACAGCAAAAAAAATCATATAATTAATTGATAAAGATTCGGCTATCAGATTACAAGAGAAAAATATGGAGATATGTACGTCTAGTTAAAGTTAAGAATTAAAATATAATCCTTGTGATAGTATCTCCTGTATTATAGTAGGAGGTATGATATTCAATTCTTTCTTTTAAGTGCTTTTTGCTCGCAGATAATAATATTTGGTTCATATTACATATATATGGATCGAAAGATTTACATTTGAATTATTCACAATCAAAATGTGGATTATACATACATAAAATTAGGAAAAAGTTAAAAATAATTAAGAAAGTCTATAATTACCAGTGAAATTAAGCATACCAGAGTAAAGTCTTGTCTTTTGTGGAGACTCGATCACAACGAAACTATCATCAAGTGACCCTTGAGGAGGTTTGGTAGCAACTGGAGTAGCCCCAGAAGAATTGTTTCTCTGTTTTGCTAAATAAATTAAAGTAACGAATCATTCCCACATATATTGGAATGTTCTCCTCAACATCATGACTTCTTTGGTGGAATCGTTAATTTCTTTGTGCGTGTCGGCGTCCCATGATACCATTAGTGGTGGGAGGATTCACAGGACCTCGAACATGTCTTACATTGCCACCTTCCGGTGATGATTCGCCGGAGTGGCCGGGCGCCACTGCTTGTGGTGGATTGCCTCCAAGACAACAGATTAGATTTCCCATTCTTTCTTCTTTACGTAGAGGATTGATGCTGAAATTGCTGTGATTTATAATGATGTAGGAAGCATATTAAATAAAATAAATTAGAATTTATTATGAATTATAACATTTGGGTCAATTTAGTATTTAGTATTTTACTAAGATTTATCTTGTTTTATTAAGCTTATTTGAGTCAAATATGTAATTCTAGTCTAATTAGGATTTTAGATTATTTCTCTTATTTGAGAAAGATTAGGGTTAAGTTGGCTCCTATTATATATAGGCTTGTTATTCATAGTTTATGGGAATACCCGCAAATTTCTCATCAATAATATTCAGTATTTCTCAATCGATATATTTTCTCTTTTGTGAGAGTCTTTTCTCTTGAGTTTTAAAAAACGTACATTAGAATGAAATTTAGTATTATTTCCGCACTGCATCAAGTGGTATCAGAGCATTTCTCTATACCAGGCATAGCCTTCCTGACCATTAACCATCCCCATACACAAATCCTCCCTCCACATCCCTTAATTCCATCAAGGAAAAAAAAATCCAAACCCGAGCCACCTTAATAGCCACCCTACATGGCTGCCGCCGCCACCATTTTTCTTTGTTTCGGTCAATCCCCTCTACCATCATAACCAGAAGAAGCCGACCATTTAAACCTGATCGATCTCACTGCCAACCCGTCACCATAGCCACTAGAAACGCACCAAACAGCAGCGAAACCACACATCAATCGCCGGCCAATCCACAATGATTTGACAGCCACCACCATTACCAATCCGCTCACTGTCATCAGCCCTTTCTTTCTAGCCCACTCTCGCTGCCACCCGTCGGTTGGTTCACCGGAAATCGAAACCAACCTCTAACTGCAAATTCGATTCAATTTTTTAGTCAATCCATAACGATTTGGGTAAACCACCACCACCATCACACTCACCATTACCAAATCTTTCAGGTCTACCCTTTCTTTACCATTTTTTCGATCGTCATTGTCGGCGACACAAACTTTTTCTTATTTATAATTTTACCCATTACTTTTCTTTAATTATATTATTACCCTATAATTTTATGTTTTTCCCAAAAACCAAAAAATAAAAACAAAAACCAACAAAAAGACCAAAAAAAAAAAAGACACAATGGTTTCTGGAGAAAGCAATACTTCATTTGAAGACTGAATTACAAGGGGGATAGAGTGACTCGAACAACCACAAACCCATTCAGCCAAAGTATGGCACGAAAAAATGACAGCCCTACAGCCAATACAAACCCATATTACAGTGATGGAAGAATCATTACTTATCGTGAGACATGACTTAAAAGAGATTAGACTTGTCCAAAGAAGTAATCAAGAGGCAAAGGGTATTGACATTGGTAATTCAGGAAATAATTTTAGTAAGAGAAGATCAACAGAACATAGGAAATAGATAGCTCTAGTAGGAATACAAAAGCTACTCTACATTTTCCAAGTTCAGATGATTCAAATGAAGAGGAAGTGAAAGATGAACAACGAGAAAAGCATCTTGAAGAATTATCAAAGGCATTGCAATCAATGCAATATTCCATAGAGGTAATGGAGAGTTCAACGAGAGAATCTCAAGAATCATTATTAGAACTTCAACTAAGTCAAAGATATATTTATGAGCATCATAAAATAATTGAAGTCATGCCCAAAGTTACATATGATGAGTTAATTTCTGATCTTAATTTGAGCATTGAGTTCAATTAAGGATGGCAAAAAGTAAACTTGGGCCGGGCTTTTTGAAGCCCAAACCCAAGCCCACTTTAAGATAAGAATGAGGGTCGGGCCCATTCCAGGCTCGGGCCGGGCTTGGGCTTGGGCTTTTATTGACTTTATTTAAATTTTTTTAAATTATTGTAAATTTGAAATGAGTTAATAATCAATAAGTTGTTATAACCATAATAAATTAAAGAAAATAAATATTTCAAAGTGAAATAGTAAATAAAGCAAATAAAAGCTTAGAATTTTTTTTTTTAATATGAGATTCTCTAATTCAAGCACTGTCTTAATTAATTAACGCATAAGAGAGTTTATTATTATAATTTTAGCTTTTTTAAATCATCATTGATTTATAAATTAAGAATTTAAGTTTTCTTTTTTAATTTTTATGTTATTTTTTCAATTTTAATTATATTATTCTAATTTATAAATTTATTTTTTAAAAAAAAGTGGGCCCAAGCCTAGCTCAGGCCTTTTTTCTTGAGCCCTTGTCCACCTCGGTTTTTTTGTCCACCTTAAGTTGAATGGTACAATTGAAATTTAAGAAACTCAAGTTGAAAAGGGTTATAGAGGATAATATGATTGATATGACTTCATCAAATCAGGTTGATGACAAGAGCATCACGCTTCAAAAAGATCATGTGAAGTTAACTAATTTTGAAGTTAAAGCCAAACTAATTATTCAAGAAGACTTAAATATAATTGATATAGTTTTGCTTATTCATACTCGAGAAAAGAAAGTTATTTTCAAAGAATATATGACTATCAAGATAAAATTAACTAGCGAGAACATTGAGCGAGGTTTGATAAAAGACTTGAGAGGCTTGAAAGTTATTCGTTCATACAAGACTTCATATTTTCATAAAGTGACTAATAAGATTAAGAAGAAGATAAAGTATGAAGCATTTCGAGTTTCAAGGAAGATTAACATGAACGACTATGAGTTCGAGTTTCATGATTCATTGCTACTCTGCTACAAGTTTCATCCTCCAGATTATCTTCGTTTTCAGCAAAACTCGAGGACGAGTTTTTTTTTTTAAGAGGGAGAGACTGATGTAGGAAGCATATTAGATAAAATAAATTAGAATTTCTTAGGAATTATAATATTTGGGTCAATTTAGTATTTAGTATTTATTAGGATTTATCTTATTTTATTAAGCTTATTTGAGTTATATTTGTAACTCTGGTCTAATTAGGATTTTACATTATTTCTCTTGTTTGAGAAAGATTAGGATTAAGATTAGGATATCAGATAAAATAAATTAGAATTTATTAGGAATTGTAATATTTGGGTCAATTTAATATTTAGTATTTTATTAAAATGTATCTTATTTTATTAAGCTTATTTGAGTCATATTTGTAATTCTAGTCTAACTAAGATTTTAGATTATTTCTTTTATTTGAGAAATATTAGGATTAAGTTGGCTACTATTATATATAAGTTTGTTATTTATAATTTAAGCACAAGTTTCTCATCAATAATATTCAGTATTTCTCAATCGAGATATTTTTTTCCTTTGTGAGAGCTCTCTTTCTTGAGTTTTCAAGAACGTACGTTAAAACAAAATCTAGTATCGCTTCCGCGTTGCATCATATAAGAAGAAATTGTTGGTTTTAATTCCTCTTCTTCCTGTATTTCGAATCTAGACAAAACCTAGTAATGGATTTTTTCTTCTAAGTCCTTTAGTTTTTAAAGTTTTCATTTAAATTTTTCTATATATGTGGATATATTATTGAGATCCATAACAGGCCAAATCCATTTCTCTAATATTTGAGGGACATTTTCTACCTTTACAGATAATTTGGAAAGAAATAGTCGTTTGTGAGATTCAAACCCCTCTCTTCAAATAGGAGGGAGAGGCTTGTTACCAACCGGCTACTAGGCTAGGGTGGCATATATTTTATAACGTTGTTGCTTAAAAAATTGACAAAAAATATGTATGACTTCTCATCTTAGAATAGTTTTCAAATACTCTATTTACATTATACACACCAAAAATTTATTAAAACTTCCCTCACTTAAGTGGCTTTTTTTTTTTTTTGGTCTGAAATCTAAACAGAGTTGAATTAGTTTGAATTATGAATAAAACTAAATGCCTAAATGAGAATGACATATTTGTTTTTTGTCTAAAACTTTGATAGTAAGTATTAAGTTATTTGTTTCTTCCAACTTAAAAAGTCTAAAAATCAGTACTATTATATTTGTGCCCTTGTAAATTTTAAATATTAAATAAATAATGACATCTCATCGAATATAATAGAGTATTTTATCATAACACAAATCATGTCAAAATGAATTCAATCATTTAATATTTTAAATTAGAACATATTAATTAATTTTATCGATTAATATTAATGAAAAATATTTATAAAAAATTGTAAAGATAAATAATACTTATTTGAAGAAAATTAAAATATAAAAATAATAATAATTTACTACTATATTATCACAAGTTATAGAGATAATTAATAATGCTAATTAATAAATTTTATATAGGTACGGATGAAAATAAGTTAATTAGATATAAATATTTTAAAAAATGTCTTAAAAATATCTTTTAATAATGTCATTCAGACTTTTTAAATTAAGTAAACAGCTAAAAGAATTGACTTAATGACTTAATTGTTGAAAACTTTGATTCAGTTGAAAAAATAAATATATTTAATTAATACTTAACTCAGTAAAATTGAGTCAATTAAGTCTTTAAGTTAAAAAAAAAAAACAAACACCTCTTATACTTATTCTTAAGATGAAAAAGCTAATTAAATAAACATGCATGTAATAATCAGAAAATTCTGGATGGAGTGCATATTAGTCTCCTGAATATCTTTCCATGCGAAAGTACATCAACGAACTGGAAAAGATATTTATCGAAATAAAACTTGATAGTAAATTATTAACAATCAGTTGGACATAATTTCAACTTAATCACGGGATTGAAATTGTAATATGTAAAATGAAAGATAAAGTAAAATTTCGTTAAACCTCGATCGTTGCTTTGATTCGTCAAAGCAATTCTCTTGCATTTAGGGCATCATTTTGTAGCTACTCAGATTTTAGCTTTTAAGGGTTCGGAGGGATATCTTCATCCTACTTTTTGTGTAGTCATGAACATCCTGCACTTTCAAATTATGTTATTTTGTAAGTACACCAATTTGATACCTAAATTTCCTGAGTGCATACACGCCGAGGTTAAAGAAAACAAACTTAAAATGCACATTTCGAAAATTGCTGCAGTTATCTGAGACCTTTCGATTTTCATATAACGGGTTATAATTAAACCAAACCCTTAGTATTTGGATGATAATTGCCATAGATTTTAAGTGTCATTACAAACTTCTTCTCAATTAATTCTTGGAAAAATGTTCTGTATTAAAGAATTCACAGACGAAATCAAAATTTGGTACGCCAAGTTGACTACGAAAGGTTTAGGAAATCAAATGTATACGGAGGTACTTTTGACTGCTTCCACAAAATGATAAGAAGTTGCATTTAATGTATGTGTGTGACATTTTCATGAATGAGTTACATGACAAACATGGTAAGAAGTTACTGTAGATGAGCAATGCACATTGAACACTCAACATTTGTTTAAAATATATATATGTGTGTGCGCGTGGATAAAATAATCAAATAGAAATATCTGTTATTACATCACTAATGTGAAATTAAATTTTATCCATTAGTAATTGGAATCTTATGTATCACATCAATTTAAGATGCAATTAGACAAACTAAACAACATTATGTTAGACAAACTAAACAACATTGTATGCATAGTATGATTAATTAAAAGAAGAATCATGCTTTTGTCTTTCGGAATCTTTTTTTTTTTTTTTACCACTTGGGTCTTCTATAAATTTCTAATACTTGGTCTAACTTCTGCATTAAAATTTAAAAAAAAAAAAAGAGGAAGAACATCTTAGAAGATGATTATATGATTTAGAATAACACATAAGTTAATGTCATGTCAACCTTTATCTTTAAAGCTATGTTTGGACGTTGGGTAAAAGGTGAGATTAGACTAACTTGAAAAATAAAAAAAATTAATTCAATCTAAAGTTATGTTTGACTGTAAAAACTGATAAACTAATCGAAATCTTTGTCCTAATTCATAGGACTAATAGCCCCTATTTTCACATGAATTTAGATAGAATTAAATTTCTTATTATAATCCAAGTTTTCTGCTTATATCAAAATGTTATTTAATAAGTTATTTTTAACTTGTACTTAATTTAAGATTAATATCAAAATTTTAATTCAACAATTTAATTTTAACTGTTATATAATACTAATAAATAAATAATTGAATATTACAAATTATTAAATTCAACAATTTGTAATATAGTTTAAAAAATAATATACTATTATTTCAATAGTTATTTTAGGTTCGTTAAATTAAATTTAACATAATCTGACATTATATATAAAAAAAGACATTACTATATAATTAGTATAGTCAATCTAATCTTAAAAGTTAATTTAGTCCAATCCAACCTTCCAAATGTCGCTTACAGGTAAAAATGTGAAAAAGATAAAAACAATTAGCACCAAATATTGGTATCTTTGTAATGGCTATGACGAAATGGGTTATAAAAATTTTTAAAAAAAAAAAAACTGGGGGGACCAAAATGGTAAAAATATCTCTTTGAATGACAAAGTGTCATTCACCTATAATTATGTTAAGTAGATTTTTTACTTTCCCTCCTTTTTATTTAAGTGGGTTATTTGCACTTAAAAATATATTTTGCACACTCTTATTTTAACAAAATTTAATTATTAAAATACCCATAATGTAATTTATCATTGAAGAAAAAATTAAAATACTTTTACACACAAACCACTAGATCTTACCAATACAAATCTTGTTTAAAAAAAAATCAAATCTAATTTATTATTTAAATAATATAAATAGCTTCAAAAAGTATTTATTCAAAGAGACGAACAGTATTTGAAAAGAATTATTTTTTATCATTTGAACAGATTTAACGACGCCATTATTTTTATTTCTTCGTTCAATCATCTCCATGGGTAAACTGATTCTAATCCACTCATCTCTATCAATCCTTGTTAATTGAATACAAAACTTGTCGTTGACTATTTATTATTTTTAAATCTTTAATTTGGGAGTTAAAAAATAGCTGATGTGCATAAAAAAAGAAAAGAACATAACACAACTAATTTAATTAAGGACAATTTTCATATTTAGGAGAATGAGTATTAAATTAGTGTGTAAAGTAAAAGAGTGTCCAAAATATATTAAATGAGTGCAATTGCCATTTTTAACCTAAAATTTTTTAATTCTATCATTTTTCTTCTAAATTTTTCATAATAATCCATAGACGCCAAAATTTTAAGGAAAAAAAAATAAATGGTTTCTACTGAGATAGGTTTCAAAGTTTTTTTTTTATATCATTAGCAATGAAGTATTACGAAAACTTTAAAAACTGACAATTCAAAGAGGAAAAGTTTTAATCTCCCTTTTTATTCTATTAGATATAATGTAAGGAGTATTACATATTGCAAATTTAATGCTTACAAAGAATCCGAGTCTGCTGGGAATCCGAGGCAGTAAAAACATGCCACCGCTCTACTTCGCTGCTCTGTTTGGACAAATGGATACAGCATCATTTTTATTCCGCATAAGTAAAAAGGAATTGACAACTGAGGACAGGAAAGTTATATTCATTATGAGTGTCGACACCGGTTTGTACGGTAAGCATGGACAAATTCAGTTAAGGTCCATGAATGAGTTAAATAAAAAAGATTTGAACACATTCTTTATATTATAAAAGACTTGTAATTCAGTAGTAATTTGATGGTTTTAAAGTATTAGTTCAAATCTCTATAGCCACATTATTTTGGTTTTTTAAATATTTTATGAAAATTACTTAGAAAAAAGATACTTTTACGCATGTAAAATAAAAAATTACTTAGAAATAGACAAAGAATAATAATTCCTTTGTTTGATTTGCCAAAAGTGACCTAATGCAAGAATTTAATATTTGGACTCATGACTCATGGTTAGGATACCGAATTCCTTCCTGTTGTCGTGTTTAATTTTCTAATATTGTAAAATTTAAGGTTTTTAATTCAGATAATGTAACAATAGCAATAAAAGAACAAAAAGTTATTCTGTCACTGGCATGTTACATTGTCTTTTTATATTGCTGGTATCATAGAAACCAAAATTTTGTGTATCAAAAGCAAAGATTGCAGTTTTAATATAATTTATAGAATTTATGGGGAATTTGTAGTGTAAGTAAAGAGCAGAGATTGCATAAATAAGATTTTCTATATTGCACTCTATATACAATGGCGCTTTCTGGGTTTGGGATAAATTTAATTCGGGTGAATTGGCCAGATCTGGCGTTGAAATTGTTGAAGAATGACAGACAACTAGCTCTAACTCATCATGTGAAACATGGAACGGCCTTGCATATGTTGGCTCGAAATCCTTCTCCATTTGCTAGCAGAGGTGGAGGACTACTGAAAAGCCTTATTAACTCAAGTAATTAATTACCCTATTTATTGATGCTCCTTGCAGTATTTTTTATTTTTAAATTACTTTTGAAAATTAATTATTTAACCCTATCTTCTCGCTACCTTCTCGAGTAGTTAATTAAAAAAAAAAAGCTGGTTTAAAATCACTCGGTCGAGACCCTGTCACATGTATATATATAGTAGTAGTAGTTTTTTTCACTAGCACTTCCTAATCACTTGTTTCTCACCTTAGTCCTAGGAATAATGAAGTGCCGTCGAAATGCTGAGGTTATGAATAATCAAGCCCTTGAGCTAGTCAAATGTCTGTGGAGAGATATAATTAGCCAACAAGATGTGGATGTGCAGAAATGATCAGAAAACCTACAAAATTATTGTTCGATGCAGCTGAAGTAGGGACTTTTCGGTTCTTGGCTGAGCTCATTGGCTCGTATCCTGATTTGGTTCATGAATTAGATGAAAATGGTCGCAGCGTATTTCACACTGCCATTTTGCATCGTCATATGAATATATTCAATCTAATCTACGAGCAAGGCTTCAATAAGCAGCTTTTAGCAACCTATTTAGATAGCTATGGAAATAACATACTGCATCTGGCTGCAAAATATCCAACTCCAAGTCCGTACAGAACCGTGTCTGGTGCAGCTCTAGAAATGCAAAGAGAGTTACTAATATATAAGGTAAAAAATAAAAATAAAAATTCATTTCCCAATTTCCTAATTTTCCCATGATATTCGAAGCTGGCCTTATGAAGATTCATTGCAAGTTATTATTGTTAATAATATTATTTTATAACGGCAGGAGGTTGAAATGATCGTACAACCTTGTTACAGAGAAATGAAAAATTATGATGGAAAAACACCTAGAGAATTATTCACTATAGAGCATTTGGAGTTGTTGAGAAGAGGAGAACAATGGATGACGAACGGAGCTAGTTCGTGTATGATTGTTGCAACACTTGTGGCTACAATGGTATTTGCAGGCAGCCTTCATTGTGCCGGGTGGTAAGGATGATAAAACGGGAGTACCCATTCATCTTAGAGAGAATTGGTTTCAGGTTTTTGCAATATCAGCTGCAATCGCATTCTCCTGCTCTATAATCTCCGTAGCTTTCTTTTTGTCTATCCTCACATCACAACTTGCAGAAGATGATTTTCTCAGGTCGTTACCGCTTAAGCTGCTGTTTGGACTTGCGGCGCTCTTCATGTCTATTGTATTCATGTTGGTAGCTTTTTTCTCAACCTTTTTCTTAGCTTATGATCGTGGACTAAATTGGGTCGTTATGCTTTCGGGGCTAGCTGCATTCGTGCCAACGGTTGTAATTGTCCTGCTTCAGTGTCCTGTTTTGAAGGCTATATTTTGTTCAACATGTTGTCCAGGTTATGGTTTAGCCATGTAACCTATATTTGGTAGAAAAGTCCAACTTGTAAACTAATGTGAATGAAGTAGTAGAGTTTTAATTTCCCTTGTACAATGTTCATTAAATTATGTCCTTGGTGCAATTTTCTTTCTTTTTTTTTTTTTTTTTCAGTTAGACTTTTGGCACCTGTTCAGAAATCTGTTAAAACTCCTGTTTTGTATTTATATTTTCACCCATAACTGAAATTACCTAGAAAGACATTTGAAAAAGTCTCTCATAATTTGATTTGAGCGAATACTCCTTGCTATCATTAAAAAAAGAAAGAGGAAAAAAAAATGAAGACTCCGTACAGCTGTAAAACTCTGAAGAATTTGAAATAAGGATTCTTAAAATTGTAAGCTCCGCAGTGAAGTTTAGGTAAAGAGTTTTCAGTGGCTCTATTTGAATGTGCAACTAGAATTGTTGGAGTGGTGCACAGCACTCTTTCAAGGTTGTTTCTACTGGAATTGCAAAAAAAAAAATTACATGAGTATAGTTTGGGTAAGAATTTTACTGTCATTACTGGGGATTGATGATAGTTTTCTATTTTAATTAATTAGGCTTATTTTGAGAATAAATGGATTGTTATAAAATCGCATAATTATTTTTTACTATTTTAATGGAGTTAATTGAGTAAAAGGCTTAACTGAGAATAAGGGTTCTAGGAGGGTGTTAATAATTCCACTCTCTTTTGTTAAATTATTGGATTTGAGTGATGGATTTAATTGGATAGTGGCATGCGAACCTACCGAAATAGAGTGGTAACATTTGACTTCTCATTTTTCATAACCAACCCCACTTTTCATTTTTTTTTTAAACCACCCAAAGGTAGGGGATTAGGCAGATTCCCTTATTTGTAGATTATTGAACTAAAAATAAAATTACATATAGAAAGGACATACACTAAAACTTCTAAATAAAGGAATGAAAACAACTAACAAATAGAAAAAGAACAAAAAATAAAAACCGAGCAACTGAGAAATAAAAGATAATTAATTAATGTAAACGCCTAGAAAACCGCTTACGATACTTACGACCAGTAATTAATTTGAAATATTTCCTAGAACTAGAGGACTACGGGCCAGCAACACTGAAGTCAGGATCAAGATCACGCCACTCTTTACCCTCAGGCTCAGATGCAAAATACTCATCAACTACAGAATTTTCATCGGAGCTAAACTCTTCATCAGATAAAAAGGAGATATTTGTAGAATGGGAATTAAAACCCACAACCATGGAGCGAATATCATCCACTGCAGACCTAAAAAAAGTAGAGCCTGTGGAAACCCTCAAAGCACTGGGATCATCCAAAACAGGAGGATTAGCAACCTGTAAATTATTCTCGACGTCTGACCCTAATCCACATGAGGCTGTAAAGAAGGCATTGGAGGCCGATGATCAGCAACAGCGACAAACTGACTAGCACGAGCCACCCGAGACTGAATAGCAAGTTCTGAAACTGGTAATTTGCCCTTATCTCGGGGCGCGTTGTCCTTGGGCTCACCAACAGATGGAATGGGCTTACGAAGTCCTGGATTGGCAACATAACATGAATCAGCAGAATGGCCCAGATGCTTACACGAGGAGTAGTAGGCAGGGACTCGCTCAAATACTACATCCTGCCAGAACCCAGTATCCCCCTCACCAATCCAAATACGTGGTACCAAAGGCATCGAAACATCATACTCTACCAGCACTCTAGCCACCGAAGGCATATTAACTGAGGTCGTGGCGTGGTCAACACGCAATGGGGTACCAATAGCAGCAGCAATAGAGAATAAGGCTAACTTACAGTGGATAAAATGGACAGGGAGATACAGTAAGGATACCCAAACAGGCACTATAGGGGACTGCACTGAACAACGAAACTTAGTACTCCATTTAAAAATATGCATACTCCGACCATTAACGTACTAAATGTGCCTAAACCAAATACTATAATAGTCTTCCTTCAGGGATAATTTCATCAAGACATGTCGAGTATCCAATAAAGACACCTGACAACTCCCCTTCAATCCCAGAGAAATAAAAAATTTTCGAATAACCTCTATAGGTGGACGGGCAAAAGAAAACTTACCAACTAGCGCCAGTTTGAAAGGCTCAACCATAGCTTTAATTTCGTCCGCCGAAAAATGGATTGCCGGCTCACCACGATGTAGCCCAACTAGTTTAATTAACCGGAACAGTTGGTGTAGAAGAACCTGTGACAGTATCAAGAAAGGATTTGTGAGGCCGAGATGGAGCTGAAGGATTTAGAATAGAGGCATAAGAGGGCTTGGGTGTATGTGTAGGGTTACGGCTTGAGGTGGTGAGAGCAGGAGGCCGAGACGGGTTGGAAGGTGTAGGCGTGGCCTCATTCAAAACCTGTGCATTAGAAGAGGGCTGGCTAGATGAGTTAGGAGGCTGGTTCATATGGCTTGGTCCGAGGTGGGTATGGAACGTTGAACCGTGGCTTGGTCCGAGGTGAGCATGGGGTACGGGCTGGTGACGAAGTTGTGGCAAGGATTGTGTGTGGCCATGTGGAGGTGGCACGGGTTGTGCATGCAGGCCATGAGCAGCAGAAGGGGTCCTTGGTAAAGGCTGAACCTGACGATCAGAGTGAGGGGGATCCGAGATCTGAGATGGAGTTGGCAGCATGCAGCCGCCACACGCAGCAGCCAAAAGCTTTTGTAGATCGCTGGAGTCAGCCACTGTCGCGTGTCGGCACGACGGAAGGGTGGCCTGTGGATCACCTGACGACGTAGGGGGGAGGCCAGCGTCACCGTCGGGAGGGCATGGGGGTGCAGCAGCCGTCGTGCACGGCCCATGATAAGAACTAGGGTTTTTTCCAAAACCCGTTGCAGTATGAGATGTGGGTGGCGGCTGGGGTTGCGTCGAATGCATGGCGCCTTCAGCGCCAGATAAAGATGGTGGGGCAGATGGGCTGGAGCCTTCGCCGACGGTCAGGGGCGTGGCGGCAGCGGGTGGAGGATTGGCAGCCAAAGTAGAGTGAGAGGGGTGTGTCCGTGACTGGAGCAACGCGGGTTCAGCCAAGGGTGGGGTTCCGTCGCAAGAAGTAGGCCCCGGCAGTGTCGAAACAGAATAGGCAGCCGCCATGGTGGCCGAAGCATGAAGGTGGCTGCGTTGTGATTGGACCCGAGCAAGAGACCCATCGAGTGAAGGAGGAGGGGGGTGGCAAGTGGGCTGCCGCGACTGGAGGGGGTCGCCGGGGGTGGGGGGTTGCTCTGATGGTGGCTGGGGACCACCACCGGCGGCAGTTGGTGACATGCCGGGGCCAAAATTGAAAAAAGAGGTGGCGGCTAGTTTACTTTCCCATTATTACTTTTGTGGCTTCCAATTAATGTCATTTTTAACCCCACTTTTCAGTTAACCTTATCAATTTTCAAAATTATCCTCATTGAAAATTAAAAAAAAAAAATTTGTCTTTAACATTTTTTTCCCTCTCGCTTATGCACTTGATCAAGGACAAAACAATGATGATCGAAAGCAAGTAATGAATTCTGGTTGAAGGTAGCTCGTTGGGAAGTTGGTTGATGATTGAATGAATTATGCGTGAATGGTGATAGAAGGCTTTGTTTATAGGTTAAGCATCGGGTCAAACCCTAATCCTTATGGCTAAAGAAAACATGCCCCTATATTGTTGATATTTTTGTATATTCAGCATACAATTAATGTGTGATATCGTGCATATTCAACATATCATTAAGGGGAGATCTAAAAGCGTACATTTTAATCCTTGAATGCGGAAATGGATTATAATAAAGTTATGTCATTGTCCATTTGAATAGAGGCAGAGGATAATAACAAAGAATATCCTCATATCAATGTATGGTTATGGTCGAAGAAGAATCATAAAAATGAAAATCCCCTCGGATCACATTAAAAGTACCCACTGACTTTTTCTCTCACGCCTTTACACACCAACACCTTTGGTAAGTTTTTCTAAATTTTTAATATGTTCTACGTATATCTTGTGTCTCAAACACACATTTTAGATACAATAGGTGTGTTTATGTAGAAGCTCATGAGAGTGATAAAAGTCAACCATAACACTTTAAAACTCTTAATTAAAGTCCAATTAGACATACAACAGTTCTATGGAACTCTATCAGAAGTTTCTCGGTTGTTCTTTACATTGGGCCACATGGGTGCTAGCTCCAACATATATGAATGCACGTAATCTTAGCAACTTGGAGCTGATTTTAGGAATACTGTCCTAGGGTTTGGAAAAAATTTCACCAAGTAAATATTGGAGAACTGATTGTAGAGATATTTTGGAATATATTGCCTAGTGTCTAAGCAATTAAAGCCGTGTAGAGTGTACAACATCAAGGTTCTAAGAGAAATCAAATATTAGGAAGATATTATGATGGTGGAATCTACAGCTATAGCAATCCATCGTAAATATTTTTTTTTCATTAGGTTGATGGTATTTATTACCTCGTAAATAATTTTTTTGTACTATTAATTTGTCCAACATCAGGTGATTTCTTTTTTACCATTTTTCATAATATTATGTTGATAACCATTTAAACCTTTGCTACTAATATAAAAAACACAACTTTTGTTGATGGTACACTGTAAGGATAGTAAAATCTGACTTTGGGGCCTCATATGCAGCAGCGGAACCAGGATTTTAAGTTAGGAGTTGCCGCTAATACATTGCAAGTTTTTTTTTTTTTTTTAATCAAAGGAAAAAAAATACTTTCTATTATTAAATCGAAATTTTTTAGCCAGACAACAGTTTCACCAGTTCTTATAGCTCTCGTAGCTAAACTATGAGCAATATTATTACAAGATCTATGAACAATTGACATATAACTGCTTGGAAATCTTTTCTACTGCTGCTGTGAATATCTAAAATAGGCCAAAATATCTCAGTCCTGCTGCCTTTTCTATTATTAACTAACTCGACCACCTCTAAACAGTCTAATTCAATGATCACAGATGAGAGTCTAGTAGTTTTAGCTACTTGTAAGCCCCAGTTAGCTACCTCAGCTTCTGTAAAAGGATCATCACCATCAAAACTTATGCCCTTGACAGCTGCTACTGTAACCTTCCCAGATGAGTCTTTAATAACAACCCCAAAGCCTACAATATGATAATTTTTGTGGATAGCAGCATCCACATTGATCTTGTACTAGCCGCTAGGTGGAGGTTCCCAGTCATGTTGTTTTCCAGACTTTCTTTGCTCAAGTTGCTGCTGTTCAGGTTTCTTGACATTTTGATACGCTTCCATAATTGTAGTGTAGCCATTGATATGGTGGGATCTGGCTTCTTTCCCCAAAAAATATATTTGTTTCTTGCATTCTACACCACTCACCACACAAAAGTTACCAGTTCAACCTCTTTGCCTTTACATTTTCTTGACAGATTTGTAGTCCAAAAGATCATAAGGAACAGTTTCCGAGTCCTTCTTATAGATAGACAAATAGGTTCCTGCACAACTTTTTCTTTTCCACAAGTTTTCCACAGTTGCCAGCAAGTTTTTTGAAGCTCTCCATAAAAAAGTTTTGACCTTTGCAGGGATACTTAGCTTTCAGTTTGTTTGCCAGCCTTGAGGTTAGAGGTTGAACTACTGGGACTTTCAGGGAACTTAAGCTTGAAAGCCAATTGGTACCTACTTTTAACAGAATAAATCCCCTTCTTGTCAAAGTGCCAGAGCATCTCATTCTTTTGGGGCTCGCTCGGTAAGAAAGTTCTCTTGATGGCTTCAGCATCATCTGCGGCAAAGTTCTAATGAATAAAAGCTTCATCCCACATGTGATTAGAATCAATTAGTTTAGAAACTCTATTATCATCAGGCAAATTTGATTTCACAATTGGCTTGAAAGTTAATGGCCTGGGTAAACAATTACTAGACTGAACTTTAATTTTGTCTCTATTCTCAACTCTCCATCAAATGCCTTGTTGAAGAACCTATCTACCCCATAATATGCTTCTCCAAACAAAAGATGGGCTAGATCCTATCTTAGCCCTGACGAAATAAGAATTGTTGAAGTATCTGGCTTTCAGCACTTTTACCACCAAAGAATCAGGATATTGAATCAGCCTCCATCTTTGCCTTGTAATCAATGCTTGATTAAAACTGGGGATGTCAATGAATCCCATACCTCCTCTGTATTTAGCATAGCCCATCTTCTCCCATTTTGCCCAGTGCATCCCCCTTCTATCTTTCTTAAGGTCCAACCACAATTTAGCCATTCCTCTTTAGATATCGTTACACAACACTATAGGAATTTTAAAGACACTCATTGCATATGCAAGGACAGCTTGAGCTACAGTTTTTATCAGTATTTTTTGACCTCCACTAAAGAAAAACTTGTGCTACCAGTTAGTTATCTTACTCAAAACTTTGAGTTTGATATCATTAAAGAAACTTGTCCTTTTTCTTCTCATAAAAGGCAGCCCTATGTATTTTTCACACTTAGACACCACATTAAGTTGAAAGATGTTCTTTATTGTTGATTTTTGACCACTAAAGAACACTGATGATTTTTCATAATTAAACATCTGGCCTGATGCAGAAGAATAGCAATCAAATATTGACTACAAATGATTGCACTTTTTAGTAGAAGCCCTTGTTAATACAAGGGCTTATATCAATATCACGACTTACGGAATTCTAGTTTGACAAAATAATAATAATAATATTTATCATTTGGAACTTCAAAATTAAATCTCTTGCACTAGAGTATGAGCTTCTTTACCCAACTTGCAACTCGAAAGATATGAGGGCCAAAAAGGCACGACAACGGCTAGCAAACTTTCGTTGACATCGAAAACCAAAACCCCAGCTAAAAAGTTAATTTTGAGGACAAAGTAAAAGCGAAACAATAACTATTAATTGACTTTTGTTATCACGACTTGAGTGGTGATGGTCGTGCCTTCTCTAAAGTTCATTCTTCACATTCTCTCACTCCGCCTTTATATTTTATAACATGACGTGCTCACATGCAACCCTCTCCAAATTAAGCATAATTAATTAAGAGGTTTTGAATAGATTCCGATAGACTTCAAATAAGTTAAAGCTAATTAAAGTGCATTCCCCATAGCCATCCCTCCTCTTAGCTTTATGCCTTTATTGCAACACTGAATGATGAGGAGTCTAAAGATCATTACCTGATCGCCAAGGAGGAGTCATCATCTAGTTGTTAAAAAAAGGCATTTTATCAGCAATCAGATTAGATGATAAAGGCTTTATTGTATCGTTGTTAAAGGCTTTTGCAATATGATAAAGTTGTTTTACAATGTTATATGAAAGTCGCGTCAGTATTTCATGAAATGTAGATGTCCGTATATTTAAGAAACAAATTTTCTGTAATGAAAATTGTAACAAAATAAGAAAAATTAGATATGGGTAGGTAAATTTGAAGAAATCTAAATGTCTTAAAGATGCATTGGTGCTTGAAAGGACCAACACCTCTAACAGACGACTATTAAGTTGTCAAATCAATACACTACAGTTATTATTCATGATGACAGTGCTAATTTAAATTCATTGTTGGTAAACGAACTGAGCGACGACAAAGGGACAACAGAAACGGCAGCCGGCGCTGCCGTTTCCATGGGTCCTACGTCGTTGCTTTTTTCATTTCCTTCAGCTGTTTCCTTCATTTGGGTTTTTCATTTCCTTCGTTTAAAAAATTAAACCAGTGAAAAGAAAATATTAAAATAATAAAAAGGAAACACAAAAGTAATGAAACGGAAACATTATTCTATCAATAAGAAAAGTAACACTGATGAAAAAAGGCAAAAAGCACTGCTGAAAGCGAAATTATCACCAAACCCAGACGAAGCCAAACTCGTCGAACTCATACCTGCATTTGCATTAACAGAAGAAAAATGAAATAAAACCAGCGGCCATTATCCTGGAGTCTGCATTTGGAGATCTGAATTTATTGCCAAAGACCCATGCCAACAATGCTGATGAAATTGTAGCTGGATAATTGGTAACTTTCACCTTCCCATTACATTCAAATAAAATTAGTTTTTGGTTGTGTTCTATATATTTAAATTGTTACATATGCCCGGTTTTCGTCCTTTGAAAACAACATAACAGGTTTGAGTCGGCATTTAGTTTCTACATTGAAAAAATTCAGATTAAATACTATAAGGCCAAATTTAAACTTGCATTTCTAGTCCTAATTTTATGCAAAATACAAAACAATAGTAAGAAAGAACTAACTTAGTTAACATTTCAAAGAAATAACAAATTTTGAATAATAAAGTTAAAACAAAAATATTAAAAAACAAATCATCAGCAATTATCCCCTAATATGTATAAATTGATCAATATCGGCATTCAAATTAAACATCATGCAAAATGCAAAACTAATATTCAAATCAAATATTATGCAAAAATTCGGTGCACTTCAAAGCCAAAAATTCGATGCATTTAAGCATTAATACAATATTTCCCAAATCAATTTATCACACAAGAATGATCACAAATCACGTAATTAATTTTTTTTTATAGAATTATCATTATTCCTTTCACACAACTATCATACACAAATAAAATATATCACAGAATTATCATTATTCCTTTCACACAACTATCATACACAAATAAAATATATAAAAAAATTCAAATCACAAAATATTATTTTTTTAATTATTTGACAAAAAATTGATTATGTACGACTAAGAGACAGAGAGAGTTAAACGGGACCTCACAGTGACGGTCTTGGCGTGGTAGCGGTGACTCTATTGGCTCCGGTTGGCATGGTGGTGGCGACTTCGTTGTAGATCAATCGTTAGCAAGCGTTGGGGACGAGAAATGATACTGTTTAGAGCGTTGGTTAGTGACATGGACGAGTGGAGAAAGGAAACAGAGGGGACTGACGAAATGAGCGACTGGAGAAACGAAATGGAGGGACGAAGTGCGCTGAGAAAGGAACGTAGCGTTTACTTTTTAGATTTGATTGAGAATACTAAGGAATGGAAATCTTGGGAGTGTGGAGTGAGAGTGGGAGTATGTTGTTTACTTACACTGAAATGAGAGTGTGGAATAAAAATCAGAATCCTATTTATATGTTTACATTGTCTTGGATTGGGAGTGGATAGTTTCGAATTATAATTTTACCTTTATTTAAAAAATCATAGTTTTTAATTACATTGTTGATAAAAAAATATTTTAATAAAAAATATATTTATAAAATAAACTATTTTTTATTATTAATTTTAATTATATAACTTAATAATAATTATTAATATTTTTAGTTATGTAAATCATAATAATTTTTTATTAATTTTAATTGTAATTATGTAACTTAAAAATTATTGATACTAGCAACACAAATGAAACATTATTATTAATAATATAGTACAAAATTAATATTTTTTAATAAACTATTTATTATTATTAATTATTAATAGTAAATAAATATAATACTATTAAATTAAATAAATATAATAATAATATATTTTCAAATAAAGATAGTATATGGTATATTATTAATTCTATATGAATATAATAATATTTTATTTAATAAGCTTAATATTATTAAATAATATAATAATATTATTTAAATAAATATAATATTATTATTTTTTAAATAAATATAATATTATTTTATTTTAATAAATATAAATATAAATAATATTAATAAAATGGGTAAAACAAGAAGATGTGGGAGTAGACCTGCTCTATGGGAGTGAGAATCCACTCCACACTGTAAAAATATGTAGGAATCCATAAAATTTCACTCTCACTCACTCTTTAAATAAGTAAGTAAATACTGAAGTGGAAAAATTCTACACCTCCATATTCTCACTTCAATAAGTAAACATTATAAAAATGGAGCGCTCAAAAAGGAAATAGAGGGGACAACTGAATGAGGGGATTGGATGAGCGGATCAGGTTCCAATATTAGAAGATATTTGATTTTTTTTTTAACTTATTTTATTATTTGTTGTCGGCCCCGCGAAAGAAAAAGCAACGTGCTTGAGATGGCAAAAGAAAAAGGAACGCGCGTGAGATGGTTTCATTTCTGTCGTCCCTTTGTCCTGTATTTGTTCATTTACCATTTTCCATTTAAATAATTGGTTAACTTTCGTATAAAACTTAAACCTAATTAAAGAATAAGGGTAAAATAATCCACAATTCTTAAGATCGAGGAACACTGATAACTAACTCAAATATTCAGCCAAAGCACACATTACAACTAAACAGAGATATATAAATTAAAATAAAATATCCAAGAAATAATATTTGAATAATCGTATCACCGCACCTACGAATTTTTCCATCACTGAGTCAACAAACCTATAAGGAGGGTTTCTTATAAATTGGCAACAGCACCTACCGTGGGTTCTTTTTGGTCTGCGCCGAAAGTATGGTTCAAATGGGAGTCAGCTTACGTGAAATTAAAGCTAAATGATAGAGTTCATATTGTTTAATTATTATATCTGAAAGAGCATTTGTTCAAGGATAGAATGAAGGAACATCGATTGTTCTTATTTCTTGGGATTGAAGCAAGCACAGAAGGACGGATCTATATATATCGGCATACTATGGGAATGTTAATTAGTTGTTAATTAAGGATAAGTCTTCTCAAAAGAAAACAGAATCTGGTGGCGACCAACACTATTCAAACATTCTTTCTGCAAGTTCTTCAAGTTACATATCTTCAGTTACTCAGGTTATTGTTCGAACCTTACTGAAAGTGTCAAATTTGTTTATGTGTCCATATGTACGTAGCTACATAGATTGATAATTTTGTGAGGACATCTACATTACTATATGATTTCCTTTTTCTTATTTTTTTTTTTAATTTTTGGGTAAATTGTCTTACTTTTAATGAATATTTTATTGGGTATATAAATATAGTGCTTATCTACCCTAGAACTCTGGAATGGATAATTTTTAATATAAATATAAATAATTTCTGAACTTACTATCCTTGTTGAATATGATCAACTGATATTTTAAATCAATTCAAGGTTACTAATTTTTCGTACAATTTTGCTTGATATGGATGTAGTAACGGAATTATGCTTGAACTTTATTAATTTTTGCGCCATTAAAATTAAAGGGGTATTATTATTGTTGTAAGGAAGAAGCTTTTGTGTATAAATAATTTTAAAGAACAATGGAGGCAAACGATGTCAATTCGATGTATCATCCAGAGATAGAATACGGATCATCTTCAATCGCAACCTCAGAAGTACATAATTCGACACAAGCCCCAGAATCAAACGCAGGTAATTAAGCTCCTCGTCTCTCTCTCTCTCTCTCCCCCCTTACATTGTATATTTAAGTAACAATGTTACAAAGTTGTAAATGTGTGAAAAGGGCAATTTATAATGTTGTAAACAAGATCTAGAACTAAAAGCTGACCATATATATACACTTGTATATTGAGTTTCTGATAAGAAATCTCACACTTAAATAAAATATGGAATGGATTTTTTTACAATGTTATAAATAGTTTATTTGTTGTAAAAGTTCATTGGAGAATTTTTTAGTTATGGAAAAATAATTAACATGATTAGTCAAAGAAAAAATTTGATATATTTACTAACAAGGAGTTGGTTAAACTTAAGTTTATTATGTACTTTGATGCAACATGTTCTATGGATGCCCTGCAGCAAATCTTTTAGCAGCAAAAGGAAAAATTGATGTATAGTGATAGATTAATAAGGATATTTTCAATACTTTGTTGGTTATAAGAGTATTGAAATAAAAATTCTCGTTGATTATAGAGTATCTACGAACCTATGTAGTTAAGTCTCCTTAATTCACATAATACCAAGAAATAACAAGACCAACTCAAATTTAAATTTATTCTATAAAAAGTATGAATAACAAATCTCAAGTCACTAGTAAGCTTTTACAGATATAAAAGACGCTTATTTCATACTAATACTATAATCCAAGCCTTGCGTGTGACCTAAAATTACAAATCTAGTAAAACAAATATTTAAACAATAAAGATATTAATATGAAAATATATCAAATAAGATTTCCTAAAACAGATACACTGTCTTTTCTATGATACTTGTGCGTCCTGCTTTGCATCAGTACTTCATGTTATATGATGCGTTAATTGTTGAAAGTGATCAATGATGTTGCATCGGAAGAAATAGAGAGAAGACGTGCCTATGTAGCTCTTGCATTGCAACAACAAGTCAGTATCTCAATGCCAGACGGAGATGCGGCTAATTCTGCACAACCCTTCCAAAATGGTAATTAAAGTGTAGAATATAAACACTACTGATTCTTTCCTATTATATGTGTGATTCAGCTTTTTCATGCACCAGTAATCCTTACAAATGTGTAAATATTAATTGTTGCAAGAAAGAAACGACTAAACGTCTTCATATATGTACACATACATGTATATGTACAGGATCTCTGGAGGCAAACAGTGTGCATTCAACTTCTTCTTCATCTTCAACCCAAACGCCAGATATAAGTTCTAATTCCACACTGGCCTCTGACTCTAACACAAACCAGAATGGTACTTCAACTCAATTCAACTTGCCATCCCTTCATCTACTTCAAGGTGAGTTCTTACGTACATTAACATTCACGCATACCATATTGGCTTATTATCATATAGAGCCCACTTCTAATTAGGAATAAATGAGAAGAGAGCTAAAAGAAAAAAAAGATATAAGTTTGAATTCGTTAAAAAGACAGTAAACATTGAACTGAAAACTGTATTTTTTCTTGTCTCTTAGTTCATCCCCTAATTTCATAAAATAAAGAAACCGAAAAGAACTCTGTCTATAGTGTAGATTGCCTATTAAACCATAGGCTTTATCTTCAATTAACTATTAAACCATATTTGTGTGCATGTGTGTGTATTTATAAGGATCATTAATGGATATATTTAATTTGAAGCTGGGTGTCTAATTTGTTTATCACCATAATTGAGTTGCAGATAAAAAACTGTACAGCCACAAATGCGTGCCTCTTTATAAGGCTGCATTAAAAGGTGATTGCAGTGAAGCAAAACGTATATTAGGAGATGATCATCAGTCGATGCTCCGTGCAGCTATAACAAAGGGATATCAAACTGTTCTTCACGTTGCTACAGGAGCAAA
Organism: Murraya paniculata; assembly: GCA_030449075.1. Classification (NCBI taxonomy): domain Eukaryota; kingdom Viridiplantae; phylum Streptophyta; class Magnoliopsida; order Sapindales; family Rutaceae; genus Murraya; species Murraya paniculata. The sequence continues at coordinate 970,302 of JAEVFN010000039.1, read as the reverse complement.
ACAAACAAACTTTGTACAGCAAATGGTAGAATTGACAGGACCAGACAATTTGCTAACGTTGCAAGATGAAAATGGAAACACAGCGTTCTGTTTCGCTGCTGCTGTTGGGAGTGTAGAAATCGCTCAGTTTATGCTGAAAAGGAATTCAAATTTGTTGACAATCCGAGGCGGTGGGCAAATGACACCACTCTACGTTGCTGCTTTGTTTGGGCAAAGTAAAATGGCATCATTTTTATATCGTCAAAATGAAGACAATTTGGAACCAGACGACCTAGAAAATATTTTTTTTGTCTCCATCGAAACTGGTTTGTATGGTAAGAATATGTTCAATTTCTTCTTTTATTAGTCGATCCCCAAGAGAAAAGCTAGCTTTTTAGGAGAAGCCTCTATCGGTTTAAATGATTTATAAAATTTTATAACTGTTTGACACTATTCTACAACTACTAAGAAATCACCAATTCGTTGCGTATATTTCTCAATTGAATGTGGCACAATTCTAAAGTGGTTTTAAGGGTCAGTCATTCCTAAAAAATTGTTACCAAACAAAACTTTGTTTTTGTCTTTTTATTCTACATGAAACAAAACAACAATAGTTATTTTATTTTATCAACACGACTTCCGTTTACCTTAAGTTTTTTAATAGAAAAGAGGGTAGACAAAACTATGTTGAGGCGTGGGGATCGTAGGCCGAAACAGAACTAGAATATAAACTAAAAGTTAGCTCATCTTTCTTTTCCTTTCATTCACTGTGAATTCTATATTTTGGCTTCGTCATATACTTAGAGTGTTGATATTATTATGGTTTCGTTGAACCAAAATCAGTTTGGAGAGCCATGCTTTCTGCAATTGTACTAAAACATTTAAGTGAATTGCTTAGATTTGGCGCTGCAATTGCTAAAGAAGAATAAAACGCTGCTAGCTGTGGCTACTCATGCGAAATATGGGACAGCTATGCATATATTGGCTAGAAATCCCTCAGCATTCACCAGCAATGGCCCAGGATGGTTGAAAGGTAATTAAGTTTTAATTATGCTTAATTAAAGAACATAAACCAATCGTGATGATATTCAACCTCTATCCATCTATTTGAGGATGTTGAGATGATGAGACCGATCAATATAAACTTGTCATTTGGGAAGAAAAGGTGGGTATTTTTTACATTTTAAAAAAATCTTGTAATTGAAGTTGTTTTACCTAAATGATAGATTATTCTTGATTGAGTGCACTAACTTATCATGCTGAGGTAGTATGCATAGCACATACAAATTTCTCTACTATCTATGTATAGAAAACAAGACAAAAGACATAAATAAAATTTAATTTACCATGCAAAATTAACTAATTTTCCTCTCTTCAAATATTAAGTAACCTAGTAGGCTAGTACTACAGTAGATGATTATAGTGCATATGAGTTACTACCTCAGGAGTTGGTTAGGTAAAAAATTGAGAGTTGGCTAATATTATTAGCTGATGTAACAAATCTCATAGTGGGATATGTTCCTTATCATGTGCATAATGATGTTTTCCTCAAGCGAAGAAATTGGATCGAGTTTTGACAGTGAATCATAATGATTTACTAGTTTGAGCTCTTAAATGATGACTTATAATTTTCTTTCTTTTAACTAGTTCCAGGAATGAAGTTCATCTCCAACAATACAGACTCTTCAACTCAAGCACTTGAATTAGTGAAATGTCTTTGGAAAGAAATATCAAAAGGCACACACGAGGACGTCTTGAAGATTATCAGCAAACCTTCAAAATTGCTATTCGATGCAGCCCACTCGGGGAATTTCAAATTCTTGGCTGTGCTCATTCGTTCTTATCCTGATTTGGTTCATCAATTAGATGAAAATGGTCGAAGCATATTTCACATTGCAGTTATGCACCGTCATGCAGATACCTTCAAACTAATATATGAAGTGGGCTTCGATAAGGAGTTGATAGCAACATACGTAGATGTATCTGGTAATAACTTACTGCATCTAGCAGCACAATATTCAAATCCAAAACCCATCAGTAAGGTACCCGGAGCAGCCCTAGAAATGCAGCAAGAATTAATAACGTTTAAGGTAAATGGTTTATTTATTATTTCACGGTGGTCTTAGTTAATAATTACTTGATTTATAGCTAGATACCTTTAGTTGGCCCTTTTGATCATAACAAAGAAGTTTCCCACACACAAACTTTTGAGGGAGAAATTAATTATTATTATTTTACCCGACTCAAATGTGTGTGTATAGTCATTCTTAAGTTCGGAAATCTTGGATTTTATTAAAATTTGGGGCGAGTTGACTATAATGTGCACTTACTTTCACAACGTTGTAAAAATATATTCAAGATTAAGTGAATCTAAAATTTAATTCATTTTTTTATGTCAAAATCTTATGTTGAGGGAACCCAATTATTATCAGGTGCGGTACTCTCTTACATCGGTACAAAGACCTTTTATAATACTGTGAAGGACATTTGCACCAATGTAACTATAAAGGCACGAGTATACACTTTATAAAGTGCAAATGTTGGCACCTAAGAATTTTTGTATATATTTATTTCTTAATATTACGTTTTAATTGAAAATGGTGTTAATTTGTAGGAGGTGGAAACCATAGTCAAACCTTCATTCAAAGAAATGAAGAATAATGATGGCAAAACACCATGGGAGTTATTCACGAATGAGCACAAAACATTGTTGGAAGAAGCTGAAAAATGGATGAAGAGTAGAGCAGAATCATGCTCGATAGTTGCAACACTAGCAACTGCCGGGGTGTTTCAGGCAGCTTTCACTCCACCAGGTGGCAACAAAGATGGAGAAGGAACGCCCAATTTCCACTCAAAGATTTGGTTTCATATTTTTGTCATGTCAGAAGCAATCGCATTTTCCTGCTCTTGCATCTCAATGTTGATGTTCTTGTCCATTCTGATCACGTCCCGATACAGAGAAAATGACTTTCTGAACCGGTTACCATTCAAGTTAATATTCGGACTCTTAACACTCTTCACAGCTTTGACAACCATGATGCTATCCTTTAGCTCAAGTTTGTTCTTGGCTTATCGTGATAGAATGAATTGTTTCTCTATGCTTACTATTATACTTGTAGTTCTTCCAGTCGCTCTGTATCTTCTACTGCAATGTCGCTTTCTGGGAGACATACTTTATTCCACTCGTCGTTCTAGGTTTCTCGTTGGACCAAAGTATTGAAAGTTAGAAATTTGTACCCCAACTGTTAAGTTTGAGGAAAAGTCTTAGGTGTTATAGAAAGAATAGAAAAAGTTTAGTGTTTCATGAGCACTAAAGACTCTATATTTAATAGTGGGCCAAAGCTCCTATTCTCATCTTTTATCTTATATAATTAGTAGTTAATAAATGAGAACATAATAATTAAATAAATTTTGATCATACATAAATAAACATGTATATGTGTCAAAAGATCTTTTAAAATTCAGATATGAAAGGATCTTTATTCGGCTACGGAATTTTTTTACGTAAAATTTTTAAATAAAATATTTATTGGTGTTTATTTTTAAACAAATTAAATGAGTCGGATGGTTACATAAGAACCAAATATACATCAACTCACAAGAGAGAAGCACAAGAAGTCATTAATCCAAGATGAAATACACTTAGAATTAGAAACTGTTGTACGTAGTTGCATTGTAAGAAGCTTTAAAGTTGGTGTTTTGTTGGAAGAAGATGAAGGAAAGGAAAGTAATTTGAATTCCTTTTTTGATTTTCTATTGTTTGGTTTGACATAATATATAAGAATTTAATTTTCATCAGAATTTAATATTCATCATAATTTAATATTCATCATAATGTAGAATTTGAATTCCACATTAAGGAGTAAAGAATTCAAATTTCCCTTCTGTTTGAAACCAAAGCTTCTCCAACTTTTTAGCTTCTTTAACGTAATTAAATAATTATTATTTATAATTTTATTTTATCAATTTAACATTATAGATAATTTTATGGTAACTAAATTTAAATAATGATTTAAGCAACTTAATAAAATAAATTTATTTAATTAATTAATATGAAAATATAGAAATTTAAATTTAACAGTCTCTGAACTGTTGGACTGCCACTGCCACTGCGCCAGTAATCTCATTCACCAACACCATTGGACTCGTTGACCAACAATCAATATTACTATGTTCTTGTTGGGATCAACAAATGGATATATGTTGTTTAAATCCAGTTCAAAATGTTTAGAAACACTTTAACTTTCATAGATCCCCAAAAACAATCAACATTCTCAACTAAATGTGTAACACCTTAGGCAAATCTCACATCAGCAAAGCACAAGAGAGATGCCGGGTTTATAAGGAGCGATCTACACTTTAATTAGCAAGATGCATTTTAGTGTATGGGTGCTCCAGAAACAAAACTGTGTGGCCTTGTTGAGGCCCAAAGCGGATAATATATTGCTAGGTCTGGGTTGGGTCAGGACATATGGTATCAGACCAGTTTCGTGTGTTCTCTTGAGCTGTAGTGGGGCAAACTTAAGTGAGGATGCTGAGTCTCTAGGAGGGTATATGTAACACCTTAGGCGAATTCCACATTGGCAATGCACGAGAGTGATGCTGGATTTATAAGGGGTGATCTACACCTTAATTGGAAAGACGCATTTTAGGGTGTATAGACACCCTAGAAACAAAGTTGTGGACCTTGTTAAGGCCCCAAGTATACAATATCTTGTCAGGTTTGAGTTGGGTCATGACAAAATGAGTTGATCTATTATCAAGATTGTCAACTCTAATCATGTTCATATCATTCACGATCAGATGGTGTGGCAGCAACCAACAGCGACTTTGGAAGCGGCATACAACGACTCTATTTCTTTTTTTTTTTTTTGGGTTTTTTAATGAAATTTTAAAGGTTAATTATCCACCGATCACCCGTTTTTTATACTTTTTCAAAAATACACATATCTTAATTGTTTTGGCTGAATCCCACCTAAAGCTACATTTTTTTGCACCAATCCATTTTTGTCTATAAGCTGTTATAACCTTGATGACATCACAAGGGTGTAATTGTCATTTCTCTAGCACAATAAATTAGAGATAGTTGGGATACATTTTCTTCCACTTGGGTTCAATGGTTGGCTTTCCTCTACTCCTCCCACCAATCTTCCTCCCTCATTACCTCAAATATACCAAGCTTCTGGATCTGTGCAACAAATTGAGAACATTGAATATGTTTCATGGTGCTGGCTTGTTATTCGCTTTGTATTTGGCAGTCATGGCGATGATTTACAAGAAAGTTTACTGCTACTCAATGATGATGGAAATGCAGCTTGTGATGGAGATTGTTGCCACGGCATTGTCCACCATCAGGATGGCGTCGGATTGCCAGTATTCGGAGATGAAGAGAGAAGCACAAATGATTTAGGACAAAAGGCCGGCGGTTTACTACTTGACAATTATCGGCAATGTGGTGATGTGGCAACTTTTTGCTTCATGGGTACTGTGGGGATGGTGTTCTTGATGTTGTCGTTGACGGGAGGGATCTGCATGACGATGATTTTGGCCATAAATGTAATCAGAGGGTTGTGATGGATGGCATTAAGGCGGTTTCGACTGTGCTTTGTGCTTGGGGCTTTTGCTCTTATGTGTATGGCATGCAATTTCATAGAAATCTTGGAAATTGATGAAAACATTGAAAGATGTTAAACATGTGAATGAATTAAAAGGTTCGTTCTCTCATATAGATTTGGGAGAGAATCAGTTCAGAGGAATTAATTTAATGGGAGAAAGATGAAAATTGGAATTATAATATTAAATTTTTTTTTTTGCATTTATTTAGGATAAAATTGTAATTTTACATGTGGGCGGGGGGGGGAAGAAGTCATTTGACTAATTTTCCATTAGTTATCCTAACTGTGTTTGGACGGAAGTAGACCGGGGTAGGAAAATCTAACTTCAAGTGGAATTCAGCCAAAAAAATAAAATATGTGTATTTTTGAAAAAATACGAAAAACATATGGTTGCTGGATAATTGCCTAATTTTTTTTAAATTATAATACATTGATTAAGAAATTATAATTTATTTAGAAGCAAATTAAACTAATTATAATTATTTAAATTAATAATAAAATAAAATTTAATTATAAATAAAAATATGTTATTAAAAATAATTTTTTATTAGTTATTTATGTAAATATATTAAACAAATTTATTGTTTAATTTTTTGAACTTGTATTTATTATAAATATTAAAATTTTAACACTTAAGCTAAAATTGTCTAAACTAAAAATTAGAGATTTTCTTTCTTTGTATAATTCGATAACAAACCAAATATTAAAAAAGTGTTTCACTCGCCTGTCCTCTCCTTTTCTCTCTTTTTCTCCACTTTCCTATCCTCTCATAAAATGCCTTTAATTTTAGAAATTCAAGACAATCTCTTCAAATTCACTTGTTGCTTAGGTTTACTCTTTGTCTGTGTTCCATATATTAAACTAATACTTGAATGTTGGGTTTTGATAAATAATACGCGGTGAGTTAAAGTCCTTTGATAAGAAAGGTGATCAAACTAAAGGAGAGAATTACTTTACTGTAAGTTATTTGTAACTAGATACTTCAACAGTTTAATCTTTTCATCAAATGTTGTAATCTAATTTTTTGTCAAAATAGTATTTAAAGGCCAAATGAGTGTTAAATTTATTGGCTTCACTGCATTGTATGTGAGAGAGAGAGAAAAAAATTGAGAAGAAGAAATTGGCAAGGTGATAAAAAGTAGATCTTAAAACATATTAGAAATTTTATTGGATTTTTTAAAATTTTACATCAGAAGATTTGTAAATATTTCTAATGACAATTTATAAATGACCAATGCTAGTTATCACAGAGTCAAATCCTGTAAGAAATATAAGGTTACAAAATTTATTTATTTTAACTTTACCCGTAATCTTTTATTTAAAAATAATAATTAAACAATCCGGACGCATATATCCGAATTAACCAATTGCGGATCCGTATTTTCCAAACACAAATTGCCACCTCACTCTAATTTTAAAGCATGGATCTGGGAGCTGACATGGCAAGTTACAAGAGGTCCTATAACTAAAATGAAGGATCTTGATGAAGCCCCAACATTATCCTATACACAATCTTGCTGTCCCCATCCCATGACATAATCTGACAGTTTTTTCTGGCTGACATTCTTTCTCAAGTCTCATGGATGACATTCAATTCTTTCTCAAAGTCAGATACTCTTCTTCTTCAGTTCTACCCATTTCACCAAAACTTGCAGTTGATTGATGCTTTGCCAAGAACAGCAATCTTGATTGATACATAATGGTGTGGATAACAGCAACATGACTAGGACATCAGTCCTTCACCAGTCCCTTCTCTTGACACAACCCGAAGAACCACCAAAAGGCCCTGAGCTTAATCTGAGGTTGAAGGAACAAGAATGTTTGTCAATCTTGAAGAGATGCAAGAACCTGGAAGAATTCAAGAAAGTTCATGCCCTTGTCCTGAAATGGGGTTTCTTTTGGAACCCTTTTTGTGCAAGCAATCTTGTGGCAACTTGTGCTCTCTCACACTGGGGCAGCATGGACTATGCCTGCTCAATTTTTCAACAAATCGATGAACCAGGTGCTTTTGATTTCAATACTTTGATTAGAGGATTTGTTAAGGATGTAAAGTTTGAGGAAGCTTTGTTTCTTTATAATGAGATGTTTGAGAGAGGAGTGGAACCTGATAATTTCACATTTCCAGTTCTTTTGAAGGCATGTGCTAGGTTACAAGCATTGAAAGAGGGAATGCAAATTCACGGCCATGTATTTAAGCTAGGATTTGAGTGTGATTTGTTTGTACAGAATTCTTTAATCAATATGTGTGGCAAGTGTGAGGAGGTAGATTTTGCTTCTGCTATTTTTAAGCAAATGGATCAAAAGAGTGTTGCTTCTTGGAGTGCTATCATTGCAGCCCATGCAAGCAATGGGTTGTGGTCTGACTGTTTGAAGCTTTTTGGGGAAATGAATAGTGAGAAATGTTGGAGGCCCGAAGAAAGCATATTAGTTAGTCTGCTCTCTGCTTGTACTCATTTGGGTGCTCTTGATTTGGGAAAGTGCACTCATGGCTCCTTGATTAGAAACATAAGTGCTCTCAATGTCATAGTACAGACTTCCTTGATAGATATGTATGTAAAATGTGGTTGTTTAGAGAAGGGACTGTGCTTGTTTCAAACGATGGCTGAGAAGAATCAGCTGACTTACAGTGTGATGATTTCAGGGCTGGCTATGCATGGACGAGGCAAGGAAGCTCTAAGTATTTTCTCAGAAATGCTCCAGGAAGGATTGGAACCAGATGATATTGTCTACGTTGGTGTTTTGAGCGCTTGTAGTCATGCTGGTCTTGTTAATGAGGGTCTGCTGTGTTTTGACAGGATGAAACTAGAGCATCGGATAGTACCAACAGTTCAGCATTACGGCTGTGTGGTCGACCTCATGGGTCGAGCTGGGATGCTTGGTGAAGCCTTAGAGCTCATCCAGAGCATGCCTATTCAGCGGAATGATGTTGTCTGGCGAAGCCTTCTCAGTGCTAGTAAGGTTCATCATAACCTACAAATAGGAGAAATAGCTGCTAAAAACCTATTCCAGATAAACTCCCACCACCCTAGTGATTATGTGGTGCTATCAAATATGTACGCACAGGCTCGAAGGTGGAATGATGTGGCTAAAATTCGAACAGAGATGGCTAGTAAGTGCTTGAACCAGTCGCCTGGATTTAGCTTGGTCGAGGTGGCAAGAAAGGTATACAAGTTTGTTTCACAGGACAGATCACACCCGGCATGGGATAACATTTATGAGATGATTCACCAGATGGAATGGCAGTTAAAATTCGAAGGGTATTCTCCTGATATATCACAGGTGTTGCTAGATGTAGATGAAGATGAGAAGAGAGAGAGATTGAAAGGTCACAGTCAGAAGTTAGCAATTGCTTTTGCGCTCATACATACATCTCAGGGTTCTCCAATTCGAATAGCAAGGAACCTCAGGATGTGTAATGACTGTCATACATACACTAAACTGATATCAGTAATCTATGAAAGAGAAATTATTGTACGAGATAGGAAACGGTTCCACCATTTTAAAGATGGAACTTGCTCTTGTAGAGACTACTGGTAAATTGAAATCTTTCCTCCCAACAATATTCAGATGATGCTCCCTCAAAACAACTCCTATATGATGCATGAACAGTCCAATATCTAACTATTGGTGAAGCTTCTAGTGGTACAAGCCATTCTTTTTGTTACTAAGAAAAAGGCATTTCCATGTCCATGTGCACAAATATAACGAGAGAAGTGCATTAAATAGCTAGTAGAAGTTATTTCTTGAAATTGCCTAAAGCATATCCTTAAATAAATGATAACCGGAGACAATAGGATCCCCTGGTGCACATCCCAGTTCAGTTTGTGATAAATGTCCATGAAGTTTTAAGCGAAATATAACTCAAATTGATTTTGTATTGTACAGTATTCAAGGTACTTACAACAGCTATAAAGCCTAATTTAACTGGTAAACAAAGGTCCTTTCTCTTAAACTTTTACCCGATGAATCAATCCCTAAAATTGTAAAATTGGTACATAATTCCTTCAGTAGATCAAATTTTCCATAAAATCTTATTAGGCAACTACAATTTATTAAAATGCAATTGAATAATATATTTTACTCTATGCGAACTGCAGAAACAGCTGATGTAATTTCAGTGGTCCGTGGATCACAACTTTCTAAAGAAACACCATGAGGATCTTCTCTGACTAACAAGGCCAGAACATTGAATGAACTCCATGCTTTGGTCACATTGCTGCCAGAATCTCCTAATGTAACAGCAAAAACTGCATCAAATCCACCTGCTCCAGGAACTCCAGCCAACAAAACTCCTTCCATGTCCATTGTAGCATTCAGAAGTTGAGTTTGTGATTCAGGTTCAATCTGCAAATTGGAAGGTCAAAGAGATTATTAGACATGCCAGCAGTCAGCCAGTATTGCAGAAGACTTGAAAAAAGAAACATCAAGAGCTATTGAAGGTTGAGTCTCTTATGTGGTAAAACAAATTTTTATTAACTTTTTCTAATTGGAAGATGAAGCTTTCTTTGTTAGTGGGCCAAGAAAGTTCTTCATCTCTTTGACATTTCATAATTCAAGAGTCAATTACCTGAAAAGGGTATCTTCAAAGATAAAAATTACTACTCATAGCAGTAACTTCTTCTGTGTTTTGGCTTGTTGATAGAATTTTTTTAACAATTTTCATAATTATTTCTAAAACTATTTCCATCAATGCATTACAAATCAGAAAAGTAATTTAAAAGCATTATCTCAGACTCATGGATATAGGTGGAGAAAAGGCGTAATGGCTGTAAGACAAGTTTTAATACAGACATGAATACAAATTTCAAGCGTCTTGATTTCTTGATATCTCTTTTCCTTCTTCTTTGACTGACATAAGAAATTGAGTCCAGAATTTCTGAAATGAGAGCATTTAACCTCAACTCCTGCAGGAGCAATTTCAGTTCTTACACAGTTACCCATGTTATATGCCAGGATGTAGATGCATCCTATTTGGTACCCAAAAATTAACGAGTATGCTGCTTAAAGATCAGTTCATCAACCAAGACTATTTACACTGAAAAGAATATCAAGTAAAATAACCTACCGGAACTCCAGCAGCTTCACCCATATGACGCATATCACATCTGATCGCAAGCATGGCATCTCTTGCTCCTAATAATGATTTAACAACAGCTTCCTGGCTTGGTTCAGTGGCTTGCTCCATCCACTGTTAATGCAATGTGTGGAATGATCCAAACATCAATATGACAAATACACTGAAGTAACATAGATGCATATGTCACAACTTCGAAAGGTATTAATTGCATAAATAAATCAAGAAGTCTCAAAAACATTTCCTCACTCTTCACCACAAGTAAACATGCTGCACCTACTTCAGAAGTTCACAGCTGAAATTGAAGCTCAAGCTGCAATTGCTAATGTAACAAACAAGGAATTTTTACATTGGACATAACACTCATCCATTTTTAAGAACTTGAAATTTACCCATTAACCCAGCATAAAATAATCAAGGCAGGAGTCAATCAACACGCTTTTCCCATAAAATGTGAGTTTGTAATGATTCAATCACAAGAGCTCTCAGTCAAATGGGCTCAAATACCATGTTGAAACACCTATTGTCCTAGAAAATTAAACTAATATGTATTACTTTAAGACAAAGTATATTGTTGCCACAAGAGTACAAATCTTGCTTAATGGGTTAAAATTTTCTTGTTGGAAAAATTTATCTTCAACTACAACGTGAGCAAAGCCCAAGAAGATACTCTAAAATACTAATTAGAGATACCATCCAGCCAATATAATTCAGGCCTTCAAAAGAAAACCCAGCAGGGGGCCATGGGAAAATCTGAATGCTCATTCATTTTTCACTTACTGGAGTAAAAATGTTGTGAATTCATAGTAATCATTATATCAGCCATTTAGGTTGCCTTATTTTTAAGATGCATCTGTCAATACCCTTAAAAGGACCAGCATAAAAATTTCTTCAAACAGAGAGGCAACCAAAAACATAAAAACATTCAGCACATTTTACCGTCAACATTCCTACAAAATCCTGTTATTCTGTGATTTCAGGTCACTGAGTTGGTTGCCTAAAACTTATAAATTTCTGAAAGCACAGCCTTCAGAAATATTAGCTTTTCTTTCTGATAAGTAGTAAATGATAAAGGGAGGGAGGTCGAGAAGGAACACACTGCCAGTCCATGGGGCGAATAGAAAAGGATACCAAGAAGAGAAGACAAGCAAACTAAAATCTAAATTTTTATAAAACTGAAAATAACCACAAAGCTTTGAAATAGGAAAATGCGACAAATGTTTCTCAAACCCAATTAAATTTGATTCATCTATGTGCTTCCATCCCTCAAGAGCTCTTCCAAACCCTTTCCCTATCACAGTAATTCACCCTAAAAGTATTTGTCCCTTAGCTTTACATGTATTATAATTTTTTCCCTTTATTTGATAAGTTAAAAACAAATTCATACTTCAAATTAGACATCTTAACTGGCTGGGAATATTAAATGTTGACAGGATGCAATGGAGCAAAATAAAGAATAAAAATGACAAAGAGCACATTGTCCGAAAATCACTAGGCAGCTGTATTTGTAAATATGAATTTCTTGAGAGGTATAGGAAAACAAGTTAAGAAGTACCTTCTCTGACTTAAGCTTGCTGCAGCTCTCAATCACACGTTTATATGCATTCCAATGTTCTTCTGCTAATTTGCTTAACGTATTTAGTTGGGTTTCAAGTGCTGAATTTGACTCCGACAACTTTTTCCATGTTTCCTGGGATTTCTGGGGGTCAGATTTTTGCCACTTTTTCACTGCACCTACCATTGAAGGCGTGGATGATCCACCAGTTCCTGGTTCCCCTAATAACTGTAAGAAATAAAATATTCACTGTGAGCATATAGTGCTTCCCGTTCTTCTGAAAATCGAGAAACTGTGCAAGAGTGCACCATCCTTCATAAGAAAAGAGTAAGGCATCCTTCAATTCAATAGCACAGGTTAAAACTGAGTCTCTAGCATTTCTAAACATTAGTCAACTGGTTTTCCAGTTTATACTTCCAACTAAATATGCTGGATTCTTGACTGCCTTAAAGGCACTTCACATGCCCAGGATACATGAAGAAATCACACTATACTATTGCCAACATACATATTATAATAAGTAGAACATAACATGCAGCAAAAAGAAGTTCCAAATTATTCAGAGTTTTGCTCTCTAAACAGATTAATACAGTTTTGAAAAACAATAGCTGATTAAGCAGTAGCACAATCCACCTATCCTAGAAATCCTTGAACATCATGTAGTTGGAAAACATTCATGTTGCGTAAAGCTTTAGAAATACAACTCAAATACAAGCAAAATATGGTTGCCTGAAAAGATTTCATACTAGCAATCTGGGAGTAAACTGATACAAGATACAAGATAGGGTTTAGAAGGGTCTAATAACTAGTGGTCCGGAACGAGAGAACAAAAACACATTACATGTAACTATGTGAAGTTAAAATATTGATAGAAGAAATTTGAGAGGCGAAGGCACTTTTTACACAAAGGAAGCAACTTGTTAACAAAAGGATCTGTACACAAAAGTCTTCGTTGTAAAAAGATAATTAGAAAAGGACACTGTTTGGGATGCCTTTTATAAATGTGATTTATAAGCAATTGTCAACTGTGTTATCCTAGGCTTACACCAATGTTCACTGAAAATTGTATTGAGAAGAAGACTTTATACATAATTTAAGTGGGTTTCTGTGTAAGCATGTGTGTGGCGGTGTATACCAGCTGTATAATTGCAGAATGCATTTGAACTGATTTTAAAACCCAAAGACATCTAAAAGCTAAGTTCCATGGATGATCAGTTTGCTTTACTTCAAAACTATGATCCCTACAGTACAACTAGAAATGACTTTTCTGAAACAACGACAATTATAAAATTACACAAATCGAATTCAGAGTGTATTTTTAGATCTATATTGCATTGTACTACTGATATGCATCCAGACAGGTCTATAGTAACATGCACATTATATGGGTTCAACTTGCTTACAAGAGTCATCAAAGGTGGCAAGGAAAACTTAGTCCTCTCGTGATCCCATTTCTGTTTTAGGATGTCAGTAATGATTTCTTGTAATGGTGTTCCTTTCACAGTAACCTGCAAATTATTAAGGAAAAACTATCAAAAGAAAATTACTGGAAGAAAACAACTATTATCAAATCTCTGCTGTGTCTAAATATAACTCTATTTCTACATTCACTCAAAGGTCAAAAGATGCTAAAACTAATATTATACATCAATCCTTGTCTAAAACTTGTTTAAGAATAACAAAGTTTAATGCTGAGAAACCTGCACCAAAACTTAGTCATGAAAACCTAATATCCATCAAATTATTCTTGGCCAAGAGAGTAATGAGAAAACTAATTTTTAAAAACTAAATAACCTGGGTAACACCCTCTACACAACTTTTATCCTTCTTGTGATAATATCTTCAACAGTTAACTACTTTGATAAAGTTAAGGACAAGATGTAGCCAAGTGACTTGTTTGTGGCACACCAAATGGTAGTTATTAAGACTTCCGAACAATCAATAATTCTTCCTCACTTAAGAGTTACAAAGAAAAAACCATGTTAAAGGTAGAAAATTCTGGTTGCATAGAGTTTTACGATCACAGCTATATAGATTGACTTTCATTCTACTAATGCCAGACAACATCTGATTTTTCCATTTCTAAAGCTTGAAATTTTCTTCATCGCTCGGTAATCCAAAGTGTTAATGCAATTTGTAACAGCTCAAGGCTGAGAATCTTAAATTAATGCATTCATTCAGTATTCCTCCTCATCTCAAGAGGTCATCAAAATTTTCACTCTCCAACTCAAGACGGAATCCAAAATTAGATTACACGAGACAAGGAATGTAATCGACAGGCAGGCTCTCTACAAGGTCATTGAGTAACATATAAACTAACTACCACTAAACTATCATATTGATTTCATCTCTCTGTTTAAAAAGATTTTTTTTTTTTTTTGCATGAATAATGTATTTGAGCATACACAAGAAAGAAGTAGACAGAGACCTGAGCAGAAGAAAGCACTTCTGGTGAAAACCGAACATAACGCTGACTTCCATAAACTGCAGAACTGACATCAAACCCACTGCCCACTTTCCCTTGTGCAATACAATGAGCACTTTGGGCAATCATATGTACCATGTCAAGATCCCCATTGTGCTGTTGATCACTGGAAGAGGAAAGATTGACAAGCCCAAGGTGACGAAGTAATGCAGCAACCACAGCAGTTGTCATTGCTGCAGATGAACCCAATCCAGTTTTTGCAACTTCAGGCTTACAATTTTCTCCATCCGATTTGTCTGCATTGAATGTTATTGATGTAAAGGGTGGAAGGGCAGCCAACATTTCTGGTGTCAAAGGAAGCCCACGTGCTTCAATCTATCAAAAATGGTTCAAATTCAAAGGTTGAATAAATTTTTTATAACAGGAAGACAATCTCAAGATTCATTATATAAAAAAATAAAATAAAAAAAGAATATTGAACTTGCATTATTGTTTTTGAAAAAGTAATGGCGTAGTCGAGCACTAGGGTAAATACCTGATTCCGATATGAGTAGAAGTCATTGCAACCCAAGATTGTGATATCAAGACCTGCACAAGTAATACTGTCAAAAGATTATAGTCTTAGAAGTTGAGTGTTTCGTTGATCTGTACACATGAGAGAAACAGAAGCACCCAAAGCATAAAACATTACCCTGCAAGAGTAGTTTGTGCAACGCATCTATTTTATTCTTATCAAATATCACATATGCAGTTGCCACAGCATATTGGACTGCATATTCCACAAAAGGGTTCCGCGATTCACTAGAAAAATAAAAGTCCATTGACATTAATCATCATAAGCGTATGCATCCTCACCAAATCTTTCAGAAACTAAACGAAATCTTGCCTCGAAGACACAGGCTGAAGAGTTAAATTATTCAACGACAATTTGAACATGCTTTCCCTCAACAATTGAGGTGATGTTAACTTAACATCAGTCCATGCCTAACAAAACAGAGTACTTAGTAAAATCACAAATCAAACATACAAACGACTGTTTAAAGTGAACGGATCAACAAACAAAGTAACAAACCCATGCCCAGCTGTCCGGCTTGACTTGTTCATAAAGAGGCTTAACAATGGCGTAAAATCGAGCATTAGTACTCAACACAATCCCAGCATTGGGTCTCTCTAATATAAGATAACCCCCTGTCATCAACACCTTCCCAGGAGCTGAAGCAACTCTGCAGCAGAACCCAAAATAATAATAATAATAATTAAAATCATATTATTATTATTATTAACTGATTCATAATTAAAACAATTATAATAAAAGAAAAACAATCAGAGCAGAATTGAAACGAAATAATGTACGATCAGACTTACACGGCCATTGCTGTTGCTTTCGTTGCACTGCGAAGAAATTAATCAAAAGTGCAATCAATTAGAGCTTGATCACTTCAATTTTATTTGTCTTTGTGAAAATGAGAATTAATTAATTAGTAAATATATAGCGACTAGTGACCGTGCTATTGGCATTACTTCGCAGAGGATATGCAGCAGATTCGCCAACTTAACTTGACCCGAAGACAAGACACATGCTCTTCTAGTTCTCGTTCAACTAAGAGTAGACGGGCCCACCCTAGGGGTGACCGAATTATTGTTATTAAACTTGTTTTTGTTAACAAAATAATTAATAAATTCCAGTATTCGAATTTCAGTATCAAATGATACGACTTAAAAGGAATTCCACACACCTTTAAAAGTATCGATTAAATTTAAGATAAAAATTAAAAAAATAAAATTATTGATAAAAGTGGCTAACTTTATTTTTTTGTCTAAAATTGAATAGGGTTATATTCTTTTAAAGTCTGAATAAATCTGAATACGAATATCTTAATGATATATATATATATATATATATATATATATATATATATATATATATATATTTTAATATCTGAATATAAATAGCATATCGTTTGTTTTTATAAATAAAAAATATCTTAAATATAATTATTTGACATTTATATCTTTATAAATAAAAATAAAAGGGATTAGATTTTATAGCTAAGAAAATAAATATATATTATAGAGATAATTTTAGAGTATTATATGTAAGATCTTTTTCTATTTTGATAAAAGTCACAAAATTTTACTTTTTCTATTTAGATATAAATGTATAAAAAGCATACATAAGTTACAAAGACAAAAAATAAATTTTTAAAAAAGTCTGAAATTAATAAAATTTCATACTTAAGACAATTAACAAATAACTCCACTAGTGTTAACAGGCAACTAACTCAACTGAATATATATATATATAACATGATCACGATACAATTGATAAAAATTCAAATATGTATATATTAATCGAAATGTAACATATCATGTGAACCTAATTTGTCAATTCTAATTTATATCATTTTCATACACGAAAAAGATATATTGTTACCAAATTTTATACATTAAGAATATACTTTATTTTTTATTATAAAAAATTATTGTCGAATTACGAATTAGATGTCCTTTAATTTCTTCTTCTTCTTTTTTTTATTACTTGCATTGGACCCATTTTATGTCATTGAAAGATACCCCACTTTATATCGTATCCACTTTTACATGCTTCGCGCTCGCTTCTGAAGTTTCTACATTCAGCCAAAAACAACCCTAATTTATTTCCACAAATCATATAATGTATTATTATTATAATGCTGGTGTGTTTTGATTGTAAATTCCCTAGCTACTCCTTTTTGTCAAGTACGATCTTAACATGAGAAAATTTTACCTTTGTTATGAAATAATTATAACTATTTGGATGTTCATCAAAGTAACTCTTCATCTATTCACTAAATAACTCTTCATCTCTTATAACTCTTACTATTTTATAAAAAGTTATGACTAATTATATATTTATTTACTAATTATTTACTTTATTTATATGGTTTTGAGACTATAAAAGAATGGTTCATCTCCTTCTTAGGACACACTTGAGATTAAATAAAATTCGTCTCTAAATATTGTGTCTCTTATTTTGCTTTCTCTCTTTCTTTTGATATATTATTATGCTCCTAATTGATAAATAATTTAACATGTTATCAACACAAGTCTCTAGCCAAAAAGGTAGTATGGTAAATTTCTCTATTTTAATCTTAATCATAAAGGTATGAATTGAACTATCTAGACTTTGTTCTATAATTTTTATATGTTTTCCATAATTTAGGAGAATAAATTTGTAAATTCGTTCCTTTATTAATCAGTATATATATTTTATGGAAATTGTATTGTAATATTTATCTAACATTCCATTCATTGATATTGTTATTAGTTGACGCTTCTTATTATAATATTCAATTATTATTATGTATTTTGTATTCTTGAAATTAAAAAAAAAAATCACCATGTAGTGCTAATATTGTAATATAAAATGAAAGAAAATTGTATATGCATCTTTGAAGGATTGCACTACACATAATGAAGATTTTTTTTTTTCAAAATATGTTCTTGAGGAACTATTCTAAAATTATGATGTCATTCACCAATATTTTATTCATGAAGGATTCACTATATAAGTATATATTTTCCATGTCCCTAAAAAACTATACAAATATTATGAGTACATGTATATATTATGTAAAACTCTATATGAATTTCCTTTTTCATATCTCCCAAAAGGAGTTACAAAATGAATACATATACATATACATAGATGTATGTATGTATGTATGCATGCATTTATGTATGTATATATATATGTATGCGTATATATATATACACAAACACAGAGACTCAATTTTAAAGAAAAAATATGACAATCAAAAGTATTTAAGTAATAAACGCGGTCATTAAAAAAAAAGTTATTTGTTTCTAGTTAGAACAATTTCTTGACTTTGTTGGCTCATTGTTCTATTTTCAACCTCTTAGACTTTTAGTGATGGATTTTTTCATGCTTATTTTATATTAAATAATTTTCAAAGGATAGTTTGACATAATAAAATATATGAATGAATTGTAAAAGTATATATATGTACTTGACTTTTTAAATTGATCCATTTACTTTTATTGAATTCTTGATGAATGATCATTTTATGATTTCTTGAATTATTAAAGTCTAATTAATATTCACATATTTCAGATCATGAATAGTACTAAAATATTTTGTGTAGGAAATCAATCTTTGAAGGATTATAGAAGATCATAATTTTCTTTTATGATCATCTTCTTGAAGGAGCTAAAAGTTCATGTATATGTTTGACGATAATTTTGAAAGCTCAATTGGTTTTTTTATTTGAAATTATATAGAGAGAATAATATAAAAGAAAATATATTAGAAGACACATGATTTTATAGTATAAATATGCTCCTGCAGTAGCAAATGAAGAGTGCCGGTATAAATTGATCTTATGTTTTTTTTTTTGTTAAAGATAAAATATGAGTTTTTGATTAAAAGAAAATCATCACTAATTCAATTCCTTAATGGATTACTTGTGGATTAGTATTACATAGTAACCGCTATCAAATAACTTTTCAAAAGTATAATGGTTGTAGATCTTATCAAAAAAAATCAACATGTGAATATTATACTATCAGAAATGGTATGAAATTGAATCAGTATTGGTGATGGACCAGAAGTTCAAATCCAAAAACTTCACTGATTTAGCTTAGTAAATTTTCTATGCAAGCCTAATAATTTTATAAAAGTTCTACGATCATGGAGAGCAAAGTGATATATATTTGGTGGACAATACAAATTATTTGTATCACCTTTATTCCATTTTGATTTATATATGAGTTAATTTATTTGAACATGAAGCTCAACAAAATTATTGTGCAATGCACAGTATTGATCAATTATTGAATGAATTTATTGATATGTGAAGGTAAAAAACCACAAATAAAATATGATTGTTCATTGATATGATGTCCTTGAAGTACAAAATGGTGAGACAAATAAATATATGAATGCCTGAAGCATATAATAGATCAATTTGTTCAAAAATTTAATTCTTAGGGAGTTGAAGTGAAATAATTTGGTGCTGTTGAAGAGGTCATGTTTATATGTAAAGCAAAATTTTTGGTCTATATTAAATTATTAAATATATTGTCTCTAAAATGGCATAACATATCAACTAGAAAATGAATTTTAAATACCGTTGAAGAGGTAAATTGTGAGAAATAAAAAGATTTAAATTGCCCTATAAAAGACACACATGCAATTTAAGAGAGATAGATCTTTATCCCTTGCAGAGGTATATATATTATAAGCTTTCAAAGAACTCATTAGGCATATATATTGAAAACTAAAAAAATATTTGGTCAACAGTATGATGGTACCTAGTACAAGAGAAAAATTGAAATTGACATAAGATATTTATCAATAAAATTGAGTTGTTATGATAAAATTCTAAGGATCTTGAACCACAAAAAGTGAAAGAATATCAATTTATATGATTGACTAAAATTTAGACATGTAGTTCATATGCTAGAAAATGTCTAATTAATTAGCAACATAAAAAGAATTTTGGACTTGTAGTCCATAAGTCTAAAGTCATAAAATTTATTAATAAAATGTGAATCTAAAATATAGTGTGTTAAAATTAGATTAAAAAATCTATGTACTTATCTTTAAACGATAAAATACTTGAAACAATACTTAAAGTATTAGATCTAAAGGATTGCACTTTATATATTCTTGATAAAGCTATAATCATAGTTGTATATTATAGCAATCTAGATTTATAGAAGTATAATCACTTGAGAGAATTATTTTAAGTAGGATATGTTATTATCTACTTTACTATGTGATTTTATTAAAAACTAGAAATTAAATTTGCAATCTTTGTAAAATGTGTGATGATTTCATCATAAAATGACTCTTGAAGAGCTTATGAATGTATTTCTTTTAAGAATAAAATTCATGTGAAGATCTTGAAATAAAAGAATTTCTTTTAATTTATGGATTGAAATTTATTAAGTGAAATACTGATACTATAGAAATACTTGAAGTATTTCATATTCAAAATTACTCTATTTTAAAATATAATACATATGTCCCAGTCCTGAGTACCATATTTTATTCCAACTTTGCATAGAAAAGCAATGGGATTGTATCATTGCAAATTAAAATATTTTTCAGCATAAACTTAAAAATGTCAAAACAATTTAAAAAGTATATCATATTTATTATATATATAGAGATATTCTTCAATCACAATGACAATGTCTCCAATTTATTTTATGAATACAAACTTAAAAAATATGGTGTTCATTTTGTAGATTGTTTTATCAAAGTATTGTTAGTTACAATAAATTATGATTGATCTTGAAAGCATTCATGTTATTTTGAGGAGAAGCATATTTAACAAGGAGAGTTATTGATATGGAGGACTACATACATTATAATCTTTTTCTTTCATTAGGCTTTTGTCCCATTGAATTTTCCCTTGTAAAGTTTTAATGAGGCAATTTGCATCTCTTTAAGATGCAAATGATTTGCTAGGTTTTTTCCCATAAAGTTTTTACTAGTAATGATTTTAATGAAGCATATTCTTTGTAGGATGAACATATAAAGGGGAGTGTTATAAAATAATTATAATTATGTGAATGTTCATCAAAATAACTTTTTATCTTTTCCCCAAACAACTCTTCATCTCTTATAATTCTCATCATCTCATAAAAAGTTATGACTAATGATATATCCATTTACTAGTTATTTACTTCACTTGTATGGTTATGTGATTATAAAAGAAGAGTTCATCTCTTTCTTTGGATACATTTGAGATTAAATAAAATTTATCTCTAAACATTGTGTCTCTTATTTTGCTTTCTCTATTTTTTTTGATATATTGTTGTGTTTCTAATTGATAAATAATTTAACAACTCTTTTATTTTCTTTTCTATTTTTTAATTATTCTCTTATTTTTAGTCTTTCCCTTTTACTTTGTCTATGTTTCTATTATTAGACTGTTTTTGTTGTTGCTGGTGGTGTGGAGTTGCAGTTGGTGTTGGTGGTGTTGATGTTAGTAAATTAGAGTAGTGCTCTAAAATTTCTATTGTAATTCATGAGATTTTAGTTTGTAGAGCTATTTAGTCTCTTTTTTATTTTATGTAAACTTAATTAAGCTTGTGTCTTAAGTATTGTCATATATATTGTACTTAATTTAGGTACTATATTTGCACCTATATTTCTGATCACTCTTGACTCTAGTAATACATATTATTAATTTAAAAAAAAAACATACTGATAATTAAGGGCCTATTCGGTAGTGTTTTTGGGTCATTATTTTCATTTTCATTTTCATTTTCAAAGCACAGATATAATATATGTTCAGTGAGCTGAATTAAAAAATAAATTACAAAATAAGAAAATTTAAATTCACTTTTTATAACTAGTAAAGTAAAAACATGTTTAACATGTTCTCTACATTTACAAAACCAAACTAAAAAACAAATTAAAAATCAAAATCCAAAAAATCTCACACTTATCTCTGCGGCTTCATCATTCATGAACAACTCAAAGTGCTCTCTCGCCCTCCTTATCTCTCCCCATCTACTCATAACGGTGCTCGCTCTCTCTCTCTCTCCTTATCTCTCCCGATCTACTCACAACAGTGCTCTCTCTATCATTATTTCTTCTGATCTATTCTCTCTCGGTGTGCCCATATCGGTTGTTGTACTTCATCTCCGCCGTCGCTCTTGCTTCATCTCGGTCGCCGTCATTGCTGCTTCATCTCCGCTGCTGTTGGTGCGCCATCTCCACCATAGTTACTACTGCTCCATCCAACTACCTCGACTGCTACTGCTCTCTCGAACTTCATCTCTATTATTGTGAGTTGCTGATATTTATTTCATTTAAGGCTTGCGTACAATTGAATTTAGCTATCCATTGGGTTTTAATTTGCCTTCCTACTCAAGTTTGTTTTTTCTTTCCATGCTTGACTAAACTTGAGTTTTTTCGTCTCGAACGAAGTGTGAATGTTATAGGAAATTATAATCACATAGTCAAAATCCTACATTACTAGAAATTGATGGTCAAATTCAAGATAATCTTCTTTCTTCTGTATTATGATTATTTTTTTCTAAATACTAGAAAATACTGAATGTTGAGAATCTTTCTGTTTAGTATGAATTTTTTATATCATTCCTCTTCTCTCTAATATTTAATAATTATTTTTTATTTGGTAAATATGATTTTGTGGCGTTAAGATTGTCATTGTGATTTCATTGCTAATGCCATTTTGTTGCCGATGAACATGTTCAATTTGCTATCTGTCACTCTAAAATATCATTTATAGTAGAATTGGTCAAAAGCTTGGTCTTAATTTGAATTGGTCAATTTGTAATAGAATATATTTGATTTTGATATGTTCAATTTTTATCTATGACATGTTGCTGAAATGGCCTTTATGCTACATTGAATTTGATTAATTTCCAAATCTTAAGCTATATATGTTTAGAAGTAGTTTCTTTGATTTCATTAATATTTGATTTTTTTTTTAATTTTTTAGTAACAAGGTATGGATCCACATGATGTTGATGGTGAGAATAAGGCTGATTGGTATATACAGACTGAAACTGCTTTTATTCTTACAGTGCATGACCATTTTAAAAAGGGTGATTTACAAATATCAACTTTCACTAAAAAAATTTGGACCATTATAAGTGATGAGTTATTTGAACAATCCCAAAAAGGATTCAATGTAGGGCAACTTAAGTCCAATTTTAATAGGTTGTGCAAAAAACATCAAGAGCTTGCTAACTTAATAGCTCATACTGGGTTTAGTTGCAATCCTATTTCAAATATGGTCACAGCATCAGAAATTGTTTCGGCTGAATATATTAAGGTAAAATCTATATTTTTGGAGTATATTGTATAGTTTTATATGGAAATAAAATATATTTTATTTTATTTTTATACACTTTTTTTTTTCCACAGAGAGTGTCTGGACTGAAGCCATATTGTAAAAAAAGATTAGAGCACTATCAAACTCTAAGGGAGATATTCAACATCGCTACAGCTTCTGGCCATTTACGTTTTTCCTCTAACTAAGTTCCATTGTCCTCCGATGAGGATCGTGAATTGGAAGAG
Source organism: Murraya paniculata (assembly GCA_030449075.1). Taxonomy (NCBI): domain Eukaryota; kingdom Viridiplantae; phylum Streptophyta; class Magnoliopsida; order Sapindales; family Rutaceae; genus Murraya; species Murraya paniculata. Next base: position 946,587 of record JAEVFN010000039.1, on the reverse strand, counting down.
AATTTTCTTAGTCATGGAGTTCATGTTGATATTGAGGATGATGTCGATTCAATGAAATCACTTTCCGAGAGTACGATAAAAAAAAAAGGTCTCATCAGCTAATTACAAATTCAACTGAATGTGGTAAAAAAAATAAGAGTGAGTTTGACAGTTACTTTAAATGGCTAGTTTAGTGATAAATACTAGATTGGAGATGGTTAAATGTAAAAATACGGAGTCAACTTCTCAATGTGATGAAAAGTGGTCTATTAAAGAGTGTATCAAAGTTGTAGAGAAATTGGGAGATGTTGATGGAGAAACATGCAGCAAATCGATGTATAAACTAGTGCCCGATATTGAATGGAGGAAAAATGTTCTATGCATGCCTAAAAATAGAAAAAGAGATTGCTTAACTAATTTGTAATATGTTCTTTAAGATGTAATGTGCTTAATTTGGATGTTGTTGGTTGTGAATTATGTGCATATTCATTTTATAGTTTGAACTTTGTAGTACTTTTATTTATTGAACTTTATTTTATTTTTATGAGTTGAACTTTGTAATGGTTTTATTTATTTATTTGATACAATATTACTAGATGGTGTATGAATTTGTATTTGTATGTTCATTTTTTTTTTGTTTCAATTATGATATACTTGAGATATAATTTGTGATTATTTTTTAATCAGAGCAGAAAAATAAACAACAACAACAACAATGAAGATGATGATATTAAAAGTTTAACAGATATTGAAGAAGAAGTTTTAGAAAGAGCAATTGCTATAAAAATATATGAGAAACAACAACGTGCTATTAAAAGGTAATGCTATACAGGATAATTGTTCGGTATTGAATTTGTTCAAGAGTTGTTAAATTGTTATCGTGACAGGATGTATAACATGTTTCACATGAATCAAGAAGTTTTCATTTGATTGTGTTATACACTTGAACATTTACAATTGTTAGAGCATGATAGACATGTTTGTATTAAAGAGGCCGTGTCAATGTGCTTACACACATTGTTTCATGACACTGTTGTGCGGGTTATATCTAAGCGTTTTCAACGTTCAATTGATATTGTGTTTACACACTTTAAATGTGTGTTAAAAGCACTTTTTCGCTTGATAAAACACATTATAAAAGCAAAACCTCAAAGGGATATGCCCCCAGAGATTAGAAACAATCCAATTTTTTCTCTATATTTTAAGGTAAGAAATTTAATACATGTTACTTCAATGTTTATGTGACATTAATATTTGGTTAATAAATTACTAATTGTTACATAATTTTACATAAGTGTATTGATGCAATTGATGTAACCCATATTACTGTGTGGTCACAACACATAAACAGACATCGTATTGAGATAGAAATGCTCAGTTGACTCAAAATATTATGTGTGTGTTTCTTTTGACATGATATTCACATTTGTATATACAGGTTGGGAATGTACAATCAATGACTTAATGGTATTTATGGATGCCTTAAATAGACCAGAATTTAGGTTTCTACATCTAGAAGAAGATAAAAATATTGGGAGTTAGCCTTTATTTTTTAATTAAGTTTTGTTTTATTGTTTCTATATTTTAGGATATTACTATATTATGGACTCTAAATATATAAATATAAAAGGATTTTTGATACCATATAGAGGTGAGAGATATAATTTACGTGATTATACAGGACTAGGTCGAGCACCTAGAGGTCCCCAAAAATTGTTTAATTATAGACATTCATCATTGCGTAATGTAATTGAGCGATGTTTTAGTGTTTTAAAATGGCGATTTTCAATTTTAAGATATATGCATAATTATAGTTTACGTAAGCCACGCCTAATTCCAATTACATGTTACGTTTTACATAATTTTATTTGATGAGAAAATACAAGTGATAAGTTGTTTGAGGACTTTGATGTGCAAGATTTGGTTACCAATGAAGAAGGAGATACTAGTAGACCACTTATTAATATTAATTTATCTCCAATAAGTGTCGCAAAGACGAATACTACCAGAGATAAAATTGCAGCTTTTATGTGGCATAATTATTCACGTAATGCATAATGTCAACCATGTAATTTTTTATAATTATTTTGTTCGAATCTTGTGTGTTGTAATATATATCTTAATTATAGTGTAAAAACAATGATAATGTAAAACTATTTTTTTAATTAATGCTAATACTAAAACTTTATCCTTATGTAATTTTTTAAATTATTATGGTATATTTGTGCATGTATTTGCTAAATAATTATTTTTAAAAAATAAGTATGACTTAAATAGTTGGTAAAAATTATTTCAAAAAATAGTACTACCGAATACATATTCTCTATTTTTTTCATTTTTAACTATGTCTACCAAACGTATATTATTGTTCTTAATTTTAAAATATAAAATACAGAAAATAATCTCAAATACATATTTAAATTTAAAATACTGTAACTACAAAATATAATTTTTATTCTTAAAAAATACAAATTTAGAAACAATACCACAGGCCGAAGTCCCCAAATTTTTTTACGGAAGATATAATCTTTATAAGGACGAAATCGTCTTTCCATATACAATTTTTCTTTTTCAATCCACATACAGTTTTTCTTTTTCAAAAATTAATCTGCCAAATAGAAAAGAATAAAATTTTCTACATTATTACTATCTTCACCAAATCGCCGGCAGTGAATCAGGTGGCGTGGCGAGAAGACCAGTGAAGTGATGCAGAAATTGGGTGATTTTAAGCTCCCCGCATTCTTCAATTACCCTCCATACTTCACGTATTTTCTCTCTCTCTCTCTCAATTTGTTGTATTACTTTTCAATTTATTTCTTTTTTCGAATTTTTTTAATTGAATTGTTGTGTAGATTACAGCCGGTTAGGGACACTCGAGAAAAGCAGATACAGCTTTGGAAGGAACTTATTCTTGATTACTGTAGGACCCAAAAAGTATTTGTGATTCTGCTTGAAGAAGAAGTTCCTCTCTTCTCAAATGCAGTGATTGAACGTAAGCTAAGACCACCCTATTGACATTTTTCATTCATTCTCTTAATCCATATTTGCTATACTTGTTAATAAGACTGTATTGGGGCATCCTAAGTAGTACAAGATCATAGCATTTCACTTCGTTTTTGGGAAAAAAATATATGCCCTGCGTTGGCAACAGAAATATTCTCATGCATTTCGATGCGTTTAGATGGTTAGAGTCGGTTGTTCTTATATATTAGAAGTAATCCATTTCTCGCCATACTGCAAAGATTTTAGTTTTAGGAGTTTGGTATTTTTGCATGTCTAATTCGGTTTTCATGTGGCTTCTAGTGATTGGTCTTTCATAATGTGATAAACCTTATATGGTAACGGTGTTTGATTATGAAGATTGGTGGTGTAGGCTGACCACCCTGTTAGTCTGTTCTTGCAAGAGTAGAAATATAATCTTTCTTATTCTTCTTTTATGTAGTATTTCCCTTGCCCTGCTTAATCGGGAACTATTTGTTACTAATGGGAATTCTTTCTCACCTTAAAATGCAAATTTAGGCAATTGAATTTGTGTTAGTGGAAACCATAAATTTCGTACACAATAGAGAGAGATGATAGATCGATCTTTTTTAGATAGTGGATACAGTTCTTCTTCTATGATTCTATCTGATTCACTGGTCCCTTTTTAAGTTTTCGTACCAGTTTCTCTTGCCCTTTCAGTCTCTCTTTTCTTTACAAATTTCAGAGAGTTTTATGTGCAGAGTAATTATCCATTTTTGAAAGCTTGGTTACAATTCTGTTAACAGATGAAGCAGTTATATTTTGTGCTAATGAATAGACCATTTCCACAAATTTTATCTGCTTCTTATTAGGCTTAACTCCATTTGTACGTGTCCTTAACTGAAACTTGATGCTTGATGATCTTGTTGATTAGTTTAATCTTTAATAGTTTGTGAAGCTCAAAGAAATGTCAGGCTTTAGCTGGAGAATGCATAAATACATACATAGGGTCTATGGCCTAGAAGTTTAATCTGCATCAGGACACCATAAAGTGTTAATTCATCTTCAGGACTCCTTAATGAAGTTTTTGATGTCAAGTAACCGATCATGCTTTTAATTTTAAAATGCATGGGAATATAACAATTTTGTCATTGGCCAATGCCTACAGGTTTCTTTGTCACTTTTATTTGCTACTGATAATAATCACTACTGTTTATATGTAAAGTGATATTTATGGTGTGTAATAGAAGGAAAATTCTTAAATTACTACTGCATCTGAAAGTCAGTAAGCTTAATTCTCTCATGAACAAGCTTCTGAAGTGATACTTTGAAGATTCTGAGGAGTCAAGCTATGTTTGTGGCTGTGTATATTGAGGGTGACATGCTATTTGCCATAATGGCTGTTTAGATCCTTTCCTTCCTTTCTGCCTCTTGTTTGGCCAAGATACTATCACAAAAAAAGGTTTTGTTGTCCCTTTTTGCAGACCATGAAGGTTCATGAGTTATTACTGAAATCAAATTTTTCTTGGTAATTCACAAAAGCATTGATTTTTTGAGTTATTAACTCAAGAGTGTGACTATCTATTACTCTGCTGCATCCAAATTACCATCTCTAGTCAAATTATCATTATGATTGTTTCATGCAGGATCTCTTAATAATGAAGCTAGAGAAATGTTCCTGTCTGCTTTAGTGTCAGAAGGTTGGTTCTTGGATTCTTTCATATCCTTTTCTTTTGAAATGATGGTGATCTAAAATGGTGTTATCACTTCTACATATTCAGTAGGTAGTTATTAAATGCCATTATGATCAAACAGGTCGGGCAGAGTGGTTGGATAAAGGACATAGGAAATGCCTTATCCTTTGGCACCGGATTCAAGATTGGGCTGACATTGTTTTACGCTTTGTAAGTTTAATGCAACTTTATTCTGATTAAGTTTGTGCATTATCAGTATGCTTATTTCTCATATTATTACATGGCCAGGTAAAAGACAATGGGTTGGAGGATGGTGTTATGACTGTCGAGGAAATACGTTCAGGGATTGAATCTCGAGGGACAGGTAAACTTACTGACATCATGATATTTCTGTTAATATTCTTTCCAGCTTTAGATTTAATATCTCTTTTTCTTACATACACACAATCTGAACAGAATCAGGATATTACTTATTCTGCATCCATAATGTTTTATGCATATTGATTGAAGCACTCTGTTTGTCTCTTTGTACCTCAGAGCTCCATGGGATGGATCGCACAATTTTAATGCGAGCGTTGAAACTACTTGAACACAAAGGGAAGGTCGCAATATTCAAAGGGACATCAGCTGATGATGAAGGCGTGAAATTCTCTGTGTAATGTACATTACTAGCTTAATTTCAAAATGACTTAACTGAACTTGTTGGATCACATCTCGCTGCCTTTGTTAATTTGATATTGTTAATTTTAATTGAAATTTTCCTCAGTTATAGTGGCCAACTGGTCATGATCAGTCAAGCTTCTCCTTTTCTTTTTTGGCTTCCTGTCACTAATGAAATAATTTCATTTTCTTAGTTTTGTTGAAAGAGGATTTTTTTTTTTTTCACAAGATCATCTGCGAGCAACTGTGCTTTGAGTTCGTTGACTCAAACCATTCTTGTATTGGCATGTGGCATGCCAATAAGTTTACGGAGACTGTGTATCAATGTGAAAATGTATAAAAAATTTTCATTAATATGAAAACGATAGATTTCTCGTCTTGAAATCACCACGTTCAATTTGTCACCCACCAAGGTAATGCTTATATAATTCCCCTAATTTATTATTCTTGATCATTAATCTAATCATAAAGCAATGGTTGCAAATCAAGTACTATGGTAGTATGGTTGGTCTGCTAGAGATGAATAATTGTCACTAGATTAAAATCAAATCAAGAATCCGAGAACTGAAAATTTTAAAACTATTTTTGCTCCTTAGCCCAGAGATGATTGACTTTTGTTAGGGCTTCGTTGACAATGTTAATGACAAGCGCAATCTTATGGGTTCATGCTAATTACTTTGACAAGTGAAACAATTCCAAATTTGAAGAAAAACACAAAAGCAAGAGAAAAGAAAATTAATCCTTAGATCAAACTTCAAACCATACAGTATGCATAGATCAAACTTCATTTTTTCACAGGTTTATATTTCCATTGCATAGGCCGTCTACATTTATTCTGTATATGTGGATCACTTACAATCAACTTCAAATCATTCAATCTAGATTGAGAATATAGTATCTTCAAAACACTGCATATAATTATTTTCCTTTCTATATTCCTTATCTAGATTAAATTATACAGAGTAAGACAGAAATAACTGGATGCTGCATAAGTCAACAAAGAAAATTGTACAATGGTGACAACAACTAGATGCTAGTCCAAGGCTGACAAAATGCCTCTTAACTGCACGAGTGAAAGTACATTCAATCAAACGTTGGAGCCAAGCACTCATCAACCATATCCACCAGGTTTGGATTTTCTAATGCTGCAGCTACCCGCTCTTTATCATTCAGTTGTTTATTAACTGCATTGAAAGAAACAGAGTAAATGCAACTAAGATTCTTCGTAGAGTAACTCCATCTACTCGTGTGAAATAAACTAGCTACAAAACAATGAAAACAAAAACTGTAGGCAAGATAGTAGTACAGCAGGAGAACATGATCAGTGTACCAAGTACTGGCAACAACAAGCTTTAATACACCGACAAGAGCAATGAACCTTTGAGGAACGACTCTGAATAAAATACACACACTAGTACATAATGAAGAGGGAGAGTATATTTACCTGCAGCTTCAGTTGCATGAGTTCCAGGTGCCACCCTTATATCCACCTATACACAAATAACTTTGAAACATTAGGAGTGTGCATAACTTTCAAAGATCAAAATATAGAACTGAGCATAACTATCAAAGATGCTTGTAAGATGGAAATTAATAATGGTCATACATCAAAGATGCTTATAAATCATACCACGAAAGCACTCAAAAATTAATCAATATAGCTGACATCATATAAACTGTAACATGTCATCCTTAACAATGGTTGATGCACAAGTAAACTACAATGGTTGTGCATACAGTAAATAATAATTTTGTTACACGAACCAACAACTAAGAAATTATAATTGTTAGTTAATGGTCCACATCTTCCAAGAGGTAAGTAATAATTTTGTTACAAGATCCAACAACTAATAAATTATAATTGTTAGTTAATGGTCCACATCTTCCAAGACGTGCCATTGTTTGTGCCCAAACAATGCCCATGATACAATAATAAAAACACAAATCATGAAAAGAAAAGAGAGAAGAGGTCCATTGACAACAATTTCTTTTCACTTTTGCTTCAAAATTACTAGAAAATGGATTAGCTAGTCATTAATGAGATAACACAAGCAATCAAGGACCCACAAGGTAAACTCAAGAAGGTTCAAGTCAGTTGCAATCCAAAATTAACACCCATGCTAGTTTTCATTTACTTATTATAGTTTGCATGTATGTCAACTAACACAAAATCTTATGTTAAATGTAGTTTGCAACATGTTTGGCTTCAACTCTCCAACTTTCATCCTAAAAAACTAACCGAGAATTTTTCCCATAACATAAAAATCCTATACTGAATAAGAAACTGTATAATCCTATCAAATTCAAAGGAGAGATCTAGCAAAGAGTATCAAGTTAATATAATCTCTAAAGTGTAAGAAGAGTGTAATTTTTTTTTTTTTTTGGAGAAAACATGGAGAAGGAAAGACATGCTTCACGATCTGAAGGACAGCGCTTCATAACTAGCCTAATGGGCTTGTTAATGTTGGTTATACAAGAAACAAAATGTAGATAATAGCTACTTCGACAGAAATATAATGAGAACAAGCTGGGAGAGCAACCTAGAATTCAAATCCTACCCAGGAATGAGATTAACCTTATTTTGGACATAAAACTAGATTAAGAACTTAGTCAGATTCTTAGTAAAAAGCAAGAAATCTATCTGACTCACTAGACTATGGTATCCCAAATTGAAACACACAATCGGCTATTGGTCTGCAATAGGATAATGAAAAGTGAGAATATTGAACTGACATTATGAAAGCAGATAACATAAGTATAAAACTTGGGAGGTATCACAGGCACTTCAGTTTCACAATTATGAACAGCTACACCAACCTTAGAGAGGATCAGCTGACTGACACTAAATTTGATAGAAAATAAAGAATTATTTTAATGAGTTAAATATCTTACTAGAATTACTACTTTTGCATGATTCATACAAGTGTGAATTCAAAGGTAAATACAGGAGTCAATATCCAATAAGATCAGGCACAAAGAAATTTTCTATTATGCATTGACAACACATTGTCAAACCCTTCTTACCTTAAAACGAGAAGGCAAACTCCTCATGAGTTTCACCCGCAAGCACAGACCTATAACTGTTGCCATACTGCAGTGCTCAACTGTTGGAGTAAATGTGACCCTGAATTATATAAAATGAAATTAATTAAATTTAGTAAACTTAGTTCCCAATCTCACTAGGACATGCAACAAGGAACAAGATAAGGTAAGATTTTGTTTTCACCTGACATAGCTACGCTCATCATCCGCTTCAATTGCATCCTCTGTTATAACTTTAAGTTCTTCCAATGAGTATGGATGCTCAGGATCTTTTATATCTCTAACATGATGTAATAATGCTAAGGAAAGAAACTTAATTACATCATGTAACTCAGTACCAAAAATTTTCTATTCCCTCGTAAATGGTAGAACTTCGTGCAAACCCCACGATGATGAAAATTTAACCATCAAAATGTTAGATGATCAATTTAAAGCATCACCACTCATATCAAGCAAAATATCAAATAGAGCAACAACAAAAATAATAATAATAGTAATCATAATAATAATTCATGTGATAAGAGTAAGAAGGATATCAAATACTTCTTGTTGGTCAATTTGTTCGGCTGCATACTCATCATTAACACAAGACGAAGCACTTCGACCCCGCCGTTCTTTCTTTTCATACACAACAGGATTTGCGTTTATCAACCCAGAAACCATTTTTACTGCTGAAATTAAAAATTAAAATTTTGAATATCACAGCCCTTCAGATGATATTGCACAAAATAAAATTACAAATTATATTTGAAAATAGCTGAATAATATCGAATGAAAAATTTCACCCAACAAAACGAAAAAGGCTTACATTTTTAACGACGCTTTTGTTCCGTCAAGATTTGAGAGATGGCGTATTGGCGCGGCAGCTATAAGAAAAGTGAGAGGTTTTTAGCGGGTTTAAAATTTGGGAGGCTCCGAACCGACATAAATTTTTCAACGAACTTGATAATTTCACTCGGGTCCTCCAAATTTAGTTTTTAACTGAAAATTGAAACTTAAAATATACTAAATTGTTTTGTCCTTAATTGAATTTTTAGTACAAAAAATGAATTCGGATTAAATTATAGAAGCCTAGTGCTTAACTAATAAAATTAGTCATGGTTAAATGGCTTTAAATATTTAACTTATCAATTTATGTAAATTGACTAATTTAAAGACCTAACTCCGCTAATTAATGGGAAGCCTTTCCAAATATTTATCTTGAATTTGCATCTCCTGTATGAGTGGGTGTTTGATTAAATTTTTTTTAAGTTGAGTACTTTTAAATATCTTGTAGATTATATAAATATAGAATTTCATCTTAATTATTTTTCAGTCATTAAAATTTTTTATCTCAACCAAAATTCAGAGAATTTAGGAATCAAATACGAGACATGATTCTTATTCTAATTTGGGAATTTTTATCATAATGAATATTTTTCTACTTGAGCTCATTGTAATTAAATTAAGGATCAAATTAACATTTTTTGCTCAATTATATTGCATGATTGAGTGGAAAACAGTATTTTTTATTATAAAATATAAGTAAACTAGACGTCCTTAAATATTATTAATGAGGGTAAAAAATTAGACAGTGCCTCATAAAATTTAATATAAATTGGTCCTACTAATAGTTTGATTATAAATATCAGTGGCAGTCTCATATAATATGAGTTATAATTTAATTGTAATATAGTGTAAAAAAAGATCAAATTCAGATTAAAAAAATAATGAGACTGAAATTGAATTCCCTAACTTAACCCTGCTCATTGCAAACAGTATTTGAACTTAGTATAATTGTTTCAAAGGTTATTCAATGTTAAAAAATAATAATAATAATAATAAATAATTATTAAAAAAAGGTGAAAATTCTTAAATATTAACTAAAATTTAACCATTCATAAAAAAAATACAATTTAAGATTTTCCAAAATGCTTAATCGATTTTTAAATACTGTAAAGTCAAAATGTTAAAAATAAAAATATAATTTTATCATTCCGAGTCCATGAAATAATTGTTAATTTCAACTTGGTACTTTGGCGTAGAGGATACATCATACCCGCCCCTTGTGGCCTTTGTCCTTCTCCGCATCTGGCTTGGCTTCGTGTTTTTTCATTTATATTTAATATTTTTATATACAAAAATAGTTTTATAATAGATTAGATTTCGTAGATTGAGAGATGACATTACATATTAGATCGATCAATTGATAGCAGTAACTCACTCAATTATTCATCGACGCCATGGCTTATGACGATGACCCGTAAGTTCTTTCCCTCTAAATTTTTTAGGGTTTTTTTTTTTTGGTGGGGGGGGGGGGGAATTTAATGTTTCAATCTACGATTGTTTAATTTCAATTTCGAAAGAAGAAAAATTAGGGTTTCTGAATTCTGAGATATATGCTGCGACGATGATTATTAATGTTAATTAATGTGTATGTAGGTATCGCGACGAGGATGGAGAGCCGTTGATGGACTACGATGACATAAGATCGGACCCGGAGCAGTCACCGGAGCATCAGCAGCATCAAAACGACAACATCCTCGACGATTTTGATGACGACGATGTCGGCGACGGCGGCGTCTCTCCTGCTAGAGAGCGGTCACAAACTCCGGTTTACAATAATAATGAAAAATCATCGAAACCCAGAAAGAGGCTGGTTAAAAAGGGTGCCCAGGAAACCGGTAGTACGCCTAGTTTGATGGATGAGAGAGAGGATGAGTATGATGATGAGGGGGAGGATAATATAATTGGGGATGATTTTGAGAGGGAGATGGAGGAGAGGAAGAGGAAGAAATGGGGGAAAGAAGGTGGTAAAGACAATAATACTAAGAAGAGGCTTAAGAGTGGTGGTGATAAGAAGTTCTCTTCCAGTGGGGGAAAATCGAGTGGCTTCAAATCCTCTAGGGCTGGAAGTATCAGAGATAATGATAAGATGCTTAATGAAATGTGGAATGCTGTTGCTCCGACTGGCGATTCCGAGGTAGTTTTTTTTCTTTTTTTCTTTTTTTGCGAATATTGGTTTTTGTTTGCTCATATGTGTTGCTTATTAGATTTGAATTCTCACTTGCATAGGATGATCAAGAGGGTGTTAGGACTGTGGATGATGATAACTTTATAGATGATAGTGGTGTGGATCCTAGAGACAGGTATGGAAGCGATTCTGAGCCTCGCTTTGCTGCTGATGCTCCTCAGGTAAATGCCCCATTAATGATCCTCGTGTCATCTCTAGATTCTGTGTGTGCGCTTCTTACTATATTGTCTGTGGGATTAAGATATATCCATTGATTGCACAATATGTGGTTTACACGGTTTAGGGCTTTGTTTTATGGTCAATGATCTTATTTTTCCAGGCAGAGGAGGGTGATGAGGATGAGGAAATTAAGGAGCTCTTCAAGATGGGTAAAAAAAGGAAAAAGAATGAGAAAAGTCCTGCAGAAATTGCACTGCTGGTTGAGAATGTAATGGCTGAGCTTGAGGTTACTGCTGAAGAAGATGCTGAGCTTAATAGGCAGGGTAAACCTGCAATTAACAAACTCAAGAAGCTGTCTCTTCTTACAGAGGTTCTCTCAAAGTAAGTTTCTTGCCTGTCGTCTTTGCTTTGCCTGAGCTTTTCTTCCTTACCTACCAGTCATAGTTCTTATTTTCTTTTTGCTTGATACAGGAAGCAGCTTCAGCAAGAATTTTTAGATCACGGAGTGCTAACGTTATTAAAGAATTGGCTTGAACCCCTTCCAGATGGGAGCTTACCAAATATAAACATTCGTGCGGCTATTCTGAAGATTTTGACTGAGGTAGAAATTGGCTTTATCCCCATTAAACTTGGTAATAATGTTCATTCCCTCTGACCAAGCCTTGTGTTTATGTAAAGCTGAATATTGCTTCCCTTCTGCAGTTTCCAATTGATCTAGAGCAGTTTGATAGGAGGGAACAATTGAAGAAGAGTGGTCTTGGAAAGGTTTAATATCTATCCATTCTTAGCAATCATCATGCCTTGAAGCTTTTTTATTGTCACTGGATGCTGTAATTTTGACTGATTTATTGGCAGGTCATTATGTTTTTGTCGAAATCTGATGAGGAAACCACATCCAATAGAAAACTTGCCAAGGACCTGGTTGATAAATGGGTAATGTGATTCCTGCTATGTTTCTTGGTCACTGTTTGTTAAATTTTACATTCTGCTCTTCCTTTGACATGTTTGTTTCAAATAGCCATGCTTTTTGATTGACTGATAATGATGTGTGAGTGGCGTAATGGGTTTTGATTTATCGCATTTCTTTTCCCTCTTTCTTGATCTATTTGTTGCTACACTAAACACATCTTTTCCTTTGGGATTCCTAGTCCTCAAGATTTTCATCTGTACTGCAAAGGCTCTCCTCAACTTCCATCTGTCCTTTTTTCCCCTTTTCTTTTTATTTCTCCTTCTCTATGTGAGTTCTTTCAGTTGTGTGTTTAGAGGTTATTATCAATTCTGAAAAGATGTCCATGAAACTTTTCTTTACCGCTGATATTGATATTTTCTTGTACATTGAATATAATTAATGCAGAGTCGACCTATTTTTAACAAGAGCACAAGGTTCGAGGACATGAAAATTGTTGAGGATGACAGGGTTCCCTTTCGAAGGCCACCAGTCAAAAAGTACTGTTTCTGACTGCTATCTCATTGCTACCATGTTCAACATGGACTTGCATTTTAGTTTTACTTTATCTTTTGTCTCATTATCATCGTCTTTTATTATGTTCAATAGGCCTGCAAGTAAAGCTGCAGCAATGGAATCTAGAGACGGGGATTTTGATGATCTCGTTATTTCTCGGTATGATTTGACAATAGATTTTACATTTCTGGGAATATTATACTGCAACTCAATGTTGTTTTACATGTAATTTTTTACATGCAGGGAGCGCAAGTCTGGTCAATCTTCTTTGGGGCAACATGCTTCAAGGTTAGATTCATCCTCTAGGCAGCACGCATCAAGACCAGAAGCAACACCATTGGATTTTGTTGTGCGTCCCCAGTCTAAAATTGATCCGGAAGAAGTTAGAGCCCGTGCTAAACAAGTTATGCAAGATCAGCGCCGGATGAAGGTTAGTTGATTTGTTAATTTAAATTTAGTTGTTCTGTTCCTGTGCATGAATATCGTGTAGGAAAAAGCAAAAATGCTTGAAAGGCTGGATAAAATTTCTCTTACTAACTTTAGAACCATTAAAGATAGTAAAAAACTTTTGCTCTTATTTTGTTCACTTCATTGGGATTCTATATACGTTTCATCTCTGCTTTTTCTAATGCTTCAGTCTGTTATCAACTTTGCCTTCTCTTCCACTGAAAATGAATCTAAAAACATGGGTTGAGCTTCGCAACAAACAGTAGATTTACATTTAGAGCATTTAGAGATTGAGTAATGCATATCCACTTTTGTCATAGTTTCAACATTCGTGAACAGATGGCATTTGCTTTGTTTTTCAATGTGTGTATAACAATGCATCAGATGTGTTTTCTTGCTCTTTTTCTTTAGGCATGTATGTAATTTCTAATCCCTAAGCTAATTGATAATTGCAGATGAACAAGAAGTTGCAGCAGTTGAAGGCACCTAGAAAGAAGCAGCTGCAAGCCACAAAACTCAGCGTGGAGGGTCGTGGTATGCTTAAATACTTGTGAGTTACTTCAATTGCTCCGAAAGAAGGGGGCATTTAAAAGCTCGATGGCACTCATCAAGACGTGGCATGGGGCTTAATAACACTTGGAGCTTAAATAACACTTGGAGCGCCATCAAAAATAATTTATTGCTCTTACTGCTACGACAAAGAGCTCATAGAAAAGGTGTCCGTGTGTCTCTCAAGTCTTGTTAAGAAAGAAAGCTCAATTGAATGAGGTGATATGGGTTGCATCCTGTTAAGCCTATAGGTTCCTTCGTGGGTTGACCACTACCGAGAAATTGGTCAGTGTAACTTGGTTTTTCATGTTAAATTTTAATGTTTAGCTTCAATGTTGATTCTTAAATTTTAATGTTTAGCTTCAATGTTGATTCTAAGTGTTTATGGTTGAAGGATATTATCTGATCGTTCTCGTGGGTGATTATACATATATTCATTATGGCTTACTTCAATTACCGTGTGACCACCATTTTTTTCTTGTTTTTTTTTTTAAAAAAAAAGATAAATTGTGAATTAGAACAGCCATGGCTAGATTATTGTCGGATCATACTCCACCAATTTTATAAATCGGTAGACAGAAGATTCCGCGAGCAACAATAATAATAGTTACAAATAGTTTAGTATAAACTGATTTAACATAATGAGATTGGTTGAGAAGTTATAATAATTATTTTTTAAAATTAATATTTATTTGTAAAAAGTCTATCTCTAGCATTATTTGGTGAGATGTTAGCGAGATATTTAATTAAAAGGACCCTAAATTTGTACCACTAAATTTTTTAATGTTGTTAATACGTTATATAACACGGGAAAAAAATTGATGATATCGTGGAATCTTTAACCGGTTCTTTAGGTTATTTATCAGAATAATTTATCCAAATAAAATGTTTCACTCCACTGGAAACTTAAAATTTTATTGAAACATCGTTCATAAATTTGGGAAGTAAGATTTACATTTTACCAAAAGAAATAATACCATTGATGGGGAATGACATTGGTTTGTTGTTTTCAGGTGCGCTTATTTGTTATAAGATTCAGCCAGGCTATACACAGACTATACAAATTTATGTCACATAAAACTATTGAAAGATTAATGAAATTTGGTGGGGCGCGGCGGGGAATAAAGAAAATAAATTTAAAAAAATAAAAAGGAAAACAAATTAACATGTTGTGACCGCAATATCACAGTGCCAGGTTAAGAGTTACAAAAACTTTGTTTGATAGATTTGTGGGTTACCACGTCAATGAGTACTATTTATCACTGTGTCCACGCTTCTAAATGAAATATTAGTTTAAACAATAAACTGTATTTTTTATTTTAATTAATAATAATTTTTATAACCAATTTGTTAATTAGCACAATATTTCTAAATAATTTATAACTTTTCATTTATACCAATATTTTATTTTGTTGATCGAAATGCAAAGATATACATTTGTTACATTATTGATACTGTAAAAAAAAAAAAAAAAAACTTATTTAGTCTTTGTATTTTGACTTAGGTGTCCGTTTCGTTCTTATAATTTAAAAAAAACCTCAAGACACCATTGCTGTTAAATATGTTATACTCATACCCTTATTTTTTTTTTCTCTTTTAAAATAATAACATCTAGCAATATTTTTGTCTTTTTAAGGATATTAATGAAAAGAAAAAATATTAATTTATCAAATTAGCTTTAAAAGTAAAATGAAAATTTTCACAGAATTTTATGTTATTATTTTACTTTTAGAATTAATTTGATAAATTAATTTTTTATAAAATAACTATTAGTAAAATTATTGTAAGAATATTAAACATTGGTATAAGTTGGCTTATATTAATTTATTTATAAATAAATTATTAGCAAGATTATTGCATGGATGCATAGAAAATACTAGTTATTTTCATATTGATATTTATTAGTTAATCTATTAATAAATAATTATTGGTTAATATGCTAATTAAATTTTTACAAATAAATATGTTAATAATATTATGATAAGGATATTATTGTAAAAGAAAAAATCAAGGGTAAAAATATAATACATTTAGTTACAAGGGTGTGTTAAAATACTTTTTAAAGTATAAAAACTAAAGAAGCATTTAAATTAAAATATAAAAACGAAATAAACATCTACCCTAAAAAAATAATGGCATCATAAAGAGAACCTTAATGAAAAAGTTACAAACGAAATACGCTGAGGAGCTCTTGGGCTAAAGTGGGCTTTGTTAATGGTTGGGCCCTTGTTGTCTATTGCATGCGGTATTTTATACTTTTAAAATTGGGCTGAGCATATTAAGCGAACAGTAGAAAAGGTAGAAAAATTAGAAATTGTATGTAATTCCTAATTCGAAAAGATTGTGACGAAGGGTTTGAAATAATAAATAAGGATGACAAAAAGATCCGGCCTAAATTTCGGCCCGATTAGTCCAACTTGATTTCCAGGCTTTGACGTGAATTTTCAAATCTTTGATTGGGTTCGAGCTAAAAAATTAGGGTCTGATTAAATTTGAGTCACGATTCAAATCCGGTTATAAACTTTATTAAAAAAAAAAAAAACACAAATTGTTTGAGCACAACACATACACTCATATCACACACTCACATAGGACACATCACACAATCACAACTTACTCTTTTGATCTCAAAACACAAACCCTAAGAAAACTATTGAAAGTCGGAGAATGTAGCCTAATTTTGTGTAAATATACTTATTCTTTCCTTATGTAGTTTATTTTTTCTTAATTTCCTATGACTTCCTTATATAGCCTGGTTAGAGTAGTATATAATGTAAAGATTACAACTCCTATGAATAAGAAAATATTTTTCCAATTTTTTTTCTCATGGTATTAGAGCCCACGTTAGGGTTTCTGGGCATCATTTTGTGAACAATTTTTCAGCCGCCAATACCTTTAGGGTTTTATCATGTTCTGCAACTTTAAAATTCTGATTTAAAATGTTAGATGTGAGCGAATCCAACTCTGGTGTTAACGTTAAATATGTTCAGGCCAATAGTTCTGTTGACAATCCGTCATTGCAGATTGCAACTCACAAATTGAATGGTCAAAACTTTTTGCAGTAGTCACAATCTGTGAAGCTGTATGTGAAGGGAAAAGGTAAAATGAGCTATCTTGATGGGTCAATAGACATACTAAAGGATAACGACCCCTCGTATAAGATCTGAGATTAATAGAAATCTATGGCAATGTCATAGCTTATTAATTCAATGGATTCTCACATTAGTCAGGCATTTATTTTCTTACCATCAGCACAAGAATTATGGGACACAGTCACAAAAACATATTCTGATCTTGGAAATACTACACAGTTGTATGAATTTAAGTGTCATATTCATGAAACCAAACAAGGGAGTGACACTGTGACTGCATATTACAATATCATGAAAAGCTTATGGTAAGAATTGGATTTGTGCTATGATGGAGAATGGAATTGTGGAGATGATAATAAAAGATTTAAGAGGTTACAAGAGAAGGAGAGGTTGTTCTAGTTTTTGGCTAGTTTGAATCCAAATTTGGATGAAGTTAGGGGACGAGTACTAAGCAAAAAACCTCTTCTCGCAATTAGGAAAATCTATACATATGTGAGAAGGGAAGAAAGTAAAAGAAAGGTAATGATGAGTAGCCCTAATACTAATAATTCTGCCTTGATTAATTGTGCTAATGATTCAACATTGGTAAGTGAGTAAGAAGATGACAAAGATAAACTTTGGTGTGATTATTGCCATATGCCAAGACATATCAAAGAGTTTTGTTGGAAGCTCTATGGAAGGCACAAAACTCAAGGAAGGGTAAAAGGTCTTCTGGATAAAATTCAAAGGTTTTTCAAGCTGCAATTGATTACGCTAATGCAAACTTAGGGAATCAAGGATCAAATCTCTTCAGTAAAGAACAACTTAAGCAACCTGTCATGTTCATGAGTCAAACACTTTCTTCTCATCTAGCCCAAACAAGTAATTTTCTAAATGTTGCTAGTATCTCTTCAAATATTTCTTGCCCTTAGATAATTGATTCGGGGGGCAACCGATCATATGGGAATTGAAATAAATAGCATAATAATAACAAAAATAGTAAGAAAGTTAAGTTGATGTTCACTGGTTTGTGTAGGTAAAAAGTTTGACTCTTAAAAAGACATTAATTTCATGAACAATAATAACGCGGTTTGATCCACTCTATAATTAATGATGTCATTTTCAAATAACAAAATTTCCTAGCTTTTGGAAATCTCGGAGAGAAATTAATTTGGTTGACGGTTATCAAATAATGCACGACTTGGAAAAACCTTCTCTTCTTCTTTTATTAATTAACTTCATTTAAAAAAAATGAAAAAGAAAACTACAAGATAAACAGAGGTAAGCAGAGGCTGTACCTTGGATTAGAAAGCGACTAATCAATTGTGATTGATTAATGAAAATCATATGTACAAAAAAAAAAAAAATTGGAGATCATAAATTTTTTTACCACAAAAATAGAGAAATCGCAAGTTGATGCACGAGAGTTGAGCTCCATGAATTCCAATCTTCAAATTTGATACATACAAAATGTAAATGAGTTTGTAAGTGACGTATGGGTACATAAATAAAGTAAAATAAGTGACACGACAATGATACAATATTACCGTTTCAAAATTTATGAAAGAAATTGCATTAAAAAAAAAACTTATATTTTGAATATTGATCTTGTCGTCTCATGATGTTAATATATTTTAATATTAAAATGATATATGATACATTTTTGGTCGATTAAATGTCATATCATTTAAAGTATATCTTTAACTAACTCAATTAATTGTATAAATAATTTATTTCAAGAAGTCTTTAACTAGGTAATATAAATGAGATTCGTAGCTTTCAGAAGAAACATAACATTTCAAACGTAAAATGTAACTATCATATCATCATTCTTGTTTTTTAAATCTGAATAATTGAGAATGCAATTTTAGAAGTCAACTGTGGTGAGATCTCATACCAATTCCAATATTTAATCAAATCTTGACCGTCCCTCAATCAATCAACGGTGCGAAACAATTAGTGGATTCGCATGTGAGCCATGACTTAGTACAATAATGGCTATAGTTTAATTAAATATTATATTACAATAGAATAATTGACATTATCCTTAATTCAGGTGGCATTATAATCTTTAATAGACTTCTATGCATTCCAATTAAAATTAAAATAGTGGCGTGGCGACATGTTATATCTATTGATGAAGTCAAAGATTGATCAAGAACATTTTATTTGATAGAACAATTATATTAGTAGTCATTACAGAATTTTAGGGACATCATTAGATAATTAAATTTTGTTGAGTTTTTTAAATATCTATCAGTATCTAAATTATGCCCTCAATGACCAAATCAAATAAATTTTAAGTACTTGTATTTAGCTAGCTAATAGATTTTGAATTTTGAATGTTAGGGAGGTAAAGGTTAAAAAGATTGATTTAGTTTAATCCGCCCTCCAATCTTCTAAAAAATGAACTTAAAAAATTATCTAGATTATAGGATGTAATACTCCTATAAGAGAAGAAAAGAGAGAGAGAGAGATAGAGAGAGAGACTAGTATATAAAAAATACTTCTTTTGTAGCGCTTAGCTTAAATAAATATATTTTATTTACTTGTATTTTTTGTTATTATTCAAAAAACTTCATTTTTATGTAGCGCTTAGCTCACATGGGTAAGAGAAAATTATGTTACTATTTAATTATACGTAATTAACTTTTAAAAAAATCTCATTATTGACGTATGAATGATACATGATTACTTAGTGCTTGTATGATCACATTACTGGTCACAAATTTCTCTACTTCACTAAGAAAAGACTTTGAGTTTGGATATAATTTTTTGTCAAATTGAAATTAATCTCAAATTTTTGCCTTACTATATACAATCATATTATTTTATTTGAATCAAGTTGTGTATATCTAATCTACATACAAATGACTTTTCTCTTACGTGCACTAAATGGCATAAATTTTGGGAAATTTACAAATATAGCCAAAATACTTTGCCAAATTTCGAAATTAACCACACAAACTTTTTTCTATCATAACTAGCCAATTGCTAGTTTTTTGGACCAAATTGTCCTCGATAATTTAAACAAATTTACAAACCAATGCCACACATACACTCTACACTCTCTACACACTCTCTACACTCTCAACACTCTCTACACTCTAAAAAAAAACCACAAATATTCTCTACAAATCATCAAATCTCATCAAACAAGTGTTGTATAGCTGAAGATATAATCATCAATTGATAATTGAGAAGCTTCTTGAGGTTAGTTTTTATTTTTGCACAATACAAACCTAAATGCGAAATTGATTTGATTGTGTTGTAAATGTTGTTATTTTTCATTCATAAAACAATATAATTTGTAAAGATTGATTACTTGGAGTAGAGAAACTTATTTTAAGTAGAGAAATTGAGAAAAAATTAAAAAAAAAGTCAGAAATTCGAAATTTTTACATGAACCCAGATTTAGTGAGACAGGCAGTGGGACAGGCGCCTGTCTCACAAAATTTGAACCCAGATTTAGTGAGACAGGCGCCTGTCCTACTACCTGTCTCACTATGTTTGCTGTATTTCAGTGGGACATGTGCCTGTCTCACTGAGTGCATGTGGGACAGGCAGTGAGACAGGTGCCTGTCCCACTTCCTGTAACACGTAAGCTTTCTACATTTTGGTGAGACAGGCTCCTGTCCCACTGCCTGTCTCACTAAAACAGCATGTCTCACCAAATTTCAGACATTTTTCGAAAGTCATAATTTTGGCTACATGTGTCTGTTTAGAGCGTATAATATACCGTTTCGAAGCTTGCGTGGAGATGAATCAAATCTAAAATCTTGAATTGCATTGTATGAAATGGTTGGACTAAGAATTTGTGTTAATTCCATTGCGATGGGCAAGTACATATAAAAAATGTGCCGCAATTCTCTTGATCATATTTTGTTGTTTGTAATCTTATTTCTTTTGTTTTTTTAATGGTTTTAGGCTTGATGGATTCCGTTGTGCTTCAATTGTGTTACGATGGTTGGTGGGAGACGTTGGCAGATGGCCGTATGGAGTACGTGAATGCTAAAAATACTGCTTTTTTGGTTCGGAAAGATTGTACATTTGATCAGCTTTTGGCAAGAGTGTATGAAGTTTTACAGATAAATCCTAATGAATATACTATGACGATAAAGACAACTCTGAGGTCTAGCAACACAATGTATCGTGCATGTTCACTACCTATGGACATATTTAATGATGAAATGGTAAAGGTTGTATTACATATGGCCTCTGATGTGGTCAACTATGGATGTATCCCTGTATTTGTCACCACATCTCGTCGAGTCCCGGTCGAAGATCTTGAGCCATTTGTAGAAACTGAATCTTCTTTTAGAGCAAATGACTCTGTCCCCGATATTGAAGAAGAGGTGTTACCACAGCCGATATTTGGGCAGCAACATTACTCTCCACTCCATGATAACAATAACTTCGTTGATGAGAACGGTAATACATTTGCCAATGCTGAAGAAGAGGTATTACCAGTTATGACATCGTTAGAGCAACGGTACTCTCTATTCCACAACAATGATTTCCGCAACAATGATGATCCTGGTGATGACACCAACAACACAGAAGCTGATTATGTTTTTGCAGAACCGTTTAATAGTGCGAGGCCCACTGTGTTTAATAGTCCTATTGATAATCGGAGCATCGGTCATTCCGATATTCCTAGCAATGATGAGGATGAGCATGAACATGATTTTCCCACTAATAGCAGAGACAGCCGATCTATTCCTCCAATGGCCCGTCCGAGGAGAAAGGCAACAGTTGATCCCCTTGTGACTCTTGCTCCAGTTTTGCCTTCAAACTTGGTCGGTCCAGATTTAGTTAGAAGTTGTAATTCTGCTAATATTAGCGTGGGTACGCTGTTTGCTGAAAAAAATGAGTTAATACTAGAACTACGGAAAGCTGCCTTGAGGGATAAGTTTGATTTTAAGATTGCACGCTCCACAACGTCACGCTTTGAGGCCAACTGTTCATCGGAATCATGCAAATGGCGTATTCGAGCAACGAGAGGTTCGAATGAGCAGAATGTTCCTTGGGTAGTGAGAAGAGTTGATAATGTACACACATGTTCTAATGAGGTGTTGCCTAGTGGTCTTCGACAAGTAAGAAGTCGGGTTGTTGGTCATATTATCGCCGATAAGTTTATCCAGGATAAGCGGATATACACTCCGAATGATATCAGAGCAGACATGCAGCAGGAATACGGTGTGCAATTAACATACCAGCAGGCATATCGGGCGAAAGAAGTTGGCCTCGAAATAATACGCGGGAATCCTGCAGAGTCATACAACTTGCTTCCCAAATACTCTCACGTGTTGACCATAGCAAATGAGGGTACAGTTACTCACCTACAGCAAGATGGAAATGATAATTTCCTATACTACTTTCTAGCTCTTGGATCTTCCATCAAGGGTTTCATGCAGTACATCAGGCCAGTAATTGCTGTAGATGGTACTCATCTAAAGGGGCTATATCGTGGGAGCATGTTTGTGGCAACATGCCTGGATGGAAATAATCAACTGTATCCGTTAGCCATTGGGGTAATGGATTCGGAAAACAACGATGCTTGGGAATGGTTTATGACAAAGCTACATGGAGTGATTGGCGACAGACCAGAGTTAGTATTTATCTCTGATCGGTGCACAGCCATTAAGAGAGCCGTTCTGAAAGTATTTCGCACTGCTGGCCATGGTATTTGTTTTTACCATGTGAAAGGTAATATAAAGTCTAAATTCAGAATGTCTAAAGCTATTTGGGCTGAATTTGAGCCGGCCTTTATTAATGCAGCAAAAACATACGGACACGAAGAATTTAAAAAACAACTAGAGGGGTTGTGGATGCTCCATTCACGGGCGGCTGATTACTTAGAGAATAATGTGGGTGTGTGTAATTGGGCAAGGTCTGAGTTTGAAGGTAGGAGATACAGCATCCTCACCACCAACATCGCAGAGAGTGTGAATTCATTTATGAGGGAACCGCGAAAATTTCCGGTTACTCATCTTGTTGATCACTTTAGACAAACATTGCAACAATGGTTTTATGACCGAAAAATTGTTGCTGAATCAATGAGTACTCGCCTAACAACATGGGCAGACGAAATAGTTGCTGATAGGAGAATTTTGGCAGAAAGAATGACCGTGAGGCCTATATCTCAGCATCGATTCCATGTTCTGGGTGGTGGTATTAAGGAAGGGATTGTTGATCTATGTAACAAGACTTGCTCCTGTAGAGTATTCGAACTTGATCAGCTTGTCTGTGCCCACGCAATTGCTGCTTGTCTCACCGTCCGAGTTGATTACATCAGTCTTTGTTCTAACTTTTACTCAAAGGAGTCGTTAGTCATGGCATATGCGCAACCTGTAGAGCCTGTTGGCGACATGCAAGATTGGGATATTCCTCCGGGCATTCGGGACATGATGGTTAACCCACCAATCGAAGCACCACCAGCTGGTCGTCGTCCAGAGCTCAGAATACCTTCTATTGGTGAGGATGGAAACCGGAGGACTGTGAGATGCGGGCGGTGCAACCAACCGGGTCATAATCGCAAGAGATGCAAAAATCCCATTGCATCAAATCCAAGCTAGTCGCATTATTGTTTATGATTGTTAACATTCGAAGTGTTATATTTGGTGTGTTGTAAGGACTGTATTCTAATGAAGTTATTTTTTTGGTGTAAAATTAAATTATTAACTACTTAAATATATCACCGAATATGTGTCCGAATGTCAACAATGGCTTACAGTCTAATATCGCCATCAAATATATCAACAGCAATCTTCTTCCTAAAGTACTGCCCATGGCTACTATCAAAATTAAGTTTGAGCCCAAACATTAAATACATCGTAAACATTAACAAAAAAATGCCACAATCGCCACTTCCAACTTCTTGTTGTGGTACGCCCTTCACTACTCTAACTTTCCAAGAGTCCGAACTCTGAAGGTCAGGACGGATGTTGTAGAGTCCAACAGCCTCAAGCCATTGAGGGAATATGACTGTCAATGGTTTGAATTGATGAATGTATGTTTTATCGTCGGCACATGACAATAACGAGTCATAAATCCACACCCTCTTCGCCCGAAGGTCCGCTCGACAAAGCACCCAATGATCACCGCCCAAATTTACAGGAATAAATATCTGCATATACATCATCAACATAAATTTATAGTCTTCGTATACTAGAAAATTTGAACAACATAAACATTGAGCAGCAATACGCACCACATCGACTTCCGTGAACGGTTTCGACATGATATCTTCTCGTCCATCAACATAGCTATTAAGGTTACCTCCATATTGTAATGATTGGACATCACACTGACCGTTGTTCCATAATTGCTTCAGGAACACCTAATACGTATTTGACACGATGGTTAAATTATTAACTGTGATATCGCCATTGAGTAAGTAGATAAGAAAATAAATCGTTGCTCATTCAGTTTTGAAAACTCCTTACCCAAAAATAAGTGTCCGTATGGGTGACGCGCTGAGGTAAGGCATTCAGATATTGCTGTTGTTTTTGACTGATCAAGCGAAAATAAGCGTGAATATGCTGCAAAATGCAGAAGAATAGAAACATGTCAATTGCTAACATAACATCATATGGAAGCAAGATTAACAAGTAGTACAAGAATTGAAGGTGTGGTTTTAAGAATACTCACTTCGTCACCAAGCCATCCCATTGAAGCGTTGCCGAGGAGTATGTCGAAGAATTTTTGCGACTGTTGGCCAGGGGCACCCACGGATATGCCGCCAGCAAACCGCTGATCGAACTCCTGAAATAGCCGTGAATCGTCGAGACCCCTAAGCGGATTTATATCGACGCTCGTTCTTTCATCAATGTCGGTCTCCGTGATGTGGAGTGTGGGTAGAGGCCTGACATTCTTTCCTCTCTTGAAAGGAGGAATTAAGTAAGGACTGCTAAACAAATATGATGGTCTGTATGGCCGTCCAAATTTACTTACGCCTGGAGGCAACTCTGTGATGATCTGCACACTGTCAGCACTAACGTCTCCGTGGATGCTGTACAACGACATGGGGGTGTAATCATCCTGATTGCCGGCGTCTGTGTGAAATCCATAGTCATCCGGGGCCTAGCGATTCGGCAAGATTAACGGATTAAACTTATATTTCATTTAAGACAAAAATGACGCAACAGTTGCATTAAAATATGCTCACCGTATACGAGTGTCCAAATGGAGAATCACCATGTGAGCGCTTCGAAGAACTGTCACTGAACGAGGCCATAAATCTCATTACTGATTTTCTGTATTGTTGTTGTTCTCTGCGCTCTTCCTTAAAATCCGACCTCAGTTCCGAAATGGAGTGCTCAATGTTCTCCATCCGTTGAAGGAGTTTATCGTAATGGGCCTTTGTCCTCGGCTGTCGCCACCGAACGAGGAAAAAAATGAGAGAGTGTTCAAATAAATCATGTATGCCTACTATGACAATGCAAATTTCAAATCATAAGTCACCTCTGAGGCATATGTGTCGTCAAAATCGTGTGCCAATTCGTGACGGTCGTCATCAGCGCCAACCTCATCCTCAACGGGAGTGTGCTCCAACTGTGTTCGGGTCGTGAAGTCATGATCCTCTTCTTCTGGCCTTGTCATGAGTGGCGCGTTAATTGAAGGTTGATGCTGCACAAAGTTACATTGAAATTGAGTTAACGATACCCATATCAATTCCGCAAAGTGAGTAAATAATCAGTAAACGGTACCCACATTTAGGACCCAACTTGGAATATATGGCACGTAACCCGCCACAGTCAACCAATATTTCGAAGCTTTCTCCTTTCCCTTCGGTTTGATTGTTTGTAAAATATTTCCCTGTTGTAATTAATACCAGAATTTAAATTACTGTGCGTTGTGTAGTATTTAGTAATAACAATAGTGGATATATACATAGGTACGCATATATTACTTACAAGACGAGAGTTGTCATTCAGATATGAGTTCACTTTAGCAAAGTTGATCTTAGAAGAAGCGAGAGGTTTCCACTGTACGATCCGAGGAATCTTCCTTTTTGTTTTGACGACCCACTCGGATGGCAGTCCGCCAATTGCTTCAAAAATCCATGCCTGCAACAACGAAATATATAAACTCTTAAAACGTATCATTAAATATTCATTATTTTAAATTTAAAATAATGGACGAGAATATCCACACACCTGCACTCCCGACGTGAAGCCATAAATATTGTATTTTTCAATCTTATGCTTCGGTTTTTCGGCGCAGGCGTCCTTAAATTTCTTGGCTTTCCCATTCAAGGCATTGTCAAGACTTTCATATATCGTTTCCCATGACATAAGGCCCCACGGACGGCTTCGAAAGTGATCTATGTCATCTACATCGTTAAGCAACGAGAAATTTATTTGACAATGATCCTTTCTTCCATTCAAAACTCTGTCCGCAAAGTAAAATAGCGCGATCTTCAGCGCATCATTGTCATCCATAGCTTCGAAGTCTAACTCCATAAACCTTGACTCGAACTCGCCAAGATTGATTTTACGAAACAAACCATCAAAATACTTTTTAAGTAACCTGTGCGTTGTTTTATGCTCCCTCAGCGGGACATATTGACCATAGCAAAGTCCCGTAACTAGGCACCACTCTCCAATAGATAACCGTATCAATTCGTCACCAATCTGAAACCATAACTGATCATTGTTCTTACTTTCTCCATGTGCCACTTGCCTAAGCAACACATTATGGACAATTACGCCGCTGAATGGAAAACTTCGGCAGTCAAGGAAGTGCCCAAATATGTCGTCATTGAATAGTTTCAATTGTCGTTTTGTACATTTCTCTCGGATGGCGTTGATCACTGTATCTAATTTACACATGCTTGTGATACGGCCGGGAAAGTGATCGGCATAAGGTACCTTCAGAATCCCCGGTTCTTTCATTGGTCCGGGCGGATTATGCTTCTTAATTTTCAATTTCTCCATTTATCTGAAACAAGTTACAAAATAAATGTGTTTCAGCCATTAAACTTATTACAAGTAGAAAAAACCCCCAACAAAAAAAAAAAAAAAAAAAACTGCACCAGGGTGCGACAGGGTCCCTGTCGCACCTAGAGCCAGTGGCTCTAGGTGCGACGGGCCTCGCCTGCCTCGCGCGCGCGGGCTGCGCCTACCTCGCGCGCGCGCGCGAGCGACAGGGGCCCGTCGCACGCACCGCGCGCGCGCGAGGCCTTGGCCCGTCACACGGGGAGCCAGGGGCTCTTCGTGCGACGGGCCAACCCGTCGCACCAAGAGCCAGGTGGCTCTCCGTGCGACGGGTTGGCTCGTCGCACGAAGAGCCGCTGGCTCCCCGTGCGACGGGCCAAGGCCTCGCGCGCGGGCGCGCCCTCCTCGCGCGCGCGCGGTGCGTACGACGGGCCCCTGTCGCTAGCGCGCGCGCGAGGCCTTGGTCCGTCGCACGAAGAGCCCCTGGCTCCCCGTACGACGGGCCAAGGCCTCGTGCGCGGGCGCGCCCTCCTCGCTCGCGCGTGGTGCGTGCGACGGGCCGCTGTCGCTCGCGCGCGCGCGCGAGGCAGGCCCAGACCCGCGCGCACGGGCGCGAGTTGCGCGTATGCGTCGCGCGCGGGCGCGAACTGCGCGCATGCGTCGCGCGCGCTGGTCGTGGGACGGGGCCTGTCGCCCGTGCGCGACAGCCCTGTCGCACGCACAGCGCTCGCGACGCATGCGCGCAGCTCGCGCCCGCGCGCGCACGTGCCTGGGCGACAGGCCGTGTGGCACGTACAGCGCGCCCGCGCGCGCAAGCCCGCGAGCGCGCGGTGCGTTCCACATTGTGCCTGTCAACCCGTGCGCTACCCAGCCTTCCATTGTTTTATCCATCACTAAATGCACTTCATATACTCAAAACAACACATACAACTCAACAATCCCCTCATCAAACATTGATTTTATTAAAACTAAACATATATTGTCTAAGAGAAATTTTATCAAACACTTGATATGCACAACTTATAACTCATCATTCTAATTAAAATTTCTTCATCATAACACTCCAACAACCTATATATCTCTCACAACACAAATCAATTTCATGCTAATCATTATAAAAGGTTGAATTTTGTTACCTAGGGTTTGAACTCTTTTGAAAATCTTGGATTCGTTTCCGGTTCCGCTAGATTATGGTGGATCCGGTTCGATATAAAGTCACCGAGCCTTCGTTGTCGCCGTTAGTGTTGCTGTTGCCGTCGCCGACTGCCGGATGCCGTTCGCCGTTGAAGATGATAACGTTCGGTGGAGGAGTAACGTGAGTTTAGGGGGGAGAAATGTGGAGGGTAGTTTGGGGTGAAAATGAAACTTTTGGCTAATTATGATAGGATTTGTTAGCTTGGTTAATTTTGAAATTTGGCAAAGTATTTTGGCTATATTTATAAATTTCCCATAAATTTTTGTGTAGTGTAAAAGATTTTATTCATAATTTGACAACTTAGAAGTACATTTTAATCTTATCAAAAAACAGAAGTACATTTAATAAACCTATCCACGCAGCCCAAATGCGCGTGAAAACAAAATACTTACACGTAAGAGGACAGGTTGACAACACTCAACGTGCTGCCGTGCAATCTTTTCATTTCAATTCGATTCGTTGGATTTAACTTAAACAAGACAATATGTCGACTCAAAACAAATCTTTTAAATATCAGCAAAGACGTGAAGCAAAATTAAATCATATGGCTGCAGCTTCATCATCATCATCATCATCTTCTTCTTCTAACAAACACACAAATTTCAGTCAAAAGCTCTTCATAATCTCTCTTCTTCTCCTCTCCTTCTCGCTTTTCCTTGTCGTTTTGTCATTCAAACCTAAACAACAACCCCATTTGGCTTACGAGCCAAATAATAATAATAATAATAATAATAATAATAATAATATTAACCACTTATTACTCAAACCCAAATGGCTCGATATTATCAAAAAACACATCAAGGGTCATAAAATTAAAGTTGGTTTAGTAAATATAAACGATGATGATTATGATTATTATTATAGCGGACGTGACATGAATGTTGAAGCTGTTCACGTACGTTTTGATCATGTGGGTGACGATAAAAAATGGGAAGAGTTTTTCCCGGAGTGGATTGATGAAGATCACAAGTGGGGCCCACCGTCGTGCCCGGAGATACCACTGCCGGCGCAGGATTACCGGTACCTCGACGTGATAGTGGCTAGGGTTCTGTGCCGAGGAGATGGATATGGAGACGGTGGGATGAGGGATGTGTTTAGGTTGCAAGTGAATCTCGTGGTGGCGAATCTAGCGGTGGAGAGTGGGTGGGTGAAGCCTGACGTTGAACGGACGGTGTACGTTGTCTTTGTGGGTTCTTGTGGGGCCATGGTGGAGATGTTCAGGTGTGATGATCTTGTGGAGCATGCAGGGGATTATTGGGTTTATAAGCCTGACCTGAGGAGATTGAAACATAAAGTGTTGATGCCTGTTGGGTCATGCCAAATTGCTCCTGCTTACGCTCAAACAGGTGAGTTTTGCTTCTCCTTTGTTTTTTTTTTTTTTTTTTTCGGGCTTTTCGAAAACATTTTGTTTGTGTTTTAGATAGTGAGTAGTTTGGAAACTGAAGAAAATTTGGTGATCACTTGAAGAAGAAAATCCCCAGTACAATTTTCTAACCAAATGCTAACTTACTGTCTATATTCAGTTGCAAGAATTTTACAACGTTATATGCATTAAAATGTGACTTAAATTTCATAAAAATTTTAGTATAGTTACCATGCTTGTCATATTTCTTGATTATTTGTCATGTAGTATTTAGGCTCTTATTATAACTTTTTTTTCTTACTTTAATGGTCGTTTATATAGGCGAATCTATGGTGAGAACGAAAATATTATGATTTTAATTAATACGTTTGGAGTTTATTCAAGACAATAGAGTCTTAAATTTTAATGAAATCTAGTTACATATAAAAATATATAAAATGTTCACAAGATATGAGTGCATGAGATTTTATTTAATTTTTCTTCGGAAATTTGACGTTTTCTGGAAAAAAAAAAATTGTTAGTGGGTGATTTACCTGGTCATGGTGGGTCATTAATTTACTGCTTTCTTTAGCTTCAAGTTTTACTAAATTATTTGTTCAACATTAATAAATGAGACAAATCCAAATTAAATATGCACAACTCTTGCTTAGGTGTAATTGGTTTAAATTTGACCTACTCTTCAATTTTGATATCCTTAAAGAGTTGTAATAATCTGTAGTCACAATATGTACACAGTCAGCATCCATGAGTCTGATTGTGTGAAAATTTGGCAAGGCATCAAAATTTGGTAACTCAGCCAATATAAATCAATTGCCTAATTAAGACTTACGCGGCATTAGAGAATTACACTTTCAATTTTTGTGAAAGTGTTACGTAATTCGGACGTCACGACTTCATCAAAACCTTCATACCTAATTCATTTTTCTTAATTTTGGAAAATTAACCTAAAACTAATAGTTGAGTGTTTTTATTTTGATTTACAGGCAAAGAAATACGGAAATATTTCATGTCACAAGCAAGACTAGCAAAACTGAACTACACAACGTACCATCAAAGAGAAGCTTATGTAACAGTCCTGCATTCATCAGAAGCTTATGTATGCGGTGCAATAGCATTGGCGCAAAGCATAATCCAAAAAAACTCGAGCAAGGATCTCGTTCTCCTTCATGATAAATCAATAAGCGGCAAATCTCTCGGCGGCCTGAGAGCTGCCGGATGGAAAACTAAGTGGATTTCGCGTATACGCAGCCCCTTTGCCAAGAAAGATTCATACAATGAGTGGAATTATAGCAAGCTTAGAGTATGGCAACTCATTGAATATGATAAAATTATCTTCATTGATTCTGATCTTTTAGTACTCGAAAACATCGATGAGTTCTTATTTTACCCTGAATTATCAGCAGCCGGAAATGATAAAGTGTTGTTCAATTCTGGGGTGATGGTGATTGAGCCATCATTGTGCAAGTTTGAAGATTTGATGTTGAAAAGCTTTAAGGTTTCGTCATACAATGGGGGTGACCAGGGGTTTCTTAATGAAGTGTTCACATGGTGGCATAGGTTGCCTAAGAGAATCAACCATTTGAAGGTGTTTTCAAAGCAAGACGATAAGGAACATCGAGTGGGTGATGGTCTTTATGCAATTCATTATCTGGGGTTAAAGCCATGGATGTGTTACAAGGACTATGATTGCAATTGGGACATGGTGAGTCGCCATATATTTGCTAGTGATTCAGCTCATGAGAAATGGTGGCAAGTTTATGATGCAATGCCTAAGAAATTGCAACAGTACTGTGGATTAACAAAGCATATGGATAAAAGGATTAAGAAATGGAGAAGAATTGCTGAGAACGCAAGTTTGGCTAATGGGCACTGGAAGATTAAGCCAAAAGATCCTAGGCAATATCATATTGTTGATAACAATTGAACGGCGAGTGAAATTTTTAATTTTTTTTTTAATGTAGCATCATTTATTTATGCTGTTTGTTCTGATCAAGAAAACTGAAATCAAAGAAATACAACAATACGAGATTCAGAGTAGAAAAATTTCATTGCTGTATAGTTTAGCAACAAATCCTGAGAGCCCATAACTTACAAAATTCAAGACGTGGAGCAGGAGCGGCTCTTCCCCTAGGCAGCTTAGGCGGTTGCCTAGGGCCCCATAACATATAGTCCCCAAAATTTTTTCCAAAATTATAGCTATTAAGTTTTTAATTTATATATATTATTATTATTTTATAATAATCTTTTCCATAAATAAATTATTAAATCCCTACAAAATCTTTTTTAACGTTAGAATTAACAATTTTTTTTCTTATTTACTCCAATAAAATCTCTAATTAACATTATTTCATTTAAAACTCTATAAAAGCCAAATATTTGTTCACTTATTATCCATTACTAGTTTTTATCAATTAAAAAAAAAACCACGACAATTCCCAATTCCCTGTCAATTTCAAAAGCTGAAGGCTCTGGCAATTTCCCTTCATCGGTCTCAATCTCTCCTCCATCAAAGCACAGTAATTTATTTTTTTTCATTTGGATATGATTGACTCATGCTATTCCCTTGTTTGGATTTTACAGCATGTAAACCACTTTCTTTAATTGTTGCTTAAGGAAAAAAAAAAAAAGAACAACTATTTCCATTAATCACTATTGATAAAGCTTTAAGCCATCAAAGTTAAAGTTCTTAAAAATCCAGGTTTTTTTTTCTTTCTATTCTCTTCTTGATTAGTTGTATTATTTATTTTTTATTATTATTCTCTTCTTAAATATTATTGTGTTAATAGGTTGTTTTCTTTTAATAATCTAGCATAATTGTTTGCTTGTTTACTCTTCTTTCCCTAAAAATGTCTACTAGAAAATGTGCATCAAGATATGAAAAACTTCAAAAAAAAGAGAAGAATAGAAAAGTCAGTACAATATCAAAAAGAAGCTCTTGATAAATTTGTCAAAAGTAGCAAAAAAGATGCGAATTTGAGTGAAGCAACAATAATTAGTGAACAAGCTCAAACTGAATTAAAAGATGATGAACCAATTAATGAGAACAATGACAATGAAGATAATAATGATCAAAATTCTGATAAGAAGATATGCACATTGACATTGCCATAGATTAGCTTAAAGGTCTTATTTCTTTTTTTGAAAGCTATAGAAAAATGGATTCATATCCGTTATGATTTCAACTAAAGAAATTGAAAGTGAAATGGAAATAGAACCTAAATTTAATGAAAAATGTGCAGTTCGTAGAAAAAAAAATTGATGAAAATATTAGAATTTTGTCTCCTGAAGAGTCTTCTAGAACTAATTATTTTACATACATAGTAGATCAAGCTATTTTTTCAATAATGAGTAGATTTGAACAATTTCAAATGTATGATAATATGTTGGGATTTTTGTTTAATTTCAAAAACTTGCAATTGTTAAGTGATGATGTTTTCAAAACTTATTGCGTTAATCTTGAAAATGCTTTAAAACATGATACGCTTTTATGATATAGATGGTTTAGATTTGTTTCAAAGTTATGAATTTTAAAAGAAGTTTTTTCAAACTGAAAAAAAAACCTCGCTTGATGTACTTAATTATTTGAGAAAAACTGATTTTTTTCCAAATGCATATATTGCTTATAGAATATTATTAATAATACCAGTAATAGTTGCTTCTGCAGTAAGAAGTTTTTCAAAATTAAAATTGATAAAAACTTATTTAAGATCAATCATGTCGCAAGAAAGATTAAATTGATTAGCTATGTTATCTATTGAGAAAAATATATTAGCGAAATTAGAACATAAAGTTTGATTAATAATTTTGCATCTCATAAAGCTAGAAAAATTGATTTTAAATAAATGAATTTTTAGTAATAAATTTTTTTTCTGAAAGGCCTTATTGAAACAATTCTCCTAAGACTCCAAAATTGGTTGAGCCTCCGCAGACGTGGAGTCCTGGATAACAAAATCAGGCTACCAAATTTCTTGTAGATTAATTCAAGATGTTGATCGGACGGCGTACGTTGTCTTTGGGGGGTGATCCTTCTTCTGCTATCCGTGTGAAGAGGAAAAGACGTATAGATCTTAAAAAACAACAATCCCAAAGAAATGTTTTCCAGTGCTTTGTTTTTGGGCCTAAAAAGGCTGGGAAATTTGCGCTATTAAATTGTTTTCTAGGAAGCTATCACCTGATTCCTCAGTGATAACATCAATTATTTGTTATTCCAGTTGCTAGTTTATTTATCGTTAACTTTGTAATTTGGCTATGATGATTTTTCAATGCGGGCCCTTCTCCGATAATTATACTCCAACCACTGATGAGAGGTATGCCGTAAATGTTGTCGATCAATGTAAGCGGATAGAATATGATTTTCTTTGTAGTTTTATCTCAGTTTTTATTGATATAATTGACTGCGGTGGCTGTCAGTTCTCTTACTAGCTACTATATTTTTGCCGATAGGGAACAAAGAAAACTGTTGTGTTGCGAGAAATTCCTGAAGAAACGGTTGCAAAACTGCTGTCGAATAAGGATTTTTTGGCTGCCTGTGACATAGCAGTATTTGTTTATGATAGGTAAACAGAAGACCGAAATGTGTTCTTTCATTAATTATATAAATTGATGATCCATTAAATCTTTTGAGTTTAAAAGGTTCAGCATGTTCAGGTCTTGGGCTTAACTGCGGTTAATGAAGAAGCTACTTGAAGTCTGTGGATGAGAGTGTAGAAAGACATTCTACTTTCCCTTGCATGCATCTGCATACATCTGTCTACATATATTTAGAGAGAAAGACACTCCCTTTTTCTTTTTTGCACTGCTGTGCTGCTCATAACCTAGGTTTTGCCAATTTCGTACCACATATATATAGTCATTCTTTTATGATGATGCTGTTTGCTTCTTCAGTTCCGATTGGTCCTCATGGAAAAGAGCAACCGAATTGCTTGTGGAAGTTGCCAGTCATGTTGAAGATACTGGCTTTGAGACGACTTGCCTCATTTAGCACCTAAAGATGATCTGGATTCATTTGCAGTGGCAATTCAGGATTCTACCAGGGTATTTACTATTTTCAGACTGTATCTGTATGTATTGTACAAGTAATTAACTATTAGCAATCAGTTTCTTATATGGAGTTAAGAAATCACCCACATTGTGCTTTTTATAAGTCTATCTCTTTTTGTTGTTCTGCGTGATGATACACGATTTTAGTGTCTCCTTTTGTAGAACAACGATTTTAGTGTCTCCTTTTGTAGAACAACGATGTCTGAACAATAGTGTAGTGAAGGTTTATAAGAATTTTTTTACGTGGGCAAGGTAAACTAAACTCCGTCAATTTTTTTGGCAATCGTACATTCCCCACTGCCCTTTACAGGATTCAGTCGAATTCTAATGCCTTTGTTTCTCTCATTGTCTCTTTCAAAAGTTTGGTTTGATGTTAGCTACTCTATTGTTGTATTGCTGGTGTTTTGTCGCCTTTTTCTAGTTAATCTATTACCGTCTGGAGCAGGGCTGAAACTAAAGTAACATTTTTTTTTTAAGGTTAAAAATTTGCTTTTGTAGGTTAGTCAGGATATGGGAATAGAAGCTCCGATTCCTGTTAGCTCGAAGTTGGGTGATTTAACATTGTTTTCCGGAGCATTGTACAGGCAGCAGAGCATCCTCATTTGAGCATCCCAGAAACTGAAGATGGGAGGACCCGAAAGCAATATCATGGACTAATAAATCTCTCTCTTATGGTTGTTTCAGGTTTGAGCCATTCGAACTTGAGATGCGTCAACGGATGTAGAAAATATTCCTCTGCCCTGTTTCAGTTGTATACCATTTAACTTTTATGCGTGTCAACATTTTAATTGGAGCAGCAGTTACCATTGTCTCCTTAGCAAGGAAGAATTCTTCCTTATCATAAAGGCTGAACAGCTGTCTCTCAACCAGCCACATCCTCAGATACAGCTGATTGTGTCAATTCATTGGGTTCCTTCAGATGTCTCATTTGTAGAGAATTTGATAATTTTTTTTTTTTAATAAATGTCATGTCGTTAGTTTCACTCTTCAACATTTTTTCATCTTTTGGAAGTGTTTTATCAAGTAAGCTAGTTTGTGGAAGTTTTTTGTCAAGTAAGGTAGTAAGAACCTAAATTACATGTACAATGGAACGCGTTATTGTGCAATAAAAAATTTTGCTAAAGATTTTCCCCCCTTTTTTTTTAAATCGTTGCCCTTTGTTATACTATTTTGTTCTCTTTAATCTTTTTTTTTTTTTTTTATTACATGAGACTATTGCTCAAATTACAACTCATATTACATGAGACTATTTCGTATGAAACTCTGCCCAGACTTTAAATCTATAATATTTGAGGGCTGTCTACTTCACTCACACATGGACAAGACTTTAAATCTATAATATTCGAGGGCTGTCTACTTCACTCACACATGGACAAGACTATTTCGTATGAAGCCCTGCCCAGACTTTAAATCTATAATATTCGAGGGCTGTCTACTTCACTCACACATGGACAAGACTTTAAATCTATAATATTCGAGGGCTGTCTACTTCACTCACACATGGACAAGACTTTAAATCTATAATATTCGAGGGCTGTCTACTTCACTCACACATGGACAAGACTTTAAATCTATAATATTCGAGGGCTGTCTACTTCACTCACACATGGACATCTTTCGTATGAAGCCCTGCCTAGACTTTAAATCTATAATATTCGAGGGCTGTCTACTTCACTCACACATGGACAAGACTATTTCGTATGAAGCCCTGCCCAGACTTTAAATCTATAATATTCGAAAATTTATAATATTCGAGGGCTGTCTACTTCACTCACACATGGACAAGGGAGAAGACTACCTTCACTCAATTAATTGAGGAAGGAATTACCCCCACAATGCGTTTGTGGGGGTTCGAACCGCTGCCCTCCAATTTGGAGGGCTGCTTGGAGGGCAGCAACCCTGACCATCCGGCTAAAGGCCGGATGGCTGTTCTCTTTAATCTTTCTAATTTGCTAAAAGAGCTCATTTTGTAATTTTCAATTTTGTTTTCCCTGTGTCATCGTTATCGGAACATGTTAGATAATAAGAATAAACTGCGTCTTATCATAACGTGCATTGACAATTTGTTGTTATACAATTTTCCTCTCCCCTGTTATGGAAAATTACTTGTAATCCTCAGGGAGCTGGGGCACCTATAAATTTTTTGGAAGTAGAACAAGTATTGTGTCATTATCCGGAGTTTGAAATTACAGATAAGGTACTGGTGGTTTGGACATTGTTGTTTCTTGCTTTGAAGTTATTGGGTTCACTGCTGCTCATCAATCCTACAAATCGTTACTTGGTAGTTTCCGTAAAATCGGTTCATGCATAATATCAGAAAGGAGTTTTATCCAAAATGTGTCATTTGGTGAATTAACTTGTTTAAGAGCATTAGATTTTAAGTACATCGGACTTCATGTCGTGGAGGAATTTAATTAATTAACTAAGAAGTAGAAAAAGTTTTAATCAGATTTTAGATTATGTTCATGTCAGGAATATGCAGTATTTTTTTAATTTCTCGAATTTACAGACTAGATAACTAATTAATTACTTCGAAGTATGTTAATTTTGCTGCAAAATAAGTATCTGTGGCGGAGTTAGCACTATACATTTTATGAGGATCGAGTAAGGCTCATAATGTCTGATCGCCTGTAACTTTCTCTTTTTAATCATTCCACTGAGGTTAAAGATTGAGAAACAATAATTCCTGGAACACATAGCATCAAGCACATCAAGCCCCTTTTATGAACAAATAATATTGGTTTAGCGGCCACATAGTCTTTGCTTTTTTGCCACCGGCATGCCTCCACCGGCCTCCGGTGGTGGCACCCGACCACTTCCGGACCCTCCCCCCACCGCCGGTGACCCACCTCCACCTCGGCAGCCCCTCTAGCCGCCCCATGCATCGTGCCATGATTCCCATGCACGGACCTCTTCAAAACGGGGCCATCTCGCCACTCCGGCCACCATGACCACTGCCGGTGCTTCTGTGGCACCGTCGGCACCCTCTGAAGATGATGCTGCCCACCGGTTAGCCGATCTCCAGGCACGGGCCCACCACGTTCCTCTATTGGTTCTCACGGCTCGCGAACCCCCCCTCCACGGACGTCACGCTCTCGGCCGTCGGTGTCGACTCCAGCCCATCATCGGAGCCCTTTGCCCCAGCCAGTAGCCCCCGTGCTAAAGGCCAGCAACCTTTTCAGCCGGCAACAGTAGCTTCCCGTGACTCCAGTTTGCGTGTTTTCGGTGCTGCTGTGGTAACTGACGTCATGGGAGCTCCACGCCGTCCTCTCCAACCTCTCCCCCCACCCCCCGATGGTCCCTTGTCATCAACGCCGCCGCAAAAGCCGCCAATATCCCCACGAGACTCGGCTGCAGTAGTGTTGCCGCGCCAACGTGTTAGCCATGACGTGCCCACAACCCAGCTGCTCATGGCTGCCGCAATCGGTGGCATGGCCCTGCCCTCCCCTTCGGTCGTCCAGCCACTTCCCGAGCCTCGGTCACAGCCTACAGCCCATGTCCCTGACGCAGCAACTCTCTACTCAGCCTTCATGCAACCTCCAAAAAACCCTAACCTAGCCTCGGTTCCACACGTGCAAGTGAGTCTGCCTCACACACATCAGCCACTCTCGGTCTCTCGCACTACTAGTCCCATGCAACCAAGTTTCGTGCCCCCCACACAAGTTGGATTCGCTCACCATGCGCAGCCTCACGAGCAAGTCTTTCATGCCTCCCTTGTTCCGGACCTCCCCCACGCTTGGCAACCCTTCACCCAGCTGTTATATTCTTTCCATGATCGTTCTCATTCTTGGTTTGTGCCACAAACAGACCACCATGATTCCACTGCCTCCAGATCTGCTGCGGGTGGTGCTTTGCCGTTGCCGGCGACATCTGTTCACGCGGATGACAATCGCTTGGCTGATCACGCACTGCAACAGTCACGGGTTCCACATGGATCTCACACTCGGGCTTCAACGCAACGCGCTGCCTCGGTCCCCATGGCTGTTGCTGGAACCGCCGCGTCATTGCCGGAGCCCCCTCCCCATGACGAAGTCAGTCCCCTGGAAGATCCCGTGCTGCCCCAGCCAAGAACTCCAGCCCATGCAAACCATGCAAGTTCACAACCACCCATGCAACCTACGCAAACCATGGAGACCCACCCCACACCGGCCCCTAACCCCACTACCCGCAACATAAGCTCTCAGCCCAAGCCCACACATGCAACCGCTAGGCCCACCTATGCGTCGGTATTGAACCCGGCTTCCATTCTTAACCCCACAGTCCCCCACGACCTCAAAAATCATTTCTTGATGCGGCCACGGGTCCCGATGCTCTTGCTGTTCCAATTAAACCAGTTCAGCTACACCGAGGAGAGCCAGCCGTTCATTTTTCCACAGAGGAAATCAGAGCCATGGCGGAACCGTTTAAGCTGGCGTTGGTCGGTAAGTTTTCATTTGGCCGCCATTCTATGGACGTTATTCGGAAATTTTTTGTTTCATTGGACTTGAAAGGGAGTTGTCAGGTATCCCCACTTGATAGTTGACATGTGTTGATTAAGTTGTGTATGGAGGAAGACTACTCGTGCATATGGGTCCGTCAGAGTTGGTATGTCAGTGTTCGGGGTATGCGTATTTTCAAATGGAGTACCGATTTTCGTTTTTCAGTGGAATCTCCTGTTCATTTCATTTACTGTAAGTCAGCTTTATTTTCTATTGCTACCGCTATTGGTACTCCACTGCGAGTTGACCATGCCACGGCCTCAGTTAATAGGCCCTCGGTAGCTCGGGTGCTTGTCGAGTATGATGTTTCGAAGCCTCTGCTGCCTCGTATTTGGATTGGTGAGGGAAATTCTAGATTTTGGCAGGATGTAGTTTTTGAGCGGGTCCCTGCATATTGCGCCTCGTGTAGGCATCTTGGTCGTTCTGCGGACTCTTGTTACATTGCTAACCTACAGCCTGCTAGTGAGGCCAAGGGCACCTCATCCCGAGATACGAGCAAGTTACCAGCTTCGGAGCCCGCTGCTCAGTCCCAAGAGACTCGTGCTCCCCAATATGTTGTTGTTGCTGACCAACAGCCTCTAGTGCCTTTTTTACAGCCCTTTGCGGAACAGGGTTAGAGTTTGGGATCTGGCTCGGTTCCCCCAGATACGGTATCTCCTGCTGCTGTTCATGATGATTCACGTTCGTCGGTTGCGGTTGGTGCCAGTTCGAGTGGTCTCATTAGTCGGTCGGTACCGATAGATGATCCATCACATGTGGCTTTTAATTCGCACAGAACCGATATTCTCAATTCTGATGATGAGGAGGAGGATGGACGGTTGAGGGTTTCTCCAGGCACTGCTTTCTTCAAGTCTACAATGGATAACATTCGCTCCATGGTTGTGGGTTTTAATTCCCCCCATACAAACATCCCATTTCAATCCGATGAGGAGTTTAGCTCCAATGACAATCCAGTAGCTGATGAATATTTTGCATCTGAGCCTGAGGGTACAAGGGGGTGTGATCTTGATCCGGACTTCAGTGTTGCTGGCTTGCCTTCCTCTAGCTCTAGAAAAGGTTTCAAGTTAGTCACTAGTCGTAAGTATCGCAAGCGATTTTCTGGTCGTTTACATTAGTTACTTTTTTTTTTTTTTTGCTTATCATTTATTCTAGTTTTCACTTGTTGGTTGTTTTTATTCATTTACTTGGAAGTTTTGGTCAACGTCCCCCTCCATATGTATTTTTATTTTAGTTCAATAATCTTCAGGTAGGAGGTCTTGCCCAACCCCCCCCCCCCACCTCTAGGTGGTTTAAAAAAAAAAAAGTATCTGTGGCGTCATCAGGTGGATGGTCATGTGTGTGTTAATTCCTCTGATTTGTGCACTGAAAGAGACTTTTGCATTTTCAGCAAAATAAGAAATTCAAGCCAAGGACGGACATTATGTTTTCCTCTTGCTGTATCGAAGATGGGAAGACAGACAGTCCTGTAAACTGATCAGAGGACAGCATTCATTATGCTCTCTTACTGCTCTCTACTCTTCATTTTCTGATGTTCAATTAATATCATTAAATCATTACGTGATTGATCATTTTTATTGTTTCGAACTGATTTGACAAGGCATGGTACCGAGCTCTACCTATTATACCATGTAATTTTTTGTGTTTCACCATTGTAGTCGGAGCAGCCGTTACCATTGTCGGGCTGGCTGCTTACCGTGTCTACTTGGCAAGGAAGAAATCTTCCTCATCATAAAGACTGAACATTTGTCTCTCGACCAGCCACATCCTCAGATACAGCTGATTCTGCCAATTCAGTCTATTTGCTACAGAACTTGATAAAGTTTTATTTTAAATGTCATGTTATTAGCTTTACTCTACAACTCTTTTTTGTATCTTTTGGAAGTGCCTATCAAGTAAGTTAGTTTGGAAAAGTGTTCCGATAGTAGAACATAAATTAGTACAATGGAACACGTTATTATGCAATAAAAAATCTCGCTACAGATTTTTCCAATTTTTTTAAATCGATGCCCGTTGTCATACTCTTTTCTTTCACTTTAATCTTTCTAATTTGCTAAAAGAGCTCGTTTTCTGATTTTCAAACTTTTTTTTTTGTCTAATGTGTCGTGGTTATCGGAACATGTAAGATAATGCGAACAAAATGCATTTTATCGTAACGTGCATTGACAATTTATTGTTGTACAATTTTCCTCTCCCCTGTTATGGAAGAGCGGAAGTTGAGGAGTAAAAGTTTCAGCTGCCATTGAAGAAGTGGAGGAAATGTTTCAGAATTGCTCATTGGAGCGTTACTGCTCTGATGTAATTGTGTAAAAGGCTTAAATATTATTGACTCATCTGTACAAATTTGTACACATCTACAGAGAAAATAAAAAGTACTAATTAAAATGATCCTAAATTAAAGGAGTTAGATATACACCATGTTGTAAGCCTTAACACATGGTTGACTGATGCAATGATGAAGATGGTTGCTCTCAATCAATGATCTGATAGAGATGGATGAGATTCTTTCCCAATAGTTACATTGGCCACCTTTACCTCAGCTAAAACATTATTGACCTCCACAGAGGAAAGATTATTGATCCCTTGATTGTTGATCAATTGATCATCATTCCGCTTATCCTGTCCGATCCCGTCCATCACAATTTCTCAGTGATTAGTGAAACTTTTGTTACTATATAAGCACTTCTCTGGCCTAAGGACAATTTCTGGTGATTCCAAATCCTTCCCCGAAACCCAACGGTTTCTGCGCTACATGCATCTGCCTCACGCGCTGTGTCCAAATCCTTCGTACGTGTGACTATGCGATGCATTTGGACCCTGCCATACTCGTAATTGGGTTCTTGATCATACTTGGATACCATACCATACCATATTATATTCAACGTTGGATTTGATCCAGCTGAAATTTTTGACACACCATCATACCAATTTGAGCCTCTTTTGAACGTTTTCTTTTTAACATGCATCACTGATCCATTTTGACATTAACCATTTTCTTTACTACACGTGTATGTGAAGGGGTTTGAACGTCCACATGCATTAACGGTTTACTCTCACTTAATTTTAGAGATGGTAATTAATCGCTTTTTCAGCTGATTGTCTCTATAACATTTTCTTTTTAACATTTTACAGCCAGCGGCAATTTCAAGTGGATGGGTCGTTGGTTATAACAGTAGAAGCAGACACTGAATATGGAAACTTAGTGGCCAAGACAAAGACTTGGTCAATGAAAAATAAATAGACATTTGCTTCACTTGTCCCTCTTCCTCTCACTTTCTCAAAAGCAGAAACAACAACGCCAAATTACTTGTAATCCTCAGGGAGATGGGGCAACTATAAATTTCCAGTTGGTGTGATGGTGTCTGGAATCTGGATTGAGCCAAAAACCATTTCAATCATCACAGGCCCATCGTGAAGTGACTCTGCATTTGGCCATCGTGAAGTGACTCAGCAGTTGTAACCTGCCGTCAGGTTTTGCCATCTCTGTTCAGCCGGCCAAGTTTGGTTCCTAATGCTTCGATCATGGGGCTACCACCACTCTTCGGCTGCAGCTCCTTCTATGTCTATCTGCGAACAGTGCTTCGCGAAAACCTAAACCTCTGTAGTCACATGAAGCTTAAAACTCCAGCGTAAACAAGAAATTCATCGCAAGTTTGTTCATTTCTGCAGTGCTTATCCCTCCAATTTTTACATAATATACATTGCCATAGCGCCTACAAGCACGTTCAGTGATCAAAAAGTTAAAACGAAAGATTTGATTCAAAGCAGCAAACTGGGTTGTTG
Source organism: Murraya paniculata (assembly GCA_030449075.1). Taxonomy (NCBI): domain Eukaryota; kingdom Viridiplantae; phylum Streptophyta; class Magnoliopsida; order Sapindales; family Rutaceae; genus Murraya; species Murraya paniculata. The sequence continues at coordinate 903,753 of JAEVFN010000039.1, read as the reverse complement.
AGATGTCAAGTTCTTACTCATCATCAACAAACTTTGCAGCCACTAGAAAGCTCGTGATCAGAAGGCGATGAACATTGAGTCTCGTAAGGCAACCGTTGATTCGTTGAAGGAACCGATCAAGGTATATGTATGCAAATCTTGTAATGTGTTGAGCATAATAATGTTGGAATCTTGAATGGTGGCCATATTCTTTCCACATTGGTTGGATTAGAAAGCGATTGCTCAATTGAACTGATGATGGTTAGGTAAAAGACCACCTAGATTAGCGATATAATGAAAATATGTTAAAGAAAAGAAAAGAAAAAAGAGATCACAAAATAAAAACAGTATAAAGATTTAAGGCCATCATAAATATAATTAAACAACTGGCTTTAAGGTCCAATGATATTTCATTTATTGTATTCTTTTTATTTTTTATTTTTTTTTAATGCTTTTAGATGGAGCTTAATGATAAAGTTGAAGGAAAAGATGGGAAAAAAAAATATTAGAAGAAGATGGCTTACATAATTTTTTACTCTCTTTCGAGCTCTTATCAACTCAAAACTTGTGGAATATTGTTCTTTAAAACAAAAGTAAAAGAATTGGAAACTAGAGGGAATTACATTTTTTCATGTCTATTTTAAAACTTATATTTTGTAAGATCGGTGACAAATCCAACTTTCATGCGGGTTCCGAGAGGTAAGGTTCCTTGATGAATGCTAGCATGGTAATGAACTAATGATGATGAAGTGACAAAGTAGCTAGAGTGGTATATATAAGAGAGTTGGCTGGGTATTACAGATGTAATTTTACCATATGTCACGTGCAACAACATGTGGTCCCAAACCTAGGTGCTTTCTTGGATAAAAAGAAAGCCAGTGCTTATGTAAAGTTTGAGAGGCTTGTGAGACTTGAACTACACCTCGAGAGGAAAAATGTGAGGGCTCTTGTAACTTGTAGAAAAATAGCGTTTTCATGCCATAACAAGTTTTTTTTTTTTATGATATTTTAGTAGTACAGGGATAGATTATTAGTTGGTAAAGAATGAGTACCGAGACGAGGGCCTACGCATTTACACGAGGATCACAAATACCTTGTATGGAGAAAATTATTTTTGAGAACTATATTTTAAACTTTCATAATTTATAAAATGTGGACTTTTTCGCTGTCGCTAACATGAGTGCACACTCAATATACTATTCGCTTTTCAAATACTATAATAATCTGCTTTTTTAAGACTAATTTTGATAAGGCAACGATGTGTAGCACAAACTAAAAGTTGATTGTTCCCCAAATAACTATTATATGTAAGTGATAAAATTTTATAACCATATATATATATATATATATATTTTTTTTTTAATAAGAATTCCCACATTTTGATAAAGGTGAGAATTCTTACGAGTTAATCATTATATATATATATATATATATATATATATAATTTATAAATAATTTTTATGTGGAGTATACGCTTGAAAAGTTATTTGCACATTGAAAGAAATTAAGAAAGTGTTGTTTGGATTGAAAGAAAATTTCAGAGAAAATACCTTCTTCTCTATTCTAGAACTTTCATTACTTCATCATGTATCAATTACAACTGATATTTATACAAGCATATCAATTAACTAACTCTTAGTATTTTGCTCAACATCAGTCACACACACGTGAAGCATCATAACAACTTAACAACTTATGCTGAGCTGGCTATTGTGCCGTTTAACAGCTTCTGCTGACTTGGCATTGAGCAACCTTGTGATCTTAGGCTTAATCTTTTCATACTCTGCATTATGAGCTTCCTTAACACACATCAATCGCACAATCATCCCGTCAAAACTAAGGATGATGACTATGGGCTAAGATTTGGTTTTCTATTTCTTTTGTTAGCCAAAAAGATAAAATGCACATTCCAAACTTGGTATTAAGAGCAAAGACGTGAAGCAAAATTAAATCATATGGCTGCAGCTTCTTCATCATCATCTTCTTCTAACAAATCTTTCAAATTTCAGTCAAAAGCTCTTCATAATCTCTCTTCTTCTCCTCTCCTTCTCGCCTTTCCTTGTCGTTTTGTCATTCAAACCTAAACGACAACCCCATTTGGCTTACGAGCGAAATATTAATAATAATAATAACAATAATATTGGCCACTTATTACTCAAACCCAAATGGCTCGATATTATCAAAAAACACATCAAGGGTCATAAAATTAAAGTTGGTTTAGTAAATATAAACGATGATGATTATGATTATTATTATAGCGGACGTGACACGAATGTTGAAGCTGTTCACGTACGTTTTGATCATGTGGGTGACGATAAAAAATGGGAAGACTTTTTCCTGGAGTGGGTTGATGAAGATCACAAGTGGGGCCCACCGTCGTGCCCGGAGATACCAATGCCGGCGCAGGATTACCGGTACCTCGACGTGATAGTGGCTAGGGTTCCATGCCGAGGAGATGGAGACGGAGACGGTGGTGTTAGAGTGGCTCATTACTCAGAATGTGCAGAGAGGAAGAAGAGCAAACTCGAGCATGCACAGAGCAACAATGCCAGGTCAGCAAAGGTTGTTAAGGAAGAGGCCAACTCAGCTTACAGCTTAGCATCAGGTTGTTAGATCATTAGTGGCACACAATGTATATGTAACGGATTGTAATTAGATTGAGAGGTTGTTACAAGATGTTGTTGAGCAAGTATAAATAGCTGTAATGTTCAATGATACTGTTAAGAAATAAGATGAAAAGTTCTGGAATCTGTTAAACAATTCTCTGAAATTTTCTCTCTAAACCAAACAAACTTTCTTCATTTTCTTTCATGGTATCAGAGCCAAAATGGCTAGCTCAAACACTATAATATCAAATCAAACAGTTCGTAATCAGTTTCAATCTTCACAAACATCATTTACCTTTGCTCCAACTGTAAAACTTGATCACTCCAATTTTCTTTTGTGGCGAAAGCAAGTCTTAACTTCAATCAGAGGAAATCGTCTTGAAAGTGTTATTTCAGAGCCTCAGATCATTCCAGATCAGTATCTTGTTGATTCAGAAACTAATGGATCCGTTGACAAGATTGAGAATCCAGCATATATCAACTGGAGAGCACAGGATCAAACTCTCCTCAGCTGGTTACTCTCTACAATTAGTGAAGGTATTTTAAGTTCTGTTTTGAACTATGATACTTCATTTGATGTGTGGCAATCTATTGCAAAACAATTTGGAGTACAATCAGAGGCCAAAATAATGCAATTACGTTATGAAATGAATATCTTAAGGAAAGAGTCAATGACTGTTGAAGAATATTGTGCCAAAATGAAAATGCTTGCTAATAAGCTTGCTTGTGTTGGTGATGCCATAACTGAAAAGGATTTGTTGATGCGAATTCTAAATGGTTTAGGTCCTGGCTTCCTAGATTTGGCCTCAATCTTATGCTTTGTTGTTGACACATGAAGCAAGGCTTGAACAGAATCAAAGTGATAAGGCTGTGTTCAATGCAAATTACAGTAATATGAATGTTAACTTCTCTCATGGTAGAGGTAATTTCAAAAGAGGTTCATATGGTAATCCGTTTGGCATCAGAGGACCTAGGGGCATGTTCTTTAATTCATATTCTAGAGGTTTTTCAGCTAGAGGAGGTCATCCTGGTGGTTTTGGCAGAGGACAAATTATGCAGTCTTACAGGCCTCTTATGAGGAATAATCTGTCTCATTCCACAGCAGTGTCACCTATGCAATCTAATGAATTTGGTGAGCCAATTCCTGTTTGCCAAATATACCATAAGCAAGGACATACAGCTGATGCTTGTTGGCATAGATATGATAATACTCAGTTGCATCCATTCAAACACTTTGGCAAAAGCAAGATGTTGGGACCTAGGGCTGCTTATATGGCAAATTATGAGCCATCCCCTGCATCTCGTGGTTATGGACCTGGTTACATACCAGCTATTGATGATCATTATGCTTCTCCTCATTCAAGTCATGACTTCATGCACTATCCATCAGAAGGACTTTTTGCACCTGAAGCCTATGTAGCCAATTATGAAGGGTCTGCTGATGAAGGGTGGTACCTTGACAGTGGTGCCACACATCATTTGACTAACAACATGGCTAATATGAATGTAAGGGAAGAATTTAAAGGTTCGAATCAACTAATCATTGGCAATGGACAAGGTTTGCTCATAACTCATATTGGTGATGCTTGTTTTCATTATAAAGGTTCTGCTGTTTTTAATCATGCACAGATCATGCTCAAAGACATATTATTAGTCCCTTCCATTACAAAGAACTTGATAAGCATATCCAAATTAACAAATGACAATAACCTTTCTGTTGAATTTGTTGGTAATGTTTGTTATGTGAAGGATTTATTGAAGAGGCAAGTGGTGCTACAAGGAATTGCTGAGAAGGGATTATATAAGCTTCTCCTGAAACCTACTTAATCATTTGGTTCTTTCTTGTGTCATTCTCCTCTTAAACCACTATCAATGTTGTCAGCATGTTCTTTTAATTCATATGTTCAAATTGATGGTCAGAGCAATATTCTTCACTCTGTTTCTTCTAAACCAGTACTTTCTCATGTTTCTATTAAAGATCAGAATAAAGTTTCTTCTTGTAATGCACCAATCAATAAAATTGTCCTTTTTCATAGACGTTTTGGTCATCCCAATCAACAAATCTTAATGCATTTACTTAAAAGTGTTTACAACATTAATCTCTCAAAGAAGTCAGTAAAGCAAACACTTGAACATATCTGTAAAGCATGTCAAATGGGCAAAATTCATAGACTTCACTGTCTAGTTACTGAAACCAAAACAACTAAGGTCCTGGAACTAATTCATACAGACTTATGGGGTCCTTCACCTAGTCTTTCCAGAGATGGCTTTGCCTATGACATAAGTTTTGTTGATGACTTTAGTCGGTATACTTGGATCTACCCTTTGAAACTCAAATCAGAAGCACTAAATGTCTTTAAGTTGTTCAAACTACAAGTTGAAAATCAATTCAGTGCTACCATTAAGGCATTACAATCTGACTGGGGGGGAGAATACAGATCATTTGATCAATTCTTGAATCAATGTGGGATTCTTTTTAGACACTCATGCCCTTATACTTATCATCAAAATGGAGTAGTGGAGAGAAAACATAGGCATATTGTTGAGTTAGGTCTCACCTTGTTAGCTCAAGCTAAACTTCCTTTCAAATTTTGGTGGGATGCATTCTATACTGCTGTCTATCACATTAACAGTTTGCCCTCTAAAGTCTTAGAATTTCGTACCCCTTATGAGAAGCTTTTCAGTCATAAACCTGATTACAATATGCTCAAGTGTTTCAGTTGTACATGTTATCCTTATTTGAGAGATTATAACAAACACAAGTTTGCTTATCATTCAAGTAAATGCATCTTTATTGGTTACAGTCCCTCCCACAAAGGATATAAATGTCTGCATTCATCAGGAAAAATTTATATTGTCAAACATGTTATCTTTGATGAACATTCATTCCCTTATTCTACAGATCCTATATTCACTTCTAAAGAGTTTGAGCCTTATTCTAATTCATTTCATACTCCTCAGCAAGTTTATCATTTGTCTACCTTGCCCATTACTTCACTCTCCAGTAATAGCAGCTCACACAATCCTGACTCAGCAAATTCTTCAAGCAGCTCTCACCATTCAGATAATCCTCATTATAATGACAACCTACAATCCTTCCCACAACCAGCTTTATCAAATATTCCACATTCAAATCCAAAAATTGCCTCTGTCACTGACCAATCCTCTCAACCTATTTCTCTTCTCCCAGTATCCATAATTACACCATCAATTACACAACCAATACCCTGTAGTCACCCCAACACTCATTCCATGACCACAAGAAGTAAGTCTGGTATCTTCAAACCTAAACTCTATACTGCAACACTTGTTCACAAAGAACCTGATACAGTCTCTGAAACTTTACAAGATCCTAAGTGGTATGAAGCCATGAAAGAAGAATATACAGCCTTAATAGAGAATGGTACTTGGACTCTAGTATCAAGAACAGCAGACCATCATATAGTTGACAATAAATGAGTGTATCGAGTGAAGTACAATACTGATGGAAGTGTGGCTAAATATAAAGCCCGGCTAGTTGCTAAAGGATTTCAGTAGATTGCAGGAGTCAACTACTTTGAAACCTTTAGTCCAGTGGTTAAATCAGCAACTGTTATAGTAGTATTGAGCTTAGCAGTGATGAATGGCTGGCATATCAAACAAGTTGATGTCAACAATGCCTTTCTTAATGAAGAATTAACAAAGGAAGTCTACATGTCTCAACCAGAAGGCTTCACTAATAGTAAGAGACCTGATTATGTCTGTAAGCTTCATAAATCCCTGTATGGTCTCAAGCAAGCTCCTAGAGCTTGGTATGACAAGTTAAAAGGATGGTTGATTCAATGGGATTTTCTCACAACTACATCTGATACATCTCTGTTCATAAAAAGAACTCCAGCTTCTATTATACTTGTTCTGATCTATGTTGATGATATCCTAATTACAGGATCAAACAGCCTTGCATTGGAAGAGTTTATCACTAATTTTAGCACAAGCTTTACTTTAAAGGATCTTGGCATACTGTCTTACTTCCTTGGCATTGAAGTATTGTATGATACAAGTTGTTTGTACTTATCTCAGAAGAAATACATCAGGGACCTGTTGACTAAAGTTGAGATGCTTGCTTGTAAATGCACATATACTCCAATGAGTACTGGTTTGAAGTTGCAGAAAAATGCACAAGGTAAGTTGGGCTGTTTTCTTGATGATCCTACACACTACAGGAGTATTGTTGGGGGAATGCAATATCTAATCTTAACCAGACCTGAAATTGCATTTGCTGTCAACAAATTAAGCCAATATGTGTCTGCACCTACATTACAGCATCTTATGGCTTGCAAACGAGTATTGAGGTATTTGAAAGCAACTCAAGATTATGGCCTCAAGTTTGTCAGCAATGGAGAAATGAAACTCACAGGCTTTACTGATGCTGATTGGGCTTGTGATCTAGATGATAGAAAGTCTATTGGTGCTTATTGTATCTATTTAGGCAATAATCTAGTATCCTGGTCGTCTAAGAAGCAATCAGTTATTACCAGGTCAAGTGTAGAAAGTGAATACAGGTCTTTAGCTGCAGCAAGTGCTGAGATAAGTTAACTGCAGTCTTTGTTCTCTGAATTGGGAGTATGTTGTACAGAGAAACCTACAATCTTGTGTGATAATGTGAGTGCTATTGAACTTGCCAGAAATCCAGTTTATCACTCAAGGACAAAGCATATTGAGATTGATATGCATTTCATTGGAAACAAGGTGATTGCAGGGGAACTGAATATTTGCTACATTCCTAGTGAGGAACAGATTGCTGATATTATGACTAAACCACTCTCCTTCATTCACTTTAATTATCTAAGAACCAAACTCAATGTTCTTCCTTGTCCCTTGAGTTTGAGGGGGGCTGTTAGAGTGGCTCATTACTCAGAATGTGCAGAGAGGAAGAAGAGCAAACTCGAGCGTGCACAGAGCAACAATGCCAGGTCAGCAAAGGTTGTTAAGGAAGAGGCCAACTCAGCTTACAGCTCAGCATCAGGTTGTTAGATCATTAGTGGCACACAATGTATATGTAACGGATTGTAATTAGATTGAGAGGTTGTTATAAGATGCTGTTGAGCAAGTTTAAATAGCTGTAATGTTCAATGATACTGTTAAGAAATAAGATGAAAAGTTCTGGAATCTGTTAAATAATTTTCTCTGAAATTTTCTCTCTAAACCAAACAAACTTTCTTCATTTTCTCTTTAGGTGGGATGAGGGATGTGTTTAGGTTGCAAGTGAATCTCGTGGTGGCGAATCTAGCGGTGGAGAGTGGGTGGGTGAAGCCTGACGTTGATCGGACGGTGTACATTGTCTTTGTGGGTTCTTGTGGGGCCATGGTGGAGATGTTCAGGTGTGATGATCTTGTGGAGCATGCAGGGGATTATTGGGTTTATAAGCCTGACCTGAGGAGATTGAAACATAGAGTGTTGATGCCTGTTGGGTCATGCCAAATTGCTCCTGCTTATGCTCAAACAGGTGAGTTTTGCTTCTCCTTTGTTTTTTTTTTTTTTTTTTTTTTGGGGCTTTTCGAAAACATTTTGTTTGTGTTTTAGATAGTGAGTAGTTTGGAAACTGAAGAAAATTTGGTGATCACTTGAAGACGAAATGCTTTTAATTAATTTGAAACTTGCTATTAAATGCACATTCCAAACTTGGTATTAAGAGCAAGCTATAACATACTCTTTCACCGGCCTTTTAATATGTCTCCATGTTCACGCCATTCCTTTTTCTTTCTTTACGTTTTGGCTGTAGGTTATTCCTTTCGAATGGGATGAGATAAGATTATTCCTCTCGTTGGGTTTTGCTTTTGCATGCACTATAAGAATTGAGCAAAGATGGCTGCATGCCTCTTCACATCACAACATAATTAATTCATTATAAGCTCCAAAGTTTCTTTCAGCATAAATTATTCTTGCAATCACTCATCATCAATTTCAACATGGTTAATGCGATCGTTTCCCCTCCCTTGAATCTCTTTATATTCGTGGAATGCAAAGTGTGAAAAGAGTGGATAATGAATTTCTGGGAGTAGAAAGTGATACGGATGGCTCCTCAGTTATTGCCTTTCCCAGATTGAAAGAGCTCTCATTTTATGATATGGAAGCACTGGAAGAGTGTGATTTCGGGATTGCAACAAAGGGAGAAATCATAATCATGCCACGTCTTTCTTCCTTGTCAATTTGGGATTGCCCTAAATTAAAAGCACTGCCCGATCACCTTCTTCAGAAGACTACACTGCAGACATTGTCGATTCGGAGGTGTCATGTTTTAGAAAAACGTTGCAGAAAGATGACAGGAGAGGTCTTCCCTGAGATACGCCACATTCCCAACATTAACATTCAACATCGGTGATTGAAGAATTCTCAAAACGCGCGCCCACCGGTAATTTCTTTCTAGATCTCTTGCATGCATGCATGCTCACTCTATTTTGCTTAAAAATTAATTACTTGTTATTTTTAAATCCATTTTAGAAATTAATTTTTATAAGTGTGTCGTCAATTCCTCTACTTTCTGGTGTTGAAATTAAAAAAAAAAAATTCCATTTTCAGCCAGTTAATTAACAAAAAATTAATTAAGAGCGGATCGAAAATAGATAAACATGAGAGTGCATGAAATGAAAGGTCTAGTCCAACAGTGAACAGAGCCAACATGGAATCAAATTAACTATGGCTAGTGTTTGCATAAGCTTTCCTTCTCATTTGCTCTCTACTCTTCTTCATTAATTTGCTGATGCATGCCCAATTATTCAGATATATTATAATTAGATACATTTGTGTAACTGATTCATTTGTTTGTTGGGGAAAGAAATATTTTTCAACCAAAAAGGAATTACGTAAATGGCGTAGTAGAGCAGGAATTGGCTATTAAAAGTTTCAGCTTTCATGGAAGTTTCGAAGATGTAAGGTTCTATGATGGCGCAGGGCAATGAAGCTGATGTGACAGGGTATCATAAGTGGCAGCAAATTTTGTTATGCCAAATGTCATGTGGAGTATGTGATTCCAATCAGACGCTTTCTTGAACAGCAAGAAAGCAGAGTCCTTAAGGGAGCTTGAGAGGCGTGTGGGACTTGAACTAGACCTCGAGAGGAATAGCGTGAGACCTCTTGCGAGCTGCAGAAAAGAGAGTTTCCTTGTAAATTCCTTAGTCGATGAATAAAGCATGCATATAGCTAAGTGTCTGTCTAACCGTGTAAAATAGTAGTGTTAATTATTTCTCCTTTTTCGTGTGTTCTTTGAGTTTGCTCGGTGTTAACTCTCATTAATATTCTTAGTGTTTCTTTGTTTGTTCCGCGCTAGAGTTGACTTAAGTAGTTACTTGGTCAAAGTAGAAGGGATCCTTCCACATCCAATTGAGTCGCTACTTACTAAGACTTTACAATAAAGCACAAGTTTATCAGCAAGAGTTGGACTCAAGCTTTTAATTTTATATATATATATATAGAAATGACATTTACTACTGAAGAATAAAATGAAAAGAATTAATTAAAAAAATTAAAAAAGATGATGTGAAGATGATATGAGAGGGTCCGTTCAGTATCATTTTTTATAATGGGTATTCTTCTCAGCAAAAGTTATTGCAATAGGACAATGGCTAGGAAGATTTGAAAGGTATTATGGCATGAAGTTTTTTGTTTGTTTTATTTTTATTTTCAAGATACAAACGTAATACACGTTCATGAGCCTGAATAAAAAAATAAAAAAATAAATAAATTCAACGTTATAATAATAATAAAATTGAGAACGTGTTATATACGTTTTGGGTAAAGTAAAAAACAAATTTAAAATAAATTATAAAACAAATTTTAAGCGTTTCCCTGGACACTTATTCCCAAGCCAATTAAGGGCAACAGCTTCCAAACCCCTTAACAGCTCATATTATCTTTGGTTTTTGAGCAGACCAATCAGAAAAGCACACGGGTCACGTTTAACTTTTAGTTTTAATTTCTTCCCTTGGCCACCAATGTCTCCCACTATGAATAGTGAAAACAGAAAGAGACAGTAGAATAATTAGAAATAAAAACACGTGTCACGATAGAGTAGTAGTGTTCATACCTTAATGATAAAGCTTTAAGGCCCGGGATTAAAATATATTTCTTAAATTGATTGTTTATGTTAGAATTTTGCATGATGTTTTTATTTTTATTTTATAAAATTAGAAACAATTAGTTTTTACTGAAAATAAAAATACGTTTGGTTTGGTTGATTGTTTCTAAAACAGTAATTAGAAGATATTAGCAGTCTCAAGTATCTTCTAAGAAATGAAAAATTTTCGGTCGGTTGTGGGAAAAAAATAAGTAAATATCTTCTAAGTTTGAAAATGATTGACGGACGGTTTCTGTCCAAAGGAAAATTATTTGAACTGCAGGCAACTTCCCGGAAACTTTGAGTTATCATCGTGCTCTGTCAAAAAGAAAATTAAGTGTGCATTGAAATGTTTTCAAATCACTTGACAATGAAATCACGCATTAAACTTTAGCCTTGTACGCGGAATAATTAGAAAAGCCAATGCATGGGTCCAATCCATGGATTATTATAACTTTGAATTTGATAGCGTTCACATGTTCCAATTTTTGTAAGGTAGTTTCGCGATGACAGTTGTTAGCCCGTCATTCTCAAATCATTTGTGGAATAAATATTTCTAAATTGGAATTTTGGTTGCAGTTATAAGAACTGGAAGAGTGTGGCAGCATTTTCACCACATTATTAGCTCCCTCATTTCTTTCAGCATTTGTTACTTAATTTTGCTACAACTCACCACCAATTTCTCTTCTCTCTCTCTTTTCTTTCGCCATGGCTAATGTGATCATTTCCCCTCTCTTGGAGCAGCTGATTGCAATGGCTGTTGAGGAGGCAAAGGAACAGGTGAGGCTGGTAACGGGCGTCGAAAACGAAGTGAAGAAGCTGATCGGCAAAGAGAAAATTAATCATAAAAAATCCATTAGTACTGAATGATGAAATGCGTATATAATAAGCAAGAAGAAAAACTAAAAATAAAACATAAAATGGAAAGTAATTAACTAAGGAATTACTAGCTAGGTGGTAAAGCAAGAGCGAAATAAGAACGCTTAGGCGGCTATGAATGCTATTCTAGGCATGTGTTCACGGCTTAATGTGCACCGCGCACTTCAATAACTCTTTATTTCACAATGAAAACTTGAAATGGAGCTTAATTTGGCTTCGTACTACCAAATCTGTGAGTTTCTTTGCTGGTAAGACTCGGCTTAAATAGTAAGAAACGACGACTCAATTAATAAAAGGTGTAGAAATGGTTTCATACCTTTTCGAATAAGAACAAGGGCTGTTGCGCTGGCATATGAAGTTGATTCTCCTCAATATTTCCACCGAAGCTTGATAATTCTGAACCAAATATCTTTAATTTGTCACAACTGCACGCTTGCAACCTTTTCAGTGCCGGCCATTCCGAAGTATGCGTTCCAGGATATAAACATCTAAGTTTTGGTAAATGTATGAGTCTCAGAGTGGTCACCCGCGGAAAGACAAAACAAGGGGTCACTTGAACTGCTGTGTCTTCAGAAATGATCTCCAGCAAACCCTCACACAAGCCTATCTCCAGGTGTTGAAGCTGCTCAAAACTTGGGATCATAGAAGCTGAAAATATGTATTTTAACTTGTGACAGTTCAACACAACCAATCGTGTTAAACTTTGAAAGCGAGGAAACCTGGCCGGAAGTTGATTGTGCCAAATCTTTTCGACATTAATTTCATACAGCTCCAAAGCCTCCAATTTGGGCAACCGAACCTAATTATAAAGTTTTTGTTAGATCCAATACCATATGAGACGCATCTGTTAGAATTATCCTCTTTGATCGGAAATACAAGTCAAAACAAGTGACAGCTGAGTGAGTGCCTACTAATTCCCAGTATATGTTGAGAGCTTACTGGGTGTGTGAGATTCTTATTTCCTTTCTCATTTTTTTTTCTAAATGATTTATTTTCTGCTTATACGTCAACAAAATGGGAATGCACGATAGAATAATTGACATGATAGAGAGCAGGAAATTGTTAACGTACCTTCTCGTTGAAAAGTAATGTTGAAGTATCAAGCTCGTCCTCCGAAGTTGTCTCGCAGGAACATGTAATAGCTGTCGTCGATTGGTCTTTCGAATCTTTTGTATTCGATGACATGGAATGTCTATTAACTTCACAGCAAAAGCCTATAAGCTGTGGAAGATTTCCCAGACTCAAACAGCTTATTTGAGCAAATATCTCCTCAGCGACGACATCAGCTTCTCCACCAATTGCAAAAATCTGTTCCATCTTTTTGCAATTAATAACTGCAATCCTCTCAAGTCTTGGAAGGCACATGGTAGTAGACAGCAAGAAGGTATTACTCAATTCATCACAACTTTCTACTTTTATGGTTTTGAGCTCACTGAAAGACTCTATTTTGAGGCGATCAATACATATCCTCTCCAAATTAATCAAATTGTGAAGAGTAAGTGATTCCATAAGAGGAAAGGCGTCACAAGGCACCTTCGCCATTGAGTCGACAATGCACAATAAGTCTGGATTATCTTGAACATAGAGATGCTTCAATTGTGGAAAACCCTCCGTGTCCAAATGAAAAAGAACATTCTTGACGCTTTGCAGCTTGTCCAAACATAAGTATTCGACGTTGTTGATGCCCTGCATTTTCTTTGAGCAAATAGTCTTACAGCTAAGCTTGAGCTTCAATGTTCTTAAGCTCTCGTGATCATCGATCAAAAAGTTCGGCCGACTTTGGAACCAATCAATGAAGAAATTCAAGGGAGGATTGAATGACCCATCCCCAATTGAAATTTTGAACCTTTCCAACTTTTTGGTAAAAAAGTTATCGGGTAAGATGTTATCATTTTTAACTTCTATTTCTAAAGTAGTCAGCCGAGGCAAATGCATCAACTCATCAAGGCTAGCGTTACTTCTTTCATGATTGGGTCCTTCAGCCTGCCATTCAATGAAGCAGTTACCCATATACAGTTCTTCTAATCGAATTAAGCTTGATATGACATTGGGTGCAATAACTTTTAATTGGAAACAATTAGCTAAATCTAACTGCCTTAGCTTAGTCAGTTGGCCTAGTTCTTCAGGCAACTTTGTAATATCAGACCCTCAAAAGCTAAGGATTTCTAGATTCTTTAGCTTCCCAATTATGGCTATGTCTCCCAACATGCGTTGATATAAACATAATGTTTGAAGATTTACTAGGAGATCAATAGAAGATGGCAGTGAAAATAACCGCATTCTTGTCATATCTACAACTTTGAGCATCCTCATCCCTGAGAAAAACTTCTCAGGAATATTGGTTTCGATTAACGTATCCTTGGAATCCATAAGTAAAAATTCAAGATGCGGACATTCCAATCCTTCAGGAAGTTCATGAATACTACTATTCAGTAAAGAGATTGCATGACATTGTTTTAGAGCATCCTCATTTGGCCATTCCCACACATCATTTCTCACCAAAAAAACATGCTGGTCTCGGCATGCAATTGATATTATGGCAACATCCCGAACGACGTCATGCATCGAAAAATCTTCATTGGCATCACCCTCAACTAACAAGCAATCGTCTTTAAGTTCATGAAGCAACGCAAGTTGATGAGCATATAATATATACAAATCTCACCCTTAATTATATAATTATTAGTTATGATTATTTATTAGTTTTAATTAATTAACTTGTTTTATTGAATAGGAAATTAATTGGAGAATATTGATAAAAAGGGCATGAAGAAGTTCAATTTAGGAAGCAATGAAGATTAAATTAGAAGACAAAAATTTTGCATAAAAATTATGGAATCCAAGCAATTAAAAGTGGAAACAAAGTTAATGGTGGTGTGGACAATCAATTTAAAAAAGGAAGCTATTTGATTTTTTACCTTATGAGTTAGTCACTTAACGTACAAGAATTATAATCCTAATCCATAGAGAATTCGGCTTATGGCAATATATAAGGAGGAGACGCAAGACATAAGGAGAGGAGGCGAGACAGAGAGCAAAAGAGAAGCAGCAACAGCAGTCCAATTTTTCATGGCTGATTTTATTTATTTTGTTGCTCCCAATTCAAGTATGTCTAGCTAATTTTTCTATACTAAGGTTAAGGATGAAACCCTATTCAATGAAATAATTATCTTTTTGTTTAATTAAATTCCCTACATATGTTCTTTAATGTTTATGGTTCTTATTTCACATGATTAGTTGGATGTTATTAAATCTTTTCATCAATTCTGTCATGCATTATTGATTGTTAGGATTAATATTCAATTAAATCTATGCTTGGATCTATAATGTCTATATATGATTTTCTTTGATTCCGTGTCTTTCATTAAATTGTTTACATAGAGTACTTAATAAAACTTTGACTCTTTATTATTCAATATGTTTACATAGGATGCTTAGATAACATATTATTAAGCAGAAAAAGAACCTACATAAGATTAATTTTAATTGGGCTTAATTGTTATATCCATGAGGCGACATAGATTGATTTCGAGTTGTCACTCTAAAATTAGGGATTAATTGATAATTTGATAAATCACTAGTTGAATAGTGGCGGATTCTAAAACCTTAGTAACCTTTGTCTTATTGAATTCTCCTTTCCGTTAATTGTTTTCTTAGATTAATTAGTTTAATTTATCGTAAACTCAATTTGCTCAACTAGGTTAGGATTATTATTAATTTTAGATTTAAATTAGACTTTTCAATTTAAAGCAATCCCTATGGGTTCGACCTCGTTACCACTACTCAATCTCTAGATTCGTGCGCTTGCGAGTATATTAAAATTTTGCACAACAAGTTTTTGGCACCGTTGCCGGGGATTGTGCCAGAAAGTCAGTTTAATCTAGGTTGATTTGATTCTTCCACTAGTTATAATTTAGGTTGTCTTTATTTATTTATTTATTTATTTTTTATTAAAAAAAACCAAAAAAAAAATTAAATTATATTAGAATTAGAATTAGAATTTAAATTCATTGTTTGATTGTTTGATTTCTTTTATTTTTAAATTCCATTTATTTTCATTATTGTTGGTTTATTTTTATTTTTAATTATTATTATTTTTTTCTTTATTTAGTTAGTTTATGAGTGTTTGGGAACGCGATTTAACAAATCGTTTGGTCAAAAAAGAGTCTAGAATTGATAGTAATCAAGCTAGTTCTTCTCAAGTGATGGATGATCCAAATAGAATGTTGCCAGTACTACCACCAGTGCAAGCTGAGAAAACCCTTGGAGAATATTTTTCACCACTTGCAGCCAACCAACCATCTTGTATTGTGTTGCCACAAACTACAGCAACACACTTTGAACTTAAGTCCTCTGTTATTCAGCTTTTACCATCTTTCCATGGGTTAGAGAGAGATGACCCATATTTGCACATTATAGAATTTCTTGACATATGCTCTACATTTCGTTTTCAAAATTTCAATGATGAGTCAATTAGGCTTCGTATGTTTCCTTTCTCATTAAAAGACAAAGCAAAAGCTTGGTTGAATTCACTTCTTGTTGGATCTATTACTTCGTGGGATGAATTGAGTAATAAGTTCCTTACCAAGTTTTTTCCTATGTCTAAAACAAATGCCCTTAGGAGAGAGATAAATGATTTTTATCAAAGAGAGGGTGAGCAATTTTATGAGTGTTGGGAAAGATTCAATGATTTACTTCTTAAATGTCCCCACCATGGTTTTGAGAAATGGAGACTTATACAATGCTTTTATAATGGTCTAACTATGTCAAATCGTCATATGGTAGAGTCTATAAATGGTGGAAGATTCTTGAACCTACATGAAGGGGCTGCATGGGAGTTCTTTAACTCACTTTCTGAGAATTCTCAACAGTGGGATTTTTCAAACCAAAGAGAAAAATCATCTCAAATTTCTAGAAATGGTCTATATGAAGTTAAGGATGATTTTAATGTGCAAGCCACTCTAGCTACTCTTTCTAGGAAAGTAGATGCCTTAACTCTGAATCAATCAATGAATCATCACCCTAGTGTAACTAATGAAGTTTGTGCTCTCTGTTCCAACCTATCTCATACAGCACAGGATTGTCCTTCGTTACCAGCCTATCAAGAGGCTTATTCTGAGCAGGTACATGCATTACAATTATATGAGAAAACCTCCAATAGTCCATATTCACCCACATATAATCCTAATTGGAGGAATCACCCTAATTTTTCCTGGAAACAAAACCAGCCTTTATCAAACCAAGGAGGACAACAATTTAGCATGCCCAATCAACAATTTGTCCCTCCTAACCAAGTATATCCCTCTGCCCAACAGCCTATGTCTCAATTTGTTGCGCCCCAGCAAAGAAAACCTTCTTTAGAGGATACGCTTCAAAATTTCATTCAGTCAACCCAACAAGCCTTTCAGTCAAACACTCAAGCTATTCTAAAGCTTGAACATCAATTGGGTCAATTAGCAACTACTGTGGCAGAGAGAGGAAAAGGAAAATTTCCAAGTCAACCAATTCCTAATCCTAAAGGAGTATATGAAGTAGGATCGAGCTCAAGCCATCAGCATGAAGAAGCAAAATCTATCATGACTTTGAGAAGGGGAAAATTATTTGACAATAAAGTGGAGGTTCTAGCAAGAAAGACATCTAAACCTACTTCTTCAGATACAATTTCATCACAAGACTCATCACCAGAAGAAAGTAGCCCACCAGCTTACATTCTTAAGGCTCCTTTTCCTCAAAAGTTAGCAAAAGTAAAGAAAGGGACTTCAATAGGTGAGATTATGGAAATCTTCAAGCAGGTAAGTATAAACATCCCTTTACTTGATGCTATTAAGCAAGTTCCCTCCTATGCCAAGTTTTTGAAAGATTTATGCACTAAAAAGAGAAATTTGTATGTCACCAAAAAGGCATTTTTAACTGAACAAACTAGCAATTTACTTCAATGTAAGATGCCACCAAAATTTAAGGATCCAGGTTCCCCTACTATCTCATGTGTTATAGGGTACCAATTGTTTGATAAAGCATTATTGGATTTAGGAGCTAGTGTTAATCTCTTGCCTTATTCTGTTTATATGCAGCTTGGACTAGGTGAATTAAAGTCAACTTCTATTATTTTACAACTTGCTGATAGGTCAATGAAAATACCTCGTGATATTGTAGATGATGTGTTGATTCAGATTGATAAATTTTATTATGAAACTAGCAATTTACTTCAATGTAAGATGCCACCAAAATTTAAGGATCTAGGTTCCCCTACTATCTCATGTGTTATAGGGAACCAATTGTTTGATAAAGCATTATTGGATTTAGGAGCTAGTGTTAATCTCTTGCCTTATTCTGTTTATATGCAGCTTGGACTAGGTGAATTAAAGTCAACTTCTATTATTTTACAACTTGCTGATAGGTCAATGAAAATGCCTCGTGGTATTGTAGATGATGTGTTGATTCAAATTGATAAATTTTATTATCCTGTTGATTTTATTGTTATTGATACTCAGTCTGTACAGGATCCTAAGAAACCACTCCAGTTATTCTAGGTCGTCCTTTCTTAACTACAGCTGATGCTCTTATTAATTGCAGGAATGGAAACATGCAGCTATCTTTTGGTAATATGACCATGGAATTAAATATTTTTAATGTTACCAAGCAGCCACAGGAAGAAGATGAATTTGTTGAAGTAGACATGATAGAAGAATTAGTAGAAGATTCATTCGTTTCTAACCCCAGTGTTGATCCATTAGAGGCATGTTTAACTCATTCTAGTTTATTTTCTAATGATGACAGTGCAATTGCAGAAGTCAACGCCTTACTTGATGCAACTCCAATTATTGACACAAATAAATGAAAGACAAAACCAGAACCACTGTCTCATTCTGAAAAGAAGATTAGCCCATCTGCAGAAACACCACCAAAATTGGAACTCAAAGCACTGCCCGACACTCTGAAATATGCATTCTTAGGAGAATTTAACACCCTACCTGTCATTATTTCTTCTTGCCTTGATCTTCAACAAAAAGGTAAGTTGTTGAGTATTCTAAAAGAGCATAAAGAGGCAATAGGATGGACCATTGCTGATATAAAAGGTATTAATCCAGTAGATTGCATGCATCGTATTCATCTTGAAGAAAATGCTAAGTCTATTAGGGAGATGCAACGTAGGCTAAATCCTAACATGAAAGAAGTGGTAAGAGCTGAAGTAATAAAATTATTAGATGCAAGAATTATTTATCCTATTTCAGATAGCTCTTGGGTTAGCCCTGTGTAAGTTGTTCCTAAGAAATCTGGTGTTACAGTAGTTATTAATGCTAATAATAAATTAATTCCTACTAGAGTAACTACAGGTTGGCGTGTTTGCATCGATTACAGAAAATTGAATTCAGTTACAAGAAAAGATCATTTTCCTCTTCCATTTATTGATCAAATGCTTGATAGACTTGCATGTCATGACTTTTATTGTTTTCTAGATGGATATTCAGGTTATAATCATATCCCTATAGCTCCAGAGAACCAGGAGAAAACTACTTTTACTTGCCCATTTGGAACTTTTGCATATAAGAGGAAACCATTTGGTTTATGCAATGCCCCTGCTACCTTTCAAAGATGCATGCTTAGTATATTTTCTGATATGGTTGAGAGATTTCTTGAAGTGTTTATGGATGATTTTTCTGTTTATGGAGATTCTTTTGATAAATGTTTGTATCATCTAACATTAGTTTTGCAGAGATGTAAATAAAAGAACTTGGTTCTAAATTGGGAAAAGTGTCATTTCATGGTAAGGCAAGGTATTGTTCTTGGTCATATAATTTCCAACAGTGGTATAGAAGTTGACAAAGCCAAGGTGGATTTAATTTCTAATCTTCCACCTCCTAAATCCTTAAAAGAAGTAAGATCTTTCCTTGGACATGCTGGTTTTTATAGAAGATTCATTAAAGATTTTAGTAAAATTTCTATACCTTTATGTAATTTACTTGTTAAAGAGGTGCCTTTTGTCTTTGATGATTCTTGTTTTGATGCTTTTGAAAAACTTAAGAAATTGTTGACTTCTTCACCTATCATTCAACCACCTAATTGGGATTTGCCTTTTGAAATTATGTGTGATGCATCTGACTATGCTGTAGGAGCAGTGTTAGGACAAAGATTAGATCGTTTGCCTTATGTTATTTATTATGCTAGTATGACACTCAATGATGCACAATTGAACTATTCAACTACAGAAAAAGAAATGCTAGCTGTGGTATTCGCACTCAATAAATTCAGATCTTATCTTATAGGTTGTAAAGTGATTATTTTTACTGATCATGTTGCTTTGAAATATTTGCTTGCTAAAAAAGATGCTAAGCCAAGATTGATTCGCTGGGTGTTACTGTTACAGGAATTTGACATTGAATTTAGAGATAAAAAGGGATCTGAGAATGTTGTGGCAGATCATTTGTCACGCCTTGATATTAAATTTATTCCAGAATCCTTAGCTTTGAATGAGTTTTTCCCAGATGAACAACTTATGAGTGTAAATGTTTTACCATGGTTTGCTGATATAGTTAATTATCTTGCTACAGGTCAAATCCCAGAATACTGGACCAAGCAAGATAGAACAAAGTTCTTAGTTGAAGTGAAGAATTTCTTTTGGGATAATCCATATTTATTCAAATATTGTGCTGATCAGATTATTAGGCGATGTGTTCCAGAGAATGAATTCCAAAGTGTCATCTCTTTTTGCCATGAACAAGCTTGTGGAGGCCATTTTAGTGCTAAAAAGACAGCTACAAAAATTTTACAATGTGGTTTTTATTGGCCTACTCTTTTTCATGACGCTTATGTTTTTTGTTCTTTGTGTGATAGGTGCCAACGCATGGGTAGCATTTCAAAGAGGAATATGATGCCACTCAATCCTATTCTTGTGGTAGAGATCTTCGATGTGTAGGGTATTGATTTTATGGGACCTTTTCCTTCATCTTTTGGTTATCAGTATATATTAGTTGCAGTTGAATATGTGTCGAAGTGGGTTGAAGCTATTCCATGCAAAACTAATGATCATAGGGTTGTAGTGAAATTCTTGAAGAGTAATATCCTATCTCGTTTTGGTTTTCCTAGAACTATAATTAGTGATGGTGGTTCTCATTTTTGCAATAAACCTTTTAAAACCCTTTTGGGAAAATATTCCATTACACATAAGGTTGCCACCCCATACCATCCTCAAACTAGTGGCCAAGTAGAGATTTCTAATCGAGAGATCAAGCAAATTCTAGAAAAAACAGTTAGGCCAGATAGAAAGGATTGGTCTTTGAGACTTGATGATGCATTATGGGCATATAGAACAGCTTTCAAAACACCAATTGGAATGTCACCTTATAAACTCGTGTACGGAAAGGCATGTCATCTACCAGTAGAGCTAGAGCATCGTGCATATTGGGCTATCAAGAAATTTAATTTTGACATGCAACAAGCTGGTTTCAAGAGAAGATTGCAACTAACAGAACTTGAAGAGATCAGGAATGATGCTTATGAGAATGCCAGGATTTACAAGCAACGCACGAAAGTCTTTCATGACAAGCATATTTTGAGAAAATCCTTTGCACCAGGTCATAAAGTACTTTTATATAATTCTCGACTACATCTCTTTCCAGGTAAGTTACGTTCTCGATGGTCTGGTCCTTTTATAATTCGTACTGTCTTTCCTTATGGAGCAGTTGAGATTGAAAATCCTAAAAATGATAATTTATTTAAAGTCAATGGTCAACGATTAAAACCATTTTTAGAGTTAAGATCATCAGAAGTTGAGGAGATACTTTTAGATGATCCTGTTTATCAGGATTAATTAATTCTATCTTTACATTATTGTTTTATTTAAATAGTATTTTTTTTCTCATTTGTTGCTTTTCTTTTCTAGTATTTGTTTCTTCTAACGTTTTCTTTTTATTTGTCATTTTCTTTTAAACTTCCCCAACCCATTCAGGTGTGATCTCTCTAACTTCTCTTTTAATATTTATGTTTTTATTTTATTTTTATTTTTTTTATCTCTTTGCATGCCTATCTTTTATTTATGAAACATTGAGGACAATGTTCCAAATAAGTTTGGGGGTGGGAATAGTGTGTGCTGTGTTTATTATTTAAAAAAAAACAAAAAAATTCAAATATTAAAAAAAAAAATTTTGTTTGTTTTTATGTGAAAAGCCAATGATAAGAACTTGATTGACAATGAATATGGTTCTTAGAAAGGGTCGAATATTGTCTTAGTTTATACTTGGTTCTAGTGTTAATTTCTCTTGATTGAGATTTTTAAACACCATGAGCACTAATATCAATTCTTTCATAATTTTGACTTGAAATTTGAAGAAGACAAAAATTTTGCACAAAAATTATGGAATCCAAGCAATTAAAAGTGGAAACAAAGTTAATGGTGGCTGTGGACAATCAATTTAAAAAAGGAAGCTATTTGATTTTTTACCTTATGAGTTGGTCACTTAACGTACAAGAATTATAATCCTAATCCATAGAGAATTCGGCTTATGGCAATATATAAGGAGGAGACGCAAGACATAAGGAGAGGAGGCGAGACAGAGAGCAAAAGAGAAGCAGCAACAGCAGTCCAATTTTTCATGGCTGATTTTATTTATTTTGTTGCTCCCAATTCAAGTATGTCTAGCTAATTTTTCTATACTAAGGTTAAGGATGAAACCCTATTCAATGAAATAATTATCTTTTTGTTTAATTAAATTCCCTACATATGTTCTTTAATGTTTATGGTTCTTATTTCACATGATTAGTTGGATGTTATTAAATCTTTTCATCAATTCTGTCATGCATTATTGATTGTTAGGATTAATATTCAATTAAATCTATGCTTGGATCTATAATGTCTATATATGATTTTCTTTGATTCCGTGTCTTTCATTAAATTGTTTACATAGAGTACTTAAGAAAACTTTGACTCTTTATTATTCAATATGTTTACATAGGATGCTTAGATAACATATTATTAAGCAGAAAAAGAACCTACATAAGATTAATTTTAATTGGGCTTAATTGTTATATCCATGAGGCGACATAGATTGATTTCGAGTTGTCACTCTAAAATTAGGGATTAATTGATAATTTGATAAATCACTAGTTGAATAGTGGCGGATTCTAAAACCTTAGTAACCTTTGTCTTATTGAATTCTCCTTTCCGTTAATTGTTTTCTTAGATTAATTAGTTTAATTTATCGTAAACTCAATTTGCTCAACTAGGTTAGGATTAATATTAATTTTAGATTTAAATTAGACTTTTCAATTTAAAGCAATCCCTGTGGGTTCGACCTCGTTACCACTACTCTATCTCTAGATTCGTGCGCTTGCGAGTATATTAAAATTTTGCACAACACAAGTAATTTGTTATATGCATCTTCCATCTTGTTTGCTCTCTGAAGTATACCCAAACCCATGCAGCATTTGAACAAGTATGAAGTTGAAATAAAATTTCCCGCTAGACTACAAAGCAGAAAAATTTTCTTGAGTTGCTCACATTTCAGATACTTGAAACTAAGCTCAATACTGGAATATGCCTCTGCCGGCACTCCTTCGAAGTTTACCACAGAAGGTGTTAGGAGTTCTCGCAACGCATTCTTCCATTCAAGCACACTCTTGTTTCTCATTGCCCTTGCTATTGTGGTCAAGGCAATAGGCAAACCTCCACATGCCTTGGCTACATCTGCTGCTGTAGATTTCAACTTACGATTTTCAACATCAGCACCAGCCATTGTCTTAAACAATCTCCAAGCTTCTTCTTCATTTAAATTGCCAATCAAAAAGTTATATTTAGATCCCATACTCAGCAGTACATTACGATGCCTTGCAGTCAGTAATACTTTACATCCTTTGTGCTCATCTCCGAAAGGGATTCCAACACTCTCCAACTCAACATGCTTCCAGATGTTATCTAAAACTATAAGGATTTTCTTCTCCCCCTTTAATCGTTCATATAGCCTATTTGCTCTTCTTGATTCAACGTCTTCGCAGAAAACAAGACCCAATTTCTCGGCAATGTCTTCTTGAATCATTTTTATGCTTAGATTCTGGGAAACCTCTGAAAAAACCACCTGGTCAAAGAGCTTGTCTTCCTTCACTTTCCTTGTAACTTCTTTCACCAGTGTCGTCTTCCCAATGCCGCCCATGCCGTACACCCCAATAATGCTGACATTTAGATCAGACAAAGCGTTTTGTATAGCCTTCAAAGTAGAAAGTCTTGATTCGAAGGACTCATAGCCTTTGTGAGACTTAAGCCATATCTCCTCCGGAACGGTGCGGTGGGAAATCCTATCAAACCTCCCAGCTTCTTCTCGGAGTTCGACAATGGCCTTCAACTGTGTCTCTGCTTTCTTGATATACTGTGATTAGCGCAGACTAATATAAAAGGTTAAACCTACTATATAATTAATTAGTCATCAAGTGGTGACCCTCTTATGTCTTATTCAATTAAAATAAAAGATAAAAAAAAGGGCACCCACTAAACCTCTGACCGGAGTCCGTGATGTCATTCAGGTATTTCACCGAACATGGGAAACAACCTTAGAACGTTATCTTATTTGTGAAAAATATCACCATATATGATATTTTTTATTTGACAAATGATTTAGTTAAAAATAAGTAAAAAATGCAGTCTTCTGTATATTGTATAATTAATTAAACTTTTTTTTTTTAAAATCATAATGGTTTGCCCATTGGTTAGTCGGTCACAACTCAAAATATATTTCATATTTTTCACCCCACAAATGTTTGATCCAATAGTTTTCAACCAGTTTTATTTAGTTAGCCATCTAAACTTGAGTCTTAGGAAAGATAGGGGATTAAAAAAAATTAATTTCGAGCTTTGTCCATTCTCCTACCTTTGTAAAAAAAAAACAATAAATTAGTCCAAAAACAGCTCATGTTGATAGTAGTTTTGTGCTGTGTTGTGTTATTACTTGTGTTAAATTTTAGTTACCCAAATCAGATCCGTTAGTTTATTAGATAAAAAATAAGATAAAATAAAGTTTTCTTAATCACTATAGCTTGAATCAATTAGCCAGTTACATTTCGTAATTTTAAAAATTTATCAAAAGATCTATGTCAATAATTTTTTCAATATAAAACAGTATTTTGTCGCATGTAACTTAAAACTCTAACAAGTCATGTCAAAATTAAAGAACAATGAGGTAGATTTTAAATAGATAATTAGCTCAATTTATAGAAACTAGAAAAGATGCACCAGTCACGAAATATAAAAAGCCAAATCTATTCATTATTTTCATCTTGTTTTCAACCGGACCATCAATGAGACCGCTTTTTTCCTTAAATAAAAGCAAAATGTTATTTGAACAAAATTTCCATAAAATAGGTAACAAAAACACATCCAAAATAAAGCCGTTTTAGGAGTATTCCTATTACTCCTGTTACTTTTTTTTTTTTTAATCAAAGTTTTATTGAAATAGCATTGCTCTTGCAAAGTTTCAAATATAAATTACAACCAAAAATATAGTAAAATATAACAATAATTTATGTTTTGAATTCCAATAAACAACATCGAAAGTCGCTGAAGTTGAAACACGAGAACCCATTGCTAATAAAATTATATTTCAAGAAAATGTAAAGACAGATCTGCTTTTGATCCTCGTAACCAAGTGTGTCAATAGTCGGGACGAGATGAAAAACTCTTTGTCGGGTCAGTCAAGTGCAAATACAAACTATAAATCCAGAGAAAACAACTTTTACTTACGCGGGACAATTTAAGATTCTTGATATTATAAGTCTTTAATATCATCTAAAAAAGAGTTTATGCTATAGTTTCATTAATTATATAGCAAAAGGTTATATTAAGTTACGGTTCTTTCGTTTTTCTTGATTTGGGCTTTCCACGTCAAAATATATGTTTCTTATGATTGATTTATTGCCTTAAATCGTATTGTATTTAATTTCTACTTATTTATTTGTGATATAAGTCTTATTTTAATCACAGAAAAAAAAGAAAAAATTAGTAGCTACTTGTGTGGGTTCCTTTCCCAACATCAAGTT
Source organism: Murraya paniculata (assembly GCA_030449075.1). Taxonomy (NCBI): domain Eukaryota; kingdom Viridiplantae; phylum Streptophyta; class Magnoliopsida; order Sapindales; family Rutaceae; genus Murraya; species Murraya paniculata. The sequence continues at coordinate 878,178 of JAEVFN010000039.1, read as the reverse complement.
AATTTTTTTTTCACTTTTTTTAGTTAATATGCTCCTTTCAAATTCTGACAATAGAGGTGAACCTGTGCCAATTGATGTTTTTCACATTTTGGTAAACTAACAAGCTAAAAAACTAAGGGAATGTTTGGTATTGTTTTTCAAATTGTATTTTTTTTTTATTTTATAATATAGAAATGATTAGTCTTTAGTGAATTTGGACATGCCTTTGGTAGTTTGCCCATAAAATAGTATTTAAAAATGAAAAGGCGAAAATGTATTTGGTTATTTGTTTGTCAAATTAGAGAAAATAAAAGAGTATGGAAAACAATTGTACTATAATGAGTTTTAGTGGGGCCAACTAAATTATCAAAGTTATATAAAGAAATATTTATAATTTATTTTCCTTAAAAGAACATATTTTTTTACTTGAATTTTATTTATTTTAGAAAATTTAAAATTAATTTATTAATTATCACATAATTATTTATATTAATTATTTCAAATTATATATGTTAAAAATACATTTAGATATAACTTATTGTACATTTATTTTGTATGTAAAGTGCATTTAACGTAACTGGTGGGCCTAACTCCTCTTTCAAAGCAATTATGGCAATTTAAAGAATGGGATCCACATTGAATATTGTTGCTAGTTACATTATATATGGGTATCTAATTTTTTAGCTCTTCCTTCAAAGGTGTTTTCTCTGAATGAGAGAATATTGAATGGAAGCTAAAGTGGATCTTCGTGATCCGAGTGGCTGCTCACAAGGTTGAGCTTCAGTTTTTCTTTCTTTTTTCTTTCTACTCATTAGTTATCCTTTTCACACCATTTCTCTTTGCATGTCCAAGGCTTCAAATCTAGTTGGTCAAAGGGTGGGTGTGTTATTTTAACCGGAAAAGCAGAAGAAATCGCTTATTAAAAAATTAAAAGAGCTCTGTTCAGCATTATGGAAACAGAGGAGCTTATTAAAAGGTGCAGTGCCATAACATTGGAAGAAGAGATGGAAGACAGAGTCATCTTCAGGGGGAGGATGAAGGAAAAAGGGGCTCAAATCGTAGCAGGGAGCTTAGTGGGCAAAATTCTTACAACATGAGGAATTAGCCATGAGGGCATCAGAGCAGCATTACAACAAGCATGGCGACCAGTGGGGGCAGTTAAAGTTGAGAGCCTGCGCAACAAAATTTTTATGTTCAAGTTCTCCTCAGAAGAGGACAAAAGAAGAGTGTTAAATGGAGGACCTTGGCATTTTGATCGAGCCCTTATAGTGCTCCAAGAACCAAAGGGTATTGGTAATGTTATAGAACAATCCTTTTCACATGTATCCTTTTGGGTTCAACTGTATAATGAGCCTCTGATGTGTATGGACATAAGCACAATTCGTGAAATTGGTTCCAAGATTGGGAAGGTGGAAGATGTAGCTACGGATGCATCAGGGGATTGCTTTGGGGAATATGTGTAGGTTCGAATTTCGATTAACATCACAAAGAGGCTAAAGAAGGTGCTAAGAATCCAACAACAAGATGAGAAAGAAATTCTGATTGGGGTGACTTATGAGAAGCTGCCTGATTTCTACTTTTGTTGTGGTTACATCGGGCATCAATACAGAGAGTGTGCATCATATAATGGGCAACCCAAAGAGGAGCTGGCGTATGGAGCTTGGCTAAAAGCAGCTCCGTTGCTTGATCGAGGAAGATTTCAGAGGAGGAAGGAGAATGGAAATAGGGGTCAAAGTAGAAAATCGAAAGAAGCGGCAAGCTCGGATAGTAGAGACACTTCTCAGTGGCAACAACAGAACCAAAGGGAAGACACCGGGTCCGGGTCAAACCAATATCGAGGAGAATCAATTAGCCCTCGACTGGAATTAGGGCACGTGGCTGAGCTAGCTGATGAAACGATACTGGTTCAAGGGAGACAATCGAAATGGAACCAAATGGTTAGAAAAGAGCAGCAGGGCGCACTTGAAAAGGAGGAGGTGGCTGAAAAATTTGAGTCAAAGAGCGGGAAGTAAGATGGGCAGCGGAAAAATGGAGGGAAAAATTGAAAAGGATAAATTCACAATGGGCCAGAAGAGCGGCCAGCCCAATTCAACTAGCATAGTCCATGAGGAGGGAAACTCAAAGAACGATAGGCTTAAATGGAGGAGATGGAAAAATCAAGCCCGGGCATTAAAAAAGAAAAGCAACAACCAAGCAGCTTCGACAAGTCTAAAGCGGGCTAGCTGTGACTCACAAGTAAGAATCCCACAAAGCAAAAAATCAAAAATGGCCAGCTTGGGGGAGTGCACTTCAAACCAGCAGTTAACAGCTATGGAGGATACGGAGGTGACTGATCTAGTAGTGAGAGAGATATCAGCGGAGGCTGGTTTCCAGCCCTGCCGACAACAATGAGGATCATAAGCTGGAACGTCCGGGGTCTGGGGAATACCCGGACGATCCTAGCTTTAAAAGATATTCTCCGTAATCACAAGCCTCAAATTCTTTTTGTGTGTGAAACGAAGATGAAGTCTGTGCAGATGACAAATATGAGTAAAAGCTTAGGTTTCAATAATTGTTTTAATGTAAGTAGAAATGGTTTGGGGGGGGGGGGCCTGGCAATGCTCTGGAACAGTGAAGTGGATGTTAATATTGCTTCCTACAGTAACCATCATATAGATGCAGTAATTTATGGGGAGAACGGAAAGAATTGGAGATGCTCCGGGATTTATGGAAGTCTGGAATCTATGCAAAAACGGCATACCTGGTCGTTGTTGAGAAGGCTGGCAGGTTTGTTTTCTTGGCCATGGCTTTGTTTTGGTGACTTTAATGAAGTTCTAAGATTGGATGAAAAGCGAGGGGGTAAAGATAGGAGCTTGAACTCGGTGTCTGAATTTAGTGAGGCTATAAAGGATTGCAACCTAGTAGATTTAGGGTGCAAGGGCTACCCATTTACTTGGTCGAACAGAAGGTCCGGACCCCACCTGGTTGAAGAGAGGCTCGACAGGTTTTTGGGGAGTAAGGAGTGGCAGCGTAGTCCTTATGATCTAACGGTTTATAATATGGACTCTTGGTGCTCAGACCATAGCCTCGTTATGCTTGAGATGCAAGAGAAGAAAAAGTTTGCTTGGCATAGCAGGAAATCTTGCCGAAGAGTTCAGTATGAGGATATGTGGAGCCCGTATGAAGCTTGTAAAAGCATAATTAAAGAGGAATGGACGATAGGTGGGAGCTGGAGTGAGGGGGATCCAGTTCAAATATTTAAAAGGGCAGCTAACAACTCCATGGATCGGCTGCGAATATGGAGTAAGAAAGAGTTTGAGGGCAGAAAAGAGAAGCTGAATCAGTTAAAGAAAAAGCTGTCAAATATGAAGTATAGTGTTAGGCAGGACGACGTTGTGAAGGAAATAAGAAGCACAGAAGAGCAAATTGAAAGAATTCTGCTGGATGAGGAAGTTTACTGGAGGCAAAGATCTCGAGCAGACTGGTTAAAGGAATGAGATAAGAACACGAGATTTTTTCACCAAAAAGCCTCCTCCAAAAGAAGGAAAAATCAAATATGGGGAGTTATGAATCAGCAAGGTGAGTGGGTTGAAGATAAATAGGAGGTTGAGAAGGAATTTTGTGATTATTTTGCAAATCTATTCGCTACATCCAACCCAACAAATCAGCAAATAGCGGATGCTTTATCAGGAATAAGACCAAGGGTTAACTCAGAGATGAACAACCAGCTAGACAGGCCCTTCACGGAAGAAGAAGTTTCAATATCTCTGTCCCAAATGTGCCCATCCAAATCGCCTGGACCAGATGGATTGCCGGCAGCCTTCTTCCAAAAGCACTGGAACCTTGTTAAGCCGGGGGTGATTTCTACGTGTCTTCGCATTCTGAATGATAAAGGTATAATTACTCCTCTCAACCACACTCACATAGTATTGATCCCAAAAATTCAGAAGCCTCAGAGAGTGTCAGACTTTAGACCAATAAGCTTGTGCAATGTTATTTATAGAATCGTAGCCAAAACAATTGCAAGCAGACTGAAACCAATTCTTCATCAGGTTATATCTCCAACTCAAAGTGCTTTCATCCCTAATCGTCTAATTACAGATAATGTTATAGTCGGTTACGAACGTCTGCACAAAATCAGGCATAGTAAGGGGAAAAAGCATGGGCTGGTGGCATTAAAATTAGATGTGAGCAAGGCCTGCGATAGAGTAGAGTGGACTTTTTTAAAGCATACAATGTTAAAGTTAGGATTTTCCTCCAGTTTGGTGAGTTTAATTATGCAGTGCATCACCACTTCCTCTTTTTCAGTTGTTATCAATAGAATGGTGTCAGGACTAATTGAGCCTCAGAGAGGTCTTAGGCAGGGCTGCCCACTCTCGCCGTACCTCTTCATAATGTGCGCAGAGGTTTTTTCAAGCCTCCTTGTGCAGGCAGAACAGCAAGGGCGTATCCATGGGCTTCATTTTGGCAGAGAGGCAAGAGTTTCTCACTTATTGTTTGCAGATGACAGCCTAATTTTCAGCAGAGCTACAAAGGAAGATTGTAAGCATTTGAAGTCCTTATTTGAGTGCTATGGCAGAGCATCTGGCCAGACTTTCAACTTAGAGAAATCCTCCATGTTCTTTAGCAGTAGCACAAGGGATGATCAGGTCTCAGCCATAAAGGAGATATTTCAGCTTAATGTGGTCTCTCGTCATGAAAAATATCTAGGGCTGCCATCAATGATAGAAAGAAAGTCTAAGAGTTTTTTTAATGAGATAAAGCTTAGAGTTTTAAATAAAATCTCAAGCTGGCAGCACAAGTTCTTCTCTAGTGGAGGAAAAGAGGTGTTTATAAAAGCTGTAGCTCAAGCCATTCCAGCTTATGCTATGAGCGTATTTAAAATCCCCCTAGGCCTGTGTGAGGATATCCAGAAAGCAGTGGCTAAATTCTGGTGGGGATCAAATCAGGGAAAGAAAAGTATTCATTGGGCGCGGTGGGAAGGGATGAGTCATGCAAAAGGTAGAGGTGGAATGGGATTCAGGAATTTCTCAAGCTTCAACCAAGCGCTGGTAGCGAAGCAAGGTTGGCGAGTTATGCAATTCCCAAGCTCTTTGGTGGCAAGAGTCTTGAAAGCAAGGTACTTTAAGCAAGTAGGCTTTATGGAAGCAAGGATTGGATCAAAGCCATCATTTATTTGGCGAAGTATGCTGTGGGGAAGGATGGTTCTAGAAAATGGATCTAGGTGGAGGATTGGAAATGGGCAGAAAGTGCATGTGCTCAAGAGTAATTGGATCCCCAGACCTTCAACATTTAAGCCAATTTCAGCACCATCATGGATGAATAACGCCAAGGTAGCAGATCTAATAGATGAGAACCAGCAGTGGAGGGAAGAGATGATTGTTGAGCATTTCAGGCCAGAAGATGCAGAAGTTATCATGCAAATTCCACTCCCCCGAGGGCCAAAGGAGGATCAATTGATATGGCACTATGATAAGAAAGGGAAGTATTCTGTAAAGAGTGGATACCAAGTGGCTATGAAGATCAAGCTTACAGATTTCCCAAGCTGCTCATCTCAGTCCAAAAACCAATGGAGTGTCATTTGGAAGCTTGAAGTTCCGGAAAAGGTTAAAATTTTCTTATGGAGAGCTGCAAAAGATCTGTTGCCTACAGCTGAAAACCTATGGAAGAGAAGGATCCTTCAAGAGCCAACATGCCAAGTCTGCGGTTGTAGTGTTGAATCTGTGGCCCATGCCTTGGTAGATTGCAAGCTGGCTAGGAAAATATGGAGCAAATCTAGGATGGCAGATGGTTTTAATCAGGAGCTCTGCAAGGATATTGTTACGGTGCTGCAGCTTTTCATTCAACAGAAAGGGATTATGGAGGGGGCTTCAACAGCAGCTTTGTTTTGGGCTATCTGGAAGACAAGGAACAAATGGTTGTTTGAAAGGAAAAGAGAGTGTCCGATCAGAGTAGCTGCCAATGCAAAGGCAGTAGTGGAATCATTGAGCAGAGTAAGACAAATGCAGATGGACTTTGGAGCAAGGAGGAAGGGTGGAAAGCAAGAGCAGTGGTGCTCTCCTCCAAAGGGCTGGCTGAAGATTAATGTGGATGCGGCAGTGAATGTTAAAGAGCAAAAGGCAGGGCTGGGGGTGGTGATCAGAGACCATAAAAGAGGCTGCAAAGCTGCTGCAATGAAAACATCAAAGTTCTTTGGCAGTGTGGCAATGGCTGAAGCAGCAGTTTTAGAGTGGGGCTTACTAGTTGCTTTGAAAGTTGGTACAAGCTCAGGGGTTTTTGAATCTGACTCTAGAGAAGTTATTGACTTAGTTAATGGACAGTCGAGCTCTATGGCGGAAATAGATTGGGTGATCTCGGAAATTCAGGAAAATAAGTGGAGGTTCCAGAATTTCATAACTCATCATATATCTCGCTTATGTAATGGCATGGCCCATTCAATGGCTAAATTAGTTCTGCAAAAGCAGGAGACTGTAATTTGGGTGGATGAGTTTCCACCAGAAATTGTGTATTTATGTTGTGTTGATCAATAGGCATACTTTCTTATAAAAAAAAAAAAAAGAATGGGATCCACGATTGACGAAAAGCAGAAAGTCGGAGAACGATAATTTGCTTTCTCCAAAGGAGAATGATTTGTGTTTGGTATATTTACTTTATGGTGTACAAACAGCCCCACCAAATAAGTTTTATACTATTTTATTTTCACGAAATGGAAAATGGCTTGCAGAAAATGGTGCCAAATGTGCTCTGAATTTTTTTTAGCATTGTCAGGCTTTTTTAATGGTCAATTAATATGATAGGAAAATTTAGGTAATAAAATTGATAATTTCTGTAGATTTATTTTTTTTCTTCAGAATCATTCAAAAAATAAATATATATATAAATTGTACATATGGCAGAATGTGGGTATGTTGAAAGTATTCGATAAAAGGACGACGATTCTCTCTTATTATTATTTTTTTATTTCTCTGCTAACCTCTCCTAATTTATTGAGTTTTCAAGATTGAGTTTTGAATTTTGATATTAACAATCAATTCGGTTTTTTTATTTTATTTTATTGATAATTTTAATGTTGACAATCAAACCATGATAGGAAAAAAAAAATGTAAGAGACAATCCTAAACCTTGACGAAAGGTCTAAAACTAGCATAGCATGATACTAAAACAGTTGTGATATTTGAGCTATTTATTTATAAACTTATTTTTTCCTTTAGTTTAGTTAGTTAATTACAACAAATGAAGTATTAGGGTCCATATATTTTTTATCCCGGAACATGAAGTAATAATCTTCAAAAATCTTAGTGAACTCATTATTATTGTCTTGAGCTGCATTAATTGTTGAAATTTTCTAGATTGCGAAAAGAATTTATCAAATTTATGTAATATACATTGGAGATAATTAATTTGGTTTATTTGGAGAAACAAGGCAGGTGAGCTGGAGAAATTCTTTTGTACATCCGAAGTTCCATGTTATAATCTAATGTGGAATCATTAACGCAAAATAATTAGACATGATAATTAGACATGTGGGTATTAATTTGAATCCTAAAAATTTTCCTTCCTCTCCATCCTCTTGGCTCTTTCCTCCATTTTTAAAAATATTTATTTTCATTCTTCTCTCTCATCCCCCTCGAATTTCCCAATTTAACAAAATAGAAGACAAAACATTAATAATCATTTATGCACGGCCAAGTCGTCTGGAAATTGGAATGAAGGTGAGAATTGCATGCAAGCAAAAGGAGTCAAATATACTCTACAAAGAAGAGATTTCCAGAAAGGAATCAAGTATATCTCTGCTTGGCCACTGGCCAGGAAAATATTTATGGCCTGATTTTGGCAGCAAAGAAGAAGGGATTAAAATATAAATTTTAAATTTTTTTTTTATTCTTTCTTAGAGTGATCTTCTTTTGTCATGCTTTTGTGGTAGTTGTATCACTAGCCTTGTTAATTGTAAGGATATGCTGTCTGAAAATTCTGTAATTTTAATTCACATAATTTGTGTATATTTTGATGATAGTTTCAGTTGAACAATACTTTCAACACTTGCTTTTGATTATTAGAATTTGAGAGATTTTACCATATTTTTCTAGCGTCCACTACTCTTCTGTTTGTTTATTGTTACTTTGATGAGGTAGAATAAGTTAACTCATGACAACTTAGATTCTCTGGAAAAAGAGATCCAATTTCTACAAAACGTCAACATCTCCTTATTTCATCCCATTCTTTTGGTTTTGGGTCACTAGTGCCAAAAAAAATACTTTACAGAAAACATAATAGAGCTGAAATGATTTAATCCATCTTCCACCACCATTGTTAAATTATAATTTCCCAATATAAGTGAATCTGAGAATCAATCACCATTTAAAGAGGGGAAAAAAAAGAATCAATCTTGTAACCTATTACACTGAGTAATATAAAAATAAATAAATTTAAATTTGATCCCTTTTGATTGCAGGGCATTATTTCTCATCCTCTTTCGAAACGGACTTGGACGGAATTCCATGAGTCTTACGTCGTCCGCCATTCATATAAATGTTCAAATTCAAAGGAGTAGAAGTTGAAAGATTTTAGGTGATTAGAATGACAGTTTAAAAGCAAAAAACAAAATTTCAAGATCGAAGACAAATAGAAAAAGAGAAAAAAAAGTTTGGCAACCATTGAAGGTAGATTATAACGAGAAACTAGGTCTGATTGAATGTGAGAGAAACTAAATAATTTTCAGTTTTCGAAATTCGGGGGAGACGAAAGAGGAGAGGGGAAACAAAATATCCAAAATGAAGGAAAGAGGTTAAAAGGGTTTATTTTTTGTGAATCAGAGCCAATATACTCTTATAAACAAGATTTGATAAGAAGATCTGAAGATGGCACTTTTCTGAAAATCTCTTCTTTGTAGAGTATGTCTGATTACTTTTGCTTGCACGCAATTCTCACCCTCATTCCAATTTCCAAACAGACTTGACCATGCTTTAATGATTATTAATGTTTTGTCTTCTATTTTTTAAAATTAGGAAATTCAAAAGGGATAAAGAAAAAAAGGAGAACAAGTATTTTTGAAGATTAATGCTAGACATTATAAATTTTTTATCTCAAATAATTATCCCAAATGATGTGATATTCAATAATTAGTTAATAATTATTTTCAAAATTTAAGTGAATTAATTGCATTATCCACCGACTAATTAATGAATATGACATCATTTGGAATATCTATTTGGAATAAAAAAAATTTGAGATATGTAGCACTACTCATTTTTTAAAAAAGAGGAAAGATTATGGAAAAGGAGTGAAATTTTTAGGATTCAAATTAATAGCCATGTGTCTAATTATTACTATTTAATGGTTTCATATCAGATTATGACATGAACCTCTGATGTACTATAGAATTTTTCGGTGAGGTGAGGCGATTGAAGCAATAAATTTCAATTGTTCTTAACTGCTATTAATCTCTTGCGCGTTAAAACAAGCCATTTGGTAGGTTTTAATTAGAATCAACCTGTACAATTCTTGCCCTGAGGAACACAAAACATTAACTTCAAAGTCATTCAAGCACTGTCACTGGCTTATCATCCTTCTCATGGTAAGTAATTTCAACATGAATAATGGATATCATCATCTTCACCATACTCCTCATATTCGTCATATTCACCATACTCCTCATCTTCGTCATATTCACCATACTCCTCATCTTCATCATCTTCACCGTACTTCTCATCTTCATCCTCATCAGTATCCAATAAGATCATGGGACGTTCAGCCTAATTAATTTACCATTACACCAATAAGGTCAGCATATATATGCATGTGTGGTTGTGTATGTATATATGTGTGTGTGTGTGTGTGTGTGTGTGTATGTGTGTGTGTAAAACAAACCAATTGATCACCCCTTACATTTTCCTCCTCCTCCTCCTCCTCAATTTCCTCTGACGTCGACGTCTCAGACTCGCATTCCAATTGATCACCCCTTACATTTTCCTCCTCCTCCTCATCTCGCTCTCAATCCTTCAATTTCCTCCAACGTCGACATCTCAGACTCGTATTCAACCTCTGTCATGCGACGTTTAGCCTATAGTTTTACACATAACTCTTATCAGTAGCAGATTAAATATGTTCACTAGCCATCAAGTTAGCGAGATAGATTAATGAATCAGTGGCGTACCATTTTTTCATTCAAGTGCTGAAGTGTTGTATTGAGGTCGCCTGCCCAACAATATTCTTCATCCACTTCCCAATTTTGAACTGCTCGTGAACTTGGTGTCTTCAAAACTCCTGCAGAGAGAAGAACTTAAGTTGCGGGCATTCCAAACTTTCAACAAGTTCACCAATTTTACAATTATGTGAAGAGATCGCAGTGCAATTTTTGAGAGTATCCTTGTCTAACCATTCCCTAGGACTAGGAGGAGCCTCAATGTTATTCAAAGCAATTACATGTTGGTCTCTGAATACAATTGATATAGCAACATCACGAACAACATCATGCACAGAAAAAGTTTCACTTTCGGGACCATCAAGCAACAAGCAAGAGTTTTTGAGTTTACCAACCAATGTAAGAGCTCTATCTCGTGCTTCTTCCATTGTATTGTGCCCTTAAATAAATCCAAACCCATTCCATAGCTCAACAAATAAAAAACTGAAGGATTTTCAATAAAATCCGTTGGACAACAAAGCACAAAGGTTGACTTGAGTTCCTCACCTTCTAAATTATTGTAACTCAACTCTATAGTTTTGTGCGCCTCAGCTGCCACTCCTGAGAAGCCACTTGAGGAAGGCCTTGTTGGTTCTCGCAGCGCATTCTTCCACTCAATTGTATTCTTGTTTCTTAATGCCCTAGCCATTGTAAAAATAGCAATAGGCAAACCTCGACATGCCTTGACTATATCCATTGCTACAGATTTCAAATCATTGTTTTCAATTTTATCACCCGCTAACTTCTTAAACAGATCCCAAGCTTCACTTTCATTTAGAACACCAACCAAGAAATTATTTTGACAATCCATCTTACTTGACAATACATCTTGACTTCTTGCTGTCATCAAAACTCTGCATCCCCTATCTCCAAAAGGAATTCCCACATTCTCAAGGTCAAGATTTGTCCATATGTTATCTAAAATCACAAGGATCTTTTTTTCTTTCCTCAATCGTTCACATAGCTTTCTTGCTCTTCCGGATTCACTCTCCTCGTAGAGCTTCAAACCCAACTTATCTGCTATTTGTCCTTGGATCTTTTCTATGTCTGGCGTCTGAGATACATCTGCGTAAACCACCTCATCGAAGAGCTTATTATTCATGGCTTGCCTGGCGACTTCCTTCACTAGCATTGTCTTCCCAGAACCGCCCATTCCATACACCCCAATCATGTGAACGTGAGGACTCTTCAAGGCGTTTATCACATCATTCAAAGTGGACATTCTTGATTCAAAAGCCTCGTAACCTTTGATGGAAGAAAGCCATACGTCTTCTGGAACTGTATGGTAGGAAACTTTATCAAATCTCCCTTCTTGCTGCAGGAGTTCCTCTGCTGCCTTCACCTCCCCAACTGCTTTCTTGCTAACCTGATAGCGGGTGTTTAAATTAGGACACAATCGGTTAGTTGTATGCTCTGTGTCTACAATGATCCTTGCGGCAGCATCCAAGGTCTGGTCAACATGAATCAGCCAGTTCTCAACTCTCTGCTCAGTATCTTCCCCACTTCTTTTAGCATCATCAATCTTATGCTGGACACTCTCTTTGGCATCCCTCAGCTTCTGAACTTCATTCTCGAGCTTCTCTAAGTTGCTCTTGTAGTTGCAGCAATAAGTAAACGGATGAATTATGGGGTGTACCAAGCACTCAGCAACTTTTACAGCAATCGCGACCGCAATTTCAACCATTTTAATGAAAATAGAAATCAAGCAAAATGGGTAAGAGAAAACAGCAAAAGACAAAGAAGCTAGACTCGGGACCAAATCTTGGATTACAAGGAAGTGGTGAATAGACTATAATAATCATCAAATGGAAGATAGAATGATAAAAAGATAGCAAGGAAATGTGAGTATAAAGTTTGTCCAACTTATATTCTACTTATATACATCTTTTTGGTACATTCAATTATGGGTCTCTTTCTTCAGTCATAGGAAAAGATTCAATTTCAGTTTCTAAAACAATGATCTTAAAATTAGTGTTGCACGTCCCTAATTTGTGTTGTAATCTTTTGTCTGTTAGTAAACTTACAAAAGATCCTCACTGTTTGGCTAAATTTTCTCCTTTCAATTATGAATTTTAGAACTTGTGTACGAGAAAGAAGATTGGCAGTGCTAAGGATATAGATGGACTTTATTATTTGGAAGAGGAGCTTGAAGCTTTGATCAATCGACCTTTCTTTGACAAAATTGTTTCACAAGTGCCTAGTGAGAATGAAATTAGTTTGTTGCATCTCAAATTAAGACATCTAAATTTTTCACATTTAAAGTTGTGTTCCTGACATTATTCAAGAATAAAAGTAACATTAATTTTAAATGTGAAGTGTGTGATCATCGTACATATTTCCTACCCAAACTTATAAAGTTTCACAACCCTTCTTTCATACATAGTAATGTCTGAGGTCCTCTTCATTTCGCCAATAATTTTGGAGCTAAGTAGTTTATTGCTTTTATTGGTGATCATACTCGAGTTTGTTGGGTGTATTTATTAAAAGAAAAATATGAAGTTTCTAAAATTCTTCAAATCTTCCATAAAGTGGCCCAATTTCAAGCAAAAATACAAGTGTTTTGAATTGACAATGGAAAAGAAATTCTTTTTCTCTGTTGGGAAATTATTTGACTGATAAGTTGTTCATCAATCCTCTTGGGTTGATACTCTCCAACAAAATGGAGTTGCAAAAAGAAAAAATAGACATTTATTTGAAGTTCGTTTACTATGAGGGTACCAAATTATTAGTGGGGTGAAGCGGTTAACTGCCTGCTATCTCATAAATAGATTGCCTACTAGTACTTTGAAGTTTAAAACTCCAATCGAACTTCTTCAACAACTTTATCCCATGTCTCAGTCCTTTAGTTCTCTTCTTCCTCAAAATGTTTGAGTTTGTTGCTTTTGTTTATGATAAGAATCATCACAAAAGTAAGCTTGATCCTAAGTCTCTCAAATGTGTGTTTTTGGGTTATTCTCATACACAAAAGGGGTACAAGTATTTTCTTCCTCCAACTAGGAAATATTTTATAACCATAGATGTGACTTTTTTTGAAACTAAGTCTTATTTCTCTAAAATCTCTATTCAAGGGGAGGAATATACTATGGAAATTCAATTTAACAATTTTATTTTTTTCCCAAAATCCACACGCTCAAGTGAGCTCTCTTTTAGAGAGAATATCACAAATTCAACTCCTCCTTTGATAGTTTGCTCTCCACAAAATCTGACACCTTCCAATAACAATCAGCAAGAGGAATAAGATTGTTCTTCCCACAGAAACAGCCTAACCCAAGTGATGAAAGCAAGTGTCTTCACAAATTCAACCATCCATTGCACAAAATCAAGAGGATGCTCAAAAGCTAAAGGTGTATTCTCGACGAAATAAAACAGTTTGTACATCTTTTAAAAGCCAGAATTCTAAACCGAACATAAAGTTGTTGGGAGACATTGGTACTGTTTAATCTGAGTCTAGATTACATTTAAATTTTCTTCTATCATTTGATTTGGATTTAGATTTGTCTATCACTCATAGAAAAAAAAGGTTAGAACTTGTATTAAACATCATATTTCTCAGTTTGTCTCTTATCATAGATTGTCACCATCATTTAAAGTTATTTTGCTATTAATCTGTCATTTGTAAGTACTCCTAGAATAGTACAAGATGCTCTTGCATATCCAAAATGAAGAGAAGTGATTTATGAAGAATTGAGAGCATTGTATAAAAATAGAACTTGAGCTCTTGCATACTTGCCTTCTGGAAAGAAAATTGTGCTTGTAAATGGATATTTACGGTTAAGCATAAGGATGATGGATCAATTGAGAGATTCAAGATTAGGCTAGTGGATAAGAGATATGCTTAGACATATGGAATTGATTAACAATAGACATTCGCCCTTGTTGCAAAAATGAACTCCATTCGGTTGCTGCAAATTTAGAATGGCCGTTACGCTAGATGTGAAGAATGCATTTCTCATGGAGATTTAGAAAATGAGGTGTATATGAATCCACCACCAGGGTTTGAGAATATGGTTGAAAGAGGAAAAGTTTGCAAGCTGAAAAAGTCTTTATACAGGCTGAAGCAATCACCTAGAGCCTAATTTGACAGATTAATGAGATTTGTTCTCAAATGTGGATATCGACAAAGCTATAGTGATAATACCATGTTTCTTAAGCATGGTAAAAAAGATAAACGCTATCCTTATCGTGTATGTGGATGATATTATCTTGAATGGAAATGACAAAGATGAAATTGAAAGAATTAAGAGGTTGTTAACCAAAGAGTTTGAAACTAAAGACCTAAGTTCTCTAAAATATTTTTTTGGAATTGAAGAGGCTAGGTCTCAAAAAGGGATATTTTTGTCACAAAGAAAATATATTTTGGATCTCTTGAAAGAAATTGGGATGTTAGGATGCAAACCAAGCGATGTTAATATAGAATCCAATCATAGACTTGGGGCAAGTACTAAAAGTAGTTTAGTTAATAAGGAACAGTACAAAACGTTAGTTGGAAAGCTAATCTATTTGTGTCATACTCGTCCAGGCATTACATTTGCAGTAGGCCTTGTGAGACAATTTATACATTCTTCTAATGTAAAGCACATGGAAGCTGTGTTTAGCATATTGAAATATTTGAAGATATCTCCAAGGCATTTTATACTCTAAGAATAACCACATAAGGGTTGAGGCATATACAGATGTTAATTAGGCTGGATCCTTTGTTGATAGAAAGTCAACATTAGGTTATTGTACATTTGTTGGTGGAAATCTAGTTACTTAGAGAAGCAAAAACCAGTCAGCAGTTGCAAGATCAAGTGCTAAAATTGAGTTTAGAGCAATGGCATTGGGGATTTACAAGTTTATGTGGTTGAGAATGTTTCTAATAGAGTTGAAGGTGTGGAAAGCTGGATCAATGAGACTGTAATGTGATGATAAAGCTGCCATTGACATTGCTCATAATCTAGTCCAACATGATAGGACAAAACATAGGCACTTTATCAAAGAGAAGCCAGAGAGAGGTCTAATATGCATTCCATATGTTACTACTCAAAAACAAGTAGTTGATATTCTCGCCAAGGGATTATCGAAACAAGTCTTTCAGTCTCTGAATTCTAAGATGGGAATGATAGATATCTTGCAGCTAGCTTAAGGGGGAGTTTTGAAAGTTAGAGATTGTAGCCTAATTTTGTGTACATATGTTTATTCTTTCCTTGTATAGTTTATTGTTTCTTAATTTCCTATAACTTCCTTATATAGCCTAGTCAGAGTAGTATATAATGTAAAGATTGCAACTTCGATGAACAAGAAAATACTTTCCTAATATTTTTTCTCGAAAACCAACTACCACTGCTCGCTTGCTTCAAGCAACCAACATTGTCACCCCATCGTCGCTTGCTCCAAGCTGCCGCACACTAGACATCACTGCTTCCTACCATGCCATCGCCAGCCAACCACTACAAAATCGATAGCCACGCACGAGCAGGGATAGAGAGGGGCTTGAGCTGTTGTCGCCACCTCCGCTGTCGCATGAATCTCCCAGCCACACAACTGATTTCTCCTCTTTTCTAATGGACTAGATGTCCTGTTAATATTAGGTTTAGATTTGATGTTAATGTAATATTTTGTTAAATGATATGAACTTGTCCATAACTTTAAACTCCGTTTAAAGCTTTTTTAGTATCATAAACTTATATTAAAACAAGTCTCAGTGTATATTTTAGAGGGTAAACAGTTCCACTCTCTTTGAAATTGTATGCATGGCTGGTTATTACCTATCAATTATTAAGTAATTAGCTCTTTATCTACTTAATTAAATATCTAGTGACAATTAAAATATTTAAATTCAATGATCCACAACAATCTCATTATCAATGTTTTATTTTATTTTTTAACACCACGATTATTTTGATAATTTGCTCATCCAAAATAATAATAATAATAATAAGAACGGAAAGTCCGAAACTGATCCGAAGCTGTTAAAAAAAATTGTTATAAATTGAAATTGTTGAGAGGCTAACAGCTTTGGAAGTGAGGTTAGGCTAACCGCATCATGGTTATGCCGACAACTATTTAGCAAGAATAAAAAGAATTAAGCATCTTATTAAATTAATTTTATAAACAATGTCACAAGAACGTAATTGAATGGTTTTCAAATAATTTTTTAACTGGTCATCTTTGAATATATCTTAATGATGGACATAGGAAGATATGATTGAAGAATTAAGGTGTTTTTAAAATTAAAATAAATAAATAAAAATTTTGACACTAATTGAACAGAGACCGTGTAAGGTTAGGACACATCCAAATACGTTTATTTATCTCCGGACAATTATTATTTCTTGTTTACTTTCCTTATCTATAATGGATTTCCTAAATAAATACTATTTCCTTATTTATTTTGGTTTCCTTTTGTAGCGACTATATAAAGGTAGCATTTATATATCTAGCTAACAAGTAATTAAGCTGGTTAGTTTAAGAAGAAGAAAGATGGAAGCGAGATTTCAATTAGGAGTAGGGATTCGCTTTAAGCCTACAGAAGAAGAATTGATTAAATGTTTCCTTTTAAAAAGGGTCAGGGGACAAGCACTTTCACCTTGCCCTATTGGGGAATGCGAGCTATACGGCAAAAGATCGCCATGGGAGATTTTCGAAGAAAGAGCTAATAACTCTGATAAAAGCGTATGGTATTGTTTCACAAGTTTGAAGAAGACAGGCAAGAAAAGGATTTCTAGGGTTGCGGGCAAGGGCACGTGGCACGGCGAGTCCTCCGCAAAAGAGATTGTCGACAGCAAGAAGAAGAATGTTGTGATAGGGTTTAAGAAAACTTTCACGTTCAAGGTTAAGGGAAAGAACAGTGATTGGAACATGGATGAGTTTAGATTGGCCGATGATGAAGAGTGCAGTGACTACGTGCTTTGTAAAATAAAGAAAAAGAAACCGAAAGCGGTGGAGGAAGAACAAGCAGAAGAGATGGCCAGTGAATTAGCAGCCACAAACACAGTCAACAACTTTGTGGTTGAATCCCATCAAAGTTGTTCGCAATTATTTGTACCACCATCGAGTCTGAGTGTGTGCGATAACATTAATGTTGGAGAGCAATGCTATGGGATGAAAAATTTGCCAGATCAAGATGAAATAATTAACAGTAATGGTCTAATTCCACCAGTATCAGAGACCACTGAGAAGGCTACGAATGTCATAGATGATGATGATTGGTCCGCTATGCTTGAAGAGTATCTGCAGCAGGAAAAATCACTGGCCAGCTACAGATAATTAACATATATCAGTTCTGTGATTCTTTTTAATTATTTTGTTCAATTATTTTGTTTAGTGTAACTTTGTTGTTACTTTAATTAATTGATTAATTAATTATGTCTCAATTAATTATGTTCTGATTAATCGATAAAGTTTTTGCATTTATTGTGGATTCATTATTACTTTCATGTAACAATAAATAATTAATGAATATTACGACTCTCAAACCTGCTTCAAATAGAGCATGTGAATGAAATGTCTCTGATTAAGCAGTCAATACAATAATAGTTAATTAGCAAACTAGGAGATTGAGCTGACTGGCTAGTGTACAATATACATGCATGCAACGTTATATCCCATGTAGCAGATTTAAACTTAATTTAACACTGCAATAGAAAAGTAGTAATGAGATTTTACATTTTGTTGCTGATTTTACATAATTTGAATCAAATGACTGCTGTCAAAAATAACATTCACAATCAAAATAGAATGAGTCAATTATTTTATTAACTTGATTTTTTATTTTGTTATCCCAAATATTATTAGTAATGGTAATAATCTTTTCAAATTTCTTGATTTTTTTTCCTATTTGAATAAGCATAATCTTTTTTATCATTTTTTTGAGAAAAAAAAATGATTTTCTATTAAGATATTTTATCGTTATATGAAATTTGGAAAATTTTATTTTTTTTCATTCAAATGAAAATGTCTTAAAATAAGATTTCATATAAAAAAAACAAGCAAATACACACACTGTAAAATTTATTAATTAAAGACATGCACACTAGGAGCAATGCTAGGTATCCTAATATTTAAGTTTCAATTTAAATCTCAACTGATGTGGTATTCATCCATTAAATGATAGTTAAGTAATTTTACTAGATATAAAATTCATCATTCAATAAATAAGTGACACATACTATTGGGACTAAGTTGAGACTCAAATGTTAGAATCCTTAACATTATTGCGCACACTAGATGAGACTCAAACCTAAAACCTAAGTCGTGGTAAGGCTGCCCACTAACCAATGGAAGTAGGCTTCTCTTTCCCTTTTTCGCCTACTCAGAGGGTTAGGGTTTTTTATACAAGATGCACCAGCCACCACAAATGATTCCTGTTATGCCTTCCTTTCCACCCACTAACATCACCACAGAGCAGATTCAAAAGTACCTTGATGAGGACAAAAAGTTGATTTTGGCAATTTTGGACAATCAAAATCTTGGAAAGCTTACAGAATGTGCCCACTATCAAGCTAAGATTAAAAAGAATTTAATGTATTTAGCTGCAATTGCTGATGCAAACCCGCAAGCACCAACAATGCCTTCTCAGATGGCCCCACATCTTGCAATGCAAGCTGGTGGGTATTACATGCAAGATCCTCAGGCGGCAGCAATGGCTCAGCAACAAGGAATCTTCCCCCAAAGATGCCATTACAATTCAATATAACTCTCATCAACTACAGGATCCTCAACAACAATCACACCAACATCAAGCCAAGCATGCAAGTACAAATGAGAATGAGACCGGGTGCCGCTAACATTAATGGTATGCATCCCATGCAAGCTGGAAGCTCTCTTGGAGGTGGCAGCAGTGGAGGACCCGCCCCTTCAGCATCTGCCCAAGTGACATTTGTAGTGGAAATAAGCAAGATGCTTCCAAGGCTGGGACTGCTGTTGCTGACGGCCAGGGCAGTTCAGCTGGTGGGCATGGATAGAAGGCAAAGTGACATGGCCCAATGTGCTTGGACTGCCTATGACTGTTCATTGCAGATGCCTTTAACAATAGTAACATTCTAGTGCGTTTTCGTATATGGAGCTTAGAATTGGAAGTTTTTTGTTGCTCTTTAATTTTAACAGATTAGGTAGGTAAGTTTGTTGTTAGTCCTGGCATGCTGATCTACAAATCACAAACAAGTGGTGAAATAGTGGCAGTCGGTTTGTGGAAGGAAGAGGCTGAAGCCTGTGGACTTTGCCTCCCATGTCATTTAGTAGCAAGTTGAAATGCATGACCAAAGAATGTAGTCGTTGATCTCAAAATATCAACATATATTAACACACCAGAGAAACCCTTAGATTCTCTTCCAACCGTTATATTTAAGTTATCTAATCCAATCATCCAAAATATTTGAAGCAATGGCTCCATGGTTTCATATTTGCTCGGTCTTGGATGTTTTCTGAACCATATATTCTCGATTACCACTTGGATTGATTTGATGTTGATAGGGTGATACATTCCATTCCACACTTCACTCTTTGAACTTGTTTTTTGAATAGTAACGCTAGACTCAAGAGATACACTGTAGGTTTGTATTGACTTCTATTTGTCAAATTGATACTTGTTTTTCGTAAATAAGGAAAATATCTGCGTATTTTATCAAAGACGGTTAATGTAAAATCTATTATCAAGGACTTTTTAATGTGCATTTAGCAAATTTTGCTGGGTGACTGGCTATGAATAGATTAAATTTATGTGTGTGCATGCTCATGAATATTTTTATAAGAGGTTGCTGGCTTTATTCCATTAATAATATAATAAAGAATTATAGCAAAACTTTAGATCTGACTCTATTATAAATTTTTATCAAATGTTGACAGTTTAGAAGATTAGATATTGCTGTATCATCTTTATTTGACTTTTAATTGTGGGGAAAACAAAAGATATGCTTGATTTATCGAGCGTCTACACTTTTTAGTAAATTTATAGAGATCATGGATAAGGGATAATAATTATGTTCAACACTTTTTATTCGCCAATCGGGACGTTCACGGACATTTAAGAGATTATGATTACTTTGAAACTGACTAGTATGTAATATATATGCAGATGCAGTAATTACATAATTAATTATCAATTAATATTCAGACTTCAATGGCTTATCAATTAATATTCATGTTGGAATTTTATTGGTATTTCAAAATACTAATTTCTAAGAAGGAAGTGAGAGCAACACTTTTATATTTAATTTGAAATTGGTCATGCGTTTGATTTAATTATAAATTAGAATTGAATAAGTCAAATCTAAATGTGATTTGGATTATTCAAATTGATTTAAATTAAATAAGAAAAGTGGGTGACTAATTCAAATTGAATTAATAAAATGATTATAAATATTTTTTCTATATAAAGGAGACATAAAACACCTTCAAAGCAGAACAACCTCTATTTTCTCTCTTCTTATTTCATGTTTTCCTTCATAATTTTCTTTTATTGTTCTACACTGTTGTTTGGAGTGCAACCTCACAACAGTAACGTCATTGAATCATGAATATCAATCCGCATTATTTGTGTACTTATTGCATCAGAAAATCTTCCTAGATGAGCGGAAATTGATCTTAAGGGCGTGACGAATTTATAATTGCTGCCATGAATAGTACCGAGTGAACAGTGCATTGGATAGTGCTGGATGAACAATTCCCACAGCTACTATTCATGATTCTTCATGATAAACTGTTAATTCAGCTGATTTTAGACTTTACAGAAGCAATATCGACTCATATTTCCAATATTCTTAAGACCAAATTTATAAGGTTTGATTATTGCTTCAAATAAGGTACCTCAAACCTATTACTTATAATATTACCTATAAAAATACTTCTAAGATTTGGGATTTATTAAAATAAATATGATAACAGATCCTAAATCTCAGAAGTATTTTATTAAGTGACTTTAATATTTTGAGTATAATTAGATAAGAGACATTGGCTACCTAAAAATTTTATAGAAATTTATACTGACAGAGGGTTATTTTAAAATTTGTTATAATTAATACAAATTGATTTTGAATCCGAAATTGTTTATATGATATACTAGACATCCAAACGAATCTTTTGAAAGTTGTTTCAATAAAATCAAATAAGAATTCAATTTATAATTATTTTTTTAACTCATTTTTTGAACTCAAGTCTGTTACGCTGGAAATTTCTGGTTTCAGCACAATTCATAAGTTACGATACTATTTTATTAGACGCAGACCCGTTCAAAAGTTATGAAATTTGGAGAATTGTTTCCTATATATGTCTAGTATAGTTCTGAAAAGTTCCATGATTTTACGATTAAAGGATAAATTGTTTTGAATTTTTTAATTCAGTGAGATCCTAGAAGAAAACTGTGTGACATGTTTCTTAAGGTTTAAAACAAAAATTGTTTCAAATTGTTTTAGATGGAATCAAGCTATGACAATTTTACTATTGAGAACCCTATACGTCAGCATACTGTATGTAAGATTTGAGATTTTTTTGATAAACGAATAATTTATTAAAATTCAGAAACTAAAGTCTGTTCTACTGAGGATAGTGATATTATTTGAGTATTGATGATATAATTTGATTAATAAAATAGAGAAGGAAAATATAATAGAAGAACCAAGGAATTAAATTCCAAGATAAATTTATTTGAGAGTTATGCTGCTCATAACAAAAAGCAGAACAAAAATCATAATAATTATTTCAAATTTTATTATTAAAGGAAAGGAAATTGTATTGTATTTAGAAAACTTGTGCACTATGTTAGCCAACATAGCAATTAAGCTCAAAGCAATAGAAACAACAAAATCCTCCTTAAGTCAATTTGGCTAAAGGAGATGACCTCATTATTATAGTTGTCTTTGAGATAAGCATGGTTGTTTATACTCTAATGAGGAAAGGATAAAAGTTTTTTTCCTTGATAACTTTTGGTCCACACCAACCTTGAACAAGGAAAAATTCTTGCTAGACTTACTGATGAGAAAATCCTCTCATTCAGTAATATATGTCATGTTTATATGATACGAGACTTCTTGAATTATATTTTTGTACTGACCAAGACATGGATATAAGAGTGACAAAATTATAGTGTCAAATAATGAGATATTTATTGAGAAAAGGGATATTGTTCTCTTGAATTCTTCAGGATTTAATATGGTTAAAGATAAAAGGTGAGTCATTTAAACTTATGTTATTGGCTCTACAACATGAGAGACATGGTCATGTGAAATTTTCTTATATTAAGAAAATGAGAGAACTTGGTATACTATCTAGTTTCAACTTGTCAAATGAAAAATGTGATGTGCGTGGAATAAAAAATCCACAAAGAACATATGTAAATTAGTTCTTAACAGTAAAACTTGAATTTTTCAATTTAGTTCACAAAGACCTTGCTGATTTAAAATAAAATATAAATTAAGAAGGTAAATATGACTCAAGCATATTCAATGCTTATTGTAAAAACTATGGTATCATCCATGAAGTGACACCTTCCATATTCACCTTAATCATTTAATGTAGTTGGAAAGAAAATAAAATATTAAAGAACGTGGTAAATGCTATGGTAATAGTTTCTGAAGCACTGTTGAATTTGTGGGGGAAACTATATTGTTAACTAGTCACATTCATAGTAGAATATCGTATAAGAAAATAGGAAAAACACCCTATAAGTTATAGATAGGCTATAGCCTAATTTTTCATACTTCAAAGTGTAGGAGTGTACCTAATTCCAAAAGGATTAAGTCAAAACCTTAAACTGTTGACTATTTATTTATAAAGTATGCCTAAAATAGTGCTGCTTATAGATTCTTGGTACTTAAAAATGAAGGACCTTTATTTGAGGCAGATACCTTTATTAAGTTCAAGAATATTGAATTCTTTGATTCTATTTTCTTAAGCAAGCTTAGATTAGTTATTTATCCCTGTAAGAGTCAATTAAATAATCCTCCTGAGAATTTAGACGTTGAATATAAGAGAAGTAAAAAGGATGAGAATGCCTATTAGTTTTAGTGGAGACATCTATGTTCTTCTTATTGAGAGTGATCCTTAAACTTTAAAGGAATTATGGTTTCTCAGAATGCACCTCGATGGAGAGAGACAATCAACAATGAATTAAGTTCTGTCATAAGCAATTATGCATGAGAATTTGTCATCTTACCTTTAAATACAAAACTTATTGGGTGCAAATGAAATTTTTAAAGAGAATTGAAAGTAGATGGATCAATGGATAAATATAAGCCAAGACTAGTTGCCAAATGATTCTCATAAAAGAAAGACATAAATTATTTTGATACCTATACTCTAATGACGCAAATTGCATCCATTAGAGTTTTGATTACATTAGCTACAATTTATAACTAACATATTTATTAGATGGATGTCAAAACTGCTTATCTAAAAGTAAACTTGGATGCAGAAATCTGCGTAAGACAACGAAAGGGCTGTACAATTTCAAATATTGAGCAAATAGGTATTCGAGTTCGTTAAGTCACTATATGGATTAAAAGAAGCACCAAAAAAGTGGCATGAAAAGTTTGATAAAGTATTAATATCAAATAAATATGCAAATGAGACTAAGGGAATGCTTGCTTCTAACTTCGATTTAAAGAATATAAGATAAGCAGATGTTACATTAAGCATCAAAATCACTAAGACTAGTGATGGTCTCTTATTATCACAAGAACATTATATTGAGAACGTTTGGGTATTACGGCGGGAAATCTATCACTATACCGTATGATGCAAATACCCACCTTAAGTAAAATATAGAACATAGTGTTAATAAATTGAGTTATGCTAAAATTGTTAGTAGCCTAATATATGTGATGAATAGTACAAGCTTAACAATATATACACTATAGGCAAATTGAATAGTTATACTCAAGATCCTAGTAAGCATCATTTGACTGCCATAAACAAACTTGTAAAGTATTTGAGAGGCACTATTGATTCAAAATTTAACTATCATAACTCTCCATTTGTGTTAAAAATGTATAGTGAAACAAAATTGATTTCATGATAAGATTAAATCGAATCCACTAGTGGTTATATTTTTACCCTTAATGGAGGAGTTGTATCTTGGAAATCTCTAAACAAAAGTGTTTAGCTCGTTCAACCATAGAGTCTAAGCTAGTTATCTTAGAGAAGGCATGTACTCAGGCTGATTGGTTAAGAAACCTTTTAGCAAATCTTTCAATTATCATATATCTTTCTATTTTTATGATTATATTATGCTTGCCAGGCTGTTATTGCCAAGGCAAAGAGTTATGATATATAATGGGAAAAGCAGATAAATTCATCTTAAATATAGTATTTTTGGACAACTGCTAGGATCTAGGTTTATGAACTTAGATTGTGATGTCAGAGTCAAATTTGGCCAATTTTCTGATAAACTACTATATGAGGTTAGTGGTAATTATGTTGATGGGGACGAGACGTCTGTCTATAACAAAAGACAAAAGTGGTGGTAACCCTACCTATGTGATTGGAGATCCCTATAAAGTAGATTAATAACGGTAACAACAATTCACTTGTTGTATTGTGGCATTATCGATCTACTTATTTGAGTCCTTCTTATGGCGAGATAGTTGCTTATTGCAGTGATTTTAGGTTGAGCAATTGAGCTCTTAATGAACTCCATAGCCCACATTTTATGTATGGCAGTATGTCAAAACTGCATGATACACTTGATAAAAGCTCACCTATGTGAGTATGGAATTGAGTCGATTCCTATAAGAGCTAGACAGGCTTCTTTAGAACACTCATGAATCCGGAGGCACAAGGCCATTAAAATGCCAAACCACAAAACATCAAAAGACTAAGAGAGTTTAACGTGAGCTTTTAGTCCTTTGCCTTACACAAAAGAAATATTAGTTCATAGAAACTATAAATTTCACCAAGTTCCTGTGAGACACGATTAGTTGTTCAATGACTAGTTCATAGCCCAAAAGCCACCAATTCATATGCATTAAAACTTTATGACAAAGGAAATTGAAGTATTTCGAAATATGAGGAGAATGTTGGAATTTTAGTGGTATTTCAAAATATTAATTTCCCACATTGGAGGGAAGTGAGAGCAATCACTTTTATATTTGATTTAAAATTGGTCATTTGCTTGATTTAATTATAAATTATAATTAAATAAATCAAATCTAAATGTGACTTGGATTATTCAAATTGAATTAAATTGTGAAACGCATAGATAACTAATTCAAATTAAATAAGAAAAGTTGATGACTAATTTAAATTAAATTAGGAAAAAGATTATAGAAGAGACATAAAAGGAGACGTAAAACGCCTTCAAAGAAGAACAACATCCATTATCTCTCCTCTTATTTCATGTTTTCCTTTATAATTTTCTTTTGTTGTTCTACACTATTGTTTGGAGTGCAATCACACAATAGTAGCGTCATTAAATCTCGAATATTAATCCACATTATTTATGTCCTTATTGTATTATAAAATCTTTATAGAGAAGTAGAAATTAGTCTTAAAGACAGTGCATTGTGCAGTCCTTAATGAATTTATAATTGCTACCGTGAATGGTAAAAAGTAAACAGTGCCATGAAGGGTGCGAGATGAATAGGGATGTGAACAGTGCTCGTAAACAATGATCGTGAATAACATCATGAACAATAACCACATATACTATTCATGACTCTTCATGATGAAATTGTTCATTTGGTTGATTTTGGACTTTACAGAAGCAACATTAACTCATATTTCCAACAATTCAAACTTCAATGGCTTGAGATTTTGGCTGATCTGCAAATGCAAGTGCAACACCAACTATACGAACACAGGCAAGCATATGAATTCCAATATGGACAACGAAGAATGCCACTCAAGCTAGTACTATAAATATTTTTTTCAGTAGTGCATATATTTATTCTTCACAATTTAGAAATTTAACAAGTTGATTAATTTGATAACAATAAAAAAATAATACTATCATTGTTTCTTAATTTAATTTTGTAATAAAACCCTCCATTGGATTAGTACTAGAACGTATCCCTCAAACGTTCGGCGTGAAATTTGAATGAGATAAATTCTTTCAAATTCAAACAAGTAATTCAAATACAACAATTATAACATCAACTTTCATTGTAAAGTAACACTGTTATTCTAGTTTTAATTCATCACAATAAACATAATCTAATTTGTTCAATATTTTCGTTTAATCAATAGTACCATGTGAATAAAAATTCAAAACAATTTAAAAAAATAACTTCAAATATTATACAATTAGGTTTATATATAATATAGGGAATACATGGATTGTTAAGAGTATTTTTTAAAATTTTAAATTAAAATTTTCCATAAATATTTCTATTTAGATAAAATTAGAGGACAAAAAATTATAAGTTAAGAAAACAAACAACTCAAAATAAGTGAATGTCTAAAAAAAATTAAATTCAAACTTACAAACTGGAAAAAAATAATAATAATAAAAATAAAAAGCCTTAGTCCATCGTTATAGTTCCTTAGTCTATCATTATAGTTCATATTGGCTTTTGATCTTGTGTTAGCAGCAATTATTCCTTTGAGGTAGATTAGAGATGGACTTCTTTGAGGAAGAATAGAGATGGCAAAAGTCCAGAGTCTCTGTGTGAAGAGGTCAGCATTGTGCTAGGCTTTAAAAGTATAGTACAGAAATTATGAGCATCAAGTGACTATTTTGAGGAATATTGAAAAAATATACTTAGGTTAATGATTCAAAATCTCCTCCGTGAACTCCTTGTGCCGAATTATAGAACATTAAAATTGGTACTTAAGTTGCAAGGGAACAGTTTCATAAAATTCATTAAAAAAAAATGAAAGCTTTATTTGATATAAACAAGCTACAATTGTTACAATAACCATTACAATTATTATTTCGTTTTACAGTACAAAATGATCCAGCATGAAAGCTTCATGCTGGTTATTGTATGAAGAGGTCAGCACTGTGCAAGGCTTTAAAAGTTTAGTACAGAACTGAGGTGCAAAAAGTGACTGTTTTGAGACCAATTTTGGGCAACATGAATTCTCCTCCACAGAGTTCTTGTGCCGAATGATAGACTCCTCAAATTGCCTGAGTTGCAAGGAACATTTTCACAAAATCCATCAAAAAAAAAAAACATGAAAGCTTCATTTGATACAAACAAGCTGTAATTGTTACAAACACCATGACACTTATTATTTCATTTCATAGTACAAAATGATCCAGCATGAAAGCTTTATGCTGGTTATTACGTGAAGAACAAGGCTATAAAAGTTTAGTACAGAACTGACGAGCATGAAGTGACTGATTTGAAGCCAATTTTAAGCGAGATGAATATTTAAAAAAATTTCAAAATCACCACCGTAAACACCTTGTGCCAAATCATAGAACGCTCAAATTAATGCTCAAGTTGCAAGTGAACATTTTCCCAAAATTCATTAAAAAAAAACATGAAAACTTCATTTGATATAAACAAGCTATAATTGTTACAATCACCATTTCAATTATTATTCCATATTATAGATACAAGCTGATTGTCAATTAGGCATCAATTCATTAATGGATCGACTAGTTACAGCATACATTTAGCCGTTAAAACCAGCTAAAACAGTAAATCATCTAACAGAAATCCTCAACCAAACCAAACTTCTCGACTTTTTCATTTTGCAAACGAAACAAAGAACAAAATATGAAGATCAAAATTATACCATACAGCCCTCTTGTGAATGCAACCTGCAGCTGAAAAAATAACAAAACTGTATTATCATTTGCTTTGGGTAGATGATAACAAACTGTATTTTCATGCAAGCTATTGAATTGAAAAAAAGATGAACAGAGAAATTAGTCTATTAACAAGGCCTCAGAATTGCAGAATGTCAGCAGGGCTAAACAAGCCATTCAGTCCCGAAAGATGGTAATTTTTTAATGATATCCTCATAGGCCAAACTTCTTTAAAAGAAAAATAAAACAAACAAAAATGTATGTCTCATGGCCAGTCCCAAATGGTCAACGCAGCAACGCCGCTACCCAAGGCGATGGAATATGAGACCTGCCCAAATGGAGGAGCTCCAGTAAAGGAGGACCATCAACATAAGAGCATTTCTTTCTGACGGTTACTTCGGAATCTACAAACATAACTGGTTTGCCCCAAACAAAGTATAGGACTTCTTTCTAGAAATCCCCGTCAAAAAATTACAACTGCAAAAGAAACAGCCTATGGACAACTCAATCAATAACAACATGCACGGAACCATTCAAAAAAGAATAAAAAAAAATTCAATTGCATATAAACTGAAATTAAACAATGTAACTGAAATCAGACTTTATCCCAAGATTTTTTTTTTAAATGTATGAAACTCAACTTCATCACAAGATATTAAGAATGCATGACACATAGCAAGTCCCAAATGGTAATGGCAGCAACCCACTCCACCAGACAACAGAATATGAGACCTGCCCAGAAGGACCTTCTTTAAAGGAGGACCATCAACATCAGAGCATTTATTTGTGACGGTTGATTCAGAATCTACCAACATAACTGGTAGCTCATCTAAGCATAGAGCTATTAATTCAAAGTAGAAGCCTGTTTAATATTTGTTAGAATTCATGATAACCGAACCTTTCATCACTATGTCAACAAGAAACATAGCCATCACCCAACATGAAATCAATTACAAACAATACAACAGCCAAACTAGAGCATAGTTAAGACTAGATTTTGAACTGTGTAACATTTTGATGCGCATACCGGCTTAACGGCTGGGTTTTTCAGGAACGACCAACTGATCACATTAGGCCCTAACCTTTGCCGAACGACAATTCAAATGAGCACGAAATGCACAACTAGATGGACTGCAAGGATGAGGGGTACAATAAACAATTCCAATAAAAATAAAATAGCCATTTATATACAATTGTTGACATTCAACAGTAATAAAATCACTCAATTGAGGATTTCCCTCAGAAAATAACAAAATGAACCTTTCATTCCTCTAATTATCAGAATTAGCATGGTCCATAACGAAACATCACTGGGAACAATCCCTACTTAAGTTGAGGCAATCATTTAAAACATGAACAAGAACAAAAAAGATTAGCAACAAGATAAATCATTTATAAATTTCATGCAAGGCGAAAGAAACTAATTTTTGTTAAAACTTAAAACGAAGTCCCCTCAGAAAAAAACCCAACAACTCAGTCATGAAAAATTCAGATACATTAGCATTGATTATGTTTGAACCATCACAGGGAACAAAAAATAAAATCTGCATACAAACACAAAAATCTCCACAACCAGTTGAACAAATCAATGTCAAAGAATACCGACTTGCTTACTTTTTTATAAATTATTAGAAGAAAAACCTAATCTGCGCAAACAGAGACGCATATTTGAAAAAAATAATCACTTATTATATCAAATATAAATAAGAAAATTAGACTCCCTGGCCTACAAAAGGCCTCGTAATGAGCTGGGATTGTACATTTATGACAGTAATACTTTTTTTTTTTTAGTAAAATTACGTACCAAAAATTCATCTCGAACCCAAATTAAATCAAAAATTCATTCGCTTAAATCAAACAACGATTCAAAATTTTTATAAAAAAAATTAACTTGGGGGAACGGCAAACAAAGGGAGAGAGGGCGAAAGGCTGCAAAGAAGGTGACTGTGTAGTGGCTTAAGAAGAGAAGCTGCTAGGGTTTGAAAAAGGATTAGGGTAATTTTACGAGAAAATACTAGCTTGTTTATTTCTATTTTAGACGGGAATTTTTAACATTAGTACAATTCAATGCATTCCAGAATTGTCTATGGGCCGTCAACGGAAATGGCCCAGTAGGCATTGTTCGGTTTCAGTTATGGGCTTGAGTTTACAAATTTTGATCCAGCCCAGAAGAATTTTTTTTTAATCAATTTCTTAAGGATTTCAAATAAACACAGTATTGTGTGCTGATTTTTGTCGGTGCAAATTATGATGACTTCTAAAATATGAACAAGAACAATAAAAAAAAAAAAAATTGATTAGTAAGATGATTATTCTCGGTTTAAAATCACCGCAAAGCATGTTTTACTAACCCCAATTATTTTATATATTAACTTTTTGAATCTAAGAAAAGTAAAAGATAGGATTCCACCACATTACGTTGGAGCAACTCTAACATAGAACAGCCCTTAAAGCTATTAGATACATATAGCTGAATTTAAGATAATTGTAACAACATACATCTAATAATTTTGGAGGCCGCTTTACGTTGGAATTGCTCCAACGTAGCTGAACCCTTATGTTGATGATATGTTATGCATATTTGTAATAATTATTTTTCTTTTTAAAATTAGGATTAATTATCCTTGGGTGACACATTTTTTAACAAATTTTAAAAAAATAACACATTTTTCTAAAATACTAGAGCAAGTGACATTCTGTTAATTTGTGCTATTAATTTTAACGAAAATAGTAAATTAGTTACAAAATGACATTTCTACCTCTACAGTTAGTCACAAAATGATGTTTTTGCCTCCATTCACTTATCTTTAATTTTTTAAATAGAAAAATATAAAAAAAATTAAATCTATGTCTAATTAACAGGGCATTTTTTTGTTAAATCAAACAACTTTGTTTAAAATAAAAATTCTTCTTGAATCAAACTGATTTATGAACATAAAGAAATAGATCTCTTATGAATTGTAAAACATTATATAAATCCAATATTTTTATCTCTTTGGCTTGATAAAAAATAAATCTATTTTTTTTTTAATTTTACCCTTGACCAGTTAAAATTAATATTTTTAAAACATGCATCATTTTTCAAAAAATATGTCAAAACATGTGTCATTCGAAAATAATTAACCCTTGAAATTATAAGATAGAATTTCATGTGCAAAATCCTCTAAAAGCTCTTTAAAAGTTACTTCAATTATTTTTTATGATTAATGAAGTTTCCTATGAAATAGAGTTGACAAAATATGAGATTGGACCGGACTTTTTCAAGCCCATATTATATTGATCATAAGCCCAAGCCCCTCAAAAGTACCTTTCAAATTTAGACGGATCCAGGCCGGGCTTAGACTTTGTCACTAAATATAAAATAATTTTTTAATAAAATAAAAAATATTTAAATTACAAATAATTATCCAATAAATAATATAATAATAATCTAATACACAAAATATTAATAATACAACATCATAAATCACAAATACTAATATAAAAATATATTAATTTAAATATTTTGAATTTTTTTATTTTTATTCAATTTATTTTTATTTATAAATTAAAAGGCTCGAACCAAACCCAGACTTTTTTCCTAAACCCTTATTCAAGCCCACTCTTTACGAACTTTCTATTTCTCAGCCCATATCCAGATCCAACTCATGCGGACCGAGTTTTAGACCCGCAAGCTTAAATCAGCTCGGACTTTTTTGCCAAACCTACTATGAAAATGATTGGAATTGTCCTGGTGTCTTTTGGAGCAGTGTATCTTATCCAATAATCTCTTTGTCACTGGGAACAATCCCTACTTAAGTTAATTGGCCATCATTTAAAATATGAACAAGAACAGGGAAAAAAAATATATATATATATATGGTAGTTTCCAGTCGGGGATCCCTGACTTTAATAAAGTCAGGGATCCGCTAAAAGACAAAAAAACACTGCATTGGAGTCTGTGCTTTTTTGTCTTTTAGCGGATCCCTGACTTTATTAAAGTCAGGGATCCCTGACTGGAACATTTCTGTATATCTGTATATATATGTACAATATATATCTATATATTCTATATAATATCTATATGTATGTACATACATATATGTATGTACTATATGTACATATATATCTATGTACATATATGTACATATATATCTATGTACATATATGTAATATATATCTATGTACATACATATATATCTATGACATACATGTACATTACATATATGTATATATCTATATATATTATATAATATATATATATTATATAATATATGCTATATATATCTATATATATATATCTATATCTATCTATATATATTTAGATGTTATATAATGTATATATGTATATATATCTTTCTATTATTGTATATATATGTATATTAAATGTATATATTTTGTATTATATATGTATGTCTATATGTATTATGTCCTATATGTATTATATAGATGTCAATAAGCTTGTATCATATGTATTATATGTTATGTGTCTATAGCTAATATAATAGAATAAGTCATCATAGTATACATTTACAACGGCTAAAGAACTAATCTTGTTTAAAAACTTGAAACAAAGTCCCCTCAGAGAGAATCAACAACTCAGTCATGAAAAGTTCAGATATACATTAGCATTGATTATGTTAGAACCATCACGGGGGACAAAAAATAAAATCTGCATGCAAACACAAAAAGCTCCACAGCCAGTTGAGCAAATCAATGTCAAAGAATACCAACTTGCTTACTTACTTTTTTATAAATTATAAGGGGAAAAAAAAACTAATCTATACAAAGCAGAGACGCATATTTAAAAAACAAAAAAAAAAATTATCAGATATAAATAAGAAAATTAGGCTGTGGCCCAGATAAATATTGAAAAAAAAAAAAAAACAAATCCATTCCCTGGCCTACAAAAGACCTCGTAATGAGCTGGGATTGTACATTTATCAAAAAATACAAAAATTCATCTAGAACTCAATTAAATCACAAATTCATTCACTTAAATCAAACGACGATTCAAAATTTTTATCAAAAAAAAATTAATTTGGGGGAACGACAACGAAAGATAGAGAGGGCGAGAGGCTGCTGAGAAGGAGACTGTGTCGTGACTTGAGAAGAAAAGGGGCTTTAGGGTTTGATAAGGGATTGGGGTGATTTTACGAGTTCGAGAAGATCTTTAATTCTATTTTTCCCCAGAATTGTAGCATTATTACAATTCAGTCCACCATTCTAGAATTGTCTATGGCCCATCAAGAGAAAAGGCCCGGCAGGCATTATTTGGTATCAGTTATGGGCTTGCTTTTACAAATTAGCCCAGAGTAATATTTTTTTAATCAATTTCTTAAGGATTTCAAATAAATACAGTATTGTATGATGATTTTTTATCGGTGCAAATTATGATGACTTCTACAATTAATGTGAATATTTTTCCTGTGGGGCTTAATTCCAGAGTTGTTAGTGAGAGTAGATCTTTAAGCTATTTTTGAAAGATTTTTGGGTCGCATCTAGAGTCTCACATTCTCAGTAGACCCAATTCGTAAATTTATAGTTCATTTATAGATTGGAAATGATTAAAAAAAAATCTTAAATTAAACAATGTAATTCTTTAAAATATATATATATATATATATATATATAGGACTAGGAAAAATAATGTAATTCTCTATATATATATATATATACACACACATATATAGGGAGTTATTCTAGTGCGCGAGGTATCGTGGGGGAGCAGCATTATGGCATGGAAACCCTACCAACTGAAGTTGAAACAACAACCAGCAATAATTCAGATCAACAGCAATCCAAGAAGCAGGGACAGTAGATTGGAGAATTCAATCAACTGAATAATAGTTAATTGGGATAATGATCTACAATCGGTACCTATACTAGAGAAGTAGAGAGTGAGGACCAATTTGAGTTTGCTTTTGAGATATGCAAAAGTAATTTTGAAAACACACAAGTTTATTTTAGTGTTTGGTAAATTTTTTTAAAAAATTACTTTGGGCAAAATTACCTCATCCTACAACAAATTTTTAAAATTAAGAAATGAGTAGTTTTGAGAATCAGTTTTAAGCTGAATACAGCTTCATATATATCATCACATATTTTATAAAAATCCAATATTATCCTTATTCAATTATGAAATAAAATCATTAAATTTAAATAGATTATTATTTTATCAATTATATTGAGAAAATAAAATTAAAAATAAAATTAGTAAAATATAAATATTTATTTTAGTTTTCAGTTTTATATGTAAACAGTAAAAAATAGTATATATACAAGATTATAAATGTTCAAATAAATTTTATCTAACATTATATCAATTTTAAAAATTAGATTTCACTTTTAGAAAGGCATTATGGCATTATTTAAGGATTTTTAAGGTTTAACCCGTGTTTATGATCGAGGTATTGTAACTTTTAAGCTACGGCTGTTGTAAGAAAAAAGTTATAACTATGAAACTATGAACTAAAAATTAATAATATGTAGTAAATATAATTTTTAAATAATATTTTTGACAAAATTAATAAAGATATAATATATATTTCATTATACAAGTGTAAAATAAAATTAACTTAGTTTTTAAACTATAACAGTTAGTGTTTATCAAACACCTTAGTGTGGCCTCAACCCTAAACAAACCTTTGCCTCCAGAGTCCAGACCCCATCACTTGTCGTCTTTAGTTTGGTATTACTATGCACATGACAAGTCACAATGATATTTCTGAGGAACGTTTTTATTAGAATACTTATTGCTTTGCGCATCGAGTAATTAGCAATAATTTTTTTATGGACTTCCAGAAATATCATTCACATAGCTCGACAGAGAAATTTGAGGCATGGGTACAAGACCGTTAGCAAAATTGAGTTACATGATACTTTTAATTTTTTGTCACTTTTTGTGTTGAATAAGATATTAAGATTGAAATTAAAAGTACATGACCAAAATTTGATATAATTTTAATAATGGTAAAAGAAAATGTGAAGTAATTTTATAACAAATTTTAGATACAATTTTATAACAATTAAGAAAAACTGCAAAATGATTTTTATGACTTTGTTTTTCTCACAGTTTCGATTGTTACTTTTTCGCTTATTTGAAACCTTGTGTTTATTTTTGTTTTTTTATCTGTTGCATGTGCTAGTTTAAAAAAAAAAAAAAAAAAGGAAAAAAAAGGACAATTGGTTTGCACTCATACCATCCATTTAACTTTGTATTGGCCCAAAACACCCTTATACGATGAAATTGTGCTGCAGATCTATATTTGTTATTAGGAATAACAAATACTAACAAAAAATTTATTGACATATTAATGAGGCACTAAAACTTTTTTATAACTACATTTTATCACCTAATATTTTGGTTATTATTATTTTACCACCAAATCATTAACATTGTTAAAAAATTACCACAATCACAAGGATATTTGGAGAATTTCAAGCTGAAATTATTTTCTTTATTCCTTTTTGTTTTTTTATCTTTTTTTTCTAAGCATACAATTTCTTAAACACTCTTGTGATCTGAGCAATTTTTCAACAGTGTTCAGATTTTGAGTAATTTTTTAACAGTGTTAAGATTTTAATAGTAGAATGATAACAACTGAAACATTAAGTAATAAAATGTACTTGTCAAGAATTCTTGGTGATGAACTGATATGTTAGGAAACTTTTTGTGAGTATTACCTTATTATTATTATCGTTCTTGTTGTTTATAATGATTAGTACAGTCCAATTCCAACTAGCAATAGACATAACTTGCTTCTTTCAGCGGATACCATCAATGGTATACCAAAATTAAACATATAAACTTTTTGGAATTTATTTAGTACAGTACAGTATAATACATTTAAATACTATAAAATATTAAATATGCAACATATTACATGATAGTAATGCAACTCCGCGAGCCATATAATAACTACACGGTTCCCGGATCTATAAATTGTGTAGTTCCCAGATCTATGAACACATTTCAGCTTTGCATGTCAGTATCAAGCAGAATTTCAGAAGGCAACAATTGCAAGTGAAACTAAAGACCGCATAATTAGTGTATGTAATGTAGTTTAATGTAGTTATGATGTGTGCACATGATCCCTAATATCAAAGACAGTTGTTTCAGGAAGCCACTAAACAATTTTCCACATTCATTCTGTCGGTTCAGTAATATGAAAAAAAACCATATCAGAAAATATTGTTCATAGCTTCCAATTATTGATTCATGACTCAAATTACAGTAACCCAATACCAAAAGCATATATTCAAGCTATTGCAAAGCCCTAATGTGCTACAGAGAGTGAAAACATATTCACGTTGAACGCCTATACCTTAGATATCAGGAGCACAACGGGTTTCTCAACCAGATATCATCTTCCCCAGCCAATAGTGAGCAAATCAGAAGGCAGTGAAGCAGGATCTAGCTCCCAACAGTCCTTCAAAGAGCCAGGAATCTCATCACCAGTAAGCTTCCTTGCAGGAATCTGATGAGAACACAAACGAACGTCATTCTTTTCAAGCCATCTAATGGCATGACAACCAATTTCTCGCCTCTTAAATACTGCCTTAAACCCATCAACCTTCTCAAGATAGGCCATGCTTAACCCATGCATTTCACTGTAAGTTGTTAAAAATACTACTATGTCATAGGATCGCCTATCTCTCGCTGAAAGATTGCTTCCTTCAATGCCCAAAGCCTCCTCATTGTAAAGTGCCCAAACTGAACCTTTTGTTGGAAAAATCCTGTAAACTTCTCTTGCTGCCCTTTCACACTCAACAACGTGTGAGAATATATTCAGAGAGTCGATCGAAGTCTTCCTTGAAACCTTGAATCTCCCACAAGATACATGAAATCCCTGTTTCTCCCAACATATTAACCCTTCATCCCCATTATTCTGAAGATCCAACCAACTTATCTTCACCTCAAAAGGATTCACTGAAACTTCATCAATCAAACCATAATGCCTAGGCATTCCGTCATCATCATCATAAATGGCCCATACTTGCCCTTTCTTAAAACTCCTCTCCACTCTGTTTCTATCAAAATCATAAAAATCTGAGTCTTCCACAGCCATAATCTCCAAATCCTCTGTCTTTGAAGTCTTGTGCCTCTCAATCACCAATTCAACACTCTTCTTCAAAGTCTCTTGCCTCACAATTTGCAAATCCCCAGTCTTCTTCACAGTCCTCCTTTTCTTAGTTCTTAAATCCACAATCTTCTTTGCAAGTATGCTGTTCTCATTCTCTAGGTCTCCAATCTTCTCCGCAGCCTGCTGACCTTCAACCTCTAAGTCCCTACTCTTCAAAGCCCTGTGTCTTTCAATCTCCTTCTCTCTTTTCTTCTCCTTTTTTCTATGCTTCTCCATTTCCTTCTCCTTCTGTTTCAACTTCAACTTCGCTTGATTCGCCCTTCTCTTAGCTTCCAACTGCATTTCCGCTAAAGTCATACTTTCCTCCCTATCTTCCACAAGCTTTGGCTTAGACCTCGCCAGAACCTCTCCAACACTACTCGTCCTCCTCCTCAATCTGCCTCCACCCCAATCACCATGACCACCACCCATTTCCTTCCTTGAATCCCCGCTCTCCCCATCAACACCACCACCGACACTCCCTTTCATCTTCGTATCCCCACTAATGATTTTCCTCTTCAACCCCACATCCCCCATCTTCGTCTTCAAATCAGCACTATCCATTTTTCGACTCAACCTCTCACTCCTAAAAACCCTAACCACATTACTCTCCTTCGCCTCCACAGCCTCAAAACTCATCTTACAACCAGGGCAAACCAAAATCTGACCCAAATACTTGCTCTCAAACTGGTGCAACAACCGACACCGCGAACACGCAGTCCAAAATGTCTCTTTCCCCACAAACCCATCATCATTATCATCAACAGCAACCTTCTCATCCTGAATCTTAATTCTCAATCGCATATCATACTCTTTCCTCTTAACCTTATCAGACAAAACCCTAAACCCTTCACCCACCAGCTTAAAAGCCTCTTCACTTCCTAAATGAGGGTTCTTATCAGGATGCAAAATCAATGCAAGTTTCTTGTAATGTTTCTTAATTGTGTTGATATGAGAAAAGGGCTCTACCTGAAGGATTTGGTACCACTCTTTAGATTTTGAAGCAACGCGGAGAATTTTGAAGGCTGTGACCATTGATGAAAGGCCTTCCAGGTTTGGGGCCAAACGCTGTGCTTTCTTCGCATGTTTTAGGGCTGACTTTAAGTTCGAGTTTTTGAATTTCGTCTCCGCGATGGTTTTGAGACGTGAAGCTTCTCGTTCTGCCTCTGGGTCTGTCTCCATTTTCAGAGAGAGGCGCTTGTGAATACTCTCTGTTTGCTTGCTGGCTTGCTGTTTGGTTTCTGCCTCATCCGTTTTTTTTTTATTTATCATTGATATAGTTAAAAATATTATTTATTTTTTAATACTGGAATCATTGATAAAAAAAATAATAATATTTTTGGATTAAAAAACTTCATTAAGTGTGAATTTTTGGCTAGCGTTCAATTTCTAATTTTTTTTCCTGAACGAAATTTTCTTGTATTAAATTTATTGAGAATCCAATCCATCTGACCTAAATCGATCAATTTAATTTGAATGATCTTGAGAAATTGTTTTCACATTTTTTTTTCCTGGGGTGTTAAGTATAAAATAGATCACTCATTGAGGGTGAGTGCATTACATTATTGATTGGTTGTTATATTAAGTTTTCAAACTATCACTAGTTTTGAATTGACGAACACAACTACACCTTTGCTTGAAAGTTTCAAACCCACTAATCAATTTGCGGATATTCACATGAGTTCGGTAATATAATTTTCTCTTAAACTTACTCTGTTTTTTGTTTAGAGCAGAGGTCCCCTGGATACGGGCATTTGGTCGCTATTTACAGACAGTTTTATGCTCCCAGTTTGATGGGTGCCTAGCTCTCTTTTGCCTTTGCACATTGAAGCCCAATGTTCGTCTAGCCCAAGGAAACCGTTGCACGCCTCCTTTACCTTTTGGGAGACTTACGTCCTATAGAAACTGTCTACATGAAATTATCCCATGGCCTGTATGTCTTGACACAAGGTTAAAATTTTAGTTTTTTCACAGTGATGTCTTACTGGTGGCTTGAGTTCCCTCGGAAGGAGGCCTCCTTCCTTCGCCTTCCACTTAAGCTGTGCAGGAAAAGCTTAAAATCAACCTTACAAAATAATGAAACTTCATAAAGTCTTACTGTCTAAGTGTAAAATCAATCTTATAAAACAATAAAAGTTCATAAGGTCTTATCGTCCAAGTGTAGGTAGTACCTCATTCTTATTGGAATCAATTCAGTCGTTTCATTTAATTTCATCACATGACCATTTGAAGTTAAGCACATCATGTGTATTCAAGAGTCATACTTTTGTTCTATCGTAGAGGCAGTTTTTGTTTTCTATGTCTTGTGTGACATTCTTATTAGGGACTTTATTTTCTATTTTATCTTTTCCAATGATCCATATTAAGATAATATTTCAGCTTTAAAACTTTTATCCCAACAGCACAAATGATATTTTTTTTTCAACTCCTCTCCACACTAATTTATGGGCCCAAGATTGTTATCTATTCTATTTTTGCCGCCAAATATAAGATTAGTATATTTTATCCTAAAGTAACTCAGTTTTAGTACATTTAACTGTCACCAAGCAACCCCTAAGTGAATTGTTCATTCATGATTTACTTAATTGTTCAATCACCTAGCTTTTTGAGTTATCTTCACACCACACGTAATGATAGGGGTGAAAAAAATGTGTTTCAATTTGGTTGTTCAGATTTTACAACCTAGTCGCTTTAAAGAAAAATTCAACTCATTTGGGTTCAAACAGTAAACCCGAACCGACACAATCCGAAACAAATTTTGTTCGGTTCGGATTGAAAATTCATGTTGTTAATTCATGTTACAATAAAAAATTTCACATTCACTTTCAAATTCATCCTAAATTCTAAATTCGTAAATAATAAAAAAGCATGCAACAGACAAATTTATCCTAATAAAATTCAAAATTACAAAGTCAATAATTAAACAATCCAAGCAAATCAACTTTAGGCAAAGTCAAGAACATCGGGAAAGTATATTTAAAAAAAAAAAACAAAATTTGAAGAAAATAAGGAAATGGGCAATTGGGCATATCGGGTTTAGCTTAATCCAATCATCGAGCACCGACAGATTGAGAAACAGCAAACAGAAAAGTTGAAAGCTTTAGCATGAATGGAGCGGAACCGACGACAAAGACGACGACGATAAAATACCTCAGCGGTGGCTGTTCGTTCGCGCGGCTGGAACACGACGACGAAGACTGATGAAGACGACAATGGAGGGAGGATGCTAGAGTGTCGGTCGACGGCTGGCTTGGTGGCCGGTGGCGTTGGGTTGTTTTATGAGCTTTCGTTAGCTGATGTGAGTTAGTGGGGTGACTCATGCTTTCGTGGAAGCTGAAACGAAATAATGAAATACGGGTCATCGAAAACGAACCGAACTTGAATTGATTTTGAGGTTCGATTTGATTCGAGTTAATTCGATCTAAATGCCCACACCCTATGAAGGATAGGTGTGGATGACTTGAAATATGACACCTATAAATCTAACTCATAATTATAATTTATACTTTCTGCATGCAGTAAAATAATTAAATAAGAAAAAGTTTTTTTCAAAGAAGAATTTTAGTAAGTTTTAAGTCATGGCCATAATAAAAATTTGCAGTTAATTTTACCTATAAATACTCATATTACTGTAAAATATCTTGTCGAAATTATTATATTTACCAGTAAGTACACAACATCATAAGTCGGAAGACATGTTTGGATTTTGATTAGTCATCAAATTTTCACACTCTCAAAAAACACAATCATCGTGACATTTCTCTCATAATCATGTGCACAATCATGGATATCGCCTGATATAGTTTGCCACGTGTAGTGGGCATATCGAATAATACCCATTTATCATGTACATTTCAATCTACGGTATAAGATTAAGATCGCCATCATCTACCGTTCAATTATTCTCATCACAACAATCATGACCATTAAAGAAAGAAATGTGAAAAAAAAGAGGGGCAAAACCGGGAGTTTCTCAATCTCAATGCAACAAAATAGAAGCGAAAAAATCGCTTGCCGTACGACGACTCACAGATTCCGATCCGTAAACCAAACCAAACAAACCCTAATTTTAATTTTTCTCTGATCCCTTCTGCTTTATACTTTTATCAAATTTTCGTAAGATGATGCGTTAAAAGTTTTCCACAAAATTTGTTCCCCAAATTGACCTCTGTGTCCTTCTCAATTACCCAAAATCATCAATTAGGTTTAAAGTTGTCACCTTTTCTAAGTGGATCCGGTTTCGGCTGTTATATCAATTGCGGCTTTAATTTTAAACCGGTAATTGAAAATTTCTGTACGTTGATTCTGTTAATTTGTCGATTCTAGCTGTTAATTATATGGGTTTTATTTGTATATTGTATTTAATTGTTTTGCTTTGAGTTAGGGTTTTGATTTGGGGATTCGCAATTTTGTTTCTTTCTGTACAAAAATGTTGAAATTCTGTAAGTGTTAGGCATGGTATTTTTGGGTTTGTTTTATATTTATATAGAAAATTGAATATTTTATGGTTGTTTTTGGCGATTATTGCAGCAATTTCACAATAATGAATGTTATTTACAATTTGAAAATTTCATTTTCAGTGTTTATTTCTTACTTAGGGTGCAATTTTAATTGATTTTTCTGAAGATAGTGGATGAAAAGTGGCTTTTAATATTCATGGAGCAATGTTGCTAATTTTATGTAGGATGTTGTGAAAATTTATTGGAAACTGGTGACATAGAGTCATGGGCAGTGGTGAGGCGGATAAGCAAGCTAAAGAAAAGGAGGCAAAGACGCCGCCTGCTACTACACCACAGGTGCTTGCTTAATTTATGGATTTTGGATTTGTTGTTGTTCTCTTTTTGTTTTGAGTTATTTCTGCTGGGTTTTTTTCCTTGAATTTTTTTTATTTGTTGTGTGTGTTTCAGGAGCAGATTCCAACTACTAGCACTGGTGCAGTAAATCCAGACTGGTCAGGATTTCAGGTTAGATAAAAGAATTCTTTTGTTTGGGTATTTTGATATGGCTTCAAATTATTTGTTTAGTTTGTGTCTAATGAATGGTTGTGATTTCTTAACAGGCGTATTCTCCTA
The DNA here is from genome assembly GCA_030449075.1 of Murraya paniculata. Lineage (NCBI taxonomy): Eukaryota > Viridiplantae > Streptophyta > Magnoliopsida > Sapindales > Rutaceae > Murraya > Murraya paniculata. The sequence continues at coordinate 836,193 of JAEVFN010000039.1, read as the reverse complement.
TGCATCCACATGGGTTCCTGGCCTCAAGTCCGCAAGCTCACCCATACATGTGGGGAGTTCAGGTGTATATGTTTTGCATATCAGTATTTTTGATTTGCTATGATAATGATAACCATCATAATTCATTATATGATATAATAGAATTGCATCGTTTGTGTTGTGTAGTTTTCTTGAAAGTGTAGATTGCTGTTGTGTGACTACTTTGTTTGAATACTCTTGTAAAATATTATAGCCTAGAGGTGCAAACAAAGTTAGTATCAGATTGGAAATTTTGGCTTTGACCAGAAGTTGAGTCCACAAGATGTATTTGTATCTGGTGGAGCTTGGGCATGCTTACCTGCCTAAGATAGCTTTGATCAGTTATTAGCATAGTATACTATGCAGAAAAAAAGAAAAAGGACAAAAAATATTGAAATATGATTAAATACTCACAAATTGAATATCATTACGAAGAGTGAACCAAGATTTTCCTTGAATTTGGCAGAGATATTGGTCGCTAAGCATGACATCAAATTTATATTTGTTCTTTCCGTTATATAAGTTCTCATTGTTAGTTATTATTTTCTTGCAGCATATTATGCCTCCGTATGGTACCCCACCACATCCATATGTTGCAATGTATCCCCATGGCGGAATATATGCTCATCCATCCATTCCGCCGGTATTTTATTTTCCGTGATGCTTAAGTTGAACTTTCAGAATGCACTTTTTATATTCATTTTAAGCATCAGTATGTTTAAATTTCATGCAGGGATCTTATCCTTTTAGTCCTTTTGCAATGCCTTCTCCAAATGGGATTGCTGAAGCATCTGTGAGTTTCCTTTAATGGTTTGTTAACTAACAGACATATCTTGGTCTGTATGCACACAATAAACTGATTTTAGGTTTTTATTTAGGGAAATACTCCAGGAAGCATGGAAGCAGATGGTAAACCATCTGATGCAAAAGAAAAATTGCCAATTAAAAGATCAAAAGGAAGTTTGGGTAGTTTGAACATGATTACTGGCAAGAATAATGAGCTAGGTAAAGCATCAGGAGCATCTGCTAATGGAGCCTATTCTAAAAGGTATGGTGGATGTTTAGAAAGTTACTTTATATGTTTTGGTGGCTACTCTGTAGCTAATGTGTATTAGCTCATGAGGTCTATTAGCCTCTGCCTCTGGGTTGCAAGATACATCAATCGTTTAATTTAGTTCTGTTCATTACGATGGAAAGTTAAGAGACAGAATGGTCTAGCCAATGCATTTTTTAATATTAGACCTTCATGGACACTTATCAAGTTTCCTGGCTTTTCAGGCATCCAAGTTTTTCTCTGTCTATCTTTCGCGAAAACCAGATTGCCAATATAGTCCATAACAAATTTAGTTTTGTTTTCTTATCATACACTTTTTGTGTGTGTGTGTGTGTGTGTGTGTGTGTGTGTGTGTGTGTGTGTACTTAATGTTTGCAAATTTTAGCTAGGTCTTGTTTGTGCATCTCACTCCTGCGTTATCATAATGAATTTTAACTGTTGTGTGGAAATTTGTCTGATGTTGGAATAATTCTGGACATGTAGTGCTGAGAGTGGAAGTGAAGGTACAAGTGAAGGAAGTGATGCTAATTCACAGAATGTAAGTGCATTTTTGTTCTGTTTGTTTATTATTATTTATTTATTTTCGGTAGTTGGGGATTGTTTCTTTATGTTATTGTTTTTGTCAGGATAGGACCTTTCCGTTTACAATTACAATTATCTTTTGTTAAAAATCCATTCCATGAATTTATGGCTCTTTTAAATTATTTTTTGAGCTTACTGTTGACATTAAAGTATTTGGTTCTAAGCTTAACCTTTTAGTTTTTCAAATTCATGCTTGATATTGTTGCCATTGTCCTCTGCTTAAGTCGTAGAGAAATGATTGCTAGTTAAGTTTAAATAGTTTCTTTCCTCTATCAAAAGAAGTTGAAGAGGTGTTTTACCGAATGGTCAAATGTCAAAACTAGATAAAACAGTACCCCGCTGGATAGATTCATTTGTACGAAAGCTAATTTCATTCCTGCCACTGCATTACTGAAGTGGAAAAGCCCTGAAGCCAATGCTAATTTGCAATGTAGTAACATAATGCATTCTTCAGCCCAGTGCAGCTGAACACAGACTGCCCATTTTGACTGTCTGTTTATGATTTTTACACAGATTTCAAAAGTGATTTTTACACAGATTTCAAAAGTGAAAGTATAGTGCAAGATCTTGATGATAGGATCCCCTCCCCATTTCTGTCCTGGAGGCAAGAAGCTGAATATAATAAACTTCTAAGGAACAGGAGTATTGTGATATTAATTCAATTCATTGTTTTTGGACGCAAGGGATATGAAAATTTACTTAATGTTTGCCTATTTGAAACATCTATAGAAGTTTTTTAGTGTACTCATCTAAGTAGATATAAATCTTAAAACAAGAAAATTTGTTTTTGGTTTTCACTTGGAATGTTTTTTAATGCATTTCCACTATTTATCAATTTATTACCAGCTTTTTGCATATAATCTCAAATTTGCTTTCGGTTATTAACAAAATCCAGGATATTAAAAGATTGATAACAAAACCCAAATTTTTAACTTGTATTATGGTTTCTAAGCACTGATTTTTTATCTGCAAACTGAATACACCCTTAGAGATATGCATCGGTGTCATACTATCTGAGACATTGTAAGAGTGTTCTGTACCTGTGTAATTTGATCTCACAGAAGGCTTTTCATATATACGTTTATGCCGAAGGTAGCCTGCAACTTAGTTCTTATGCCTGTCATTGTCATATAAGACTACCTCTGTTATATAACACATGTTTTGAGGCTCTTTCTATTTCCATATATTGCGCTGCTGCTTCATCATTCTTTTCCAGGAAAAGATAATGTTATAAATAAATGTTGAGTTGTGTAGGGCTCACAGCTGAAGTCAGCAGGTGGGCATGATTCTCTGGAAGGTTAGATAATGATTCTTTTCTTTTTTCATGTGATACATTGGTACTCAACTCTGTATTGTTGAAGAATCTCTCTGACATGTCTACTGCAGGTGAAACATCTCAGAATGGCAGCTCCGCAAATGGTCCTCAGAATGGAGGAGCAAGTACACCTCAAGCAATGGTGAATCAACCACTGGCCATCGTGCCTATGTCGGCACCGGGTGCACCTGCAGCTGTTCCTGGTCCCACAACTAACTTAAATATTGGAATGGACTACTGGGGTGCTTCTGCTGCTAATATCCCTGCAATGCGAGGAAAGGTTCCTTCTACTCCTGTTGCTGGAGGAATAGTTGCTGGTGGATCACGTGATAGTGTCCAGTCACAGCTTTGGTTACAGGTCCATGTAGTTGATTTTCACATTACATTCATTTTCTTTATTATCATGATCTATGTTTTGTCTTTCTGATCTGTTGTTTACATTTTATTTCTAAGAAAATTTTTACAGCAATGTAGTCAGTCTGTTTTCAAGTTTGCCAAAATCTGATGGTCTTTAATATGTTGGGGTACATCTTGTTTTTGACGAATTTAATCAAAGTTAGTATTTGATTGCTTGATATCTCTGCTTTCTATCTTATTTCATTTCTTATAAATGGGAAAAGTAGGTCTTGTTAGTGATGTACGTGGGTCAAATTTGGTTTGAGACTTGAAGCTGAGTCACATTATAACCATTTGACAGAGAAAATTGACCCGCAAAACCAAATGGATTTTAAATATTTGAAACTGAATTTGAGTTTGACAGAAGATTCTAAGCTTTGGTTTGACCTTTTTTTTTTTTCAAATAAGGGAATAATAATGTTAACATGTCATATTCTCTATATCTTCTAAACTGGTATATAGTTGATGCATGTACATTTAAAATACAAATATGTGCTGTACTATAAACATGATCCAGATCATTAATTGTTCAAATATTGGTTGGACTGAGTTTGGCTTTGCTTCAATTGATTATTGAAGTTGGACTTACTGACTGGAATTGCCTATTGAGCATGTAATCAGTAAAGTAACTGTTAAATCAGGTTTGATTCACTTAATTTTTTTTTGGTTTTTTTGGGGGGGGGGTTGTTCTGTACAATTTGCTGTTTTGTCAAGTGTTGGACCTTTTAATTGCCGGCCTTTCAGTTCTTTATTGGTATTTCCTTTTTGTACCACCTTGCTGTAATCGATCTCAATATGTATACTCACTGTGGGGTTTTTCTGGATTTAGGATGAAAGAGAGCTTAAAAGACAGAGAAGGAAGCAGTCCAACAGAGAGTCTGCTCGACGATCAAGATTGCGTAAGCAGGTAACAATGCACCCCAATTCAAATTTTCAAAGAGTGAGTAATAATGTGTGGATACCTAGACTTACATGCGCCATATGAATTTGTTGACTCAGGCTGAATGTGATGAGCTGGCTCAGCGTGCTGATGCCTTAAAAGAGGAAAATGCCAGTCTTAGATCAGAGGTGACTCGCATTAGGAGCGAGTACGAGCAACTTCTTGCAGAGAATGCCACTCTCAAGGTATAGTTATAATCTCTGCTTCCAAATTCATGATTCATTCATACACCGCCCATAATCTCTTTCTGATACAAAGTTTCCAAATTTCGGCTTTAATGCAGGAGCGTCTTGGGGAAATTCCTGCACAAGAAGATCAAAGGTCTGTTAGAAATGACCAACATTTGAGCAATGATACCCAACAAACTGGACACAATGATCGGGTGCAGAGTGGTCTCTAGGACCTTATCTGCCTCGCTTTATGCTGCTCACTGGGAGCATAATCTAACCAATTAGATGACAGGAAAGATCTTATTCTGCATAGCGTGTAGCTTAAGTTTTTATCAAAGCTGACCTTTATAGTTTTAGGATGTTGTTTCTCACATAGCATCCCTCATTCCGTTGTTCGGCCTATATATTTACAATTGAAGGCCACGGATGGTATGTGGAGTGTGTGATTTCTGGCTTACCTGTGTCTCTTTAGAAAAAAAAGGTAGTAAATCAACAACGCTTTAAATGTATTTGTATTGAATATGGTTGATGCATTTGTGACGCTGAGAGGATAAACCAACTCTAAAATGTGCTGTACCCTTTCTGCTACTAGTTTTGTGATATATACTTCTTTTTTTTTGTTTTTTACCATAATACTTGTTGGTAGTGAAACATTCATATTGTGGCATATTGTTGTATTACAATAAGAAATTTATTCAATGTTACAGTCGTTTTAAATGTATTTTTTCTTGTGACAAACGAAATTTAATTGTCAGGGTGGTGGTAGTTTGGTTCAAATATTTAATGCTTTATTTATTTTAACAAAAAGTTAAATACAGGTGAGGTTCTTTCTACCTAAGTTGAAGCTGCTAGAGTTGGATTAGTATAACAGAAATATATAATTTTCTGAAGTAATAATATTTGTTAAACTAGAATACTTTTGGCATTGCATCCTTTTCCACTAAATAAGGGATTAGAGTAGCAAACAATCCAATCCTATGGGCGACATTTTTCTTTAAGTGCAAATTAATTTACTTTACAAATATTAGACAGTGATCTGAAAAAAAAAAAAATAATCAAGAAGTGGTTTTGTGGACTTTAGACTATTAGTCTATTTAGTGGGAGTGATGCAAAAGAAAAAATATTTAATTACTTAATTAGTTGTCACCTTATAAAACAAATATAATGGTGATCTATTTAACATGGCATTGTTAGTTTACAAGATCCGATTAACAGCAGATAAATTGAAATAAAATTATGTGTTACTAGAAAATTAGAAAATGTCTTTATATTTATTAGATTTATCTATTCTAGGCAATAGTTGGAAGGGTTGCATTTTTAAAAGGAATTATGAAATCATTAATCAACAAATTCGTGGAAAATTTAGAGAGATATACATCTGAGTTATACTTAGTTAAGATAATATAAATATACATTGAGTTATGCTTGCTTACTTAAGATACATACTAAGTATTATGTCAGAGTAAGACATACATAATGAAGACATTTTCGATAGTTGAAAGGGTTGCATTTTCAAAAGGAACTATCATCGAGACATTATCATCGTAATTGGATGAAATAAAATAAAAAATAAGTTCCTACAAAATTTTTAATCAATTCCATTAACTGAGTTCTAATTTCAATTTTAATTGAGATGGTATTCATTTATTAAAAGATAAGATATTAATTTTACTAATTATAAAATTTAGCATCTAATATATGAATGACATATAAATTTAATTAGGACTCAAATTGGGACTGAATAGTTGGAATCTATTATTGATTTGAGCAAAAAGAATTCTAAAAACCTCTCAAAATTGTTTATATTATCACCGCTGCGTTTCCTTATTGCCATGGATTGCATAATGAGTTGACCAAATGTCCTCTCGTTTCCGTGAAGAATCTCAACGATGATGAGTTAGAGCATGAGCATGAGCAGCCACTCCTATGCTTGAAGCTTTATCTCAACAAGTTTGAATCCAATCTTACGGTGCAGTAAGAAGTAAACAACTTATTCTGATTCTAATTCCTTATTTTAATTTCAATCTATTTTGATTCGTATTTAATAAATGTACCATTAAGGTACGTATACTGCTGACAAAAAATGACAGTATTTGATCCCATTTTATCGTGTTTATCCAATTAGAAGGTAAAATACGCTTGATGTAACAATTGTTTTTGTCGACATTCCGATAATTGTTTTTGTTACAATCGTTTTAAATGTATTTTTTCTTGTGACAAACGAGTTTAATTGTAGGAATGTAATTTGTGTCATAAATATTTAATGCTCTATTTAATTTAACAAAAATTTAGGTATAGATCGGGTTCTACTTAAGTTGAAGCTGCTAGAGTTGGGAGTAGTATAATAGAAATTTGTAATTTTTCTTAATCGCAAAAGAATATTGAATAAAACTTTTTTTAAAGAGATATTTTTATAAGTTAATAATTTCTTAATTTACTTTACAAATATTAGATAGTGAACTTAAAAAAAAAAAAGGCAACAAGTGATTTCTAGACTCTTAACTATTCATTTTAGTGCATGTCACGTGTAGAAATAAGAATATTTAATTATTTTATTAAGGGCAATTATCCACTACTATATGTTTTTTCATTTTAAAAATACACATTTTTTTCTTTTAGTGCTGATTTCCACCTGAAATTTACAGATCGTATCTTTTTCTGTGGTCTATTTAACTGATATTGATAAAATAACTATTTTACCCCCTTGAGTAAAATTACTATTTCAGCATGCTAAATGACAAAAAAAAAAAAAGGTGTCTTTGATTTTTCTCGGCAATTTAGATATTAAATTACAAATGAAACAAAATAATCAAAATTAAAACGAAAATAATTAAATGTCTTGCAGATCTCCTCTATGTCTGCAATATTCTGGCAAGTCAAGCCCAGCAAGTTCTTGAATCTTGATGTTCAGATAGTTTGCAGCAGCAATAAGATCAAAGAGAGTGGCCTTCCGAGCCTTAAGATCATCATCGATGCCATTAGTGGCACGTTTATTGGACTTAGATGCTTCGGCGTGCTGCTTACAGTACTCGATGACCTTAGAGAGCAACTTATTGGTAACGTTGGCCGTTGGGCAAAGGGATTCCATTGTCGGTGCAATCATGCTCAATCATGTGCTTGATATTCTGCGATTCCAATGCCACCATTTCTTCGACCTCAAATGCCCCTCCATCCGAGCTCTTTAGCGTGATTTTCTTACTTGTTGACATTCTGATTGATCGACACAACACTTTTTTTATTTGATTGTAAGTTAGATCAAATATAATTTTATTTTTTAGCAGTATGTGGCTGTTGAGCTAGGGTTAGGGCTGAGTGTAATTCAGCCGGGAGTGAAGAAGAAGAAGAAGAAGTGGCATGCTTTTGTAGCTCACTGTACTAGTTAACTCGCCAACGGTTGACCTTTTTTTTTTTTTTTTAATTTCTATCACGTTAAACGATCTTGTTTTTTGTTGCCCAAGTGAAATGATAGTTTTACTCTTATGAGGTCAGGAAGGTTATAACAACATAGAGACAGAAGTGGATAGGTGCATGAAAATGTAATTTTAGGTGGAAACAAAAAAAAAAAAGGTGGATAATAGCCCTTTTATTAACGGTCTCTAATACCTAATCGGATAAGTTACAAAACAAAGTTTATGATTATCTACCTATAAACCTTATGAAGCTGGTAGGATAATTAGTTTACAACATCTGATTAATATTAGATAAATTTTAAATAAAATCAAGTGATATAAATAGAAAATTAGAAAATCGCCTTTATATTTATTATTTTTAATTATTCATGGCTACAGTAAGATATTAATTTTACTTATTATGAAATTTCAGTGTTTGATATATGAATGACATATACAACAATTAGGACTCAAATTGGGTTCTATAACAACTCATCTGAATTCTGAATATTAATTGTTGGTTCGAGTAAACAGAATCGTAAAAGCTCTCAAAATTGTTTACATTATCATCGCTGCCCTTCCTTATTGCCATGGATTTCAGAGATGAGTTGGTCAAATCCCCTCTGCTTTCCATGAAGAATCTCAAAGATGATGAGTTAGAGCATAAGTATGGGCAGCCACTTCTTTGCTTGAAGCTTTATCTCGACAAGTCTGAATCCAATGTTTTGGTACGTATAATGCTGACAAAAACCAACTCTATGTGAATCCATTTTCATTGTGTTCATCCAATTAACAAGGTAAAACAGTTTTGATGTACAATAGTTTTTTACGCATTCTGTCGGCCCTTATTAGTTTCTTTAGCATTATTCCTTTAGTCATTTGAATTCCTTCTACTAAATTTATTAATTACATTGACCCTTTTTCTTCTGCAGATCTTCGTAACTGTTGCTCAAACGCCTTTGGCTGCTCTCTTTACTCTTTATTTGGTACATGAATCCACCAGTATCATTATGCCCAAAAAGGTAATATTTGGTATTTTTTATCTGGCCCTTGTTGCTTTTGCCATGTTCAAACAGACGTCGCTCCTAAAGGCACAGCGGGAGAGAATCTTCCAATATTTGGTGGAGGTAATTTCTTCTATTTTCATTTTTCACTTATAATATAGTAACACTAAGTATCCTGACGTTAGTTGAGACCCAATATGAGTCTGATGTGCAGAGAATTGAAAAGATGATTTCTCACTTTTAAAAACTGTGCATGAGACATTCTAGCACGACTCCTAAACGATAAAATAAAAGAGAAATCATCTTCTTGCTTTTCTATGTATCCATTCAATCTCTAGAAAGGTTTACTAATCTCAACTTTTCAAGGAATCCTTTACCAAGAATTTTGAATGATTCATTTTTCACAATCTTTCTGACATTGTGGTCGGAATTAAGGAGTAAGAAATAGAACCATCTTTATTTCTGAGTTGTCGGATCAAATTAGTTATTAATGTCGAACATGATGATGCTGTTATAAGTTTTTAGACTCAAATTGAGATTCGTATAAAAGTACTGTTGTTTCATAATAATTTAAAATTTAATCTTCATGCTGGGCTACAATGTTTCAGGAGGGCGACATCAAAAACCGTGCTATTCATCCGCCATCTAAGAAGGTTTGTATGGTTATGCTTCAATTGAAAAAAAAAAGGAAAATAGGAAAAAAAACTATATATTTCTTTATATTTCTTTTAAAATATCCAACATATATATACGTATTTATACTGCAATTTAAAATTTTATTTTTTTCTTGAATTCATCTGCAGATTGAGATTGATTATTCACCTCCTTCTAAACAGTCGCGTTATTGCGGCCTATCTTACATATTTACGCATGGATGGCAAGCTTTTGCTTCCTGTCTTGTCACTTGGGCCCACTTCCTAGTGTTTCTAGTGTTGATCATAAGCTTGTGTAATGTAGATGAGGAGATTGTGAAAGACATGTGTCCTAAGGAGCATGACTCCTTTTATGTTCTCGTGTTTGCGGGTTTTATTTCGGGAATCCTCCAACTAGGTTTCACTAGCATTCAGTTAACTTCTCGTTGTGACGAGGCCGAATTGAAGCTGCTTAGAAACGTCGACACCGAAACGCATAGACTTGTTTTGTGTAAAAAGAGATCCGAGGTTAGTTTTTTGTGAGTCACAGTCAGGTACAGATATTTTACATCAAAGTAAAAACTTTGATCGATGTAACTACATGAGTCTGCGCATCTTTCCAAGATGTTAATATTAAATGTCTCTCTCTCTCTCTCTCTTTTTTTTTTTTTTGTTTTTCCATCAGATAAAGAGAGGTGAAAGAATAGATTCCATGGATATGCTCGTGTTTATTGAGAAGAGACCCCATGAATGCAAATGCAAATGCAATGCAAGTCTAAGCAAGGTAACTATATGCATAAATATTAGTATATAAATATTCTAGTCAATAATCCCTGACCATATTAAAATCAAAGATGAGATAAATGATAAAAATAATATAGACTCGAGTGTAGTGTATTTTATTCTCTAACTAATATATTAAAGTATGAGTTCTTTTATCCTGACTTTTATATGATCAAAGGTCCTAGATTAGAAGTTTATTCTATGTTAGTAAGGATGTAGTTATTCTTAGTTAATTATAATAAGAATATTCTTGTTAAAGAATATATCTTCTTTGTTGTATTCTTCTTTCAGTTGCGCAATGAATATCAACAGACAAACGGTGTGAAAGAAGCATCAATTGATGTCATAGAGAGTGATCAAACCCTTATCAATGGGCAGAATATGCAATTTGAAGCTTCAACTCAAATTAATAAAGCCGTGGAAGAAGAATTAAGAGGGCTGCAATCTAAGTATAACGACTTGCAAGCTTGTTTTGATGATCTGAAAATGAAATATGATTCGTTGCGCCATTTTTTGACCAGTGACAATGATATAGAAGCACCACCTGTCCTTGAATAATAAAACAGGTATGAAATATTTTAAAAACAATATATTTTTAATCTAAAATTATCTTTTTTTTCTTTCATTGGAAGTTAACTAGCTATTGTTTGAGCAATGTTTTTTGGACATAAAATTTAAAATCAGTGCATTTTTACTAATTTAAAAACAAGGTGTAGCATTACCAATTTAAAAACAAGATATACCGTTACCGTTTTTACCTTGTTTCTATCAACACTTTATTTTTTTTATTTACTTTTATATTGATCTAGATTCCGTAGATACAGCTGCTAGATTGAGTATTTAAATTTGATTAAGTTATCTTAATTTTGTCAAGATATAAATATTTGTAGAGTGTAACACATTTCTACAAAAGCCACCCCATCATAATAATGGATTACCAAGTTTTCCTTATGGCCAATTCAATTGCACAAATGATCACACAACTAAAAAGCAAAGCAGTTAATCTTAAGGCATATCCTCAGCAAGACTATATGTATTCAATTGCAACAATTGTTTTGCAACTTATCATTTTGAGTGTTCTTTTGCGCGAGGTAGGCTTTATAGTAAAACTATTGAAAAAAAGAAAAATTGTTGCGCCGGATAGGTTTTATAGTAGAACTATGATCTATGAAAAAAAAAAAAATCGTGTAATAAATTTTTTATAAATTAATAATTTCGTAATTTATGGCGAAATTAATATATTATTGTTTAATAATGAATATTTGTTAGTCTAGAATACTTTTGGCATTGAATCTTTTTCCGCTTAATAAGGGAATACAGTTGCAAACAATCCAATCCAATGGGCGATTTTTTGTTTTTTTTCAGTGCAAATTAAGTTACTTTACAAATTAGTGGAAAAGAAAAAAATACCTTATTGTTTAATTAATTTTCACCTTATAAAACAAATATAATGATTGACTATTTATCATGGCATTATTAGTTTACAACATCCGACTAACAGCAGATAAATTTAAATAAAATTATGTATTATAATTAGAAAATTAGAAAATCGTCTTTATATTTATTAGCTTTATTTATTCTTGGCAATAGTTGGAAGGAAATGAATTATGAAAACGTTAATCAAGAAATTCGTGGAAAGTTTGAGAGATATACATTGAGTTATGCTTACTTAGTTAAGATACATACTAAGTATTCTGTCAAGAGTAAGATAAACATAATCAAGATGTTGTCATCATAATTGGAAGAATTAAAATCAAAATAAATCTGTACAAAAAATTTTTTATTCTATTTAAGGATACCAATAGTTGAGTTCTAGTTAATTTACATCTCCAAATTAGTGTGATATTCATCTATTAACTGTAACTGATGTAGTATTCATTTATTAGACAGTAGAATATTAATTCTACTAATTATGAAACTTCCTATACATTAAGGGTTGAGACTATTCTACTAATTATGAAACTTCCTATACATTAAGGGTTGAGACTCAAATTGAGACTCAATTGTTGGGATTTCTAACATTATTAGTTTTTATAACTACGTCGATATAAACTATCGGTTAGAGTAAACAAAATTCTGAAAATCTCACAGAATTGTTTTCATTATCATCTCCACGTTTCCTTATTGCCATGGATTGCAAAGATGAGTTGATCAAACGTCCTCTCCTTCCCATAAAGAATTTCAAAGATGAGTTAGAGCATGAGTATGAGCAGCCACTCCTTTGCACGAAGCTTTATCTACGAAAGTCTGCATTCCAGTCTTTGGTAATTCAAATTAATTAGCATGATAAAACAGGCTTGATGTACAATTTTCTTTTAGTTATTTTAATTTTTTCTACTTAATTTATTAATTACATTGACCCTTTTTCTTCAGCAAATCTTTGCGTTTGTTTATCCAACGCCTGCCTCTGCTGTCCTGCTTTTGGCGTTTTTACATGACTCCAGTATCATTACGCAGAGAAAGCTATTCTTGGGTATTTTTTATGTGGCCATCACTATTCTTACCATGTTCAAACAGATATCACTCACAATGGAACAGTGGGATAGAACGTTCAAATATTTGATAGAGGTAATTTCTTCTTCTTCTTCTTCTTCTTTTTCTTCTTTTTTTTCTTTTTTAATAAAGTATTCTAACGCCCAAATTGAGTTTGATGTTTGAAGAGAGGATTCCTCACTACTTTCTCTCATCCAAAAGTAAAGAACTCATCTTCTTTCTTTTTGATTACTTTCCTTGCCTTTCTAAAAGGGGTTATTAATCTTTAACTTTTTAAAGAATTTTTCATTTTTCCATCTTCTCGACCTTGGTTCCGTTCCTCCCATAAGTGCAAGTCTGACCTGATAATTTATTTGTAATTGGCACACTAATTATGATTATTTAACATTATTATAGATTTAATTAGACTCAAATTGCAATGCATATATAATACTAATGTTTTATAATAATTTAAAATTTAATCTTCATGGTTGGCTACATGTTTCAGCAGGAGGAGGACATAAAATGTGATGATGTTAGTCGCCCTTTAGATGAGGCATGTATCGTTAATTATGATTCAGTTGAAATATTTCTTTGTATTTCATTTAAAATATCCAGCACATTTATTTATACTGCAATTTAATTTGTTTTTCTTCAATTCATTTGCAGATCGTGATTAGTTATTCACCTCCGTCTAGACAGAGAGGTTGCAGCAGCCAATCCTGTCTTATCACTTGGGCCTACTTTCTATCGTTTCTGGTCCTGATCACAAGCTTGTGTCGTGAAGATGGCGAGAACATGAAAGGCTTTTGTACTTTAATGGATCCGCAAAACACTTATTTTTCTATGTTCCTGTGCTTATTTTGGGGAATGTTACCATCAATGCTCGTTGTGATGAGGCTGACCGGAGCTGCTTAGAAACGTTAACACCGAAACCGATAAACTAGTTATTTTGTGTAAAAAGAGATCCGAGGTGAGTCTCTGTGAGTCATGCTCGGGTATAGATCCACAATTTTACATCGACGTGAGAACTTTGTTTCACCCTTTACATCGATGTAACTGCATGAGTCCACACATTTTTATATGAGTGTGTCAATTTATGCTAACATTGGATGTCTCTTATTTTTCCCTCAGTTAAAGAGAGATGAAAGAATAGACTCGATAGATGTGCTGGTGTTTACTGAGAAGAAGTGCAATGCGTGCAATGCAGGGAGAACTAAGGTAATTATTTGTTTATATTAGATGGAGCGATTATTTGAGTTTACAATGTTTAAAAGTTAATTCACAATGTCATGAATCCTTTCTAGACTTTAATTTTAAATTGAAAAATTGTTCTATTATTATCTAGTGAGAACGATCATTGTAGTATCATAAATTAATTTACAATGTTGTAGAAGTCGAGTTTACATGTGTAGTGACAGTAGGATGTTTTTCCCACCCCCGCATAACATGTCTAGGGATGACAGAAAATGGGTTTGCGCCGGGCTTTTTGTTCAGGCCCAAGCCCACTTTAAGATACGTATGAGGGGGGGGCTCGGGCCTGGGTTTGGCTCAGGCCGGGCTTAGGCTTTTATTTACTTTTCAAAATTTTTTTAAATTATTGTATATTTGAAATAACTTAATAATCAACAAATTGTTATAACTATAAATAAATTAAAGAAAATAAATATTTCAAAGTAAAATAATAAATAAACCAAATGAAAACATAGAAATTTAATTTTTTTAATATTAGATTCTCTAATTCAAACACTCTCTTAATTAATTAGCACATTAGAGAAAATTTATTATTTTAATTTTAGCTTTTTCGAATCATTGATTTATAAATTAAGAATTTGAGTTTTCTTTTGTAATTTTTATGTTATTTTTTTAATTTTAATTATATTATTCTAATTTATAAATTTATTTTTTAAAAAAATAGTGGACTTTAGCTTGACCCAGAATTTTTTTCTTAAGTTCTTGTTTAGACCCTCACGTGTGAGGGCTGGGCAGGCCCAAGCCCGGACTTTTTTGCTCATCCTAAACACGTCTCATGTTTGGCTGCAGCAATGCACCATAATCGAGTAGTTTGCCTCATTAGCTTTAATTTTGTTTTCTTTCTTATATATTATAACAAACAAAAGCAAATTGTAATCTAATGTTATATTATCAAATAATATTATATAATATTCAATTTTAAATTCTATTTTTTACATTATAATAATTATACAAAATTAACAAATTTATTATTTAATTATATTATATTATATTTTTAGTGTTATATTAATTATATTAAAAATATAATTAAATATTACATTATTTAATTTATGTTATATTGTAATAATTAATGTATGAAATGGATTATTATTTAAATTTTAACATAACTAACAATAAATACTTAAATATTAATAAATTCAAATAATACAAATTAAAATTAATAGTAATATAAGTAACGATATGCAATATTATTACATATAATACCATCCATATTGCACTAAACATGATATACATTATACCCTAATACTCTCTAAAACAATGCAACATCATACAATATATACCCTAAGTTAATAATATGCATATATGATAAAGAGAATTTTTTTCCCTTTTTGGTATATTTGTTTCAGCTGCGCAAAGATCATCAGACAAAGGATTTGAAAGAAGAATCAATTGACGATGTAGAGAGTGATCAAACCCATATCAATGGGCAGAATAAGCAACTTGAAGCTTCAACCCAAATTAACAAAACAGTGGAAGACGAATTAAGAGGGCTGCACTCTAAGTATTATGACTTGCAAGTGAAATATGATTCCTTGCTCCACATTTTGGCCTGTGACAATGATACAGAAGCACCGCCTGTCCTTGAATATTAAAACAGGTATGAAATATTTTTAAAAAAATATATACTTTTTAATCTGAAATTTGAGTAGTGAACTAGTTAGTGATCGAGCAATGAATTTTAGACATAAAATTTAAAATCAGTGCCGATTTATACTAACTTAAAAATTAGATAAATCGTCATTGTTTTTATCTTGTTTCTATCAACACATTGTCTCTTTGACACTTTTTTTCTTTGATCTGGATTCTCTGGATGCAACTACTAGATTGAGTATTTACATTTGATTAAGTTGTCTTAATTTTTCTGGTTTTTAAGAAATTGTCATATATATAAAAGACTTATAATTGATGGGTATATGTGTGATGATTATTTTATTTTGCAGGTTCAAGACTGATTCTTGGAAGTATATATCTCTTGGTGACATGGTGATTTTTTTTTTTTTTATTAAGGCCTGGATAAACTCAGATAGATATGGTACTTTTTATGGTTTACAAATATAAGCTTTTATTATTATTATTATTATTATTATTTTTCTAGATAATTTCCATGGGAATATTTGTAGGACTTCTGCGAACTTTTTGTTCATTTATGTAATAAGATCAATTTATAGAAGAGAAATATTTTACACTTTAGAGAATATCCCAAAGGAAATGATAATGCATTAAAAACAATCTGGGAAGGTAAGGAAATAATAATAGCCACCCAATCAAAACAATGGATTACCAAGCTCTCCTTGGGGGTAATTCAAATGCACAAATGATCTCACAAGTAAAAAGCAAAGAGAAAGGAAATATTAGGAAACCATTTTATTAATTGTATTCAGTCGGTACAGTTGTTTTATAACGTAGTATCATTTTATTAATTGTCTCAAATATTGTAAATAAACTAGAAAAGAAAAAGAAAATTTAAACTAGAAAGAAAATATTAGGAAACCATTTCGTTATTGAATTCAAGTTTTGTTATTGATGTGAATGAAATTACACGGGCTCCTCTTTATCTATAGGGAAATTAGGGTGAGATTGTTATCTCCAATCAATTTAGGAATCAAAGGAAAATAATGATTATCTATTTAAGATGGCATTATAGACACCTTATCGAAGTGTGGGGACGATTAGTTTACAGCATCCGATTAATTAATACCAGATAATTTTTAAACAAAATCATGTGTCACACACACACGCACATATATATATATATATATAGAATATTAGAAAATCGTCTTTATATTTATTATTTTTAATTATTCATGCCCAATAGTTGGAAGGGTTTCATTTTCAAAAGGAATTATGAAATCGTGTGTCAAGATATTTGTGAAGATTTTGGGATATACATGGAGTAATAGTACAATAATAAGATGTGCATCATCAAAGACGTTGTCATCATAACTGGAAGAATTAAAATAAAAATAAATTTGTTCAAAATTTTTTTACTCTGTTTAATTCTATATAACTACTCATCGGAATTCTATCTAATAATTATTGGTTTGAGTATGTAGAATTCTAAAATTCTCTCAAAATTGTTTACATTGTCATTGTTGTTCCGAAAGCACAGGTTGACTAATTATCAATATTACAGTGACAACGACTTCTACATAAATGTAAATATGGTGATGAACAAATTTGAAGAAAATATGATACGATAATTTACGTGGTTCAGTGTAAAGCCTAAGTCTACAAAGAAAGACTGAAAGATAATTTCATTAATAAATCAAAATTTACAAAAAAGAGAAAAAACCTCTCACAAAAACTACAACCCCAATACACCCAAATATATCCTCACGAGAACACTCTAAGTAGAAGCTCTCTCAAATCTCTCAAATTACTTCACTTGCAATTGCTCTCAAAATTCACAATTTGGGGATGATTTATAGCCCTTCCTGTCCTCTCTATTTATAGGCAAGCAATACTCACCTAAGTTTGATACCCCCTCCTTAGCATGAAGCTGTATATATGCACAACTCCGCATTCAATTTTTTTGGTACGTACAGTGCTGCTGACAAAAACAACTGTCTTTGAGTCTATTTTATCTTGTTAATTCAATTAAAAGGGTTAAACAATCTTGATGTAAACAGTTGTTTTTGTGGGCATTCTGTCAACCTTCTGTTTCTTCACTATTATTTTTCTTTTATTATTTGAATCTTTTCTTCTTAATTTTATTAAGAGGGCTTGCAATTTAAGTACAGTGACTTGCAAGCTTGTTGTGATGATTTGCAAATGAAATATGATTCATTGCGCCTCATTCTGACCCAGGACAATAATGATATAAAAACACCTTCTGTCTTTGAATATTTGAACAGGTATGAAATATTTTAAAGACCATATATATTTTAATCGAAATTATTTCTGTTTTCTTTTATTGGTAGTTATTAATCACAACAACTTTGCAGATGTCAATAATTTACTAAATTAACTTAAAAATAAGATAAGACTTGACAATAATTTATAAGAATTTTAAAAATTATCATTTCCTAAGGCCTGGATAAATTCAAATATCATAGATTAATATTTTATGGTTCACAAACATCTGCTTTGTTTTTGGATTTTGATAATCTTCCGAATAGTTCCTCTGGGAAAATATATATTTGCAAGACAGGCTTTCTGCTTCAACTATTAATTTCTGTGACCTTTTTATTTATTTTTTTAATAGTAAATCTGATCAATTTAATTAAAAAAATAAAGGATGCTTGCACTCTAATCTGATCAATTTACTCTGAACACTCTAATTTTTAATGAAAATACCATAAAACTGTAAGTTCCACAACGAAGAGAAAGAAAAAGGATTCGGCTTCATATTGCTGTTACTTGAAGATTATCAATTAGAAATGCAAATTGGATTCTAGTATGTAACTCTCTAGAAAAAATAAGAGAAATTTCTCTTTTCAAGAAAATTTGTTTCATCTGAAGAGCTAAGAGTGATATTCTGCTGAAGAGAGATTTGAATATCTTTTTAACAATAATAGAATTATATAGAATGAAATTCTTTTTTCTTACTAAAGAACTGAATTGTGTGAGACAATGCCATAATAGTAAGATACAAATAGAGAACTGTTTTGGTATTTTCAAAGAGTGTGGAGAGTAAAAATAAATTTCTAAAATTTATTAAATGAGCATAGGGAGTAAAATAGTGTTAAAAGTAAAAACTTAGGTACAAATAGCCCCACCTAAAAATAAATTGTGTAATTTATGGGAGACACCAATGGAAAAATAATAATAATGAAACAAAAAGGAATATGAGAAGATTCAAGGTATTTGTGAAAATATTGAGATATATATCATCAATATTATGTTGTCATTATAATTGGAATAATTAGAAAAAAGATGTGACCTTCACCTTAATTATATATATCCAATCCAAGTGCAATAACAATAGAGTTATAAATTTTGTACGCACTAATACGACATTACTGTGTTATATAGGTGTTTTTATTTTGCTAATGCAGTAATGCTATATTGAAAGGGACCTATACGAAATAATTTTAAAACTATGAGCACAATTAAAAAATATTTCAATAAAATAAAGTATAAGCCCCTTCCAAAATAATTTGTTATTTCTTCTGAGTAAAACGGCACCGCATCTCTGAAACCGAAAATATCACCCCCATATATATATATATATATGTATATAAATATATAAACGACTGCTGCAGCAACCACATTCAACGTCTTCTCTCGGTGTCTTTCTTTCTTGGTCTGTGGGTTGAAATTGGAGGTCTTTTGCTGAATAAATAATAAATAAAAATAAAAATATAAACAAATAAAAGAATGGTGCAGTTAACGGGAGCAGCAACTGATGTGTTGTTGATAAGTCCATCAACTGGAGGTCTCAGTTTTAGTTTCAGACAGCACTGCCGTTCTGTTCCTCGTTCCAATTATCTTTATTCTTCTCTTTTTTTCAAGGTAGGTTTTTGTTTTTTTAATCATCATCATCATCATTATCATTATTTCATTTCCTTTGAACAGTTTTATTATCTGGGTTTGCTTGTTGGTTTGCTTGTTAGACTACTTTTGATTAGTAGGCGGAGCAAATGGGAAAGTTTTAATTTATATACCCATATGGTCATTTTATTTTCTGCAACTAACCAAAATGACAAACTTCACTTGTTTTAGCTGAGCTTGATAGATGTTAATGGTTTTTGGCATAATCTTATATATTAATTAATTTTTGGTTCACAATTGTCCTTATATATTTCTTCTGTAGATAATTTTTATTGATAGATTTTAAGAGAGAATAATTTATGATATGTTGCCCCTCGGGCCTTGGTCGAGTGGTTTCTTTGGTTGGCGATCCGAGTTCGAATCCCGGGAGAGAGGTAGGAGGCCGAAGAATTGATTTGGACTTTGTCTATTCTCAAAATTTGTGGTATAATATTTATTGTCTAGATGATGCCTTGGTTCTTGGGTGACCTTGTCTTCTTTGGTGACCTTGTCTTATGCACTTCTGTTGTAAATATAAAATTTGGACACTCTCTTCAGTGATTTTCATGTTTGGACTCTAGAGGCCTGTTAGGTGAGTCTTGATTAGCAATAGGAAAGAAAAGAAGAAATCTCAAAAAAATATTGAATTTAAGAATTGCAACATAATTGGGAATGTTGTAGCTTATAATAAGTATCTTGAAATGGTTATCCTGTGAAAGAGAATAATGCGCAAGGGAAGGAGAAGAAATAAAAGTTTGACTTTTTAATAATGTGGTTTAGTTGATACTATCAGTAACAATACTGTGTTGCTTAATAGATATAACTGCCCGACAAAGTATAAATTATAAGATTCAAAGCACTTATAGTTTTCTTTAGAAATACTTAGGACAGTGAACGTCTGTTAGACCAGATTACAGTTGTCATGGGCCTACCTTAGACAAAGTTTGGCTCCATTATGTTGCATCTCTGGTTACAGGGCCAGAGGATTGTTATTTTTGGCTTGAGGCTTGATGCAAAATCTGCATGTATTTTTTTATTCGTTTGCATCTTAATCATTTCTTAGTCTCTCACACAATCTTTTCTGTATTAGAGATGTCCGTCATTCTGCATCCCAAAGCTAGCAAATGGAATGGACAAGCGCCGCATGAGAGGCTTAACTGTGAGAGCATCGGGGAGTTCAGATCAGAATTTGATACCAATTGCTCCTCTTCAGTTTGAATCCCCTGTTGGCCAGCTTTTGGCACAAATATTGCAAACCCATCCACATTTACTACCTGCAGCCATCGATCAGCAACTGGAGAACCTTCAAGTTGATAAAAATGTCCAGAGAGAAGATACTTCTCAGGATCTCCTTTACCAGTGAGTTAAATCTCCATCCACCACTTCTTTTGAAACTCATTTCCATCTAACGGCTTGTCCAATTTATGAGTTCTATTCATGTCGTAAGCGAGCAAGACCATGTGCTTCAAAAATGCAGTTTTATTACATATTTTGGGGCTTTATTTTCCAGTATGACGCTCCTTACGGTACTCTGGGTTGCTAGGGAGATAATTTTATTTGGAATGCAATACCGGATATGATTTATAACCAATCTGTTTAGTTAGTCTTATAGCTTAGTTGAGTTTAGTTGCGTAGTTGACCTTTTGGTGGCGTAGGTGGAGCTAGTAGCAATGAATTAGAGACTGCTACAGTTGCATTTTGGATCACTTGAAGGGAACCTAGAATGGTCAGGAAGGGGATGTGCTACTTATGATCTTTAGTTTCCTAAAGTAAAGCATGGTAGTTCAGCTTAGAGAAACTTGAATTATTTTGTTCTCTTCCTAAGTTACAATTCTATCTATGTTTCTTCAATTACAACCTCGGTTTATTTTACCGAACTTCATTCACCGTTGTGTGTGTGTGAAATAGAGAACGGGGAAGAGTAAGTTAGAATATCTAACTTCTGGTGGACTAACACAATAGAATTTGAGAACTTAGCCAAAAACTCTTTCTTAGGGTTATTGATATTTGACATTAAGAAAAAATATATATATATATCTATCAATTAAACATTATGTGGTAAGATATTCTATTCCTCTATGCCTTTTGAGATATCAAAATGTGAATTAAATTTTAAATTCAAGTTTTGCTGACATGTCTTTGCAATAATACATTGTATAACTAACTTATATTGCTTGAAGTACATTGTCAGATGCTCCTTTATTATCTGGATTCAAGAATTATATGTTCAGAAGAAAATGTAGTGTTCGAAAGTTAATTGGGCATAAAATAATTGCATTTGAAGGACTCTGCTAAAAAACAATAGTAGAGTTTCAAAGAACAAAAGTTATTAAAAGAAGGTAAACAAAAATGGGCAGGGAGCTATAACACATGGAAACTAATTGTTAACTACTGCAAAATTAGCTTATTTGAGCCTAGTTTGTTATTATTATTATTATTATTATTATTATTATTATTATTATATTATTATTATTATATTATTATTATTATAACTGTAGTATGAAGATATAAGCATGCTTGGAGTGCTTTCTTTTCCAGTTTTATCAATTCTGTCCACGACATTCAAAATGTTAAAATATGTTTTAGCATAATATTTTAATTTTTTGCTTGATTTTAGACGTGTTCCCAGTTGTTTGATTTTTATTTTTCAGCTCAATTTTTATCAAATGTTGTTGTTAAATATCTTGGTTACTGTTACTGAGTAGCCACTATAACTGAAACCTTTGAATTGTAGGAGAATAGCTGAAGTCAAAGAGAAGGAAAGACAGAAAGCATTGGAAGAGATAATATACTGCTTGATAGTCCAGAAATTTGTAGAGAATGATATTTCAATGATTCCTAAGATAAGAGAAACCTCAGATCCTGCAGGAAGAGTGGATTTTTGGCCAAACCAAGAACAGAAACTAGAATCAGTTCATTCTCCTGAAGCATTTGAGATGATTCAGAGCCACTTGTCTCTTGTACTTGGGGAACGACTGGTGGGTCCCCTTGAAACCATTATTCAGATTAGCAAAATCAAACTCGGAAAGTTGTATGCTGCTTCCATCATGTATGGTTATTTTCTCAGAAGAGTTGATCAACGATTTCAACTCGAGAGAACAATGAAAACCCTTCCTGAGGGTTTTGATGAAGACAAGGTTAGATATGAAGAACGGGAACCATCTCCAATGAACCGTCTCTGGGATCCAGCTTCCCTGATCAGAATCCCGCCCAATGATGACGGAACTGATGGCGAAAGCTTTATGGATGGTGGTGAAGGAAAATCATATAGGCTGAGATCCTACGTTATGTATTTAGATGCAGAGACACTTCAAAGATACGCGACCATAAGATCGAAGGAAGCTATTTCATTGATTGAAAAGCAGACACAGGCCTTATTCGGGAGACCTGATATCAGAGTTCTTGAAGACGGTTCAATTGACACATCCAACGATGAAGTGATTTCAGTCACATTTTTAGGATTGACTATGCTAGTACTGGAGGCAGTAGCATTCGGATCATTCATGTGGGATTCAGAAAGTTATGTCGAATCAAAATACCCTTTCATTAAAAGCTAAGGGCATTTTCTTCCCAGCGTCAGTAATTGATGACCTTATCGGCTATGTGGATTGTAAGGTAGGATGAAAATCTGTTGAATTATAATACACAGTTGTCAGTAATTACCATGTTTTCATAGTTACCAGTAATATAAAGCCTTGTTGGCCCGCCCTTTGTTCATTAGCTTGAATATATAGTTGGTATGAATCGAATGTCTGGCAATCTGGCTTAGACATTAAAGTTTCTTGCTAATTTAGAACCATGTTTGTGCACTTTTTGGTTTATATTTACTTCTTTTGTTGAGCCCATAAATTAGTATTTAATGTAAATGCCACTAGCCCTCAAGAGCCATTAGGCTGTGCTTCTCTTGAGCTGTTATCCTACACACGCAACATTTCTATCTTAAATTATATGATGGTATATTAGATGAATAAAGCTATAAGAGTGTTGAATAAGAACAACAAATGTAAAAGTTTGTCTTGTATTTCCTTAATGTATAGGAATTGCTTAATATGCACTTTTTTTTTCTTCTTTTTTTTCCCCCTTTTGAAAAAGCTCTATGATGGCTTGTCTTTTACTTGATGGCTACTCCACAGATAGCTGTACTTGACCTTGCAGGAAAAAAGGAAAGATTCATTATTCATATCCATACTCATAAGATGCGTCTTTTGAGCTCACAACTTGGCTTCATGCCTTCATTTATTTTTTTCCCTTCTAGAGTATCTCATTCCATTGCTATGGATTGCACGAGTGCTTCTTTAGCTGAGAATAATGTGAACTAATCATGAATATGTACACAAAAGTGTGGTTTTCCCGTTCTTTTTGTTTAAAAATATATAAAATAATGATTTAGAGGATGACATTGGAGTGGTACTGTCACGTGAATCTATAACTTCAACACTATTCATAAAGAATTATAAAATATTGTTACATTTTCAATTGCAACAACTATACACAATGTAAAATCAAATATAAAAAGGTGGACAATTAACCTGGGGAGTGGGTGCTGTAGCGAACTACTAATTGCTAAAGAAGCATTAAGTATAGTGATACTCTTTGTAGTTTAGCACAATGATAATAGAAATCTCTTATTTTTAAAAATGGTTATAGACCCCTTAAGTTTGACCAAAAAACAGGGTGTCTAATCATTTATTAAAATAAGAGGGTTTCATAAATATTTTATGAAATTTATTGAAAAATAAGCTTATTAAAATAAACTATATAAATTAAAAAGTAATATTATTACCTAATATTATTGATGTATATTGCAGAAATATT
This sequence comes from Murraya paniculata, assembly GCA_030449075.1. Taxonomy (NCBI): domain Eukaryota; kingdom Viridiplantae; phylum Streptophyta; class Magnoliopsida; order Sapindales; family Rutaceae; genus Murraya; species Murraya paniculata. Next base: position 811,897 of record JAEVFN010000039.1, on the reverse strand, counting down.
TGACCAAACATGGAGGAGATTTAGGAGAAATTTCGAGGGACACAGGAGAAATTTATCTGATTAAACAAAACATTAGAATAGAAGAATAAAACGGTCCGTTTTCCTCCGAAGGTTTCCCCTGCAGACCCGTTATGAAGCCAAGATATTTATTTCCCATAATGCCCTTCCATTACAAACGTAAATACGTAATTATAAAACGTATTCGTTCACGGACGCCGCCTCAGTTTCTCACGCTGTTTTACATGTTCGGTGACTATTTTACCCACCCGCTGCCATTTGTTTTACTAAAAAACCATTTTATCAAATATTCTTTATAAATTATTAATTATCATAATCGGCTACTTGATTTCGGTCAACTTCATCAAGGGGGCAGGTTACAATCACTGTCCTAAATACCCAACTTAACCAAAATTTTGGACTTTCTCGTGCAACTAATAATTACTCGAATTATTAATATTTATGAACCAAAATTGAATGTTAATCAATAAATAAATAAATATATATATATATATAGTTATTCTTTAGTGTGAGCGCTTTTTCTTTTTTTTTTTTTCATGCGAACTCATTATTAAGTCATGTGTTCTAATTAAGTCTATTTCAATTTATTATTAAACTATCTAATTTAATAGAATTAGTGTTCAATTAACTATACAGTTATATGGATTAATAGCGTGTCCGTATAAAAAAAATAAAAACACATGTAATATATATATATATATATATACAGTAGTGTTCCAGTCAGAGATCCACTAAAAGATAAAAAAAATACAAATTCCAATATATATTTTTTTTTGTCTTTTAACGGATCTCTACTTAAACACTACTATATATATATATATATATATATATATATATATATATATATATATATATATATATATATATATATATACACACACACATTCACTTACATATTTTTATTTTGACTTTTTCGTCATTGGCTAAATGCAATTGTAGTTTAATAGTGCCATCATGTCATTATGAAATGGGCCACATGAATACGTGATGATGGCAGACAATTATATGTTGACACATGAGTCTTGAGCCCCCAACAATATTAAAGCTTAGGTGGAAAATGTTTAGTCTTAATTATTGAGATGGATTATTACATCTTGCTAAACCTTGCGTATGTGTCCAATGGAATTTCATGAACGGAGCTATTTAAGCTGACTTTGATAGTAGATTGATAAACTATAATTTTTCTTAAAAAATATTTTAGTATTAAACTTATGAAATATGTTGAGTGTAACTGCTACCTATATTATGTTTTCATGCGTAATTGATTAGTATCCAACTAAATCTTTATGGAACCTTTAGCTATTTGTTATTGTATAATATATATCGTTTTGATAAACATCATATCCACATCATCTTAGTTGTCCTTAGCTTCTAACACTCCTGGTCCATTCTTAACAACACATATATCTATCACTTTATAAATATATTGTTTAATCAAACTTATGTTCAAAGATAAGAATATGACCAATCATCATCAATATTCAATCAAAAAAATAGAAAACTTTGTAACTTACAAATATCATCCACCCTCTAGGAAGCGATAATTTACTTCTTTTGATCAAGATTTCTACAAAAATAATTAAATGAATAAATTGCAATAGGTAGAACAATTTGGTAAATTGAAATCATCAATTACATAACATAAGATGACTAGAATTTACTTAAAATACTTAAATATTAGATGAAAAATACAGGCATTAAGGATGACCGGTAACTAGAAAAAAAAAAGAAAGAAACATATATTATTATTGTATATACAAACATATAATATAATTTTACTGATTGGGTGCAAATCTTTTTGGCTCTAATTATTATTATTATTGTTAAACAGACAAAATTTTACAGTGGCAATATAATTAAATTCTACAAAAGGGAAAGGTCATTTTGGTCTCCACACACCAGTTCAAAACTCAAAAAGCCAGCAGCCAAATACTACCCACATCATTTACTAATCTCTTGGCAACAACACTCCTCTTTACTCGTATAATATAAATACACTCATCAGCTCACGGAGAAACCAACACAACAAATTTTATTTATAGAAACCAAAAAAAAAATAATGGATTGGTTTTTTTGCTCTCAATCGGAAAAATCATTAGCACCCTTCACTCTAATTCTAATTCTGTTGTGCTGTTGCTCATCACCGTCACTTGTGTTCACATTCACAAACGCATCATCATCATCATCATCATCTGCTGCTTTCAACCTCACCACCATCTCTTTCGATGAAGGCTACTCTCATCTCTTCGGCGACGGCAATCTCATTCGCTCCCCCGACGGCAGAAACGTTCGCCTCCTCCTCAACCGCTTCTCCGGTACGTGAAACATCTCCGTAATATGATCATCGGGATGTCAAAAAAAATTTCAATAAGGCTAAGGGCGTTCATTGAAATTTACCCTGCTTATGAAAATATTTACACTTGGCTCACATCTTCGTTTTGCTCCTCTTATTTGAACCAAATATTCATGTTGGTTTTATAATTTTCTTAACAGGGTCCGGTTTTGTTTCGTCAAAATTGTACAGTCACGGGTTCTTTAGCGCGATGATCAAGTTGCCATCGGATCACACGGCTGGCTTATGTGTTGCGTTCTATGTAAGCAGCAATTAATTATCAATAAAGCTTCTGGGGTGTTTACTGTTTAGCGAGCAGCCTTTTAATATACAAAATATTTATCGTTGATGTATGTATATATTTTTCTTTTTTTTCAGACGTCAAATGGAGATGTGTTCCCAAAAACACACGACGAATTAGACTTTGAGTTTCTGGGAAACGTGGCCGGAAAGCCGTGGAGGTTCCAAACAAATTTCTACGGGAATGGAAGCACCGGACGTGGCAGAGAAGAGAGATACCAGCTTTGGTTTGATCCCACGAAGCAATTTCACAGATATAGCATTCTTTGGACGAACAGCAACATTATGTGAGCTTTCTTATTTGAACAAACTCGTTGCTAAGGGTACAGTACCCTACAGTCTGGGGCAATAACATACTCTAGACATTTTTATTCTGATTATTTGACATTTTTATCGAGATTATAGGGTGTGGTACCCTTGGGGAACCCTTGTCGGACCCTTTTTTTTTTTTGTTATTATTATTATTTTTAACATATATAGTCTTGCATGCTTGCTTGGTTGTTTTTTTGACCTTACATGTGAAATTGACAAATTAAAGAGAGAGGGGTTGGCATTTGCGTGTGGAATGCGTAAATGCACGACATTAAAACTTGTGGACCAAGGATTACACCTAAATCAATGTCAATTTTTAACCTGATTTTAAGGCCAACTTTTCCTCTTGTTTTGAGATTTACCTTTAATGTGGCCTAATTTTCTGTTTCTTGTTTTTTTCTTTTCGAATTTTAAGAAGTTTTCTTTGGGAAGCAATCTTTGGTCAATTTACTCAATATTGTTCTATATTGAATAAATTAATAAAATTCAATGCATGTTTCAAGATCAAGAATTGGGGCCACACAAATGGAAATTGCATTTTATAAGCTTGTAACTAATTATCGTTAGGCTACCAAAATAAAGTGGGTTTCTAAATCTTCTAGATTTCAAATTAGTTTGCCACAAACAAAATGAAATTCTATATGTTCAAAAAATGTTATGTGATTAAATGTAAAATGCCAAAACAACCTTTGACTTTTTTTTTTTTTTTTTATTGTCTTCCGGTTGGTTCAACAGATTCTATGTGGATGAAGTACCAATAAGGGAAGTCGTGCGCTCGAAGGCAATGGCTGGTGATTTCCCATCAAAGCCAATGTCTTTGTACACAACAATTTGGGATGCCTCAAATTGGGCCACGTCAGGCGGCAAAGCCAAAGTTAATTACAAGTACGCACCATTCACTTCTGAATTTAAAGACTTTGTGTTAGAGGGCTGCCCGGTTGATCCCATTGAACAAGTCCCCTCCTCCAATTGCCAAGACACCGATTCCCGGCTCGCCCAAAAAGGCCTCTCCGTCGTTACTCCGGCCCAAAGACGGGCCATGCGCAGATTCCGGGAACGTTACATGTACTATTCGTATTGTTACGATACAATAAGGTACCCGGTGCCATTACCTGAATGTGTTCTCGTTCCATCGGAACGACAACGTTTTAAAGACACCGGCAGATTGAAATTCGGCGGCAGCCATAAAAGTCATAAACACAGGTCGAGGCGGCAGCCGGGAACTTCAAATTCCGAGGATCCGGACATGTAAATTAATTTGTTGTGGTGTTGTTTTTTATGCTTGTGATTACTGATTATATTTTTGCTTTTTGTTTTAACCTGTAGCTTGTTTTGTGATTAGAAAATATATACATACAGAGGAAATGAATAATATTTGGGTTTGGTGTTTTTTTGTTGACTTGGCACAGGGAGCTGGTAATAGTTTACTTGGTCACGGGGTTTAGTTGAAATAAGTTATATGTTTTTTTCATTTTCTCTTAGCAGTACAAAGTGTAAAACCGAATTTGCATCGTTGCATTGTGGTTGCTTCACTATTGAAGTGAGTGAAACTGAATTTAATATTTCATTCATTACCAATTTTCACCGGCGGCATATGACTTTTTCATGTTGGAAACATTGGTTGATTGGGTTGCAAAACTATGATTATAATTCCTATTATTGGTTGTACGAAAACAAAAAGTAATGAAAATAGGATATACTGTATTTTCATCCGATTAATATTGTTATGTCATATTAGTTTGTTTAATATATTTGGCTTGTGCTAATATTTTGTAGCTCTAGCATTACTGTTTGTTAGTAAATACTCACCTAGTCCCTATAATTTAAGTCAATTAACTATTTAGTCCTTGTCTTTTAAAACATTACCTAATAAATCACTGTCGTTACTCCTTAATAGTAGTTAGATTAAAGTTTTTAAGGTGAAAATAGTATTTTTGGTCAATTTAACTTAAATTCTAAAACATAAAGACTAACTAAATAATTACCATAAATTATAGGGACTAAATTATTATTTATCCTTATATTCACTTTAACCTAAATTATAAAAAAATTTGGGATTTGTTGTTATTAAAAATCATCAGGACATTTAACATTTGTAATATTATAGATTTAACTCTGTTTGGTATTGTGATGTTGTACCTTAAAAGTTACAGCTGCTGTGGAAAAAAACTGTAGTAAATACAATTTTTAACTAATAATTTTCACAAAATTAGTAAAGATATAATAGATTTTTTATCATAAAAGTGTAAAATCAAATCAACTTAACTTCTAAGTTATAATAGTTAGTATTGGTGTTTTTTTTGCTTTGTCACTTGAATTTCAAAGTTTATTTTTATGCAGTAATTTAAGTATTATCAAATCTATTGATGTTGCCTATGATAGAGAGTGCGTTGCATTTGGCTAGAGAATGAATCTATCACTGTAATTTCTTATTTATTAAGTTCCAAATTTCAATCACATTGCCGAATTCGTACTGTGGTTAAATTAATTATCTCCAATAAATTCAGTACGAATACATTTTAAATATTCTCATATTTATAGAGAGGGTAATTCGATCGCCGATACATCGGTAAACATAGGGCTAATTAGTTATATAATTTCACATGGTGGAATGATCCTCTAAATGATATTAAAAATGGCTTAAATCAATAAAGAAATTTAGGGTTTACCTAAACAAAGATGGACCCGCTTCACGACTTGTGAGGGCGCAAGCCGTTTAAAAAAAAACAGAGAAAATTACTTAGTCTTAATTAGACCCCGTTAAATTTATAAAAATAGTCTTAATAAATTCATAAACCCATAAAATTTAAACTTTAACTTTGAGAATTATAAAATCCCACACTTTAATTGAAAAAACAAAAATTTATAATAACCCATGTAAGTAGTTTTACTATTACTTAATTTAGACCCCATTAAATCTATTAAAATAATCTCTACAAACTCATTAACCAATAAAATTTTAACCACCGATAAACCATTTTCATTTTATCCGCCACCGTACCAAAATGTAGTTTTTGTAATTAAACAGCTTAGTTGTTTTGTTCTCCCAAAGGGTCTTCCAATTCCATGTGCGTCCTTTTTGTATCTCTCTTTTTGATTTTATCAATAAATTAAGGGGCCAGCCACCGGAGACCGAAGGAAACTTCTTGCTGCTGTTTCTAGCAATGTCTTTTGCTTTTTGTTTTATTTTCTCATTAAGAAGAAATAGTCAACGGTCTGTTACGTGTTGAATTAGCAATGTATGATAAAACCATGCACCAAGTTGTGTGTATGCAAATGCTGCCAGATACTGCCGTTTGATTATGAATTGACTATTGACCCACCAACACATGAGCCGGGTGCTGTGAAAATGAAATATTTTGAAATTTAGGCCGCCTAATTTTACAATGACAAAATAAATAAAAATGCAATTCATAATTCATGCTTTAATACTTTAAACTGTTGGGTCAAGTTTCGAGTTAATGACAAAACGTTAAATTTTTCTAATGAATATCTTATGTCAAATCCCCGAGTTTATTACAAGTTATTATTCTTTTGTTACAAATCGTATCAAGTCTTAAATTGGAAATGTGACTATGTTATATATACATAATCCTTGGCTGTGATAATTATTAACATAAAGACGCATTCCTTAACTTTTCTTTTAACTTTTTTTTGTCCCCCTTAATTTCTCATCCACAATAAATTTGAAATTTTTCTTTAAACATTCATTGTTTTTAAGCGTTGAGAATAAAGTAAAATCTCACAGAAAGCCCAATTTCTAGAAAGTATACGTGTATGCGAATGCTACAAAGTTAATAAAAGAAAAAGAAGAAAAATCAGTGAACCACTGAGCATTAATTTATCTCCTCAACCTAAATTTGTATACAAATATAAATCTTAAATCCTTATTTTGAAGTATCTACAAAAGTACTTATTTTTTCACGAGTATCTTTAATTATGTCAAAAAATAACTTCCGGTTGTTGATCATAATGTAAATTCTCCGAAGTAATTGCATTCTAGAAACTTCCCTAATCCTCATTAACCTTGAAAAACGTGTAGGACAAGATCAAGTTGTTGATACCATCCATTCTGGGATCTGTTTCAAACTCGGGGTCAATGTAAAAGAATACCTGCCCATGTGAGAAGCTATTCAGTAGGCATTACGAGAAAAAAGAAGAAGAAGAAGAGAGAGAGATCTTCTAAAACACTCGATAAATTGTGAAAACACCACTTACAGGCATGTCAATCTGCTCCCCGGGAAGAAGACGCTGCTCCTCAAAGCAAAAGCATTGTATTTTATTGAAGTATACAGCAGCCTGAAAGAAGTTAGGATGAAATCACATACTCTCCCATGGAACTCAATTTAGATATTAGATACATTTGTTTCAAATGAAGGGAGAAAAAAAATACAGTATGAGACAAGAAATCAGGTAGTGAACCTCCAAAGATACACTACTAAAACTACTTGAAACCTTCAAAAAGGACATTGGCCTTGACATGCAATTACGATACATTTTGGAAATGTGGGCTAGAAGTTGATTCATAGACTAAGGATGCGTTTGGGAGTGAGGTGCTATAGCTTTTAAGCTGCAGCTGCCGTGGAGTAAAAGCTATAGCTGTGGAATAAAAGCCTTAACTTTAAGCTGCTGAGCTGCCAAAGTCCAGCCGCAAGGTGTAACCAAACAATTTGGCAGCCCAGCTGCCTCACATCACTCCCAAATGCACCCTAAGGATTCTGTTGGGGAGAATCAATTTCAGAGAAAGAGCAAGAGACAAGGAATTGTATTTGGCAGCACGGCTGTAGCATCAGGTGCTACAACACATAATCAGCTCCATACTGTCTGATTTAAAAGAAGCCTTTGATATAAAGGATAAGTCAGTAATGATACTTACTAAAAGATTCTCAAATGAACAATCCAATTGACTCTAGGTAAGATTAGAGTCATCTGAAAGACTCCAATATACCACAAAACCACCAACCAATAAATATAATTACTTGATAAAATATGCACAAAGGTCATTATTATGATTTTCTCCTTGGGCATCTATTCTCTGAAAAACACTGCTGTTCTCATGTTTTCATTAGCTTGAGAATAGTCAAAACATAGGATGATATATCCATCTATCTTTTCAAACACCTTCAGATCTAGCATTTATATGGTAAAATCACAGCTAATATTCCAATCACCATTTTGCACCAAAAAATTCCAAAATCAAACATCTAAAGATTATAAGATTTATGAGTAGAAAGTTTGTTGAGGCTGCCAATCAACGTATGTTTAAATGTTAGACATCAGTACCTTCATAGGGGTGACATTATAAGTAGAGACACCAGTTATTGGAGTTGAACTTCGATTCTCAGCAGTGTAAAATGCAAGGGCACTTTCTCCAGGCTTTACCCTTACCTACAAGGGAAAACCAAGAAAAAATCTAGTACAGCTGATTAAAATCCCCATGTTGCAAAATAAGCATTTGAATAATTTCAAAAATGTGAAAGTGCATGCATTGATATTGAATTGCAAGTAGATCACCTCTCTTTGTGTCGGAATAAACTTCCATGGCATTCCATCGGCTACATCAGCATTGAATTGCACAACAATTTCCCTACAAGGTTTTTAAATATTGAGTTTTTTTTTTTTTAAATGTAATCACATGTACAATCATCATGGATAAGTCAATAACCACATTCGTAGAATAAACATCCACAAAGCAGAGGGAAATCAAACTCAAATAAATGAAAGAAGAATAAGGAAATTATGCATAAACCTAAACATAGTAACTTCAAATATCACTCATTTATTCAGGATTCCATCCTGAGAATCCATGCTTAATTAGGGAAAGCAAAAGACTGAACTGACTGTTGCCCCTTCTAGTCACTAAGGGAAGCAACAATGAACCATATCCTCCACAAGATCGGTAAAGGCTGGTTCAGTCGCATTGAAAATAGAGTGAAAGGTAAGCTGCATTACCAAGGATTTTTTTCATCAATAGGTAGAGCACTTTTCTCTGTATAGATCTTTCAAGAAAGTGCGGAAATGGAAGAACATTTGCAGTTTTTCATTCCTATCCTCATTTCTTTATGATGTCAGAACTCTATTATTCACTCAAAGTAAAGCAAACAATAATATGAAGGAAAAATCACATGAAAATGCAGATATTCAACCAGCCAAGAAGATATAAAACAAAGATTTTAAAGGAAACAGAGTTCAAGATAAGCTTTGAATTTGAAAAGTAAAAACACCTTGTAGTGATAGTTCCATCTTTGGAATGCCGAGCAATCTTTTCTTCAACAGTCTAATGACAAACATGTCTTATGATTATTGACAAATCACAAAAAGAATAAAGCAGATGCAAAAAAATGAATATAAACTAAATATAACCTCTTTACGTTGAACAGTACCACCATAGCCAGTAGCCTGGCAGAATCTCCTATACAAAGGTACGGCAGCATAAGTACTTCCAACCATTGCAAAAACCAGTGCTGTGAGGTATAAAAGCATCTTTCTTGATTTCTGCTCCGTTGAAGCATGAGAAGCATAATGACGCTGAAAGCTAGAAAACGAATTGGATTTCCAAAGACATCCGGAGCCAAAAGACTGAGGTTTCCGATACCTATTAATCATATTCGAGCCATATCCAGACCTTGGCATTAAACCCCACACACCAGCATAGCTGCTAGTATAAACTCTGGTATACTTATAATTTGACCACAGAACATCTTTTATGCATCTGGACATCAAGATCACTAGAGGATTAAATCATGAAGATACAAAGATAGGTTTGGCTTAAAATTGAATGATTCTGGCTCATAAGGTTTGTTCAAATATTAGATATATAGGATATTACCTGGATTGTTGTAGGAGCGGCAATATATGGGTTCTACTAGAAAGCCTTGAAAACGACATCCTTCCGAATATAAAAGGAAAGCAGTGGTGTCTGAAATCAGAAAGAAAAAAACATTTATTATTTGACTTTGCTTCTATTTTTATCTCTTGTTTCATAAAAAACATAATAAACAGCAGATGATTCAAACAGTTCCCGAGTCTCCCTCAACTAATTTATTTCCAGCAAAGTAAATTGACAATTCACACTATATTTGCATATTCAATAAAAAGAGAGAACTCCGAGCTCAATGCTTCGCCAGATAGCAATTACAAAATGTATTAATGGAAAACCACAAATAGAATGAATGCAAGTACCTGTCTGTTTTAGTGATCACAATTACTAACTGAAGTAGATTCTGGTAACCTGAGGCTATTGGCACATACAAAGCTTAGCGAACAGTAACAAACCCGACTTAAGTTTAACATTTCTTTTTGTGGAGAACAAATTTCAAGGCATCAAATCTAGAATTATCGAGAAACCATCAAAAGTCAGAGAAATGAACATTAAAAATGAATCTATGTTCATTTTATCCAACAAGTCATATATCAATGATCCTATAACAACAATAGCAATAAAAAATTATTGAAAAAGAAGACAAAAATTGCTCGACCAAGCCATTTGAAAAACAGATATAATGCACTCCCGAGTCACATTCTTGGGACAAAAATATATTCATCTCACACCTTAAGTCCATGCATTCACTTTCATTATTTATGGGAACCAATATTTACAATTTAAATACAATCTCATTACACAAACTGCAATCGAAAGCCATATCATTTGCAACAATCATATTCATAAGCACCCACAAGCGTGATAAATAAGTACTGTTTATATATAAAGTCACATACCGCAATTAACCCACAAGCCAGCAGCATAAGTGCACAAGCAGCCGCACTTTTTCTCTCAGCAACTCAACTTTTCTGCATACTCAACAGCCAGAAATTTTAATTAATATAACTAACAGACATTATAACAAACACTCGGTGAGCATGTAGCATTTACTTAATAAAAGAAGCATTTTCCCGAATGAAACCGAGACTCAATGCTCAGTTCATCATCACCGAAGCTTTAAACGTGAAATTAAAGAAAATTTAAAACAAGCGGACAAATTTGGTTGAAGTTTCCGTGGCTTTTCTAATTTAACTAATTTTGAATGTTAAACTGTTAAACGGTGAAATGAAATCGATTACCTTATAACAGAATTCGTGGGCTGCTTGGATCTCGAAAATTAGTACAATGAAAGAAAATTTGAGAGTGAGATTTATCCGATTAGAGGAACAAATTGAAGGGAGATAAGTTGAAAAATGAAAGAAATGGCGCCCCTTTTAGCAACAAATTGAAAATATAATTTGGTACCCAAGAAGTATCATAAGAAGTAAATGAAGATAAAATTTTACGTAATTAAATTAATTAATAATAATTTTAATTATAGTATTCTGATATTATTAGTTACAATTTAAAGTTTACCGAATCTTTCTAAATTAGAGTTACGAAGCTGCATGCAATTCCCACATTTACGAATAGGGTTTATTTTTAAATATTTAGAAAAAAATTAACTTTTACAACAACACGAATAGAGGATTTAAACTCTATATATACACACAGATGGGTGTTGTTATTATTATAAATATAAACGTATTTATTTAATATTTAAAAAACAAATGAGCATTGTATTACCTTATGTATGTATGTATCATTATTGTTAGAATTTTAAATGTAATTACACATGTTTTTTTAATGTTTATTAATAGTTGCATTCAGAGTGATGATTTATTTCTGGTGTGGGCTGTATAGCCAGCCCAAATTTGAAATATTTTGTTCAATCCCTTATGGTTATTGGTTATTGCAAATAATGCCAATAGTATATTTACAAAACTGCCATCGTAGTAAATTACTGCCGTTTGAACTAAGTTTGAACTTTTAAAAATTTTATATCACGAGTTTATTAATGATGTTTAATTAATTCAATTATTTATATCTTTATTTAAAAATTATTAATTACCACATTACTATTTTACTCGTGGGAAATTTAAATTAGGATAAGTTAGGTCTTTGAGCCACATTAAATTTATTAAAAATGAGATTTATTTTATTTTTTCTAAATTATTCATGAGGTAATTGTAGGCTTGTAGCCATAAAGTTTTTAGATTTCTTAGTTCTAACAAGAGAAAAAGATAATTGTGCCATCTTATCGACATATTGTCGCCTGAAGAAAGAGTAATATGAAGAGGCTAATATTAATCCTTTGAGACGGAAAAAAAAAATTAAAGAAAACGGCAATTTATTATTAATATTGAAATAGCACACAATTGTGTACTATGTATTACATTTCAATTAAATGCAAATGGAACAAATAATAAGTACCCTATAAAGGAAGAAGCTGAAGAGCTTCAATTTCCTTAAAAAAATAAACAAATAAATAAACCAATTTCAGCAACACCGAAAAGAATTATTAATGAACATAATGCAAGTACCCAGAAACAAAACACACCATGAAAAGGTCCTGAAGATATGTGATGATGACAAAAGAGATCATTGATTGTGGGATTAATTTATCAGCACTTGTAGCCACGAGGAACCTTGGGCCTGCACTGATTCAAGAGCAAGTTGACAGAAAGCTTTGGGATGTCGAGTTTGATCAAATCCAAGACATTGAGTTTGAGGGAAGTGCAGAGACAGACACGTGCTTGGACTCTAACCAAGTCTCCGAGGAGGCTGCAGCATGGATGATTTGGAGTGGGAACAAGTTCACCGAGGTTCACTTTTGCCAAGCCATTCAGCAAATCAACGCATGCATCCAACTTGAGGGTATTCTTTGGACATGACGATGATGATGATGATGAAGTAGCTGATGATGATGGGATTGAGGTAGCAATAATAAGCAATGTGAAGAATAGCACAAGGGCTTTCGATGCTGAAGCCATTTCGAATGATATCTCTCTCAATTGAATGTTGAATAATATTTATGAGTATTATTGATTGTGCTTATTGAGATGCGATGAAAATAATGGGGAAGAGTGTTGGGTTTTTATAGGCTATCCAGTTGGCTTTATTAATATATATATATATATAGATCATTGCTTTCACGTCGCTGGCACGAATAGCATAAAACAATTAGTAATAAAATTTCTAGTTAATTCCAACTAGATTTGGAGACAATGCAATAATATTATTCCCATTTAAAATTAATCACATTTTTCTTTCTTTTCTTTCTTTTTAAAGAGAGGAGGATGGACAAAGTCTCAAACAATTTTTTAGTCTCTTACCTCTACGATTCGAACCCAGATGATTAGTAAAAATAAGTCTATTTGAAAATCATTTAGTTGAATTCTTAAAAGATTTTTATTTATTTATTTAATTTTTAATTAGGTAGAAGAGTACACACAACGTAAATAAACTTTTTAAACCATTTACCTTTCTTTAATGTTCAAACTAGGTTCAAACTCGGGTTGCTAATATAACGAAAATATTTGAAAATCACTTTTGGCAAGTCCTTAGGCAACTAAAATTTAATAACATGACATCCAATGTATAATTAACGAATCTACAAGTAATCATTCTTTCCCACCTCACCAGCGTATAAGGTTATCGAAACAACTATTAATTTGTTTTGGTTGCGGAGCTGTAATTGGATTCTCCACGTTCGGGAGAGATCTTGGCGGAGAGGAAGCACATGTATTACAAGTTTACAACTAGATGGATATTTAAATAAAATCATGTACAATATTATTTTTTTAATTAGATGGACATTTGTATAATTACATCTTTGATTTTGGATAAACTTTACTTAACATTTTAAGGATAAAAATGTAAAAGAAATTAAAAATGGGTTTGGCTAAATGAACAAAAGTAACAACGTAGTCTTTGAAGGCATATTTAAGAATACAACCATACGATGACGAATTAGGTAATTAAATGAACCTTAAAGATGAAAAGGAAATTTCCCAATAAATAAATAAGAAATGGAAGTAAAGTAGACTGTAAGTGAAAAATATTTGGCTAAATTTTGTAGCAATAGATTTAAATCTTTGACCACAATACCAGTATTATATCTTTCAATTACCCCATCAAACATGAGTAAAATAATCAACATGACCTGTGAAAAAAATCTATTATTTCTATAATAAAAAAATCTTTGATCTTACATTCAATTGAATATTTTATGAATCTAATTATAACATGTACTTGCTTGCCTTAACGGGAAAAAGAGTAAAACACATTCTATCTTTTAGTTAAACTAATCGAAACTCTCCTGATGGTTTAAATACATCCAAACTCTCTTGAGTGTCAACTTTTTTTGGCTAATGTTTTCAAAAATATTCAAAGAGATTTAGATATATTTTAAACTATCAAGTGAGTTTCGATTAGTTTAGTCAAACAATAGGGGTTTCCCTCTTTTTTCTAGCTAACCTAATAGAGTGGTGGCAAACTCAAATTATTTTTCTTTTATTCCTCCACCTCTCCCAGGATTGGGGTGGCCAGAACCTTTTATATTCTTGTGAGTTGTGGTGGTTTAATTGTATTCTTATATATTGCTTTCTGTTGGCTTTTGTGTTTGTTTATTTTTCTTATAAAATTAATAATGAATTTGGAGAATATTAATTAGGGATGCGATATATAGCAGTAAATTAGATTGAATCAAAGAATCATTTATGTTTTATTTGTCGAAAGATAATCTTCTGTCAAATTACTCGACTTTAGCCGTGTAAGGAATGCTCTCTAGTAAATAAAGCTCATGAGATGAACCACGAATTTTTATAATTCTTACAAGAGAAAAGGATAATTGTGCCATCTTATGGATATATTTTTTTTATTGAAGAGAGAGTAATATGAATCATCATTGAGTAATCGATTTATGCCAGCCAAGTTAATAATGCTCTGAATCAACCTTGTTGAACAGTTGGAGAGAGTAGAGACCAATATTAATCCTTTGACAAAGAAGAAAATAAAGAAAACTGCAATTTATTAATATTGAAACAGTAATTACACTACTGTGTACTTCTACAGATTTCAAATTACATGGTAATGGAACAAATAATTAGAGGTGGATAAGGAAGAAGCAGAAGAGCTTCAATTCCTTAAAAAATAAATCAATAAATAATGCATGAAATACACAAAGACAAAACACACCATGAAAATATCTTGAAGATGATGATTAATAAAAGAGATAGTTCAATGGGATTAATTTATCAGCACTTGTAGCCACGAGGAACCTTGGGCCTGCACTGATTCAAGAGCAAGTTGACAGAAAGCTTTGGGATGTCGAGTTTGATCAAATCCAAGACGTTGAGTTTGAGGGAAGTGCAAAGACAGACACGTGCTTGGACTCTAACCAAATCACCAAGGAGGCTGCAGCATGGATGATTTGGAGTGGGAACAAGTTCGCCAAGGTTCACTTTTGCCAAGCCATTCAGCAAATCAACGCATGCATCCAACTTGAGGGTATTCTTTGGACATGACGATGATGATGATGATGAAGTAGCTGATGATGATGGGATTGAGGTAGCAATAATAAGCAATGTGAAGAATAGCACAAGGGCTCTTGATGCTGAAGCCATTTCGAATGATATCTCTCTCAATTTAATGTTGAATAATAAGTGAGAATTATTGAGATGTGATGAAAATAATGGTGAAGAGTGTTGGGTTTTTATAGACTATCTATTTGGCCTTTTTAAATTTTTAATTTACATACCATTTGCATATATATCGATCATTGCTTTCACGTCGCTGGCATGAATAGCATAAAACAATTACTAATAAAATTTCTAATTAAGTCCAACTAGATTTGGAGATAATGTAATAATATTTCGATCTAAAATTCATAACATTTTTTATTTATTTTGTTATTTATGAGAAGAGGACGGATAAAGTTTAAATCAATTGTTTAGTTTTTTTCTCTAAGATTTAAACTCAGATAGCGATGAGGAAAAAAAAAGCTTCAAAGCCGCTCTGCCAAATTCTTAATTTTTATTTTTTTTAATATTTAAGACAGAAAGGTACACAAAATTCAAACCCTTTACCTTTTCTAAAATTCAAACTTGGGTTCCTAAAAAAAAGAAAATGTTTGAAAATCACTCTGTAAAGCCCTCGGGGCAACTAAAAATTAATAACATGAAAATCCATAATCAAGGAATCTACAACTAATCATTCTTTCGCCATCTCACCAGCATATAAGGTTATCGAAGCAACTATTAATTTGATTTGGTTGCGGAGCTGTAATAAGATTTTGCACGTTCGGGAGAGATCTTGGCGGTGGGGAAAAGCACATGTAATTACAAGTTTACAACTAGATGGATATTTATACTAAATTATAAACAATACTATTTTTTGACTTGGATGGATATTTGTATGATCCCATCTTTGATTTTGGATAAACTTCGGTTAACATTTTCAAGGATAAAATTGTAAAAGAACTTAAAAATAGCTTTTTTTAACGTTTATAAAAGTAACAACATAATCTTTTACAGCATATTTAAGAATACAACCGTATAAGGATAAATTAAGTGATTAAATGAACCTCAGAGAGACAAAAAAGAAGTTTTACCATAAATACTAAATAATAAAAATAAAGGAGAATTGAAGCATACTTTTAAGTGTAAATAGAACACTTAATCAATGCTCATGATTTGTTTTTTATTTTTATCTTTTTCATATATGTTGTCAGATAATAATTGATTTAATGATCGGTAAAACTTGGCTCAAAAATAAATTCTTTTCAGTAAAGTATTTGGTTAAATTTTCAGAGCATAGTTTTAAATCTTTGACCAAAAGACCGGTAACAATGGTCACCATGAGTCGGTGAAGAAACAAAAATGGCAATATCAAACATTTTTGTATCTTTTATTTAAGATAACATTTATAAATCTAAGTGTAACACGTGCGCTTCCTTGCATCCGGCGGAGCAATCGATTAGCTTTTAGGCTCGGCTTTTATTTTTTGCTTCTACGGGTGGAACCAACCTTTTTAATCTATTTATATAGACATGTGCTTCCTCCAAAGGTTTATTGGTTGTTTTGGGGGCAGATATATTAATGTTGCGCACAAAGAACAGCAGATGGAATTGGAAAAGATTTAAGGATAGAAAGACCACTAATTTGTGTTTGTGAGAAAGAAGTGGGGGTAAAATAATTATTTTAGGTAAAATAAACATAATAACTAAGGGTGCGGCTAGTTAAACCTATAATAATACTCAATAAACCCTATATATTTTATAAATCCATTATCAAAATTTGAAATTTTATCTCTTTCTCTATAAAGTCAAGGATGTATATAATATACGGTGATCATCTTTATAGTTATTAGCGAATTATAACTCTAATTTCTATTCGGTCATGATTTTACAACCAAATCCTCCATTATTGACTTGCTGTAGTGGATTTTTTTTCTTTTTCTTTCTTAACTGAAACATTATCTCATTTAAAACTTTTTTTTAACGCCCGGTGCACTGTTGTTTAGCTTTTGTCACAACAATAGTAAGTCTTATAAATCTTACTACCAATAAAACTCAAAATAAATTTGTAATCTTCTCAACTTTCTAAAGAGACCTTTTTAAATTAACTTTATTTTTATGGAAACCTAATTGCTGAAGTTTCATAGAGCGCATTACATTATACATATTAAAAACTAAGAAATAGAATTAATTAACTGAAAGAAAGCTTGAATTAATATTAGTTTTACAAAATATATAAACGAAGCAAAGATTAAAAACCCAAGATCACGTAGAAAAACACGTTGTAGAGTGTTGGACGTTATGATGATGAGCTAATTCACTTGATGATGATGTGCGTAGATGAGCTGGCATGGTGACTAATGAAATGTGTGGTAATGTGCGAAGCTTGTTTATAAAAGGCTTAGGCATAAGTTGTAAAGATACAGCTGGCTTGTTTTGATCAGTTATAGTTAGCAGTTTTGTTCCTAGATTCATAGTTAATTATCAACTTGTAACCATGTGTAAATAGAGCTAATCAAGCTCAGCATATGTAATTTGAATTCATTGAATAAAGATTCTTGATTCTTCTAGAACTTTCACTCTCTTTCTCGTTTTCATTCTCATTTTCTCGCAAACCAAACAAGTCTAATAATCACAATATGGTATTAGAGCCACTAAACATGCCAAATCAAACTAACACATCTTCGTCTTCAATCTTTGCAAGCTTCTTTCAACTTGTTAAGCTAGACCATCGAACTATTTGGTTTGGAAAGCTCAAGTTTGTACTTTGATCATTGCTAATGGACTTCAAGCCTTCATTAATAGTGACAATGTGTGTCCAAATCATTACATCACTGAATCAGTTGGAGAATCAAGTAGATCAAGAACTCAAGTTTCACAAAGATAGGAAAATCTAGAGTATATCACTTGGATGAAGACTGATAAGCTTTTACAGAGCTAGATGCTTTCTTCAATGGTAGATAATGTGCTAGTAATGGTGATTCACTGCGAAACTTCTCTTAAATTATAGGAGATACTTGCTGAGATTTTCATGTCACAGTCAAAAGCAAAGTATATGCATTTAAAGATGCAACTTCAGTCCACTAGGAAAGGTTAGCTTTCTGAAAGTAGTTATTATAACAAGATGAAGAAAATTGCTGATAGTATAGCCATTGAAGGTAATGTTATTCCTTCTAATGAACTTATCATGCATTTGCTCACTAGATTGGATGACATTTATGAGTCTCTGGTAACTAATATACTTACTAGACTAGAGAAGAACGACTTACAGTTAAAGAGGTCTATTTAATGATGCTCAGTCATGAGACTAGATTAGAAATGAGTAAGGGAAAATTACATTATTAGATATTACATAAAATGAGTGTTAACTTTGCTAGAAAAGGACAGCACTATAACAAATTTGGTTATACTAATCAAAATAATGGTAATTCTAGAAATTTTGGGGAGTGTGATGGTAGCAAGAATATGCTTGGCACTGGTTTCAATTCTGGTAAGGATATTATCTGTTAAATTTGCTTTATCCCTGGCCATGGAGCACACAAGTGCAGAAATAGATTCAATCAAGGTTTTGTTTCTAGAAACAAAGCAGTTGGTAGATTTAGGCCTAGAAGAGGTCAAAATTATAGAGGTTTGGTGGAAATATTCAAAACAGAGGCTCTGGATTTAAGAATAATACTGGTTTAGGACCAAGTTTTAGATCTGCTTATCCTAGACATAATGGACCATTCCATGGTTATGTTGCTTATCAGAATCCAACTTTTGCATATCCTCAGTGTTTTCTTGAGATTCAAAGAGTCAATGCTGCCTATAATGGAGTTCCTTATGGAGTTACACCTAATAATGTGTATACTGGCAATGCTGGACTTCCTCATAACACTATTTCTAGTTCTACACCCTTAACCACTCATGGTAGGGGTTGTTGATCCAACCTGGTACATTGATTCAGCAGCCACTAATCATGTCACTCAGGATGCAAGTATTCTTTCTCAATATTCAACTAATCATGGCACTAAAAACTTACATGTAGGGAATGGTAGGGGGCTGTTTATTCATAATATTGGTCCAGCTGCCATTAAAACCCTAACTACAACACTTCTTTACACAATGTTCTACATGTTCTTATGATTACCAAAAATCTTCTTAATGTCTCAAAATTGCTTGCTGACAACAATGTTCTCATTGAATTTTGATGATGATGTGTGTTTTGTTAAGGCTAAGAGTACATGAATCATATTGCTCAAGGGGATTGCTAGAGGAGGATTGTACCAAGTTGAGAGCCTGGATGCAGTTTGTAATGATTCTAGTTTGTCATCTCATATTACTTGTCAAATTTGTCAAAGTTAGTTCCCTATCCAATAGACAATCATTTCAATTTGTCATCTCACATTTACGTGCCAAGTTTGTCAAAGTCAATTGTTTATTTAATAAACAGTCCGATGTCATTGTTTGCTCAGTTGCATTCATTTAGTGTTACAGCTAAGTCTCTAATGCTTGTAAATAATTAATTTGTGGTTCAATAATAATGCCTCAAAGGCTTGTGTTGTCTCTTTAAATAAACGAATGGGACATCCAACTATTCATGCTCTAAAATAGGTTATGAAAAGATTAGATACAACTCTTAACATAGACAAAAACATTCAACCTCAATTCTGTGATGTATACCAGTTTGGCAAATGCCATACACAGCATTTTCCCTTAGTTGAAACTACTACCACACAATCCTTGAGCTTCTTCATGTTGACCTTTGGGGGCCAACACCTGTTCCTTTATCCCAAGGTTACCATTATTATATGTTTGTTCTTGATGATTACACAAATTTTTTTATGGATATTCCCTCACAAGCAAGTCAAATACTCTACTAGTGTTCATTAACTTTAAAACTTTGACTGGAAGTAATCTGAACAGGAAAATAAAATATCTTCAAATTAATTTGGGGGGGTGAATTTAGGCTATTTGTTTCTTATCTCTCAAAATAAGGCATTCAGTTTAAACATCCATGCTCTTATATTTATCACCAAAATGGCAGAATAAAAGAGAAACATAACATATTGTTGAAATTGGTCTAACTTTCTTAGCTCAAGCCCATTTACCTTTGAAATTTTGGTGGAATGTTTTTCACACTGCAATACATCTCACCAATAGACTTTCATCCATTGTTTTAGATAATAAATTCCCATTTGAGATGCTTTTTCACAAGAAACCCAACTATGCAAATATGAGAGTTTTTGGTTATTCATGTTATCCTTATCTCAAACCATGTACTCATCATAAACTTGCCTTTAGAAGTGAAAGATACGTCTTTCTTTGTTATAGCTCTCTCCACAAAATTTATAATTGTCTTTATTCTTCTTATAGAGTTTACATTATTAATCATGTTTTTTATAAGTCATCATTTCCTTTTCAATTTGGAGCCAATTTCTCTTCAACTTTCAATTCCTACTCAACTACAGTCTGTAATCATTTTGTTAGTCTTCTTCTCACTTTCCCTCTCATTCAGACTGTAGCACAACTTGCTGCATCTTCTTCTCAATCTCCTACAATAGCAATTGATTCTGGTTCTCATTCACCATTACCTGATTCACACCTTTAACCAAACACAAAGACTCATCAATCACCTATACAACCCTTACCTAACACACAATCTTATCAATTTACTCCATCACCTCAACCAGTTGTTGGCCACCACGTGATTTCAAGGTCTAAAGCAGGTGTATTCAAGCCTCAAACAACTTATACAGCACATTATTCATCCAATCCCTCAAAACCTACCTTAGTATTAGCAACACTTAATGATCTAAAGTGGTTTTTAGCTATAAAAAAAAGAATATTTAGTTTTAATTGATAACAACACCTAGATTCTTGTTCGACCATCACAATCAAAGTGATAGGCAACAAATGAGTGTATTGTATTAAGTACAACCCTGATGGCAGTGTCTCTAAGTATAAAGTTAGACTGGTAGCTAAAGGTTTTCATCAAACTTAAGGAGTTGATTATAATGAGACCTTTAGTCTAATAGTTAAGGCATCTACAATCGAAGTTATGCTTAGTATAGTTATCATAAATCACTGGTCTCTAAGGCAAGTCAACATCAACAACTTCCTAAATGGTTACTTGAGAGAATAGGTGTATAAGCAGTAACTTGAAGAATTTGTGGATCAGTCAAAGCCTAATCATATCTGCAAGTTGCAAAAGACTTTCTATGGTCTCAAGCATGCTTCTAGGGCTTGGTTTGACAGACTCAAATTTGTCTTGACACTTCAATGGGGCTTTCAAAACTCACAATCAGATACCTTTCTCTTTTTCAAGAGAAGGCATATTTTATTACTTTTATTATATGTTGATCATATTGTTGTGATAGGTTCTAATAAACATCTGATAGAAAAGTCATCACCAATTTGCAAGCTACTTTTGCCTTTAGAAACCTTGGTGAATTTAGTTTATTTTCTTAGTATGCATCTCTCACAGTCAAAGTTTATTTTTGATCTTCTTGGCAAAGTTTAGATGCAAGATTGCACTCCCTGCTTAACTCCAATGGCTGCTGGTGTTTCCCTTACTCAACAAGATAGTGATCCTTTTCCTGATATCACTTTATACAGAAGCACTGTTGGTGCTTTGCAGTATGAAACACTAATCAGACCTGAGATTGCTTTTTTAGTTAATAAACTTAGTCAATTTCTAGCTGCTCCAACCATTAATCACTGGCAAGCACGGAAATGCATACTTAGATACCTTAAGGGTACTTTACATATGGTTACAATTCTACAATCATGGCATTATGCATATTGATTGCTTTAGTGATGCCGATTGGGCAAGCGATAAGGATGATAGAAGATCTATAGTTGGTTACTGTGTCTATCTTGGTCCTAATATTATTTCATGGTGTTCAAAGAAGCAGGATGTGGTTTCTTAGTCCAGCACAGAGTTAGAGTACAGAGCTTTGGCCATGGTAGCCTCCAAAGTCCTAGGGCTCAGGTTTTCTGTTAACTGAACTTAGTATTTCCTTATTTTGTCACTTATTCTCTAGTGTGATAACTAGAATGCAGTAGCCTTAAGCATGAATCCCAAGTTTTACACTCACACAAAGAATACAAAACTTGATGTTCATTTTCTACTAGAAAAGTTGCTAATCATAGTCTTCAAGTCAACTATGTCCCCAGCTCAAAGAATACAGCAGATATACTCACTATGGCCTTAGCTCATCATCCTTTTTATTTCTTTTTTATTTCTTGCACAACAAGCTCAACCTTACAGCCTCCGGTTGAGCTTGAGGGGGGATGTTAAACATTATGATTGTAACACCCGTTCCTTATTTGTTGTTTATGCTTATCTATTTGTTTGTTATTTGAGATAAAGTATAATTCTTTTATTTATTTATTTTTTTTATAAATTATCAAAAAATATCATATCTATCGTATAAGGTATTTTATAAAAGTAAGAGTTTTTATTAAATTTAAACTCTTCCTACTCTCTACAATTTAAAACTCTTTAACCTATAAGCGTATAAAACCAAAGAATTCTAGGGTTTTCTTTTATACATGTTTGAAACAAGTTTTGAGGCAATTATCCTTCTCTAATACATGTTTTCTAAACTTATGTGTTTGATGATGAATGCATGTATTGTTCCCTTTATCATAAATGACTACATGGGCATTATGAGGCTTGAGTACTGAAATTTGATTACTATTTCTCTTTATTATTTATTCAATTCCTACATGAAAGTTTTTGTAGAATTAAACTAGACATCCTAAAGTCTTCAATGATGTATTTTGTGGAAAGAGATTCCAAGTAACCAATTTCTTGTGAATTTTCGAAATTGAAACAATAGTGCTGGAAAATTTCGATTTTCAACAGCATGTCTGACTTCACCTATTTTTCTGACCATTTAAATGGTCGCTAAAAATTATGTCTTTTTTTTTAATTCTTATTATTTATAATTACTGTCTGCTTAATTTCATAATTTTTGGTTGAGTATAAAAATTATTAAAAAACATTATGTTGGGCTGCTGCAGTTTTGGAAACTGTTTTCCAGAATTGCGATGACTGATGGTAAAATTATTTTAGGCTGTTAAAAGGCTTTAGAATGGCCTATAAAAATTTTATTCATATAATATTATGAGTCTTCTATGATTTAAAGTTTATTTGACTAATTTTCATTGAGTTAACATTAAGTTATGAATTTTTGAAGTGCAAGATGCAAACCTGAAAGTTTCTGGACATGTTTGCTGGTCTCTAAATATAAATTCGTTTAAAATAGTTTTACATCTTTAAAAATTCTAGAAAAATTATATATTTTTTATTGATGTCCCTACTGTTGTAAAATTAATTTGTCTAATTTTTATGAATTGTATTAAATATTTTACAAATTTTCTAATTCAGCTACCTCTGTTTTTATCACTGTTGGATAATATGTATATTCACATGTAAAATTCTTTTTGTAATATGTTTCTGAATTTTATTCATTTTTTTGAATTTTTATATGAAATGCTACACATGTTTATGATTCGCTTATTTGATTTTACAATTTTCCGACATATGATTAGCTTGATAAAAATTAGCTTGTATAGGATGGTTAGGTTTAGACTAGATTTGATGGTTTAGTGCTTATAATTGAGTTTGATTATGTTGGATTTATATCAAGGTCAAAATAAGTAATAAAATTGATAAGAATGTGACTTGATATTTTAGGACAAGAGTGAGTTCGTGGTTAAGGTTACCGTCCTTTTTATTGCTGAGGATCAAGGTAAGTAGATTCATGCATGGTACATGTACTTTACTATTAAATTACTTTTAATTCAAGGTATGTATTATGTTGAAAGAAAAATATGTGAAACTGATTTGTTTAGTCTATTACAATATTTTGTTAAGTAAAATCATTCTTTAAAATTATTTAGAATAAAACTTTATTTATTAAAAACTTGTTTTATAAATCGTCTTAAAAATTAAAGCTTTTATTAAATTGTTTTAAGTCAAATACTTTGAAATAATTATCAATTATTTAAATATAATTTTTGAAAGTTTATAAATGATTAAAAGTTCATGGATGGTTTTAAATGATTTGGCTCATTGTTCATAGTGATGTTATGTTATGTTATGGAAGGCTAACTGGATTTTGTGCACATATGATTTTTAATGTTAATGATTCCCGCGTGGTACAGTATCCTGAATGATGTTATATGGCCGGGTCACCGGCTCTACAAGTGATACTATATGGCATGAGCTAATTATATTTTATGTGTTCCAAATGCTATTGGTATGTTTAAAGGAATTAAATGATTTTACGATATTGTAAATTATTTTTGCTAAATGTTGATTTACAAAGGTAATTTCTCTTATTATGTATATTTAAGTATTACAATTAATTATGTTTTATGTGTTTCAAATGCTATTGTTATGTTTAAATGATTTAAATGATTTTATGATGTTGTAAATTATTTTTGCTAAATGTTGATTTACAAAGATAATTTTTTGTTATTATTATGTATATCTAAGTATTACAATTAATATTTTAATGATTTTTAGTATTGTGTATGAATTTACTTACCGAGTTGACGACTCACCCATCGTTACCACATTTTTGTAGATAGAGTTAGATTATATGAGCTTATGGTCTTAGGAGGAAGAATAAAGGCTCGGTTTCTTTTGGGGAATAATGTTATATTAATAAGTTATTAGTATTTTAGCTTTCTTTGGAATGATACCTATTTAAGGATATGTTATTTCATTATTTATCTTCTTTTGGAGGTTTAGAATATTTATTGTTGGTCATTGTTTTGAAAGTTTAGATATAAGAATAATAAAGTGCAGTTTCACTTCAATTCCACCGTAATGCCTTATTAGTGGAATTGGGGTATTACATGATGAGCTGATTCACTTGATGATGATGTATCCAGATGAGATGGCATTGTGACTAATGAAATGTCTGCTGATGTGTGAAGCTCGTTTATAGGAGGCTCATGCATAAGTTGCGAAGATACAATTGGCTTGTTTTGATTGGTTACAGCTAGCAATTCTGTTATTAGATTCATAGTTAGTTATCAACTTGTAACCATGTGTAAATAGAGCTAATCAAGCTCAGCATATGTAATTTGAATTCATTGAATAAAGATTCTTGATTCTTTCAGAACATTCATTTTCACTTTCTTTCTCGTTTTCTTTCTTATTTTCTCACTAACCAAACAAGTGTAATAATCACAATATAGAGAGAGAGAAAAGAGACAAAAGAGTTTAACCTCAAATGCAATGGTATTCATCATATCTATAGAATTCTTATTAGTCATATTATTTACTTCATTGTCTTATGGCCTGTAGGGGCCTGATTGAGTGATTCTCAACCAACGTTATTTAGCCAGGTACTGAATTTTGAATCTTGGGGAGGTAGATGGTTAAAAATTTATTTTATTTAGGATTTACTCACTCCTTTTACCTTTACGGAAAGATTAGAAATAAAAATAAAATATATAGATCCTACTCCTGTGAAAACTTTTATATTTTTCTTATGAAATTAAAGATAAATTAGCAATAATTAGATATAATGACTATTTTTCTTTATTTTGAGGGACTTAGAGCCATGAATTTTTATATTTCTCACAAAAGGAAAAGATAATTGTGCCATCTTATCAATATACAGTTGCTTGAAGGGAGAGTAATAATAATATGAGTGATCATCAATTAATCGATTTAACCGAGTAACCAATGATCTGAATCAACAGTGTTGAAGAGGCAAATATTAATCCTTTGAGAAAGGGGAAAAAAATAATAAAGGATACTTCAATTTATTAAGATTAATTGAAATAGCACACAATTGTACATGTGCTATTACATTTCAATTACATGCAAATAGAACAAATAAGTAGATAAGGAAGAAGCAGAAGAGCTTCAATTCCTTAAAAAATAAATCAATAAATAATGCATGAAATACACAAAGACAAAACACACCATGAAAATATCTTGAAGATGATGATTAATAAAGAGATTATTCAATGGGATTAATTTATCAGCACTTGTAGCCGCGAGGAACCTTGGGCCTGCACTGATTCAAGAGCAAGTTGACAGAAAGCTTTGGGATGTCGAGTTTGATCAAATCCAAGACGTTGAGTTTGAGGGAAGTGCAAAGACAGACACGTGCTTGGACTCTAACCAAATCACCAAGGAGGCTGCAGCATGGATGATTTGGAGTGGGAACAAGTTCGCCAAGGTTCACTTTTGCCAAGCCATTCAACAAATCAACACATGCATCCAACTTGAGGGTATTCTTTGGACATGATGATGATGATGATGATGGGATTGAGGTGGCAATAATAAGCAATGTGAAGAATAGCACAAGGGCTTTTGATGCTGAAGCCATTTCGAATGATCTCTCTCGCAATTGAATGTTGAATAATATGTGAGTATTATTGATTGTGATTATTGAGATGTGATGAAAATGACGATGAAGAGTGCTGGCTATTTATAGGCTATCTATTTGGCCTTTTTAAAATTTTAATCTCGATACATTATGTCGATCAGTGCTTTCACGTCGCTAGCATAGGATAAAACAATTACAAATGAAATTTCTAATTAATACCAACCAGATCTTTGGAGATGTGTAATAATCCCATAAAAAATTAACAATATTTTTTAATAGAGATATGAGGATTATCAATGCCTAAATAAATTTTTTGACTTCTTATTATTCAGGATTGAGGTTCGGATAGTTAGTTAAAGAAAATCTATTTGAGAACCACTTAGTCAAGTAATTGGGGGCTATTATTTTCCATTTTCTCTAAGGTAGAGGGATAAGTACAACTCAAATTAACTTTTTAGCCCTTTGCCTCCTTTAAGATTCAAACTCTCAGATGACTAACCTAAAAATGTTGGAATAATAATTAAACATTTGGTGAAAAAAATCACTTATAATCCAAGAATATTCATATTATATCACTAAGAATCAATAAACGAATATGTGGAAGCGTACCTAAATTCATAATGTGCAATTACTTCTAGAGTTGTGTGGTTAGTCTTCTAGATCAATACATTCTCATCGAGAATTCTTTAAGTTTCTCTATGCTCTCTCTCTCTCTCTAATGACGGGATGTCAGAAAAAATAGAATGATACACATAACCTGGGGACCATAAACATTTATATTGACAGCTCTTTCTATTTTCTTTTGGTATTGCTAATTTATCCCATCATAGAAATATAAATTATCCTTTAAGTACCTATACGTTAAAAACTCATACCCTATTAGATATATTGAAGCCCAAATTATTGAATGCCTTAATATGTTACTTTTAATTGAGTTTAACCTTATACGACAGTCCACAATATATAATTATTCACATATAAACTCAACATTAAATTAAGAATCCAACAATTTTAGATTGAAGATCCAACATAAAAATCCCTTGGTCAAGCCCCCATAACAGCAATATAAAATTAATACAGCAATATAAAATTAATAGCATAATGTAGATAATTAAGAAATCTACAACTAAGCATTCTTTCACCACCTCACCAGCATATAACATTATCGAAACAACAATTAATTTCATTTAGCTGCAGCGCTGTAATGAGATTTTGCACGTTAGGGAGAGACGATGGCAGAGGAAGCACATGTTGCAACGACATGGATATATATTAATTAATATAAAAAAAATAAAAATCGAAGATGCTATTCTTCTTCTAGATTCAAAGATCGATCGATGTTTAATGCGACAGCATTTTTACAGCTCATGGAAATGGTGAAGCTTGTGGGTTCTTAAACCGAACCTTAGGTATGTAAATAATAGGGGAAGTAAAGTACAGTAAAGTGAAAAATTGGCTAAATTTGCAGTACATTTACATCATCAAACATGAGTAGAATAATCAGCACGAGCCTTAAAAAGATTTGCAATAATAAACATCTTTATCCATGTAGTTTTAACATGTGTTTCCTTGCAAAGGGGAGTGACCCAGTGACTTTCTATCTCTTTATTTAACTAACCACTTAATTTCGATTTTTGGGAAGATACCAACCTTAGTATTACTCTTTTAGTGTTACAATAAAGAAATTTATTATTTATTACTTATTATTTTGATAATGATATTATTCTGTAACTATGATCATCTAATAAATAAATTTATTAATTGCAACTAGAATTGGAGATGCAATATTCCCGAATGATTTAACATGATATCGCCAACCAATCATTCTTTCGTCTCCTCAACCACGTAGTTTCAAAATCCAACAATAATATTAATTTCATTTGGAATAAGGTTTGCACGTTAGGGAGAGATCTTGGAAGGAACCATATTTGGCAATTATCTGGAAAAATGGATATTGAATAAAAAGTTAAATTAAGATGCCGTGCATTGCACATTTAAAATGAATCACGCTTAGTATTTTTATAGCTCAAGGCACTCTTTTATTGTTTTGCTTTCAAAAAATTTAGTAGAATCGGTACTTAGAAAAAGTCCCAAGAATCTTCATGAAATAATCTAGATTTGTCATGCCTTCGTTACTGTATTAGACCCAACAATTCTTTCTTGACTTATTTACGGCACAGCAGCTTTATCCTCTTTATATAATATACAAAGAGAAAATGGAAAATTTATAAAGAAAAAAATAGTAAGCATTCTTTCTTAGTTTTAGTTTCGAATTAAACCGAAAAGAAAAAAATAAAATTTTCAGTGATCTGATTATGAGATACCAATTTTTTTTTTTTTCTCATTTGAGATATTATGGGGATGATTTAGTTAAAAATAAAAGTAAATAAAAAAAAAAAGTAAAGCAAAAGTTATCATGAGATGTCACTCTTTTTTCGAAAATTATTCAATAAGGTCCTACCGGGAGTCGAACCCAGGTCGCTGGATTCAAAGTCCAGAGTGCTAACCACTACACCATAGAACCCATGTGTGCCTAAAAGGTCCACAATTTCTAAAAATTTCTTAATTTATCCAGTTGCTATTTGCTAAATAAAAGGTAGAACCATAAATGCTATCCAAAATACTGAAAGGTGCTTGATAATATTCCATTCCTTGAAAGCCCATGATTGTGCTTGGATTTTCCTCCATGCATAAAAGTAAAATGTAGTTGTGACTTGCGAGTTGGTTTAACTGTAAATGAATCAATACCAAAATTTGCTAATTTGTATCTCTCATAATCTCCACTAGCACTGCTTATGCCAACAATGTTATGAGACAATAAACTGTGTATTCAACAGCAGCCCCTACAACCTTTTCTAGAACCCAGATGTGAAATGATAGCAGCACTCTTTACAATATTTATATAACCCAAACGAGCTGCTGATATGGAAATGGATTTCAAATTCCATGACACACTGCTTTCTCGATTTAGAAAGCAAAAGCAGAAACTGGAATGAGAAGCAAAAATATCATGACATACAAGTTGATGAGTTACTTGGTAATTGGTATTTGATTCTTTGATAATGAAGGAAATACAAATTGTGGTTTGTTGCTCCCATTTTGAACTTGAATCAAACAAATCAGTATATTGCACTATTTGATTTCTAAGGTCACATCTGTGGTAAAATTGAAAAGAATGGATTTAATGTACATAAATGGCTCAGTTACAATAGACAAAAGTGAAACTGAGAAGAAAAAATTCCTGTCTATACCTGCCGGGGGCTGAACAAAATAATATCTGAAACTCAGAACTCATGGAAACTGAAATGATCCTCCAATTTGTGTAGTTCCTGATGGAGGATTAATAGCCACCCAAAGTAAGGAAATGCAGACTGCAAGAAGCCCTGACCAAACGAATACAATAGTTGGCGTCTTGCCTCGTCTTCCCATTAGTCCCTTTGCAAACGGATACAGATGAGCCAGAACCCAGAAGCTAAAGAACACTCCTCCTACCAACTGGCTCCATTGAGGTTCGACACTGTATATTGTTCGGCTAACTGCAACTGCTATTGCAATCAAGTTAACCATTATGATTGTAAGTGGTGGTATCATTAGGGAAGTCCACTTGAAAATGTATAGATCAGCAAATTCGTCATCTACATCATCACCTATAGACTTTGATGTTAGTGTGAACGATATCTCAATGCCTGCAATCACCTTCAGCAGTCCCTGAAGCACAGCCACAAGATGAGCACTTGTGCCTCCTATTAACCAGAACTGCTCATTTCGCCACCATTCTTCTAGATCAATGCCAGACCATTTGACCTCAAGCACCGCAAGCAAAGAAAGGGTCACTGTGATGGCGAAGAGGTAAACAAGGAAGGTTACGTTGAGAGTCTGAACTATGAACTGACCAGAAAAGAGGGAAAGTGCAGGAAGGAAGCAGTAAACAATGAGAAAAATTGAGGTGAACGGGTAGATTCCAACATTGAGGTAGGCAATTCTTTGCAGAAGCTTTAACCTGGAGCTGCCCAGTAAGGCATTGTTGCGAGAGAAGAATATTTCGACAGAACCTGTTGCCCATCGCAAAACCTGATGAAGTCGATCAGTGAGATTTATAGGAGCAGTCCCATGGAAGGCATCCCTCTTGGTAACACAGTACACTGACCTCCATCCGTGGTCATGCATCCTATATCCTGTAACAACATCCTCTGTCACTGACCCGTAAATCCAGCCAACACTATCTCCCCATTCAGTCTTGTCTTCATACCAGCAAGAAATGACATTGATTGCCTCTCCAACTGTTGATGGAACAAGAGGCTCCCGAGGAGCAATGAGAGAACCAGGCGGTCGCCCATTTTTTACAGATGGATGATCAGCAAGGGGCTGGCCTTGAAATGCTGCCACTTGGATAGAATCAAGAAGCATGCTAGAGTTACCAAATTTCTTAGGAATAAGAGCAATATTCATTTCCTCATCATCATAGTTCTCCTCTGGGGCAACTTCAGCAGTAGAACGAGCAGTGGCAATCTTTCGTTTTCGCAGGAAGAAGCGGCTCAACCAATTAGTCCTTTCTATTGATAAAGGAGGTTCAAATCCATAAAGGGCAGTCCGGCGAAAAAGGCATCCTGTTCCAACATAAACTGGACCCTGAAGGCCATCAAGGGCTCGCATGTTAGCATCAAAGAAAACGGTGTTGTGATTGGCATAGCGATCAGATGGATCAATTCCTTCAAACCTCTGAGGAAACTGGACATAACAAATGCGATCCCCTTCACGATCCATCATGTAGCACATACCTTCCCTCAATGCCTGGGAATAGAAAATGTAGTGGTCACAGTCTAGATTAAGAATGAAGGGGCCATTGGACATGATGGCTGAGGCACGAACCAGGGCGTTCATAGCCCCAGCCTTTTTATTGTGATCATAACCAGGTCGTTTCTCACGAGAAACATAAACCAGCATCGGAAGGCGAATATCTACTTCACTTAGATCCATGGAATTCACATCAGCTGCAGTACCTTTCAAAGGTTCATCACTAGGAGGATTCAACATCACCTGAAATGGATATAATTCAGCTTTAGAATACATATTATCAACTGTCAGGGCAAGTTACCATATAGCTTTTATATAATGTGGTAGCTAATGTGAAAATGTAATTAGTATGATCCTACAAAGAAGAAAAATATGAAATACTTTGGACAAAACAAAATTCCAATAGAACCAAATTCCATGCAAATAGAAAGACATATCAGATTGGACAAAGATCCTTATTTTCATCTGTTAAAAGGCCAACAAATGACTCAATCGCAAATTATCACCTGTATAATACTGGCATGATCACCCCTAGAATGCTCTGGTGCAAGAATTGTCCATGTGCCAGGCCAATGGGTTCCATCGGCCATCCAAGTAGCTTTTGTAATCTTCGGAATCTCCCTGATCTCATCATCTTTGTTTTCCCTCCAACGCTTCAAAGCTTTGACCTCCTCCCTGGTATTATAGGCATCAGATCGTCGCCTAATTGAATCAGAAAGTGCATTGACTCGAACCTTGAACTCATCATATTCACGTTTCACACGCCTGCGATCTCTGACAAAGTCTGGGCGCACTTTATTTTTATAAGGATCTCTCTTAAGACCGAAATAAGATTCTGGATTTCTTGGCTCAATAACATGTTTTCGACAGAAGGAACCCAGATGCTGGCAAAACTAGCCGCTTCCGCCATGGCCTCAAAGGTAAGAAGGGCTCCTCCATCATCTGATACATAACATGAGAGCTTCTCAACTGGATAATCAGCTGCCAGAATTGACAGAATGGTGTTTGCAGTTACAAGAGGTGGTTCTTTCTCTGGATCTGCTGTAGAAACAAAGATATCTACGCCAGGGAGATCAGATTTTCCCTCTGGATTACTGGGATTAGGTGTTTCAAACTTCTCTTTTAAAACATCAAGGTCAGCAAAACGATTAACGGGACAGAATTTTGGAAGCTGATCAAGTAACCAAGAGAAGGCAAACCAGAGTTCACAAACCACAGACATACCCCACAGCCAGATTGCATCTTCATTAGGATTTGTGATCCTCCATTCCATAAACAATGCATATGCCACAATCCGGCCAAGTATTAACAACCTGAAAGATCAATAACGAAATAAAATAGTGTAAGCATACAATTTTTTTATAAACTATCAAGGTTATTGTACAGAAGATCAGATGATTTTTTTCGGAAAAAAAAAGGCAAAAGACAATTCTAATGGAAACCCATGTCGTCTTGTAAACGTATAAAAAATTTACCAGCATCTCGTATAAAAAATTTAACAGTATCTCATACATCTTTGAATAATAAAGGGAAGTTTCATCTGAAATATAAAAATTTGACAGCACAAGTACAAAAATGGTTGACTTATTGCCCTGAAATAAAAACACCTTTGAATGATAAATTATGAACAACTAAAAACATGTCATAGAAAATGAACATGCAACTTAAAATTCCTTGATATAAATATGAAGCAACCATTCATCTTTTATATACATGAAAAAAAGACAGCATAGCAGGAAAAAAAAAGAACAACTATCATACCGGTATGGAAAGAGAATTTTAGTAGATACATTCAATTTGCGCGTAAGTGGCTTCCATTGCTTCTTAGAGAACTCTTTAGGTTCACCACCATTATCCCCAGTCACATCATCCTTGGGCCACACAGCATTTCCATACCCATAAGTCTTCTTTGTTTCATATAGAAAATTCAGTATAATCAAACTCATTGTTCTGGTTCCTTATCAACCTTGACTCTGTTGATTTCACCAAAGACAGCCTCCTCTCTAAATTGAAAGACTGCTGCTTATTATCCACTGACATATCAACCAAATTCTGTTCACCACCATAAGCCTCTTTACATCCCGGACAAATTCCATCACCAGTCCTTAATGCATCTCTGTAACAATCCTCACAAATCTTGAAATCACAATCACAAGGGAGCACATCTACACCCTGAGCATCAGTCGTAATCCTAGAATTGCAACCCGGTATCGAACAAAATGACCCTTTTGAACCAACCATCTGGAGATGACTAGTTTCACTCCCAATCACCTTGTCCTTCGAAAGGGCACGCGTAACACGATTATGACCACCAGTGAACAAAGAACTCGACACAAATTGCTCTTCGCTTCCCCGGGAATTACAATCCGACGGTTGGTGATCAGGCGTGGGAGGTATGTGAACAGAGTAAGTTGCATACTCAACATTACTCAATTCACTATCAAGATCCTCCGTTGAAGCACTGATATGATGAATCGTAGGCTGTCTACTTAAAGCATGTGAAGAATCATCACTCGCCATTTTGTTTTCTTTCTGAAACTTCAAAAAGGAGAACATTTTTTTCCTTTTAAATTTTTTCAGAAAGTATGAATGAACTAGACACTACACATAATACACGCCACAATGATGAAAACAGAGGAGCAGTAAATATATATTCGACACTCAGAAGACTCGTTCTAAATGATAAATTAAAATAATGAACACGAAGCCATCAAAGAATAAAATCAAAGAGGCTTACCTTAGCTATTTGAAAAAATCCAACGAGCAAGCCAAGGCAAGGCAACCCAACAAAAATCTTGACAAAGGGTACAAAACATAACCAAAAGACCAAGTCCAGTCCTGTCTCTCAAGCCGTACTGCCACCCACTACCAATATTTAATTTATGTTTTTTCCTGTAATAATAAAAAATCACTAGAGTGAAAGGCGCTCAAAAAACGGCCATGAGCTTGAATGCCTGCTTTGGTATATAACAGAATGAATTTACAGTTTTGGCACGGGCTCTTTTAGAAAGAATGTAAAAGTTATCAGAGATTTGCGGGGCTGGAGAAAATGAGAAGACAGGGGTCTGAACTCGAGAACAACAGAAGCAGAAAGAGAAATTCGGGTATTTATAGAGGACATTTTCGGGATTTGGCGTGTCTAGTTTAAGCCGCAGTTTACGCGGTTTTTGGGTTATAATTCAATGTGGATGTAGACTCTGTGTTTCTGCTGCAACCGGCTGATGCATATGATGGTCAAACATATTAATATAATTCCTTTTTTAACCCTATTTTTTTAGAATTCGAATCTGGATGATCAGTCAAAAAAATTTATTGAAAATCAATCAATCGTTCACGTTTCTAAGAGTAAGGACAATAATAATTCTTTTTTTATATTATTATTAAACCAATCTATTGTTCTTCTTAAGAAAAATAAAATATCATCTCTCTGTTCTCTAATTTATGCATTAAGTTTCAGTAATTTAAATTATATAATATAGATAGCAAACCTCAATTAATTGAGCAAACACTCTCAGTCGAGTGCTCTACTGTTCTAGATATTATTGAATTTTTTTTATGTATATTACACGATTGATTTTCTTTTAAATATATAGAAATAGGTACAATCCATTTTCAATTTATATATTCAAACACAATCACTGATTTAAGAAGTTTCGATAGACTTTTAATTATAAACGTGAGTTGATTATAATGTAATTCAAAAAATAAAATAATAATAATAATAATAATAATAATAATTCATCTAATATTTGCTATTAAACCAGCTTACAAGTAGTTGTTGGAGTATTAAATATCCATAGGATGACGAAAATCTTGTTCTCTTCATGTGTTGTAGGGCTATTGGTCTATTGATTTTTTTTTTTGAAAAGTTAGGCTACATTTCATTACGCAGGGCCTTAATTGTCCCGTTGAATACAGTTGAAATTTTTTAAACAACAAGATTTCGGTTAAGCTACATTACTTAAAAACTCTTTAATTGTAGAGGTTTAAGTGCCCATCGATTGAAAGACTTGACTTGTTTGTCAAAACCCTAAAAATAAAGTTGGTCAAAATGAAAAATAATGTTTAAATTGGATGTTAAAGTTATTAAACCCGAATCAATAATTACGAATTTAAAGTTATTAAACCCTAATCAATAATTACGAAAACGAAACTCATGGTACAATGAATAAGGAGAGAAAAATGAGGATGAACGTTGGGTTATGAATCAAGAATTTATGCGCAATTAATCGAAACATCTTGAGTTGTGCCGAGTTTAATTCGTTTTGCTAGTTACAATGTCAAAATTAAGTTAATGCTTCTCAATGGCACAAGACAAAAAATTAAATAAATTTAATAAACATAAACGGTTTAATTTTAGAGATTAAGATCAGGTGCTGAGCTCAATTTTTTTGTGTTTTTTTTAGCATTGAGTCAATGGTTAGAATTGTTTCAAATTTTTACTTTTTTTATTTATTATTTAACGATTGTTGATTTAGTATTTAACAAAAAACTCAGCTCAGCACTGAATTATTATCCTATTTTTAGTATGCTTAAAGCGTTTGATCCAGTGATATACAAGTAGTTTTATTTTCCACTAGTCACATGAGTTTGGATTAATTTGACTTTACTCACGGCTATTTGTATAAAAATTGTTCTTTTTAATTATTTTAAAATTAATTAATTATCAAATGTTTGCTTTAAAAAATGAATTCTACATGTTATGTGTTGCTATACTTGTTGTAGTTTTATTTTTTCCTGGCCTGGATTAATTTGGCTTTAGTCACGTCTATTTTTAAAAAATTATACTTTTTAATTATTTTAAAATTAATTAATTGTGAAATATTTGCTTTAAAAAATGAATTATACATGTTTTCTGTTATATTTCTCATGAAATGTGATAAAAGGTACAACAATGATGTAAATAATCATAAAAGAAAATTTTTAAAAACTTTAAAATAATTGCATATTTGGAGACAAATTGAGTAATTTTGGGTCACTAATCAGAACAATAAAACATTAAAACCATCTAAGGAGAATAATGGCACAAAATAATTTCTTAATATAAATGTTAAATAATTCTTTTTTCATTTTTCTATTGTTATATTGAATATTTGTGGTTACTAAGTTGTTATGAAATTTATAATTGTTCCTAATAAGGTGATGACGTCAGGATTAGCTAACAGTCCACTCGTGCATTTGAATTGTTGGTCCCCATCAACGGTCACGATGAAGGATGTGTACGTGATTTTAGAAGATCCGGTTGCAGTGAATCAATACCGAGGAAGCGTGGCCGCGGCAACTGTGAGCTGTGTTTGATTGTGTCCACTTTTCCACTGAACGAGGTCACACGATAAACATTCCTTTGCTTTTTTGGCTTTGCAAAAACAATTATTTTACAGGCCATTGGATTTAGAGCATTTCTAAATTTACAATAATTTTTTTTTTCAATCTGAATTATTTATTTTATATATCCATTATGTATTAACCAATTTTAGTGTGAGCGGAGTTTTGAACTTAAATGTTTTGTACAAATTAAAAGAAAAAAAACCATTTTTTAAAATCCCAATAATCATCTCCTATAAATATAAGTTCATGTTTATAAATATAATATGATATCTTCCTGTAATGATATCATATAAAGACATTGATAATACCAAGGAGAGGATCTCTATGGACAATGGATTCCTTTCCCTATAAAAATGCTATCTAATTGCAAATTGAAACTTTGATAATTAGTTAACCTCTTAATCATATATCATTATTAACAAGAAGGTAAGAACATTGTTTCCAATGTTTTAGATATGATCAAAGATGCCAAACTAAGTATTTGGTTGGCTTAACTTGCCAAAAAAATTTGAGCAAGGTTGAACTCAAAAAATTTCAAAACCCCTTTCAATTTTTTCCTATGCAAATGAACGTGTTGGGTTGTCACATTTAGGTTTATTAGGTACACAACATGTTAGCTTCCTCTTTCATTCCTTCCCCTTTAATTTAACACCAATAAATTTATATATGTCATGCACTTGCTCACTTCGTCTAAAGTTCGAATCGAATCTTTATACAGAGTGTGAAAGTATATTTATTTATTATTTTTCGGACTGAACTTTAACTACAATACGTTGAGATAAGTTTCGACAGTTATTAAATTGAACTTTAAATTTTGATAAACATATTGAATTGTATTTATATTATTTATACCCATCTCATGTGATTTCAAAAATATAAAAAAAAATCAACAAATCTATGAATTACTTCTTTTTTTTTTTTGGTTTTTTAATCATATTCTCCTCCATGAACTATGTTAGATGAGGGCCAAATCAGGGGCAAATTCGTCTACTAAGAATTTTTAAACCTCCTGAAACCGAGAGCGGCGGGAGGAATGTCGTGTGATAAGCGCATTCCAGTTTTTCGGTTGGTGGCTGGCGGACACGTGTGGGCCCATTTCTTTTGATTACAGGATAGTGCTTTTCACATGTGCGGGCGGCCCATATTCTAATCTCGATTCTCGGATGCCCGAAATTGCATTTTGTTTGTTGGCGTGATTGCAGGATTGAACGAGAAAGATAGATAAAATATTATTTAACATAACCAAAATAAATTGTTATAATTTTACATTCTTCTCTTTTCTTTTCTTTTTTTTTTTTTAAATTAAATAATTTCAATGACACTAAGATTGTTGGTCCCATGGTAACAGCAAGGAGAGTGTTTATGGGTAACTCGCCTTGCCTTACAAATATTTATTTGAAAAGATAAAGTTAAATGTGAAGAAAATTAAAATGTGGTATCGCATATGTCAGCGACAGAAAATATACACTTTAGGTGTTAATAGATTGACTAAGATCCTGATATGAAATGATTCATCCGAAGACAGCCAGAAACGGCAAATGATTACCTTACCATTTATTTTATGTTGCTCGTTGTTGTTGTTGTTATTATTATTTGGAAATAATAATTTTTAGTTCATGTTGTTACTTAAGTTAAAGTGATTAATTTTAAATTTGGATGAAACTTGCCAGTTACCCTTTCTTTGTGTTGGTCAGCACCTCCTTTTCTTAATTTTTTGACAGTCGAGGTTTCTATTTTACCCGCGCACACTAATAATATTCGCATATTATGTTTGTGCCCTGAACTAAAATTTTGGATATCCCTTTTTTTGAATAACCTAATAATTTTTTATTGGGCTGGATCATTTCTGGGACAAGTGGATCATTTATGATGAAAATGATGAATTGACAAAAAAAAAAAAAAAAAAGAGTTAAAATTTGACCTTGATTCGATCCAATCTAATCCGTTTTATAAAACTTTTTTTTCCAAGATAAAGAAATAACGAAACCATTTTCATTATTGGAAATGCTCGGCGCATTAAAGACACAAAAATAGAAAGAAAGCTGTTGAGAAATATCTTTCGTTTTGTTCTAGAGGAATCTGAAGTATCCGCCTTATTGCGTAGAATGACTTTCGTTACTAAAAAAATTTCTAAAAATTTAGGTTTTGAAATTAATGACCATTATTCCAGGACTTCAGCCAACTAAATGGGCGGTCAATATGCTTAATCATACTTTGTGGAATTAGGGGAGTTCCCACTTCCCAGATTGAATTTTGCTTATCAATTTGACACAAATTTACCTCCATCCAGTTACCATTTTGAGGATTATAAAATTTTCAATTTAATTCAACAACTACTGAATTTTCTGAATCAAACAACTACTACTCGGTAAACGATTGGGCAGATGATTAAAACGTTTTTAAAAATTATTTCGTGTACCAAGCATATCATGTGCTGACTAATTCGTATGGGATGTATAATATAAATATGAGAAGAGCTTCATTCCAATTTTATTATCTTAACAACTTTATAAATTATATAGCTTACAGAAAAAACTTACACATGCCAACTGCTTACGCTTTGTTTAATAAAATATCCTTCAATTTTTGCCCACGATGAACTTGTCGATACCATTTTGTTTTTAAGCTAATGGTTTGTTTTTCTTTTAAAAAATTGGGTTAATCCTTAAAAAAAAAACCCTACAAAGTTTTAATTACTAGAAGAGTCTCATGCTTTTACATCATTTAAGTGAATGGTAAGCTTGGTTAATGAAATGACATTGAAGAAGTTCAAGAGTCCTATGAAATATGATCAATAAAATGACATGCGCCGGCCTTGTCTCTATGGTTTTTGATTGTCTAGTGCCAACCACAACAAAGGAAAGCATTATTGTGAATTTATTTTTGTTTGTGTTTGGTTTGGATATCTACAAAATTCCACCAAGATATGGTCAGAGAATGAATGAAAGATCAGTTGAAATTATAATTATAATTATAATTAATTGAGTAGATTATTGCTAAAAGAAGAAAACGACTGTTCTATCAAACTCAATTTTACAAAAATTAAATTTATTGGTACTCTATGATGAATACAAAGAACTTTTCATAATCTCACCAATTCGGATGGATGGATACATTTTAATAATTTTCTTCTAATCAATCACAAAGGTCTCAGCCAACTCTTTAACCATTCTATTACACTTGTCATAATGGGTTAATTTTCTTTGGATTAATGACTTGACAATTACACTTCATACTTTGTCAAAAGGCCAAAACAGGTATATGTAAGAACTGGTCAACAAATGATATTATTAGGATTAGTTCAAATTTCTTTTTCGATTAATTCGTTTTTGACTGATCCGTTTGTGCCAAATGATTTTTTTTTCCCTCATAAAATGAGTAGGGTTCGGTTGTGTACGTTGGTACAAATTTTCATGTTCTTAGTTTAATTCACATTATAAGTTTAATGCATACTAAAAAGTTTGAAATATTTTAGATTTTAAATTT
Source organism: Murraya paniculata (assembly GCA_030449075.1). Taxonomy (NCBI): domain Eukaryota; kingdom Viridiplantae; phylum Streptophyta; class Magnoliopsida; order Sapindales; family Rutaceae; genus Murraya; species Murraya paniculata. The sequence goes on along the minus strand of JAEVFN010000039.1, from coordinate 771,662 downwards.
ACCAAATTGGGATACAAAATTATATACTAGGTTATAGGTAAAAGAATAATAAAAAGGTTATAAATACAAGAGAAAATGATCAAAATCCCATGTGGTTTGGCAAATTTAATTATTTTCTCTCATGTTTCACAACCAATAAAAAAAGTCTCTACGGTAAAAAGATTACGCTAATTTTCGAATTTTGTATCTTTAACAATTTTACTCTTATATTCAAAATTTATACCCCATATAGGATTGAAGTTGAAACACTACAAGCAGCTTATATCATAAAGTTTTTGGAGGCTAAAGTTAAAAAAAAAAAAAAAGAGAAGTATTTGAATGGCACATGTAAAGTAATTAAAGTTACCGGAAGCGATTCAAAAAAAAGAACTCTAAATTAATAAAAATCAATGTATAAAATAAAATACAGTGATTCTACTTTCCACCTAGCTAGTATCCAAATTTTATGATCCCAAAGTATCATTCGTCTTTGGATAATAGATTTGAGTAGTAAGTAATTTTACTAAATTATTAAATTTATCATCTAATAAATAAGTCACATATCATCATTTGAGTTGAAATTATTGAGATAATATTTATAAGTCTAGTAGTATATTCTAAAAAAGTGCTCAAATAATTTTTTTTTTCCTTTTTCAAAACGTGTGATTACCTACCGTTGGAGAGATTTGGCATGATTTATTTATACAAAAAAAATGAAAACATTACTTTATTTGTTAAATACATGTCTATGGATTAAATTAGCTAATAACTTGACCCATGATATACTGCTTAAACTCGGAGATTAAATATTGGAAAAAACTAAGAAGTATGTTGCTTATAAACATTTCTGTAATGTTAATCCCATTTTTTTATTCACTTTGTGATTTTTATTTGCTTTATTTCGGTATTTTGTGATTTAAATTTATTATTTTTTATGTAGTTAAGTTAGTGTAACTTTCTTAAAGGATCTAACTTTTTGTTGAATACAACAATTGATTCCCATTCTTTATCTCAACGAAGACACTATTTGGGTTAGGTTTGTTCCCATTCTTTATCTCAACGAAGACACTATTTGGGTTAGGTTTGCAATCATTAGGATCAAGTACCTGCTTGCTTTAATTGTTATCAGGGTCCTAGTGTTTCAAATTTTGACACATTTTGCTCATTTAGTCATCCTCTCGTTGGTTCTGTCACAAAATGTACAAGTTTTAAATATTTATATGTGATGGATCTCAGGTACTTCTTGTTTCTTTCATTTATATGTGATGGATCTCAGATATTTCTCGTTTCTAACAATTTCTGAAAGAAGCTGGTTTGATATCTTGAGAAAGAAAATCTGATCTGAAATTATATTTGTGTTTGATATATACTTGAGTTGCAGACATTCTAATTTACAGAATATAGATATATAGGTTACAAGAACAGAATGTAACTGTACAATCTTATCATAACACTTAAAACTTTACTTAGGCTAACTTAAATTGATAACTAGGCCCCGACTTGTCTAACCTTCTGACATCCCCTCAAGTCTAAATGTCTGTATGAATTAACTCAAAGGGATTATTGTCCTTGGTTTCAGAGGTACCAAAATGCTGTCTATGTGACTTGCCGTATTGATATGCATGATAAGGTTCCTAACTTGAATAAGAGTTTCTATTCAAATCAGAAACCTTATCTGACTTAATAAGAAATGTAATTAGACTTTAAACTTGAATAGACTTTAAACTCCTCAAGTGATTCCTGCAATTGATAAGGTCCATCCTTGTCCCAAGTTTATTGCCCTTAAAAAGAAAGAAATCTTGGTAAAATTTAATAAAATTTTATTATTAGTGAGTAATTTTGAAACACTAATGGGCCTTTTTGTTATGCATGGAACATGTAGAATTATCCTTGAAAATGGTGTTTACTCAGCCCTCAACTTCAGATTATTTCCACTGTCGACAAAGCAGCCATCGTGTGGTCCTCCTTCTGGAGCATCGATAACATATGCAGCTGGTGCTTGATTGTTTACATTCTGTCCTGTATAATTATCGTCCATGCGATGATAACAATCAGCTACTGAATGTCCATATTTTTCACAAATTTGACGAGTAATGGTTTGCTTGTTCGGGTTTCTTCAATTAACACCAAGACCATTATTCCTGCCACGGCCTCTGCCACGCCTGAAACCTCCTCTGTTATTGTTGTACTGTTAATTTTAATTCTTGTATCCAGGATGCTTATCAGCTTTTGATCCCTGAGCAAAGTTTGCAATGGTATTGGTTCCAATTCTAAAGTTTGCTGCAGAATCTAATTGATCAATTCTGTTTCCTTGGTTTAATAGCATGGCAAAAACTTCTTGTAGGAAGTATCTCAGTCTTGGAAGTTATGTTGACCACAACTGGATCATACTCAGCCCCCACACCTGATAATAAATATAACATCAAGTCTTCCTCGGTAATAGGATTTCACGAGGCAGAGAAATTGAAGTAGGGTGTTGTGTGTCGCGAGCAGTGTCCTTTTCAGAGGCTATAACTTGGGCTACATGTGTTTGTTTCCGGCGTATAATATGTTATTTCGAAGACAAAACCCAAAAATGCTTGTGTTGTTCTGCTCCGTGGTCGAACCAGAAATTTCGTTTCTTTTCAGTCATTTTCCAATTTTAAAAGTCTTTTTTATTTTTCCTACTTCTTCTATGATTTTTATCTTTTTTTTTTTCTAAAAATCAGATTTGAATGTCGTTTGTTTTTCTTTTCTTATTCTGATTTGGAGAATTTACTTATCATATTAGCTTTTAGATTTGCCTATTTTTGATAAATTTGCGATATTTAAGCTTATTATAAAATGGACTAAAAATCCTGGTTTTATTTATTCAGGTTTTTCAATAAAGCTTATCATTATTCAGAAACTATCATTTTTTCTATCAAACTTCTTTCAACGTTTCTGTTTCGTCGGAAATTATCAGCACTATTTTTAATTTTGGCAAAATAATCTGTCATGCCTTGCAATTGATGTCCATAATTCATACCAAGTTCTATAGTCAACTATGCTGCCCAGAACCCTTTCTTGGTAGTCAAAAAGTAACCACCCCAAGATAAGTTGATTATGTCTCATCTAGAATTCTGAAATTATGTCTCATCTAGAATTCTGAATTAGGATTGGTGACAACACTATAGTGAACTATGTTGCCCAGAACCCCTTCTGTGGTGGTCAAACCACCCCAGAGAAGTTGATCTTATCTTATCCAATTGTAGAATTCTGAAATAGGATTGGTGACAACGGGCAACTAAGGTTGTTTGGTAAAATATTATTGATTTGGTTTGAGGGTTGTTCACGCTCAAGGTTAGAGGATTGTTTTGAAACAAAGTTGACCATGACCATGATGATCGGATCCTGCTCTGAAATTATATATGCATTTGATATATACTGAAATTATATTTGTATTTGATATATATTTTGAGTTACAGACACTCTAATGTACAGTTTTATTGCAATTGATATAACTATACAATCTTATCAGAACACTTAAACTTACAATCTGTTAACCCGCGCCAACTTAAATTGCTTACTAGGCCCTGACTTGTCTAACCTTCTAACACCGTGAAGTGGTTCCTCGCTTTGATAAAAATGACCATCACTTGCAAACATGATGTCAAGTCATTGACTGTGATTTGAATCTAACGCTGAGTCGACCTGTGTTAAGCTTTTCATAGAGTCTTGTGATTGATAATTATGAATAAAATAATTATATTTGAACTGTATATAACGCATGGCAGAAAGTTATAAAAAGTTCAGCACAGATTAACTCAGGATGAATCCAAATTCGACCACGATATGTTGCTCACCGCGCATCAGGCTGTCAACATTTTGGCCGCTCAAGTTAGGAGGACAGAGCCTCCTCTGATAGTATGCGTGATGGGTCATTGGTGTCACTATGGCTAAGTTTCTTTTACCAGCACTTTGTCAAATTCTGGTTTTGTTGTTAGTGCTTGTAAAGCTTTGGCTTTTGTACCACTAGTTTATTGATCTGTGGAAGTTAATTAAGACATACGTACAGCTGCTTAATTCATGACTAAATATAAATCTCGTGATTCCATCAAATCTAGTACTTAAATTGAATGCCACAGCTGAATGCTGATCCACCTGATACGAAACAGTTTTGGCATGCCATAAATCTGTCTTTCTCAGCGTATATAGTTTTAAAAGTCTATATAATCTGTGCAATTTTGAATTAAAAGTATAGGAAATATAAAGTCCTTTCTAATTCAACTTCTTTTCGTATCAGATTACTAATTGACCAAGAAAATTTTTTCCTTTTTCGTTGTCATTTTCCCATTGGCTGGATTGGCTGTCTTGCTGAAAAGGACATAGTAATATCTGGCAATATTTCATCATCTTTCTGAATGTGGCTGGATTCAATTATTTTTTACCAGATGTTAGTTTCTTGGGAGACAATCGTATTTCATAGTTTCATACAGAGTCTAAAGGTTTGTATTAAATACTATTTTTGGGTTGGGTATGTATTTATTAGCTTAAATATTTGGGTCAAATTGTTTTTCTGATATGGTATCGGAGATAAATTTTGAAGTTAAAATCTACTTATGTGTAAACACTTTCACATAAATTCTTCAATTTTCTGATTCTCTTTTGGGTTCTTGTTTTCGGCCAATCTATAAGCTTCTGTATCAAATTTTATCCACCCTTCATATAATGGGAACTGTTAAGATTTTTTTTTCAAATACTATTATTGAACCTTTATCTGCCAGCTTAAACTTTTTAGGTCAAATGATTTCTATCGCTAATCCATAGAGTGATACAGAGTATTAAAGGAAATCTTTTTTTTTTCTTTTGCAGTTTTTACATACATAACTAATCACACAAACATCAAACTGAAGGAGAAAATGGAAGTAAAAGAAAAAGAAAAGCTATACAAACTCTCATTATAGTGCATATATATATAATACATGTACTAAGCAAACACAAGTTAATAATAAATCATCATATATGGTATCATGCATAAGCTAGCGTAACGAGAATCAAGCATCAGACCAATATATTTCCATTTCACCCCGACTATCAGGCACTCCCAGGGCTTCCCAAACAGCTTTTGATGCATCAACAATGTTGTTACGGCATGGAGGCTGATAATCATGATCTGAATCACACCCCATTGTGGAGTCACACTCATCAACAACTTTAGCCTTAACACTATGTCCATTACCATAGATGTTAATATAGTTCAAGCATCTGCTGCCTTTGTTGTACCATCCAGTTGACAATGCCACAACTGGATCATCATCCGAATGGTACTGGTTGTCACATTCAGATGGGCCGCCGCCATCGCCGCCCTTCTGGAAGCTGTTGAGTGTTAATGTTGCCTTTGTGTGTCCGGTCACCGGTGGTGAGCATCTGAAAATGCTGTAAAGCTTGCCTTGTTTGCAGCAATCAGAATAGTTTTCTTGATTGCATTTTCCTGGTGGAGGCTTCTTCCCTCTAATCTTGCCACTGGGGTTACAAGTTCCAGCTTCAACACTACTCAATATTGTCACAACTACGAGAAAACAAATGAGAAGAAGAACATAAGAGCAAAGTTGCTTCTTCATTTTGTATATATAATTTTTCTTCTATTAATTGTTTCCTGAATCTGTTATAATGTGTTTGGTGAAAGACATTAATGTGCAATAAGCTATATATACAGACGACATGAATGCGCAAACTTTTAAGACAATTTTGCAGTCAAAAGTTTTAAGAATTAGAACATTTATTAAAGACAACGTACAGGTTACAAAACCTTGGAGTGGGTTTATGTATGTATCATGAAGAGGATTAACATTAGAACATTGATTTGGATTTTATTGTGAGATGTTCATAAGAAAGTCAACTTTAAGAAACTGCTTGTACTATTTGATGATATGGCGCGGCAGCATAAACAAATTCTAAATGAATCTATGAAGTACAATTGTGTGTGTACATACATATATATAGCCAAACGAGGAGCTTCATATGATTATATGATTTTGATTTTTAACTGAGTGATTGTGCGCAATTGGATGAGTATTACTAGAGATTCCAGCATTTGAGTAATAATTTAACAAAACTTATTTATTACAATTTTTTTTAAATTTTATTTAGTAACTAGAAAAGAGAGGTTACTACTTTGACAAGCTAATGAATTTGCGAAAAAAATAACAAATGGGCCGATGGGCTATGAAAATAAATTAATGGGATTAGATGAAATTTCAATAGATTTACGGGCAAATTTCACATATAATTTGACACTGATGAATTTTATTATTTTGATTGCAATTAATCTAAGAAATCTCATAAACACATGAAACAATTTAAATATATATACCTGCAGCGTTTGTAGGCTAATGATGAGAGAACCTGCATCCTAAAAATTGAGGGATTTGATTCTTATCACCAACAAAAAATTATTGTTGAATTTTATTTTGTCTTCTATTAATTTATAGGTAAAAAAAAAAAAAAAAAGAAAGATCGATCGAATATGATGAGGCAAAATATCACTTGGACTAAGGCCTAAGGACACCAGGCAAAAATATGGCCCAGTTTACTTGGATGTATCTATTGTCACCTTGACATCAGCACCTCTACCACCTCCATCATCATCATCATCATCATCATCATCAATGACAACACAATTCTATTGATGTTATTATTAGAAGTGTAAAGTAACCTTTGTTGATATAATCTATCAAATCTACTTCAAAAGAATAGAAATTCTACCTCAAATCTGATGACAATTGATTACAAGAACAAAATAACGTTTCACAATTAGAAGTAGTGATGTAGCTAAGCGTATGGCTTGCACAGTACTATATATGTTATTTGATGCTAGTTTAGATAATAGAGTCGAATACTGAAAGGAATCTTGGCGTTTCTCGTTAAAAATTTGAGATTCTACATAATTATTTTTCTAAATTTTGAAAACATTAGAAGTGTAGATACCTTTTTTTCCTTGGTTTTTTATTAGTTGAAATGCAGCAGCCAAAAACGTTTAGTCCAGCTTAATGTCCCCTTGGATTGATTAGCTTGTTGACTGAAAGTGCTTTTTGCCGGGTCACACAAAGCTGAAAGCACTTTTTTAGGCTTTGCTAGTACTACGTATTAACCATGAAGCGGAAGCGTGTGGCTAAAGAAAAGATTTCAAAAGCAGCAGCCAAAAGGCTCGCTGTAATGGATAGAAATCTTTTTTGAACTATGTCAATTATGTCAGTGAAGAAAATTCGGACTTGGATGAGTCTGACAATGGCAGCGAAAACTCTGACTCAGAATCGGATAGTGATACTGACTGGACTTCATCTTCTTCAACGGAGTCTGATGGATCCTTTGATAATGGAGATACCGATCATTTGGGTGAAAACAGCAAGGCCAAGTATAGGACAGAAATTTCGTCAAAGAGAGCGAAGAGTTTGAAGGTTAATAAGAAAGCAAAGTATTTTACGAATTGGCATGGTAAATCCAAGTTGAAGGAATTGGGCTCTTTGAGTAGAAAGCAGAGAAAATCAAAGGCTTGTTATTCAAGAACCTCGGTATTGTAAGAAAGAATTGAAAGTTGCCTTGGAGGTTTGTTGAAAAATAGATATACAAGCAATCTTTGAAAGTTTTTGATCAATGAATGCTAGCTGATCGCTTGATATTGTCTTAAGGTGTAGCTACATGATGCTGGTGTTGATTTGATTTTGTTTTACTTCATAGGTGATTAAGAAGGAGATGAAAATGGAAGAAGCCAAACCATTCAATATTCCCATGGATCCTGTTGCTTTGGGAATGGCTGTAAGTATTAGTTGCTGAATACACCTTGATTGCACATATCATGGTGTATTATTTTGTAAGTGAAATTACAGTAAGCTTATTCAACTGAGACTGATCTATGTCTCCGTGACTTGTGTGATGGCTTTAATGCTGAAGCAGGATTGTCTTGATGTAATGGTCCCTGAGGCTGACAGCTCAACTCAGTTCCAAACGCTGAAGCCCCAGTACCACAACCTGCCATATTACTCGCAACCACCCCAGCAGAGCACTGGCCAAGTACAGCACTCTCAATTACAGGCTGGTATAGACATTGGAACTGCAGGTATGTTGTGCTCAACTTGAGTGTATCTCTAGATGGACAATCTTGTAGCTTGTGATTTATTCATCATGTGTGCATTTAATTATTTATTTTGCTATAATTACTATTTTTGTTGACCTTATGTAGGATTTTCACACTTACCACCTACACACAGAACTTGCCTTGAAGCACTCCAAATATGTGCCTCAATCTGTGGTGGATTCGATAATTTGCAGCCCTAATAAATTCCAGCCACAACAGCCACAGATGATCTACAATAATCCATACTCTTTGTAGCAGTCTGAGAGCCCATGCCAACTACTGCCCTCCCACTCAGAGGCTAGTGTAAATATTGATGATGCCGGTATGTTATGTTCAAACTATTTTTTTTTATCTACATACGAGTAGCCTTTTCAGTTTGTTCTTGTTATAAGCATGTAGATAAGTTACCATGCATCTTTAAGCCTGGATATTGATGCTGCCGTTAAGTTATGCTCAGACATCTTATTATCTACATATAAGCAGCTTTTTCAGTTATTTCTCCGTATAAGTTCCATGTAAGTTTGAGTCTGGCCATAAGCATGCTTGCAATGCATGGTGGTTGAATTTTAAAGACTGTCCCTTTGCTCTATATTTTATTTGCATTGTATTTGACTAATTTCCAGTTCTTGGATTTTATCGTTCTCCTATCAAGATCATACCATGAGGCACAACGAAAGTGTGCCTAGCTCTCCAGAGAACCCCATTGTTAGCCAAGCCAATTCCAGCCCCAACAGCCCATGCTGAGTAACAGCCAGCCAAATGACTTGCAGGGGATAAGCTAATTTTCAACCAATGCCAGCCATCACAGCCTCAAAATTGTGTACACACTGATTATGCAGGTACCTAATGCATCAAGTTTACCATATTTGTTTACTCTAATTGTAGGATTATGAGCAATAAAATGCTGTTTATTGGTTTTTCAATTTCATTTTAATAATTAATATAACAACATTGCAACAACCAACGAGTGCAAGATTCAGGTACTTTGATCTGACAAACACGGAGCGAGCTATCATGTTTAACTAAATGTGTACAAGTTGATTGAACTGATTCATGCCAAAGAATCTCGGTTTCATGAGTTATTTTATATTTCTTCTTAATATTGATGATCTTTTGCTTTTACATTTTATGCTAATGTGTCTCTTACAGACCCTCCCATGGGGGACAGCAGCAGTAAACAGAGGCACGGGGCAGATCAGGTGATTGACACTCCAAACAACAAGCTGCAACTTCAACATTCTCCAAGCCAACCTATGCAATATGAGTCGCAGCAACTTTTAGAGAAGAAGAGAAAGGGACGAGGACCCACAAGAGGCCAAGTTCTGAAGGACATGCATGATGGTGAGCAGATACTAGTCCCTGCAAATAGTCAGGCGGAGCCGGTTGGTCCTGAGTCTACAAAGATAAACAGCTTCCTGTGCGCCATGGCATGGAATGGTCTCATTGTTCCCCTTACAATTTTTAATTGGAAAGAAATGCCAGAGGCAGCCAAAGAGCAAATGTGGGAATGTGTTCAGGTGCAGTTGATACTAGAAACTATTTTATAGTTGTTTTACAGTTTTTGTAGCATTATGTGATTGTTGCCTTTCTGTTTCTGTAGTCGAAGTTCGACATTGGCCCAAGTTGTAAAAATTGGATCTTGAATTCCCCTGCCAATAAATTGACAAACTGGAGAGTGTAATTGAAGGAAAAACATTACTGTCCTCACGAGACTGATGAGGATCGGTTGAAGGACTGTGATCCAAGGGTGCTTCCAGATCAATGGACTGTCCTCATAATTTATTGGAGCTCTGAGAAAGCTATAGTATGCACTGAACTTTCACATCCTGCTGTTACTTCTACATTAAATTTCTATTATGTGCATCCGAATTAACTGATTTAGATTCGATCATGTGCAATAAACTTAAATTTTTTAACTGGAAGCTATATCCTTGTAGTTTGTTATGCTGCAATGTAGATCCAAACTGCCAAAAATAATGCTAGCCGCGCAAACAGACATCTACACACTGTGCAGGGCAGACAAAGTTACGCAAGGTTACGTGAAGAGGAGGGTTTACTTCTTTCTTTTGGACCACTATAGTACTTCAATGTTTTAAGTTACTGTATGAACCATAGAGTCCTCATTGTATAAAAGTACAGATGGCACCAAAGAAGAATCGTATGTATAATTTGAGAACAGAGAGCAAAACTGCCCAATGGAGAGGAATCAACTAAACTAAATCAAAGCTGTATATATTAACCCATACTCGCAAGAATGGGCAGCCTCTAAACAAGGAAGCAGCAGCAAAAATTGTATGTCAAGTATTTAGCTTCTTTCTTCTTTCTCTCATTTGGGTATTAACTAATAAACAAGCTTCATAATCTTGTTGCCGTTACAGCTCCATGACATTGTGAGAACAGCTGGTTCTAAAATTAAAGGGTCGAGTACTAACAACGAGTTAAGTACAATGCTGGCGAAAATTGAGGGACTGGAGCAAAAATATGCACATATGGAAATCCTGGTGAGTAGGATGACATCGATTTCGGAAAGGTTGTTCCATGAGAGAAATGTATCGACAGCACCAATTGAGACTTCGGGCACCAAACAGGTAACGTGTAGTTTAATGTTGAGATTGGATTCGATCTTAAATTTAGTAATCAATCTCAATTATTAAAGACCATACGTCTAAAGTTAACAGCATTTAAACATTTTTCCATTTTTCTTGTATGGCGCGTTAACTTTCTCTAAGCAGGTTCCCAGCGATGCTCTAGAAAATTCACCACAACCACAATCATCAAATCATATGATTCCGTCCCAAGAGGTGATTAAACTTAGTTTCCTTGTGCCTTACTATCAATAATGGTGACACTGGAGCCATCTGTTTGTTGATTACTCACACTAAAAGCCCAAATTTGAAAAAACAAAGTCCTTGACCAGATAGCTAATAACTTGCTTCAAAAAATTTACAGTTAGTAAATTGCTTTCTAACTTCTCCGTAAGAAATTGTCGACATTTTCTTTTTATGGGTTCTCATAAAGTTTATTTGTTTTGGCTGAGGCTTTATGCACCTGGGACTTACGTTACTAACCTGTAAAACTTTTATATTAATCCAGAACAATTACATTCTATATTGTATAAACAAATTCAAAAGATGATACACAGGACATAAGATAAAAGAGTGACTCATGAAATTCATCAGTTTCTTGACATGAGAGATAAAAAAGAAAATGATCCACAACATTTATTAGCCAATATCCATAATCTGCCAAAGGACACAATGCTTCACTTTCAGTATAGCGACAAGAACTTTGAATAATTAAAAGAACCTGCTGAAAATGTAGCACCCTAAATAGATAATCTAATCTAACATCCAAATAATAATAAATCAAGATAATATTAAATCTTATGGTATCACAAATTGCAATAAAGGCAATTTTGCTGCCAACTCAATGGCACGCTGTTTTCCGAGTTTACACTCCTCCGTTTCCCTCCAGTGAGATTCCCTTGGAGTTCCCACATAATCCCATGGACAAGAATCAAGGTTATCTTCTCCAAAAATTCAGCACTCTCAATCAGATACATTAAAAACTCGGAATCAGCTAGTCCCTCGAATCCTACCAATTCCAGCTCTCTAACACTTAATTTCGAGAGTCTTAAATGTGGATGATCCTTGACGGTCTTTACTGCTTCATATGAAGGTTTTGAAGTATCCTGAGATAGAAGAAAAGGCAGCAGTCGTATCATAAATATGCATTAAGGCACTTCTAGAATGTAAATGCAAGCAATAGTAACAGTCTCAACCATTAAACAAGTCCACTTGCAATATTCAATATCAAAATCACAAGCTGAATAAATAAAACATTCACCTCCTTCAATGTAAACTTATGTAACCAGGGAGACACCTTCAAGAAAAAGGCACAATGAAGCAAGCAATCATCATTAAATGATTCAATTACCAATTTCAAAAATTTGAGATTGGCTAATTTAGGAAAATTATCAGGGACACTCTTGGGGGCCTGAAACAATTTGATAAAACAGGATCAAACGATGAATCAATATCAATAAATATTTAAGACAAAAGTATTAATCAATAACACCAGCACCAATAAAAATAAACAATAATAACATACTTCCCTGATAAACAGCAGCCACGGCTCTAGCGTGTGTAGTTGCACAAGAAAACTAGAAAGTTGGCACAAATTATTCATGACGTAGGCACTAAATTGCACCCCAAAAGATACATCAGCAAGAACAGGAACGTTTTCAAAGGACACAACTGCCGCTGACCAATTATATTTAAAAGATATGAGATTTGGTAAATGAATTTCAAGATCCTTCAGTCGAGGCACATACAACTCCAAGTACTTCAACTTAAGAGATGGACCAAAAATTTTAAGACTTGTCAGACACAGTGACTCTTTAACACTCAATAGCTCAAGAAAGGGACAGTAAGGTAATAAATGCCCAAGAACCTCTCCAGTTACACCAACATTTGCTAAACATAAAGATGTAAGAGACCTAATGCTGGAATAAGTATGAAGATGGGATGGAAAAGTATATTGGCCAGAAGTCCGGAGCAAATGACCCTCACGCTTAACTCCAGTAAAGTCCAACTCAAGTTTTTGAACTTTCAAGCATTCTTATTTCAGCCTATCATAGAAATAGAAAGTACCTTTAAATTTCTACACATTAAATGTCTATACCCTATCAGATACATTGAAGACAAAATTACTAAAAACCTTAATAGATCATTTTTAATTGGGCTTAAACTAATATAATGGTTCACGATACATAGTTATTCACATATAAGCCTAACATTAGATTAAAGGTTCAACTATGCTAGATTAAAGATCCAACATACACTCTTCTCATCTTTTTTCATTTCAATAAACTGAATATTGTCTCAGTTTTCCTTAAAGAAATGATTTTAGAAAAGAATAATTTGATATGGCAATAAGGAGGGAAGGGAATTGACGTTCTCATACCCATCCATAATGTTCTTCTTATGTTCTCATAACCTCGTTGCCCCTTCATCTTGGGTGCTTGTATGCTGCGGCTTGCAGGTGTTTTTTTTTTTAATTTATGCCGTGTGTTTAGTGTTTGTGTAGTTTCTGTTAGGGGTTGATTTTGTGGACTGCTAGTGTAGTGGTGTATAGAATATATTGGTTAGTGGACTTTAAAATGGTGAGCAAATGTAGTGGTTGTGGCTTGTGGTAGTGAAATGGGTGTATTGTATATTGCAGCCGAGAATCCATTTGCGAGAGAATGCTATTTCTTAGTATCTAGTAGTTGGATTTAAAGTTTAGAACAAATGTATCATACTTCTATCAATGGAAAATTGAAAATAATATTTGTTATTTGGCATAATGATTAATGACTTAATGGGCTTTGTAAGGTTGCAATTCGATATCAGCAATTTGGCATGGACATTTTAAATTAAATTAACAAGGATTAGAAGGAAATTATGATATATATTAGGTTGGCATAACTTGTTAAATGAAATGAAATTTAAATAAATTAAATTATGATATGTCCGCTAACAGTTAATAAATTTTAATTATTTTTTTTATTTCAATAAAATGTTAAATAAATCAAGATGGCTTATTTATTTTTATTTTATTCATTTTAGATGTCTAATTATTCAAGAGTTCAAGACAACCTTGATTGTGTGGCCGATGATCTTGAGCTTGAAGTTGAAGTTGATGATAATGAAAATGATTCGCTAACAATTGTCACCAACGGAAACAAGAGGAAAAAGTTTTCGTCATCTAAACAGCCACTACCATGGAAAAAAATGGCTTCAAGATCAACAATGTGGCAAAATTTCACTAGACTTCCAGCTAATGATAAGAAGTGCAAATGCAACTATTGCGGTAATGAATTTGAAAGTGGCTCGGCAGGGTATGGGACTAGCACTTTGAGGACTCATTATTAAGAAAAGTTTAAAAAGTATAAGGACTTTCAGAAAGACCAAACAACCTTAACTCAAGATGTTGGTAGTGATGAAATTGTAGCAAGAGGATTTAGTCAGGATGCTTGTAGATGAGCAACTGTGAAGATGATTGTTCTTAATGAATTGCCTTTTTCTATTGTGGAGAATCCGGGTTTCAAGCATTTTTATAGTGTAGCAGCTCATAGATATCTTCTTCCATCATGAAGAACCATTACTAGGGATACTCTTGATATGTATGTGGAGGAAAAGGCTAAGTTGAAGAGCTTATTGGTTGGGAATAAGTAGAGAGTGTCTTTGACCATTGATATTTAGACTTCTATTACGACAGCTAGCTACATGATCATCACAGCTCACTTTGTTGATAAAGATTAGAATTTTCATAGAAAGATTATTAGTTTTAACACTGTTCATGATGATTCATCGAAGACAATTGGTAAGCAACTTGAAAAATGTTTAATTGACTGGGGTATAGAGCGAGTGTTGAAGGATTGAAGGAATTTGACCAAAGTATAGTTAGTGTTCAGAATGCTGTGAAGTATGTGAGATCTTCCACCACTAGGATGCAAGCATTTCAAATTCGTGTGCAACAAGAGAAGATTAATTGCCGAAGAAGTGTGATTTGAGATTCTCCTACTAGGTAGACTTCTACATATTCCATGTCGACTACAGCATTGAAATTTAAGCTGTTATTTGATCGGATGGCACTTGAAGATAAGCTTTATGATGCTTATTTCCATGAAAAAGAGGGTGGGAAGAAGAAAAGGGAGGGGCCATCGTTGTACAATGATTGGGAGAGTGCTCGTCGCATAGTGCAATTTCTAAAGGCTTTTTATTATGCGACTTTGCAATTTTCTTCTTCTTTAAAGGTAACATCAAAACTTTGTTATACTTTTGAGTTTTGATATATGATATGGAATTTACTTTAGCTTTATTGATATTGATTTTTTTTTTAGGTGACATCGAATACTTGTTACAAATTGATATGTCAAATTGAACAATCTTTAGAATCATTGTTTGCTAATAATAATGGCCTTTTGGGTTTCATAGAAATTAAAATGAAGGAGAAATTTGATAAGTATTGGGAGGGCTGTTTCAAGATAAATAAACTGTTGATTGTTGCTTCTGTACTTGATCCACAGGGAAAAATGAAATTCACAACACATTGCTTTGAGAAATTATATGGCAAGGATAGTGCCAAATGTGTTGAGATGAAGGAAATGGTCAAAGATTTGTTGATTAAGCTTTATGAGTTTTATAATGCATAGTATAAACGGGGTGGAAGTGGGAGTGCAAGCGGAAGTACAAGCGGAAGCCAAAGTTTAGCGATTGGAAGTGGAAGTGGACGTGGTTTGAATTTTTGAGATTTAGGCAATGATGATGATGTTATGATTGAGGATCCTTTCTCATAATTCAGTAAAGCAGGTGCTGTTAGTAAAGGTAGCCCAAAATTGTCAAATGAGTTGGATCTTTACTTGATAGAGAAGACTGAAAAAATTACAAAAGGTTATTTGGGCACTAAATTTGATATTTTGTTATGGTGGAGGGTGAATAGTGCCAATTATCCAATTTTGTCAAGTACAGCAAAGGATGTTCTTGCTATTTTGGTGTCTATTATTGCCTATGAGTCCACCTTTAGTACTGGAGGTCGTATTCTAGATCAATATAGAAGCTCTTTGACTCCGGACATGATTGAAGCGTTGGTATTGTTATAGAATTGGTTGCGGTTTTCTCTTTTAATTTTGTGGATACAACGGTGGACCTAAATAAATTAGTTGAAGACAATGAGTTTATGGATCAACTTACAAAAGACATGTTTTGTTTAATTTTAATTTAAGTTTACTTTTTAAGTATTATGAACTTCATATAATTTTTTTAATTTTAATTTATTTTTTAAGTAATACGAACCTTGTTCAATTTGTTTTTTTTATTTTTTATGTAGAACTTCGCAAATCAACAACGGCAAACCAATTTGATAGGTCAACATGAAAACTGCAGTCAACATAAATAATTTTTAGGGAATAAAATTGATGTACATTGATTTGTTATTAAATATCACTTCATTTTAGTTAGTTTAATTATTCAGTGCTTTAGCTCACTTTCAATTTCGATTTAGGTGATATGGATGGTGGATGAAGTTGTGGCTTATTTGTTATCGCAAATGTAGTTGTGGCTTGTGTTATGGTGGAGTTTTATCAAATGTTAATGGAGTATTGTGGACTTATTATGTTTTGTTTTTTGTTCCCATGGAGGCATGGACTTATAATTTGTAATAGATTTTAAATTTAGGCATGTTTGTGAATTGCGACTATTCTATATTGGGACTTTTATTATTTTACTTTTGATTTGAGGATTTTGTATTTCTTTATTTATATATAGTGTTATTATGTGTGTAGAGTGTAGTTAGTACTACTAACTTAGTAGTTAATGCAAGTGTAAACTATAAAATTCATCAGGTGGAAACTGTAAAATCTAACAATATTAGGGGTAAAGCTGAAAAATCTAAAAAATGTGAAAATTTGAACTAAATCGAACCGAATTTAGGAACCGAATCGAACTGAACTGAAATATTCAAACCGAAATATTTTGGTTCGGTTCGGTTCCTAAATTCAGTTCGGTTTCGATTCAAATTCTTAAGAACTGATTGATTTCAGTTCGGTTCAGTTCAGATCCCGAACGGAACTGACTATCGCCCACCCCTAGTTTACATGAGGATGGTGGGGATGCCTTGATATCGTTTTGTCTAATCTTCTGTAACTTTGCCTTTTTCAATTAATACATTTTTCCTCTCTTGAGAGTTTTACCCCCCACCGGCCCCCCCCCCCCCCCCCCCCCCCCCCCCCCTCCAAAAAAAATAAAAAGGTGAGTGGAAAAAAGATGGATAGATAAGAAAATACGAGTAGGAGAGATAAATGTTAATTAAGAATTACTAATTAAATGTCGTTCTATGATGTCGAGATAAAAATTTCAACACTAATAATGGATTTTTTTTTGGCTATTGGAATCCATAATAATTAAACAAAATAAATAAAAATATTTAAGTTCAATTTACCGTTTAAAAAAATTTACCAATTAAGCAACTTGAATTAAGATTAAGAAGGATAAGAAATCATACCATATGGCTTTGTAGTTATTCTATTCAATTAACTATAAAACCATATAATTTTAATTTAATACTGAATCTGCATTTCAGAAAGGAATGGATATCTACACTAGAGAAAGAAAATATTATATATATATATATAGAGAGAGAGAGGATGATGTAGTGAGCAACTATGCCACATGAACACGTGTCAAATTTTATAACTCATTGTAATTAGTGTTAAGGTTTTGGATTAACCTGGCAGCACCATAGCCCTTATAACTTTATACAAGATTTAACTTTTAGATTTGACAAATTTCAAGAGTATTGAAATGGGTTAAAAGCTTTATTGGCTTATTTTCTTAAGGTACAAAATCATGTATTTATACATGAGTAGAGGAATTATCTATGAAAGAAAAGTTTTACAGCAATACTGCGATTCATTCTAAACTTAGTCATTGACTAGCCATTGGCTAAATTATTGTGAACATGAGGAGAATCTGACTTGAATGATTGTTGACTATCTTTCTTTGGTGAATCCGCACGTCCAGGATTGTGTGAGGCGATTCCACTGTAAGCCTTTGATAAGAGCAATACAAATTGGTATATTTATTTCTAATGATTTATTAGTTGCCATGTTAGGGCACGATTGAGTTGGTGCGTTGATCTTTTTCATATTGGTATGTGATTCCATTGTAAGCCTTTGGCAAGACCAGAACAGATTAGTTGCCATATTTGTTTCCAATGGTTTACTACTTGCATGTTGGTGCAGGATTGAGTTGGTGTGTTGATCTTTCCCATATTAGTATGTGATTCGTGTGGCTGCATGCGTTTCATGTGCTGATTGTTTGGATTCCATATGTGGTGGCCAATGATTAATGGTACATCTATACTGCAAATGATAACATGAATTATCTCATTAATTAGTAATAAATCAATCAATTTTCTCTTTCTAATTTTTTCTCTTATGTCACTTGCCTATCTTTTCTCCCATCTCTCCCAAGTTATAGATCTTCTTCGTTTCTCATACAAAAGAACTATAATGTAGAGGTACTTTATTTTGACATGAATTTCAGTATAATTCGTGCACTGATATTTAGATTATATTTGGTATTGAAGTTGAGCAGTTGTAATTTTAAAAGATACAATACTAAAATATTTAATAAACACTAATTATTATTATTGGGAAGCTGAGTTAATTTGATCTGTTATTTTCATATTGAAAAATATATAGTATTTTTATTGTTATTATTAAAATTATTATTTACAATTTTATTTGTTATACACGATTAATTTTCATAATTACAATATTTTTTCTACAGTGACTATAATTTCACTTAAAAGTTACAATATTTCAATACTAAATAGTCGTTAATTTCGTTGTTAAAAAGTGATGAAACAGCCGTGCATGGCAGTTAAACAAAATTACAGCATTGGTTTTTTTTTTTTGAAAGGAAAGTATAACTTTCAATCATTCAACTTTGTGAATAAATACAAAAGATGGGCTGGAATGTTGTCCACCCATATTACAGATTCAATGTAGTCAAAAGCTAACTTAGCAAGAGTGTGAGCAAAGCCATCTTGACATGTTTTAACCTTTTCATCGTCTCTTGGACCTTAGATACAACCCAAAATATCTCAGCCTTTGAGCTTTTTCTAGCTGAGACTAAATCTGTTACTTCCTATGAATCAATCTCTACAATCGAACGTAAACATCTTGTGTTTTCAGCTACTTCTAACCCGAACTTGGTTACTTCAACTTCTGCATAGTCAACTCTATCAAACCATTTTGTAGGCTTTATGGTTGCTGCCACTAGTTTGCCTTCTGAATTTCTAATTACAATACCCAAACCTACTCTTTATTGGTCAATCTTTACAGCTGCATCAACGTTCACCTTAAACCAACCTGCAGGGGGACACTTCCAATGTTTTTGGAATGCATAAGTTTGATTTGATATTGCTTGCATTTGTGGCATTTGAATTCTTCTATAGGATTAAACAATTGCCTCAGCTTCAACTACTGATAATTGAGAATCTTCCTTTTTGTTCTTGAAAATAAAAAGACTCCTTGAGTGCCATGTACTCCAACATAATGCAACTATCAGCTCTATTTCAGTCTTGCTTCGTTGTTCAGCAACGGCCAACAAGTTTAAGACATTTTTACACTTTAGAGCTTTCACTTCGTCTTCAAAAGATGTGAGCTTCCAAATTTTCCGTGAGACTGTACATTCAAACAACATGTGGAAAATACTCTCTAAAACTCCTGCATCTCTGACACCAGGGGACTTGTAGAACTCTTTTCTTCCATAAATTCTCTGCTGTTGGCAGCATGTCATTTGCTGCCTGCCACATAAATATCTTCACTTTCTCTGGAATCTGCAAATACCAAATTGAGTTCCATGAATTTTTGCGTTCCTCTGAACTGCTAGGCTTGTTTAAGAACTTCATTTGTAGAGCTAATTGATAACCACTCTCGACTGAATAATAACCCTTCTTGTCGAAATGCCACAAAACTTGATATGGTCTGGGTTGTCTTGGCAGAGGGATCTTAAGTATCTGGGCAACGTCTTCTTGATGAAAATGTTGTCTATTACATGTTTTTTCCAGCAGTGTTCTTCATCAATCAATTTTGAAACAATAGTCTCCAAAGGGAGGCTTGCAGGAGATATTGGCTTGAAAGTTACAGGTCTTGGTAACTAGCCACTTTGATGCACCTTTCACCAGTTTTCCATCTCAAATTCTCCATCTGAGACCCATGTGAATAACATATCGTCCCCAAAGGATGCTCCTCCATATATAAAGGGGGTTTGAGCCAAGCTGTGCCTCTATAAAACTTGAGTGCCTGAAATATCTTGCCTTGATCACCCTAGCTATGAGAGAATTTGGCACTTGAATGATCCTCCAACTTTGTTTTGCTACTAGCACTTGGTTGAAACTAGACAAGTCTTGAAAACCCAAGCCACCCCTCTTCTTAGGTTGACACATTCTTTCCCACTTGGACCAGTGAACACATCTATGACTTCTTTTATTTCCCCAACAAAATTTAGCAATGGCCTTCTGCATTAGCCCTAAAGGAAGTTTAAAAACACTCACGGCAAAAGCAGGCACTGCGTGAGCCACTGCTTTTATAAGAATCTCCTTCCGTCCACATGACAAAAATTTTGCTTGCCAATTGGAGATTTTGTTCAAAATTCTGAACTTGATTTCGTTGAAGAAGTTGGTTTTATTTCTTCCCACCATTGAAGGTAGTCCAAGATACCTTTCATGTGTTGAAACCACCTTAAGTTGAAATATGTCCTTAATTGTAGCTATCTGCGCTTGCTTAGCATTATTAATGAAGAACATGGAGGATTTTTCAAAATTAAAAATCTGGCCTAGAGCAGTAGTATAGCAATCAAAGACTTGCTTCAGATTTATACAATTTTGTTTAGTGGCTCTTGTGAATACCAAGCTGTCATTTGCAAATAAAAGATGAGTAACAGTCAAGTCCTTACTGAATTTTAATCCATGAATCAGCGGATTTGATTAAGCTTGGTTCAAAAATTTGTGGAAGGCTCAGCACAAAAGATGAACAAATATGGAGATAGGGGACAACCTTGTCTTAATCCTCTTTGAGGCTGAATAAGACCTTTTGCTGCCCCATTAGTCAGCACAAAAAAAGACGGTGTAGATATGCATCTCATGACCAGTTCCACCCATTTGTGAGAAAAGCCCAATCTTTCCATAGTGCATCTTAAAAACTCCCATTCCACCCTGTCATATGCTTTGCTAATGTCCAATTTCAAAGCCACTAGACCATGCTTTTTACTTTTGCTATGCCTAATCTTATGAAGACACTCGTACCCAATAATTATATTATCACTTATAAGCCTATTTGGCACAAAAGCACTATGAGTTGGAGAAATTACTAGATCTAAGATTAGCTTCAGCCTATTTGCTATAATCTTTGCAATGATCCTATAAATTACATTACATAAGCTGATTGGTCTTTACTCCACCACTGTCCTAGGCCTTGCAATCTTTGGGATTAAAGCAATATATGTATAATTCAGAGGAGCAATATTACCTCCGTCATTGAGGATATGCAGACAAGTGGCTATAACTCCTTTGCTTACTGATTTCCAATGCTTTTGGAAAAAGGTTGCTAGGAGACCATCCGGGCCAGGGGCTTTAGTTGGATGCATCTAACTTAAAGCTTCCGTGATATCAGCTTCAGTGAAAGGCTGGTCCAATTGGGAATTCATTTCTGCAGAAACTTTACGAGGCATGTTTCGAAGAGCTATCTCCAATTGGCGTTGAGAAGGATTTGTCGACGTGAAAAGATTTTGATACTATTCACAGAACATTCTGTCAATATCCTCTGCTTCCTCAGACCATCTGTTATTTTCATCAACAATTCCACTGATCCAGTTTTTCCTTTTCCTAGCTGAAGCTTTGATATGGAAAAACTTTGTATTTTTATCCCCCTCTCAGAGCCAACCTGCTCTAGACCTCTATCTACAATAGATTACCAGTAGATTTTTTCATCAATAAGCAGATCATCAGTTTGTCATTCTAAGAGCTTGATCTTATCTCCACTGATGTATTGATTATTGTTTTCTTTGTAGGTCTTCAACTCAGCAAGCAACTTCTTTAATTTTTTCTCTCTCCCTCCAAAAACTTGATTACTCCAGAGTCAATTCAGCCAATGACTCCTTGGCTGTCTTTATAAAAACAGTACAGGGTCTTCATCTCTCCACCTTCTGTTTTCCAGCCATTCAAAGTGCACTATTTCTTTATATTTCTCATAGGGACTCCACATGTCTTCATAGTGAGTTTTCGTGAAAACTCTTTTGCTATACTCTGTGTTTCCGCATTTTTACTCTACTGATAGCAAAATCGGATTGTGATCAGATGTCCATGTCTCAAGAATCTCTGCTGTTGGTTCCTGAAAAGTACTTCCCCAATTCTTACAACAAAAAAACCTGTCTAATCTTTCCTCTACCAAATGAGGTCCAAATCTCCTGTTGGACCAAGTCAAAGGACGACCTTTGCACCCCAAATCTATCAAACCACAAAACTTTACAACCTCTCTAAACTCATTAATAGCATACACACTCCTATCCTGCTTTCCAGTTTTCTCATTCAGCTGAAATATCTCATTAAAGTCTCCAAAAAAAAGCCACGGTAGGGAGGACAAACTAGCTAAACTTCGTAACAATGTCCATGTATGCTGTTTTTCTCTGATTCAGGGTGTCCATATATTCCTGTACACCTCCAGTAGCTACCGATATCAACATGGACAACAGCATCTATATGATGCCTACTATAAGATTTTATATCCACAACTTCCAAATTCCATAACAAAGCCAAACCACCTCTCAAACCATTTATACTAACAGCTAAACAATTCTCAAACTTTAAAGCTTTACCTTTATCCTGCATTTTCCCAGACAACAGTTTAGTTTCACAAAGAAACATAATCTGTGGCCTGTGCAATTGGAGAATCTTTTGAGCTTCGCGGAACCATCGGTCATTCCCCATCCCCGGGCATTCCAGGATACAATCTTCATGGCTGTCGGCGGGGCTGGCGACCAGCCTCCGCTGTTAATTCCTCCATGTTTATGACTACCATCTCCAAGTCTCTTTTTTGCTGCATTTCCAGTTCACGCCAGCACTTTTCTTTTGGGGAGCAAATAATGGTTTGAAGCTCATTGCATGTTCTTTTTCTTTTTGCATCTGGGCTTACCTAGTTAATTTCTCCATTTGGCGTTTTTAAACTCTTGATTCCCTCAACATCAGTTGGAATTCTCTGAATAGCTCTTGCTTGCAGCTTCCATTTACGTTTTTTTTTATTTTGGTCTTGGTTGCATAAGGTCTATCAACTTCCCCAAAGTCTGATTCAACATGAGCTTCATTTAGGCTTACCTCAACTTGGGCCTGATGATCACCTCTAGTTTCCCTCTCATTTGCATTTTTGTTTCCCGCTTCACTGCTCAATTTTTTTGTTTCTGTTTCAGATGCGGCTGGATTCACCAGCTTTTGGCTACTTTTTCCTGATAGTTTCGAGAACTCCGCCTCCACACCATTTAGACTACCCGTATCCGAATAGAATTGGTGTCGGGTTGACCCGCCTTCACTATGTTCTTCATTGATATTGTTCACCAGCAACTTCTTCTGAGAGTTTTCCTGAGCTTTTGATTGGAACTGCACATTACGCCTTTAATTATCTTCATCCATCTTCCATCGTTCTTTCCCTTTGTTCAACTTGAATTTCTCTACATTTGTGAGCGCTTTCAACCATGGTCCATACGCCATCTCATCTCTAGATTGATTTTTGTATTGGTTACACTCCCTAAACTGATGCCCAACACGGCCACATACATAGCAAAAATCCGGCAGCTTTTCGTATAGAACTGGCATAAAGATTTCTTTCTTTTTCTCTTCCTCCTTCTCAGCCTCAGTACCTTCTTTTTCCGTATCTACCGTCTCTATTGCTTCTTTTTCAACTTCTTCTGGCTCCAAGCTTAAAATCTTCACCAACGGTTTTGTTACATCATCCGACACTCTTAGTCTTGCATACTTGCCTATGCATTCTCCTGCAGCATTAGTACCCACTTCCTCCACCTTTCCAATTTCTTTCCCAAATTCTCTAATTGTCTGCTCATTCATGCACATTATGGGAACATTATGGATTTGAGCCCAAAAGATGCATGGGAAAAGGACTGCTTAGTTACCTCTCCGAGGCCTGCTGGCTCAATCAGTACGGTTAAAGCTCTATTAAAATGCCATGGACCCCCTGTTAGTATCCTTTTTTTGTCAGCTTCAGTTGCAAACTTGAATATGAAAATGTTTTCTCCCCGCTGCTCAATTCTTACTTCTCTTACTGTTCTCCACACCTGTGACATGGCTGACCTTAGCCCTTCTAAGTTTACTTCTCTATTCTGCAGCACCTTCCCCATTAAGCATCCAGCAACAATCCCAGCAACAATCTTTTCTCCTTTCAGCTTCATATTTCCTTTGAAAGACACTTTTCCCCTTGTTTCTCCATTCAACGAAATTTCTTTACACCTTCGAATCAATTCCTCTATCCATTTTAAAATTCAGCAGCTGGAGACTTAAGATACCTCACAACCAACTAGATATTTCTCTTCATTATAGTTAACTATCACCCAGCTTTCCAAGTGACTAAATATGAAAACAGATCCCCGAGTTTGACTTGCGATAGAAGACAAAAAATAAAATTAAAGAAAAGAAAACACCCAAATTATGTGGGTGACAACAAGAGCCACGAAAGCTCACGTTTAACTCCCATTCTATTCTTCAAAGAAGAAGGAAGAGAGAAGTTATTACAGCATTGGGTTTGAGAAACCTGAATAGTTTATTCATATCAGTTGCTCTATTTGCTAACTTTAAACATGTCGATCTTAATTTTTTTTTTTACTTTTAATATCGTTTTATGATTTTAGCTCAACTACCTAACGAAGTTCAAATGGTGGACTTAGGGATGGTAATTATACCCGTAAATCTGTAAACCCACTCAAATTCACCCACCAAAATCTGTTCGTTGTGGATAATTTTGTGGGTTGTTGACGGGTTTGATATTACAAATTGAAACCCGCACTTGGATGCGGGTGGGTTTGGTATTAATCCAATAACCAACGGATACCCGAATGGATATCCGTCGGACCTGAAATATTTTTTAAAAAATAATTTTAAAATAATTTTAAATTAAAAATATTTAAATTTAAAAAATATGTTAAGAAAATAATACAATTATGCAAAGTGCCAAATAACCAAAGTGTAAATACGTGTACTGTGTATAACAATGCAAGTAGCATACGTAGTTCTAATAGTCATAAATTTAATTATTACACGTGTATTGTATATTTTATACTTAAATTTGAGAATTTATGTTGAATTGATGTTGAAATTTTAATATTTTATTTACATTGGTTAAATTTAAAATTGAGTATGTTATGTGGAATTTGAGGTTATTATTGTAAATTTATATAGCAAACATTTGTGATTTTAAATATATAAACCTGCAAAAAATCCGCCGAATGCCATTGCAGGTTTGGTAATTGTCAAAACCCGCTGCAGGTGGGTTTTCTTAAAAAAATTAAAACTCACTGCAGGTTGCGGGTGGGTTTGGTAATTTAAATTTTGTGCGGATTCAGATTTGGTAATGGCAAATCCACTACGGGCGGTGCCCATTGCCATTCCTAGGTGGACTTCTGAAGGCAGATATTTGAAATTAAGGGCAAACATTCTATCGCAGTGAGAAAAACATCAAACCTCAACGGAGTTATTTAAAAATTACCCAGAGAAGCATAAAAATATTCAAAAGTTTGAGGACCATGAAATAATACCTTAATCATTTTCTTAAATTTCACAAATCTACGTAATAGCTCATGCAGGTTTTAATTGTTTTTGTTGTTGTATATTTGGTATCCGGTAATTGCTCTCTCGCAATATATATATATATATATATATGTATAGTTTACTTAACTGGTTTAGTTTAAAATTGATGTTCATCTCCGTATTCAGTAAACACTGATTGAGAATTAACTCATGAAAAAGAAGAGGCTAATTAATAAATTAATTTAAGAAAAATTATGTGACGCCGTGACTGAAATTATGGCATTAATGCTGTGATAAATTAATGAATTTTATAAAACATATTAATTTATTTGTTTTACACTCTCTTTACAAGTCTTCTATATTTTACACTTAATATTGATTTACAATTTTTATATTACATTTGTAAGATTTTATTTTGTTTACTAATAACACATTATTTTACCACTTTGTGTTAATTTACTTGTTTTATTTTCTATTTGTAAGTCTTATGTTTATTTACTTAATTTATGTTTTATTTTACACTTATTATTGATTTACAAACTTTATGTTATATTGATAGGTTCTTCTTTTATTTACCAATTATATATCAATTTACCACTTCTATGTATATTCACTTATTATACTTTTTATTTACAAGTCTTATGTCCCATTTAAATCACTTGTATTTTATTTTACACTTAATGTTGATTTACAAGTTTTATATTATGTATACAAGTTTTAGTGTTATTTACTAATAATACATCAATTTACCACTTATATATTAATTTACTTATTTTATCTTCTATTTACAAGTCTTATGTTTTATTTAGATAATTTATATTTTATTTTGTATTTAATGTTAATTTACAAGTTTTATGATATATCTATAAGTTTTTGTTTTATTTACTAATAATACATCAATTCAACACTATTATGTTGATTTACATGTTCTATCTTATATTTACAAGTTTTATGTTCATTTTATATCATTTATGTTTTGTTTTACACTTAATATTAATTTACAAGCTTTATGATATATCTATAAGTCTCTGATTTATTTACCAATAATACATCAGTTTACCACTTTTATGTTGATTTACTTATTTTACTTTATATTTACAAGTTTTATGTTTCATTTATATCATTTATGTTTTATTTTATATTTAATGTTGATTTACAAGTTTTATAATATATCTATAAGTTTTTGATTTATTTACCAATAATACAATAGTTTACCACTCTCATGTTGATTTACTTGTTTTACCTTATATTACAAGTTTTATGTTCCATTTATATCATTTAATTTATGTTTTATTTTACATTTAATATTGATTTCCAAGTTTTATATTATATTTATAATTTTTTTTATTTTCCAATAATACATCAGTTTATCATTCTTATGTTGATTTACTTATTTTATCTTCAATTTATAAGTTTATATTATATTTACAAAATTTATGTTTTATTTTACGTTTAATATTGATTTACAAGTTTTATGTTGTGTATAAAAATTTTTATTTTGTTCACAATAATACACCAATTTACCATTTTATGTTAATTTGCTTGTTTTAGCGTTCGTTTACAAGTTTTATGTTCCATTTGCATAATTTCTATTTTTTTTTATGCTTAATGTTGATTTACAAACTTTATATTAAATTTACATATCTTATGTTTTACTTACACAATTTATGTTAAATTACAGTAATGATGTTGTAATTTTAATCATGGCATCATAAAAAGTAAATTTTTTAAAAGAAAAGTTTCGAGAAATGCATTTCGGATTGAAACCTTACTTAATATTTGAGTTTAAAAATAATTTTTAAAAAATAAATGGTTAAGTTGGGATGGCCATAGACGAGGATACAAATTTTGTAAATCCAATCCCATTCTCATATGATTATTATAGTAAGTTCACATTATTTTTGAAAGATTCAAATAAAGAAGAAATTTAGATAATTAATCAATTAAGTTGCTTCATTTTTTTACGACTATAGAATTTTTTCATATATTTGACTACTAAGATTACTTTACATAAATTTAATATGACTATTTTATCCTCATATGAGTAAAAATATCAAAATATCAAAATATTTACTGCAATTTTAATAAACATATATCTACATATTTTTACTTTTATTATATATTTATTAATTACTTTTATTTGTTACTCTTAGTTAATTGAGTTATTTTATTTAACATGAAAATAATGGGAGATTATGGATAAAAAGTACATGAAGAAGAATAATTTAAGAAACAACGAAGATTAAATTGAAAATAAATTAGAAGACAAAAGAAAATAAAGCCAAGATTTAATGGAATCCATGGGACCAGTAAGCATGTGCTGACCAAAATTGGAAGTCAATTCCCTTAAACTTTGAGGAGAGCATGTGGCATTAAAATTAATATAAAGATTTTATTCTCTTAAAGTGGCTGTTGTAGTAGATTTTATTAGGAAATTAATTACTTTAATTTGTAAAATCTAAATTAAAATCCTATAAGGATTCGGCCAATAGTGGAGGGTCATAGAGT
This sequence comes from Murraya paniculata, assembly GCA_030449075.1. NCBI lineage: Eukaryota > Viridiplantae > Streptophyta > Magnoliopsida > Sapindales > Rutaceae > Murraya > Murraya paniculata. The sequence goes on along the minus strand of JAEVFN010000039.1, from coordinate 743,725 downwards.
TTATATATAGTGCCAAGAATACGGACACTAGACGCAAGAAGGCGGAGAAGCTGGATACCAGAAGACAGAAGTAAAAGAGAGGAGCAGCAACAATCTTTCAAAGCTTTCTATGGATGGTTCTATTAAACTTTTTGCTCTTCGTCCGAGTATGCCTAGTTAATTGGTTTTTATATTGACATCAAGGATGAAATTCTATTTAATTAAATAATTTTTCATTTAGTTAAGGAAAATTATATTTGTACCACTTTTGTTTTGTCATATATACATCTAATCACTTCAAAATTTTGACGTATTCTTTGCACTACCTTTGTTTTTTGCACCACTTTTGTTTTTAAGCTTGTATTAACAAACCACTTTGACACTAGAAAATGACTTTGACACTAGAAAATAACTATCTTAGTCCTAAATGAATTAAAAGACCATTTTAGTTTACAAAATTCAAAAAATAAAAATTATAATTACAAGAATACCCTTAGATTTAATAAAATAAATAAATTTAAATCCAATATGTTAATTTTTATAATTATAATTTCATTTAAGAATTATCATGTTAAGTTTTTTGCAATTATAATTTCATTTAATTTGTATAGAAAAGTTTCTTAATATTAATTATAGGGAAGTTTAAAATAATTATAGGGAACTTTTCTCCTCATGTTAATTTTTGTAAACTTCTCTATACTTAATTTAATAACAAAAATTAAATAAAATTATAATTACAAAAAATTATAATTACAAGATGTTAATTTTTTATAATTATAATTTCATTTAAAAATTATCATATTATATTTTAAGATTTATTTGTTTTGTTGAATTTAGGAGTACTTTTGTAATTATAATTTTTTATTTTTTAAAATTTTATAGAATAAAATAATTTTTTTAACTCATTTAGGGGTAAAATGGTTATTTTTAGTATCAAAGTAGTTGATTGATACAAGTTTAGAGACAAATGTGGTGCAAAGAGTATGTCAAAATTTTGTGGTGGTTCGATATACATATGACAAAATAAAGGTGTGCAGAGATAATTTCTTTTTAATTAATTTCCATCATATGTTCTTTGATGATTATGATTCTTGTTTCACATGATTTATTGAATAATTATCTTTCTATTTTTAATATCATGTATTCTTGATAATTAATATATTATTTGATTAAATCTAAGTTTGATGAAATAATGATTGTTTGATTCTCTTTGATTAAATATTTTTTAACAAAACGGATATATAGAATGCTTAGAAACCTTTGATTCTTTATTTTTCAATGAGATATATATAATACTTAGAAATCATACATTGAAGTGGAAAAAAATGAGATAATATATATTGATTTTGAGTTGTCACTTTAAAGATGGGGATTAGTAATAATTAGATAATTATAAGTTGAATAATGATGAATTCTACAATCTTAGTAACCTTTATCTTATGGAATTCCCCCTTGTTTTTATTATTTTCTTAATTTAATTAGTTTAGCTTCTCTTAAAACTCAATTTGCTCAATTAAATTAGGATTAATATTGATTCAGATTTAAAATGGGCTTTCAAATTTATAGTTATCCATGTGGTTTGGCCTCATTACTACTACTGTATTTCTAAAGATTCATTCACTTACAAAAATATTAAAATTTTGCACAAGAGTAATTTTTAAAAACAACAAATATGTAACTATAAAAGTGATTCTTAATACTCGAAATCATTTTCTTGTTATGAATATGAGACTAGGATGCATTTGGGAAAGCATTTAACCCAAATGCTACACAGAAAGCATATTTTCAGTGAAGGCATTTCTACAAGCACTTAAAATCTTGTCCAAAAAGCATATATGAACTGCTTTCCAACCAAACAAAGTGCTTTCACAAACATTAAAATTCATAATTGCGTTTAGATCCCAAAAACCACTTCCACTTATTTCAACTGAGCCCACGAAAGCAGACCCCCTAAAAAAAGCACTTTTGTAGCTAACCTACCAAAGAAACAGAGTAAAATGCCTCAAGCACACCAACAACAGTGTGGAAATTGAGCTCCCATTGTGACCCCAAGAAGCGAATCCTAATATACTCAATGGTTATCAAGTAACGTTGAATTCGTTTTTTTGGGCTCATGAATTCAGTGAAAGTTTTTGTTTTTAAAACTTCTTTTGGGTTCTCTGCTTCTTCTTCCTCAACGCTATCGTTTTGATGATCTTCTTCTTTTTCTTCTGGGATTTTCAAAGCTTGCTTAGAACATTCAGAAATGTGTTTTGCAAATGGGAGAATTGCGTGGGATATTACCCCAATCCTCTCAAAATACACAAAATATGCCTTAAATAGTTATACTTTTTAATTTCACACCTATATACTAAAACAAATAAAGAAAGTCCAAAAATATCTTCAATTAAATCTTCACAAAACTAACCTGATATCCTAAAGTCAAGTAAAGTCCGGTAATGAGTTAAGGTTACGCGACTTGACTTCAAATGACCATGATGATTAAGTTCCCTGAAAAAATTTCTCAACTTCTTTCATCAAGTTAGGTAACGAATTGAGTATACTTGACTTCAATTAAACCACGACTAATTAAGTCCTCTAAAAAATTCTCAACTTCTTTAAAGAAGTTGGGTAACCAGTTAAATATATCAACTTCAATTGAACCACAACAAATTAAGTCCCCTAAAAAATTCTTGATTTCATTCATGGAAGCAGTTACGAGTTGAGTATACTCGACTTTAATTGAACCACGGCCGATTAAGTCTCCTAAAAAATTGAAGACCTTCTTATAGAAGCCGGGTAAAGCATCGAGTATACTCGACTTCAGCTATATCAGTAAGTAATCACCTTCACGATATGCAATAACCATTAAAAAATAATAGTATTTGCAACAATCATAAATTATCCAACAAACATTAATTACAATGTCATCTACAACAACTAGCACAATCATTATTATACAACTTTAGTAGGGAAATCCTTATACAACGACTAAGTATAGTCTTTCACTTGCTCCAAACACTCAAACAATGACCCAAAAACTCCAATACGCCACCTCTTAAAGATAGCATACCATCTACGATCCTCCATCAAATCCTGTATAGATACATAATTTTGAGCTTAGTATATGTATAAACAACATTAAGGGAATAAATAAAGAATAGTTTGTCAATTATCTCATCCATTAGTTTATGAATAAGTAACAATCAATTAAATTTTAGAATCATACTTGACATGGCCAAAAGACTTACTTCACTTGTTTAAATAATTAAAATATTTAATACTCGAATTGTTCAAAAGACTTAACTAATTTTCTGCTCGACTTGTTCAAAAGACTTAACTAACTTTTTGCTTGACTTGTTCAAAAGACTTACTGGACTTAATAATTGACGTGCTCAAAAGATTTATTTGACCCGTACTCAATGTGATTAAAACACTTACTTGACTTCATCAAACAACTTAAAATAATTAATACTCGACTTTTTCAAAAAATTACTCGGCTCCTAGTCAATTTTTTCAAAGGACTTAAAATTAATATTCAACTTACCCAATAGAATTACTCAACTAATACTTGAATTATATATAAACTTGTTTGACTTCTACTCAATTTGTTTAGAGACTTGTTTCACTAATTGCTTGAATTATTCTGTACTACTCGACTAATTACTTGACTTATACTTTATTATTAGGCTTACTATTACTTGACATACTTCTCGACTTCCTAGCCCGCTCGCATCATAACTTACTGGACTCACTTCGATTTTTATTACACTAAATTCTTGACTTACTTGACTTCATACTCAATTAAATACTAAACTTAATCAACTTCTTTACATCACTTCTTACTTGACTAAATATTTAACTTACCTAATTTTATACTTGACCTGCTCTTGGAATCATTTTTCAATCATCCAAAACTTAAATTGAAAATTTCATCTTAAATCCCTACATTTTATGCAATTGTGTGTGTGTGTGTGTGCAAGCACTAAAATGAATAATATGCTATTACAAACACGTAAATCATTAGCAAATAAGCTTGTAATGAAATCAAATCAAACACTATGCATACAATTGTACTAAATATTTATATTTCTAACATACCTTATCCACCACTTGATAGTGCACCAACAAGGCTGTTTTTGAATAGTCTATGTTTATCAAAAACCTATGTAGTTAAGGTAAGAGATGAAATAGTGGAAACAAGAAAACCGTGATAGAGGAAGAAAGAAATGTAAGGTGTGAGAAAATGTGAAATCGCAAGGTGAGGAAATGTAGATAAATGGCTTTTTAGGATGTTTTTGACTTTTCTCTCCTTGGGGGCATATGTACATAATGGGGTGTAAGTTTACTTAGAGGCAAATGAGGTATGTTTAAATAAAAAAACCATTTACAAACTTTAGTCATTGTTTGGTTGTTATTTCATAGTCTCTCCGTTTTTTAGATCCTAGAAAGTTGAGTAATGTTATAACATTGCTAGGTTTAAAAGCGCAATCACTATACAAGACTTGTTGATTGTACGGAATAAAAAATACATAATGTAAAAGCAACTCTTTTGTGACGGGTTGAAGAGTACTTTAATAGGCTTCTTTTTGAAAATAAAATGATAAGAAATAGGCCCTCTCTCTAATCTTTTGAATTCTAACATAAAATCATTTCTTTAATGATTTTGGGGAAGATTCTTTCAAAATTTTGACAAATTTATAAATACCATCTTTTATGGTTAAAGAAAAAATAATAATTAAACAGTTTTTTAATTAATTCAATCAATTAATAACACAACATATCATTTGTTGATACCTGTTTTTTTATCCCCTCGCGTGGGTTGAATCAATTGCAACAATGGAGGTTAACCTACTCACACAACAAATAAAGAAAATGATAAAATGGGGCCGGTGGTTTTCTGCGAACCCACTCCAATGTCTAAATAAGTGTTTTTTAAACTTAGTTTTGAATACTATTTTGTGAGTTTTTTAGTTCCCATACCTGTTTTAGCATCACCTTCTTCTGAAATACCCCCTTCAAAAAGAATGGAGCCTACTTTTAGAAAAATGGGGCATATTTTTAGGTGTAGGGATCATGTCCCTATTTTTTGGGGCTTTATGGCCTTGTAGTCAACCACTTCCTCTGTTTTTATCATGTTTCATGATTCTTTTGTGCTAATAAGCCTTATCCCTACATTCTCAGTCTGTTGGTTTGGCACTTTTGACTAATTCATAGTTTATATTTTAAATCCCTCGCTTACTCCCTTAAAGGATCCATAATTCCCATCAGGCATTCTTTGTTGCTAAGTTCGAGGCATCTTTATTTCCCTTCTTGGAGGTCCTAACTCCCTCAAGGTGATACAAATGTCTCATTTCCATATCAATGCTGGCCTCTAATTTATGAGAAGAGTTTTTGAAATTCAAAAATTTGAAATTAAACCCTTGTCCTTAAAATACGTGTTTGGCACCCTTTATCTTTTCCTTATGGCATTACAGTTTTCACTTTCTTGCCTAACTCACTTCCTTTTGCTCTTTCATCTTTTCTGGAATTCTTCCTTGTGTTCGCTATGGATACATCTAAAGCTACAATGGTGAGTCTAGTAAAAGTGTGGGGGGTTATATAGAAATGTCACCAGGAGCCTCATGCGTCGATCCTCTTTTATTTCTCCTTCTTCCGCGACCACTACTTAGGTTACTATTGAAACGACCCGCCCCGAACTCTTGGGCGAGTCTATCTAGATTCATCAAAATTGGACTAATCATAATCTAATTAACAAGGATTCTATGAAAAATTTGGTGGAACATCCACTATAAGTATAATATTGACAATCTGCAAATATGTAAAACAAGCACTCCCAAATAATCCAATAAACAACTAGCTCCAATGCTCAACATTCTGAACCATAGTACTAAATTTTATACAAGATATCTTCAAAGTGGCGAAAGGTTATATTATAGGTGATATTAACATACATTGGTTTATTCTTAGTCTTAATACAATAATACAACAAAATTATACAATCTTAAAAAATGAGATGATCACAATGCCTTAACAAAAATCATCTATGTCTTCTAGCACTAGAACATGGCCAAAATTTCAAAGGTCTACAATTATTGAGTCAATTTAGTGTACCTGCAACTTCCTGTGGTGGGTGAAATACAATAAAATGGAGTGAGTATAAAATTAAGTGGGCTTAGTGAGTGGATGGTAGTTTTATTTTCAAAATAAACTTATTATAAAAATAATTTAATCTTTCTTTAAATAATTTCATTAGAATATCATAAAAACTTAAGTAAACTTATTTAATTTAAATCATATACTGATATAACAATAACACATAATACTGCATAATCAAGCAAATGATAATACTTATAATAGCAAATACTTAATACTGAAACTATTGCTAAACAAGTACCCAAGGGAAAAATTTCGTCATACCTGGCCTCCATGGACGGGTAATGACATACTATCTAGGTACCGTCATGCCTTGGAGCTACACGAATAGATGGGGAAGTGTCATCTCATATCTCATCATATCTGTGTATGTATAATCTAGTCCCCAAAGGATAAAATGCACTTAAGCACACGCTCCAAAGCCTTTGTGTGTACTTAGACGGGCCCCAATAGCCTATATCTCAGTATTTGTATCTCTGTAATCATCATACTACATGCATATGCCCCCAAAAGCCAAAAGCGCCTAAACACACTGCCCAAAGCCTTTACGTGTGTTCAGACGGGCCCTAAAGGTCTCTCATCTCATCTGTATCACTGTAACTAGGGAAAGGGAAGGGTCCTGTCTAATGATTTTAACAATAATCTTTAAATCATACTTTTCTTTTCATTAACACATTTAAATCAACTTTTCCTGTCTTAAAAATAGTATCATATTTTATTCAAAATTGATGATACAGAAAACCATTAACCATACACCTTTTAATAACCTATCAATATGTGAATAAAATCCAGTTGGAGAAAATCATTTAATTCGATCATTTAAAATACTTACTTCATAAACATGCTTTATTATCGGAATAAACTATGAAAATATAGTTTATATATTCCACTCACAGTGACAATGCTCAAGCCTGGTTATCGTCTACGCTGGCAAACTGGCCCTCGCTCGCGGTTCCTCCCAAATCAAGGAAACGATATAAATACTTTTTGTAAATCTGAGATAGAACTAAATTTATGCAACAAAGGTCGAAACGAACATCTATCAATAATATATAACTTTCGTGTCAATAAAATTACTAAAATAACCTCGTATCCTTAGACCCCAAAATCATGGGTTACTAAATTACTCTCGGAATCATAATTACCAACATATCCTCAAATGCAAGAAGTATGAAAATATCCATAAGATTTGAAATTACAAAATTATCCTCAAAATGTGAAGTTACTAAAAAGCCCTTGTTGGTCAACGATGATTTGTAACGGTGATTAGGAAGCTCGGTTCAGATACTTTAGACCACGCTGAGTCCAACGGTACCGGTGATGAGATCCCACATTTTTTGAAGGCGCCATAATCTAGCTCGACAGCCATGAGCTTCCAAGTGGCTAGTTGACAGCAAATTGACTCTTTTAATGGCTGTGGATGGTCAGAAATTGAAGATGGTGGTGTGGGGAACAAAACTGAGGTGGTGGCATAGCTAGAAATTGGCTAAATCACGGCGAATCGAGGTGGAAATTCCTTCACAGGCTTTTGATAGGTACTTCCTTGGCTGGTGGGGTGGTTGGAAATCGGAGATATGGCTGGCTCGAGTTCGCAGGTTCTGGTCGGGTTGACAGCTTCCTCTTTCTCTCTCTCACGTGTTCTTGTGCTTCCTTTTTCACTTTAGTTTCTTTTATTTTTTTTAACCATCTTTTAATTTTTTTAAGATTGTATAATTTTATTGTATCATTCTTTTGATACTAAAAATAAACCAATGTATGTTAATATTACCTATAATATAACCTTTCGCCACTTTGAAGATATCTTAAATAAAATTCAGTACTATGGCTGAGAATGTTGAGCATTGTAGCTGGTTGTTTATTAGATTATTTGGGAGTGCTTGTTTTACATATTTGCAGAATGCAAGTATTATGAAGATTTCACCAAAATTTCCATAGAATACTTGTTAATTAGATTATGACTAGTTCGATTTTGATGAGTCTAGATAAACTCGCCCAGGAGTTTACGGCGGGTCGTTTCAACTAACGACAACAATCATGACGTTCCTGCAGGGGGGTTTTCAACCGCTTAATGGGAATCGAGGACCGCATCGTGCAGCATCGACAAGCTGAAGAAAGATATTCATATATTCAATTCTATGGGGCTTAAGATTCCACACACTAACGAGAACATGGTGGAACCTCCCTATAGTTCGTTGGCTTTGTATCCCTCTATGTTCAAGGCGGAGTCAGATTACCTTTGCACCGTTTTATTCATTCTTTTTTGAGGTTTCTTAATATTGCTCCTACTTAACCTTGTGGTTTATGAAGCTCTCCTGGGCCATTGTGTATGGCAAAAGCATTCAGGAATTGAGTCTGATTTTTCTTTCAATGAATTTAAGAGGTTATATCAAATAAAATCAATGGCTAAAGGAAATGGTTGGTACTATTTAGATGGTTGGGCTGGTGTCGCTCCTATTATCCCTCTAACGTCATTGATTAGATTAAGGTTGGAAAGATTCTTGGTTTTTCGCTTCTGGAAATTGGCGCTCAAATGACCCTAATGATTATGATCCTGCTCCCACTTCCTTTTGAATTCCAAGTCATTTCTTCACCCTTGGACCTCCAATACTCTTTTTTTTCTCATCTAATTTTATTCTTGATACAGGAATTTATTGTTCTCCTTTGGTTTTGCCTGCAAAATTACCTAACAATGTTGAATGCACTCAAATCAAAATTTTACACCTAGACGTAATTTCTTTATTGAGTAGGACTTCCCACCAAGAGTTCAGCCTTATCCGAGCTAGTGAGATTTCTTTTTAATGCTATTTTTTCCTGTGATTATCATATTGTTGTTGTTCTTACTATGCTGAGTTGCTATTACTCGATGTATAGCTGCCATGTCTCAGACAGACAATAGAGCAAGAAAGAGGCCAGTCAATTTACTTCCTGTTGGAACTAACGTAGAACGGTGGGGCTATCACTTCCTCAGCTCCTTCTCAATCTTGTAGAGCCCTTTTTACACACTCTACTCCTCTTCATACTCCATAAGATGAGGAGAAAACTCAGATGCCAACTATCCTTAGATCTCCTGATTATAGCGATGGGCTCTTGTTCGAAGACTTGGCTAACCGGAGTCATCAACACAGTGAACTCGGAGAATGACTTGGTTAAAACTCTTCCTTAAAGAGAGCGTTATCTCATCAGAAATGTCTCCAGCCAAAACACACAGACCTAGAGGTTCTTTTTATTGCCTTCATTGGCAATGCACATAAGGTTAGTCTTTATTATTCTTCTTCGTATCCTCTTATCATCTTCTTAATGCTCCTTAGTAGTGAAGCTTCTCATTTGAGTATTACAGGCTACAATGAACTTGATTCAAGCATACAACTCGTACCGGGGTTCAGAAAGTGAATGTTCTAAAGCTAAAGTCGAAGGGAAGAAAGTTGTAAATGAGGTGCTCCAATTAAGATCCGAATTGCCAACCCTCAATCTATCCATGGGTCTTCAAGTTGAAGCATAGCAGCAACAAATGAGTAATCAAGAACAAAGATGAGGAGGTATCTTGCTTTAGAAAATAGCGTGAAGACAACTACTAGAGCTATGTTAAGGCTTACCTCCAGTTAAATAAGTTTAAGCAAATGAAGGACAGAAAATTCTTTGTTGGGGTTGATGATTACAAGAGGGTGCTGATCTTCACCACCCTATATGGGATTTAAAATTTATGAATGACTATTACTCAGAAGCCGGCCAGCCTGATGATTTTGATCTGCCTCCAGATGATAAGGTAGTTAGGAATGGTAATGACAAACTGACAGCTCAGCATAGCACTCTAGTTCATGATTTGCCCCCTTTAGTTCCACCCACGGATACTGCAACTACTTTTAGATCCGCTGGTGAGAAAGCCACTGATGAGGGAGATGAATCCTCCCTGAACATTCGCCCACTAGCTACCATCTATCATGAAGACATCGTAAAAGATAATTGAGACCAATTTCCCTTCACTTATTGATGTTTGAATAATTTGATAATAATGTTTCAAACTTTTGCGATTGGTGATTTTTATGCTATCTCTTGCTACTAAACTTTCTTTTGGCATGTAGTTGGTTTAATTTGCACTTTTGCATATAGTGCTTTCCACCTCAAATATTATGCTTTAAATTCGGTAGTGTTATCGTTTATGCACGAGAACCTTGTTGATTTTAGGGATGCTTAGCGTAAGTTTCTATTGGTTGTTGACATTGCCCAAGTAGTGAATGGTTTTTAATGATCCTCACGTTTGCTCAAATAGAGGTCATTGACACTTGCTTGTGTCGTTACTTAGATGGTCATGACCGCGCTTATTCGTCTTGTTTCCTAAATGGAAATTATTTGTGCCTCGCATCCTTATTTAGATGGCGACGACTTGCGTTTATTCCACTTATTGTTCAGCCACGACTCTTTCACGTTTGCCCGTGTTATTGCTCGAGTGGCAATGTTTCATGCTTTTAGGCATCATTGCCCAAGGAGACATAATTCGTGCCTCTTTATCCAAATATAAGTAGTTCACATATGCTCCTTAAATTTAGATTAGGGTAATCGACTCACAATTATCTGCTTGTTGGCCAAAGTTCGAGGTTATCTAAGAATCATTAAATCGGTGATTATAGTGCATGCATCCCTATACTCTGCTTTAAAGATAGTATTGTTTGCATCTCATAAGATAGCATAATTGTGTTTATTTGCACAATGCTCATAAGGTAATATAATTTGCACCACGAAGGGCAATATAATTTGCACTTATTCGCGCACTACTTGAAGGGCAATATAATTCAAGCCTAAAAGGGGAATATATTATGTGTCCATTCACATATTGCCTGAAAGGCAATATAATTCGTGCCTCAGAGGGCAATATATTTCATGTCTTGGAAGATAATTTAATTCGTGTTTATTCGTACACTACTCGGAAGATAGTATAATTCATGCTTTAGAGTGCAATATATTTCATGCTCAAAAGGCAATCTAATTCATGCCTATTTGCAAACTGATCGGAAGGCAGTATAATTCATGCCTTAGAGGGCAATGTATTTCATGCCTTAAACGGCAATATAATTCATGGTTATTCACACACACTTGGAAAGCAATATAATTCATGCCTTATAGGACAGTATAATTCGCACCTCAGAGGGCACCACAATTTGTGCTTATTCACACACTACTCAAAAAGCAGTATAATCCATGCCTCATATGGCAGTATAATTCATGCCTTAGACAGTAATTCGTGAGTAACCACACTTATTTTAGGATCCTAGACAATATTCTATGATAAAATTATAACTCAAAATGCAAAGTGTATGAACAAATGCAATAGTGTACTAACATTTATTTCATTAAAGTTAAAATAAGATATTCCCTTAACTTAAACTGTGCCACCTGTTCAAGTGGCATCAATGTGGGTCCAAAGTATAAATGAAATATAAATAACTACTAGCTTATTACATCTGACATTTTGAACATAACTTTCTCAGCTAGTTATTTTGTAAAGCAGATTACTCCTAGTGTGAAAAAAAATGAAAAATAAGGGAAAGAGAGACCTATTTGTGTTCTCAGACATAGTAAGACTTGAGATGTTTTTTATTCCAGGGACAAGTCAAGCTATTTGAACCATGTCAACCAGAATATACATTCTTGTGGTCAATTCCTCGATGACTTTGTATGGCCCTTCCCAGTTAGGATCTAGCACTTCTTCTAACCCTTCTATTTCAATCTTCCTTAATACTAGATATCCAGGTTGGAATTTTCATACTTCAACCTTAGAGTTGTAATACCTGGCACCTCGTTTTTTGGTATGCTGCCAGCCTTTCTGTAGTATTCCTGCTTTTTTTCTTTAATCAAATCTTTTTCTATCTCCAACAGTTCCTAGTTTTTCTCCTGCCAGTAGCATATGATCCTCTGTATATTTAACCCGACCTCGACTAAGGTTATGATATCAATGCCAAAAGCTAAGAAAAAGGTGTTTTCCCTGTTAAAATACCAACATCCTGTAAGTCCACATTACAGTTGGAAATTCTTCTACCCACGCTCCTTTTAGATTTTCCAACTTGGCTTTCAAATAGAACTTGATGATCTTGTTAATCGCCCCTAATTGTCTATTAGCCTAAGGACAAGTGGGAGATGAAAGGCATTAATTATTCCCAAGTTGGAACATAATTTTCTAAATTTAGAGTTGTCAAATTGTCTACCATTGTGAGACACAATGGTGTATGGGATACCAAATCTGCATCCTATTGACTTCCATTCAAAATGTGTAGATTTTTCCTTCATGATCCTTGTGAGTGGCTTTGCGTCAGCCCATTTTGTGTAGTCAATCGTGACAACAACGTACTTTACTTGTCCTTTTGCTATTAGTAGAAGATTGATAAAATTTATTCCTCTTTGTGCAAATGCTCATGGGCTGCTTACTAAGACCAACTCTGAGGTGGTTACCTTAGAACAGCTATATTTTTTTGACACTTGGTGCACTTCTCTGGGAAGGCAATATTATCCTTTTCCAAGGCTGGCCAATAGTACCTTTGCTTTACAATTCTTCAGGCCAGTGACCTTCTTGTTGCATGACAACTACATATCCCCTCATGCTCCTCTCTTAGAATGTACTCTACCTCTTCTAGCAGCACACATCTTAAATAAGGCATTGAAAAGCTCTTTTTGTACAAGGTTTTCCAATGATCATATATCGAGTTGCCTTGAGTCTTAACTTTCTTGCCTCAAGCTTATCTTATGGAAATTTTCCTTTTTCAAGTAGGCCATGATTAAATCCAACCAACTGTCACAAAATTCTATTGGATATACTAGATATCCCTTATTGATGCTAAGTGATTTTACCACCTCAATTCTAGTTGACTTGGTAAGTTTGGCTGGTGAGGAAAATGCTAGCTTTGGTAATACCTTAAGCATGTTGGTTTTCTTTTCTAGGAATCTGAGTTAATTGTGGTTTTCTTTTCTAGGAATCTGAGTTAATTGTTATTCCTCAAACTTAATAACATCTTTACCTTTTCCAAATAAGCCATCATGCTTTCTTCTTTGGCCTGAAACTGGTGATGAACCTAGTTGATGACTAGTTGTGAGTCACTATAAACTAAAATTTATTTCACACCCATTGCAATTGATAGTTTTAAGCCGATTATCAAGGCTTCGTACTCCTCCTAATTATTCTAGGCTTTGAATTTAAATTTAAGTGAATTAGCACCAATCCTGCTCCGCTCCCCTGTGCAATAGTTGATCCATTGGCATATAACTTTTATAATTAGGGCTTCACTTTTCACCCCTAGAATAGTGTAGTAAATTTGGCCAGAAAATTTGTAAAAATTTGTAATTGCCTATCCCTTGACGGCCTTGTGAGGCATGGACTTTGTTAGAACATGTGTTTAGGACTGCTGATGTGGAGTCATAAACTTGCTTAGTTGAAGTTTCTAACTGTTTCTGTTTTTGGTGTTAGTTATTTTTGTTTATGTTTTGATCATGGCACAAACTTAGGACCATGATTCTAGTGGGGAGTTATTAAGCTATATATTGTAATGTTTCTAATTATGGAATGTGTAATTTTTCATTCAAGGAAATTACGTTGCCCTCATTTTCATTTGTTCTTATCATTGTTTTCTTTCTTCATCCAAATAACAACATCTGGTATCAGAGCTGTACTTCTTAAGGGATCTGTGTTTGAATTTGTCAAGTCATGGAAGCCGAAGTCAACTTTTCTGCAATAGCTCCAATGGTGTTCGACGGAAACAACTACCAGCTTTGGGCAGTACGTATGGAGACATACTTGGAAGCTTTGGATCTTTGGGAAGCAGTGGAAGAAGACTATGAAATTCCTGCACTTCCAAACAATCCCACGATGGCACAGATAAAAGGCGCAGAAAGAAAAGAAGACAAAGAAATCAAAGGCAAAGGCCTGCTTGTTTGCTGCAGTCTCATCCACCATCTTCACTCGCATCATGTCTTTGAAGTCAGTAAAGGAGATATGGGATTATCTCAAGAACGAATATGAAGGAGATGAAAGAATTAAAGGTATGCAAGTCCTGAACTTGATCAGAGAATTTGAACTTCAAAGAATGAAGGAATCCGAGACGATCAAAGATTACTCGGATAGGCTTTTTTGTATTGCAAACAAAGTGAGGCTTCTTGGAGCTGAATTTACTGACTCAAGAATTGTAGAAAAAATTATTGTTACAGTACCTGAAAGATATGAAGCAACTATCACTACTCTTGAGAATACCAAGGATTTTTCAAAGATTTCCTTGGTAGAATTGCTTAACGCATTACAAACACCAGAACAAAGAAGATTGATGAGGGAGGATATAACTACTGAAGGAGCTTTAGCAGCCAAGCATAAAAATGTGGCTAAAAAAAAAAAAAAAAAAGAAGAAGGATTTTGAAGGAAATGGGGCAACTTCAGCATGTGCAAATGCAAAAGGAAAGAATGAAAATCAGAAGAAATCTTATCCACCTTGTCAGCACTGCGGGAAGATAGGCCATCCTCCATTTAGATGCTGGAAAAGACTTGATGCTAAGTGCTCTAAATGTAATCAGATGGGGCATGAAGCCGTTATCTGTAAAAACAGAAATCAACAATATGGCGAAGAGGCAAAGACTGCTGGTCAAGAGGAAGAAGATCACTTATTTGTGGCTACATGTTTCTCTGGCATTGAATCAAGTGAGAGTTGGCTTATTGATAGTGGTTGTACTAACCACATGACACATAACAAGGATCTATTCAAGGAATTAAGCAACGCAAACTCATCAAAGGTTCGAGTTGGAAATGGCAAGTACATAGCTGTGAAAGGGAGAGGAACAGTTGCAATCACAACCTGTTCAGGTACAAAGTTCATTTATGATGTGTTGTATGTCCCTGAAATTGATCAAAACTTGTTAAGTGTTCCACAACTAATTGAAAAAGGCAATAAAGTTGTGTTCGAAGACAAGTGTTACTTGATTAAAGATGCAGATGGCAAAGGTATTTTCAAAGTAAGAATGAAAGGGAAAAGTTTTGCTCTAAATCCATTGGAGGAGGAGCAAACTGCTTTCCCAATAAAAGAAAATATCACTGACTTATGGCACAAAAGGCTCGGGCACTATCATCATCAGGGGATGCTGCAGATGAAATCTAAAGAGATGGCAAATTATCTTCCAGAATTTGATGATTATATTCCAAACTGTAAAGCATGTCAGTTTGGAAAGCAAAGTAGGAGACCATTTCCTAAGGCAACGTGGAGAGCAACAAAGAAGCTGCAATTAGTTCATACTGACATTGCAGGTCCACAAAGAACGACCTCTCTGAATGGTAGTATTTATTATGTTGCATTCATTGATGACTTCACCGGTATGTGTTGGATCTTTTTTTTGAAGCACAAGTTAGAAGTAGCTCAAGTTTTCTGGAATTTTAAAGTTAGAGTTGAGAACGAGAGTGGCTGTAGAATTCAAACTCTTAGATCAGACAATGGCAAGGAGTACACTTCTGAAGCATTCAATCGTTTTTGCGTGGAGGCGGGCATCCAACAACAGTTAACCACTCCATACACTCCAGAACAAAATGGAGTGAGTGAAAGACGAAATAGATTTATTTTGGAGATGACGCGATGTATGCTACATGAGAAGAACTTGCCAAAGCAATTGTGGGCTGAAGCAGCAAGCACTGCTGTCTTTCTGCAAAACAGACTTCCCACAAAAGCAGTGAAGGATAAAACACCCTTTGAGGCCTGGTATGGTTATAAACCATCTCTAAACTTCCTTAAAATATTTGGATGTTTGTGCTTCACTCATGTTCCACAGATTAGGAGAGACAAACTAGATAAAAGAGCACTTCCAGGCATCTTTATAGGCTACAGCTCAGTTGCAAAAGCTTACAAAGTTTTTCAGCCTCAAACTGGAAAAGTTGTTATAAGCAGGGATGTGCACTTTATGGAAGATGAAGAGTGGAACTGGGATGATGTAAAGAAGATGGATCCAACCTCAAAAATACCAAAATTCAAGTTTCTTGTTTTAGATACAGCAGATCAAAGCATTGAAGATTGGGAGGATGAAATGGTGGATGATAGATCTATCAGAGGCACAAGACCACTTTCAGATGTTTATCAACGATGCAATGTTGCCGTGTGTGAACCTATGAATTATGAAGAAGCCAAGACAGATCAGCATTGGATTACTGCAATGAATGAAGAGCTGTTCATGATTGAAAAAAATAAAACATGGGAGTTTGTTATTCGACCTCAAAATAGAAAGGTAATTGGAGTCAAATGGGTGTACAAAACCAAGCTTAATGCTGATGGCTTAATTAACAAGTATAAAGCTAGGCTCGTGGTCAAAGGATTTGCTCAAATACCCGGTGTGGATTACTCAGATACCTTTGCTCCAGTTGTTAGACTCGACATCATCAGACTTTTACTAGCTGTTGCAGCTCAAAAAAATTAAAAGGTGTACCAGTTAGATGTCAAGTCAGCATTTTTAAATGGTTTTCTGCAGGAGGAGATTTATGTGGAGCAACCGGAAGGCTATGTAAAGGAGAAAGAAGAAGACAAAGTTTATCTTCTTAAAAAGGCACTTTACGGTTTGAAACAAGCTCCAAGAGCTTGGTACAACAGGATTGATGAGTACTTGCAGAACTTGGGGTTTGCTAGAAGCTTGTCTGAATCAACATTATATGTCAAGCACAATGGTGCGGACATTCTTATCATCTCATTATATGTGGATGATTTGCTCGTAACAGGAAACAAAAGGTGTATTGTGGAGAAGTTTAAGCAAGAAATGATGGAGGTTTTTGAGATGACAGATCTCGAGTTGATGACCTTTTTTCTTGGAATGGAAATTAAACAGGATGAATATGAAGTCTTCATCTGTCAGAAGAAATATGCCAAGGAGATTCTGAAGAAGTTTAAACTTGAAGATTGCAAAGGAATGGGCACTCCAATGAACTCAAATGAGAAGCTCTGTAAAGAAGATGGAACAGAGAAGATTGATCAAGCATATTTCAGAAGCCTAGTTGGTTGATTAATGTATCTCACAGCAACTCGGCCGGACATTTTGAATGCTGTAAGTATTTTGTCTCGGTTTATGCATTGTTCAAGTGAATGGCATCTCAAAGCTGCAAAGAGGGTGCTTAGATATGTGAAAGACACATGTAATTTTGGCATCAAATTTACAAGAAGCAAAGAGTTCAAATTGATTGGTTTCTCAGATAGTGATTGGGGAGGTTCCATTGATGATATGAAAAGCACTTCGAGCTACTGTTTCACACTTGGTTATGGTATTTTCTCATGGAGCTCAAAAAAATAAGAAATTGTAGCTCAATCCACTGCTGAAGCAGAATTTGTTGCTGCAACGGCTGCTGTTAATCAAGCTTTATGGTTAAGGAAGATTTTAATTGATCTTAATTTGGAGCAAGAGGAGAGTACGAAAATTCTAGTTGACAACCAAGCTGCTATTGCAATCTCTCAAAATCCTGTGTTTTATGAGAAAACTAAGCACTTTAATATTAAATTATTCTTCTTAAGAGAAGTACAGAAAGATGGAGCTATTGTTCTTGTCCACTGCAAAACAGAAGATCAAGTTGCAGATGTTTTCACCAAGCCACTGCCAGTTAGCAAGTTTGAGTTTCTGAGAACAAAACTTGGTGTTTGCAGCTCCTAAAGCAAGGAGGAGTGTTAGAACATGTGTTTAGGACTGCTGATGTGGAGTCATAAACTTGCTTAGTTGAAGTTTCAAACTGTTTCTGTTTTTGGTGTTAGTTATTTTTGTTTATGTTTTAATCATGGCACAAACTTAGGACCATGATTCTAGTGGGGAGTTATTAAGCTATATATTGTAATGTTTCTGATTATGGAATGTGTAATTTTTCATTCAAGGAAATTACGTTGCCCTCATTTTCATTTGTTCTTATCATTGTTTTCTTTCTTCATCCAAATAACAACAGACTTGATGTCAAATTCACTCAATTCCACTACCCACTGTAATAGCCTTCCTGAAATGCTGGGTCTCTTCAATGCCTTCTTTAGCAGAGTGTCAGTTAGGATTGTTATTGTGTGGGCTAGAAAATGCAGTCATAATTACCTAGCTGCCAATACTAGTACAAACGCCAGCTTTTCCAATTTTGGGTAATGGGATTCAGCTCTGACAAATGCATAACTGATAAAATAAATAGAAAATTGAGTGTTTCCTTCACTACGTTGTAATATTGCACTCACAGCTGCTTTTGATACGACTATGTATAGTTCCAACATATCGCCTTATTGTGGTTTTGCCAGGGTTGGGGTATGAAAGAGATATTTCTTCAATACCCTAAAAGCCATCTCACGTTCGTCATCCCAGGTGAAATCGTTGGTGCCACAGAGAGTTTTAAACAAGGGGTGCATTTGTTTGCAAATACGAGATGAAATGCAAGCTAGCTAATATTGCCTCTAGACTCTATACTTCTTTCTTGTTCGAGGGAAACTTCATCTCTAAGATGGCATGCACCTTAGCTGGATTGGCATCAATTCCCTAATTGTGGACCATGTAGCCAAGAAACTTCAAGAAACTTGCCTAAAGTCATCCCAAATGTGCATGTGTTAGGATTTAGCTTCATCTTCTACTGCATAAGGACCGCAAATGTTTCCCTGAGGTGATGAATTTGATCAACTCCCATCTGACTGCTGACAAGCATGTCATATGCAAACACTTGCATAGTTTTCCTAATTTGATCTCTAAACATGGAGTTCACGAAGCGCTAATAGGTGGCTACTACGTTTTTTAGTCTAAAAGGCATCACCGATAACAGTATAGCCCTTGTTTATTCACAAAGGTTGTTTTCTCCTGGTCTCCAAGAGACATTTGAATCTGGTTGTATCTTGAAAAGGCATCCATAAAGGTTAGTAAGTCTTTTCCTGCCGTTAAGTCAACTAACTGATCTATTATTGGAAGCAAAAAACTATTCTTCAGATAGGCTTGATTGAGATTGGTAAAATTCACACACATTCACCATTGCCCATTTTCCTTTTTAACCAAAACCCACATTAGAAATCCAATTCCAGTAAAATATTTCCCTAATGAATCTCACTTTCAATAGCATTTCCACTTCTACCTAGGTTACCTTATTGTGCTCTTGATTGATAGTTCTTCCTTCCTGCTTTATTGTGGGTATTTTAAATCAATATTGAGGGCGTGCACTATGTTTTCTAGGTGTATCCCTTGCATATCCTCATGGCTCCATACAAACACGTCTTTAATACCCTTTGTGAAGGCTATCAGGGCTCCTCGTATCCCTTCTTCCAATTTTCCTCTAATCTTTACCACCTATGAGGAGTTATCTTCATGCAAAACTTCGAGGCACAGGACCTGATATTTCCGCTTCCTTGAAGAGGTTGGTAAATCTATCCCTTTGAGGCTAATACTCTTTATTGCTAGGGTGTAACTTTCTCTCACGGTTTGTTGTTCTATCTGACTGTGCTTACTCTGCCTTCTGCTACGAATTTCATGGTCAAGGAATAAGTGGACGTGATTACTTTAATGGAGTTCAAGAAATGCCTCCCTACAATCATGTTATAGATAGAAGGCAATCTACAACTAGAAAATCAACAATGGACATCACCTGGTCAGGTGTTTCTTTTATCGTGATCGATAATTGGATGACTACTTCAACTGTCACCTTTTTCCCCCTAAAACCCATTAGGGTGTTTTGACTGGCTTCAGCTTGTTTTCCTAATGTTCATATTTCCAAACGTCTCTATATAAAGTACACCTATAGAGCATCTCTTATCCACCAAAATCTGATGAACTTGGTAATTCGCTACCATCATGGTAATTACTAAGTCATTATTATAGGGTAGGTTTATATCAGCTGCCTCTACCTATGTGAAGGTGATCTCATATGATATAACTAAGCGCTCCTACAATGAATAGCAGCTATGCATTACTTCTCTAGTTTGCTGCTTGAGTGCTTTGTTCAGCATGCCTCTTATTGCCAGCCCTCCAAATATAGTTTTTATCTAGATTGGATCCTTTCTTTGTTCGTTGTTGTTTTCTTGTTTGCGCGGCCCTTTCGCGATATTACATCTTCTATGAACTCTTTCAGCTTTATTTATCTAATCAATTATTCAATCTGTTCCCTAAGTGCCTAACAGTCCGAGGCGTCGTGTTAGTGATCTTTGTGGAAGTAGCAATACTTTAATCGATCCTTTTTTTTTGTGGGTAACTAATGGGCTTGGACATTTAAGATAGGGCTTGTTCTTTAAAAGCATCAAAACATGAAAGATCGAAGTGTGATCGAAATACTAGTTAGGTCTTGTCACGTAAGGCGCGTAGACCATGTAGCTTGTTACCAGTAAGATTCTACTCTGCCCATGCCTTTTCGTGGTCTGGTGATCTCCTGGGTAGAGCTGATTCAAAACACCCCCACCTGGTGAGTAACGTTCTTCATTTCTTAAATACCTATGTACTTTTCGCAGCAAGTTATTATAGGTTCGAGGTTGGTTCTTTGAAAGTGACCAAAGAAATTTTTTGGATTTAAGGCCTGCCACAATCGCAGTCAGTGCTACTCCATTATTGTATCCTTCCACTTGCAGCACTTACACATTAAAACACATCACATAATCTCTGAGGCTTTCATACCTATATTAGGTGACCGATAGTAAATGAGTCGATGATTTTTTGTGTTGTTTAGCTCTAATGAACTGTGACATAACCTGCTTGAAAGTTGAGAAAATTAGTAGATACTCCCTAGTTCAAGTTGTCTGAACCACTGACTAGTTGATCCGATTAATGTGTATGAAAATGCTTTACACATTATTGCATTTTAAGATGCATTAGTTTTATCCATGGTCTATAAAACTCAAGTGGTCAGGGGGTTCTCCCTGCCCATTGTATACTCCTATTTGAGGCAACCTGAATCCTAATAGTAATGGTGTCTCCATGATTTCCTCCTTCAATAGCGGTTCTATTGTATCCATTCATTCCCAGTCCTCAGCTCCCCTTTATGCTTTGCTCCTTATACCCTAAATTTGTTCCTTCATTTCTCATAGCTTGGCTCTTTATTCTAGTTCTTCCATCTTGGCTTTAGCTTCATCGGTGCACTCTTCCCGTTTTGCGGAACCTGGTTTGACAGCTTGTATCCTTGGGTGGTCTTCCAGCAACCGAGTTTGGCTTCCAGTAGGTTTGTCTGATCTCATCATCTCATCTCGCTTTGAGTCCCCTTCCAAGTGGTTACCATACTACCTTGGAATTGGGACCCAAATTGACCCTTTAATTCTGTCCTCCATCTTCTGCATCCATTGTTCCATTCTTTTTCCTATATCATTGAACTGATTTTTCTATTCTCGTTCTATTAAACGAATAAATGGCGTTGAGTTCAGATTGGGTGATATTCCTACAGATCTTATAGCAGCAGCACCACTCCCTCTAGTGTATTATTTTCCGATTCTTCTTTTCTTACCGTAACCGTGAACTGAGAGATCGTAGTGATTGTGACTGTGATATGATGAATTCAAAACCGTGTTGGCAGCAGCCCACCCTCTATCGCTAACCATTAATACCTAATTTTTTTCCACCTAGGTCGAATCAAGTACAACAGGTGGAGGTTAACCGGCTCACACATCAATAAACAATGGAAATGGTGAAATAAGGCTGGAAATGGTGGTTTTTGACGACGCTTAAGTCAGTAAATTCTTCTGAACTTGGTCCTAAGTCAGCAAATTCTTTTGAACTTGGTCCTAAGTACTGTTTTGTGAGTTTTTTAGTTCCTACACCTTTTTTAGCGCCTCTTCCTCTAAAATACCCCCTTCAAAAAGGTTGAAGACTATTTTAGGAAAATGGGGCATGCTTTTAGGAGTGGGGATCATGTTCTTACTTTTAGGCATTTGTGCTCCCTAAAATTCAACCACTTCCTCCATTTTCATCATGTTCCTTGATTCTCTTGTGCTGATAAACCTTATCCCTACATTCTTGCCCTACTAATTTGGTATTTTTGACTAATTCATAGTTTATATTTCATTCAAATCCTTCGCTTCCTCCCTCAAGAAATCCATATTTCCCATCTGGGATTCTTTGCTGCTGAGTTTGAGGGAGCTTTATTTTCCCCCTTATAGGTCCTAACTCCCTCAAGGCGGTACAGTTGTCTCATTTCCATAACAACATCATCTTTGAGCTGAAACTATTAATGAAAATTAAGAAAATCGAACTACTTTCGTGTAGATTCAATTTTCTTCATTTTGATTCTTATTTAAAGAAAACCATATCCAAGGAATTCAACTTATTTTGTTTAAAAATATAACCAAACCGTGACCACCAGCTCTTTTAAAAAAGGCTAACTGAAAACCCATCAATCATTATATTTTACTTTAAAGAAATTTTCATACCCACCAAAGTATTCTTACATTAATTTATTTTCAAGATTTTTTAATAATTATATTTCATTACTTAATATTTTGACTATTGTCATTTTACTATCAAGCCGTTGGCACTGTTAAAAAATTACTGAGATTAAAAAAATATTTTAAGAATTTGAGAGCTGAAATTATTCTTGTTTTCCTAATTCTTTTTAATTTTTTTTCTTTAAACGCCCTATTAATGAATTTTTTTTTGGGTAATTTGTTTCAGTAACTCGGTAACTCTCGTGGGAGGGAAAAACTTCGAAAATTTATTCCAAATTAGTCCAATTGATTACAAGATGACAAGTAGCAAATTATATGATTTATTTAATAATATCCCAAAGAAAAACACTCTACTGTAGGAAAACTACTTTAAAAGGATGGAAATTCTACACCGACAACTATTTGAGGAGATTTCAACATTGAATATCAAAACAAGGAAAAGAGGTTTCAATTCTTAAACCAAGGAGTGGTTGACAGCTCAACAAATGTCTATATAAAAGTTTCTTTCGGTAAAAAGGAGGGCAGGTGATTTAGGCGGAGGCTTCTTCATCAATTACTTTGTCAACAATCCAAATTACAAGGGAAGAGCTTCACCAAGCTTCTACAAGCAGCACTCCGCACAAGCAACTCAAGCACATAACCACTTCAGATTGAGACCAGCAAGCATACCAAGAATTAGACAGCTCGATTTATATATGTTCCAACAAATTATATTAACAATATAGTCTTTCTGTATCATAATACTTCCAATTATAAACATATAAATAATTATATATCAACCTCGTGCATAGTGTACCTTTCTTTACTTTTTTATATAGACAAGACCGTGGTCTTATATGAAAAATTGAAAAAAAAAAAAAGAAACATAACTTCTACAAGCTTGGGTGAGTTCAAATATTTTAATTCTACAAGCTGTAAGCCAAATCACATTGGGAGGACAAAACTATCTTGTTGCAGTTGTACCAAATACCCAGTTTTGATATTTTAATTCAACAACTCATATTGTTTTATGTAAATAATAAAATCTATAAATTTTGAATATTTTACATAATAAGCCCCAATTTAAATATAATAACTTTAAAATTCTAAAAAATGTATTTGACATTTTCTTCAGCAGACCCTGTTGCCTTTTTATAAATAATAAAAGCAATAAGTTTCAAAAATTTTACATAATAACCCCCAATTAAAATAAAATAATTTTGAAATTCTAAAAAATTTATTCATTCTCTCTATCTTCTTCTCGATTGCTCTTTCCCACTTCAAATCCTAATTTGTTCATAATCAAACATATACTTCTAAACTATCAAAATATAAAGAATCTTCTAACTGCATAGATTAGATTAATTTCAGGAACACAAGAACTTAGAAAAATAATACTTGCATACTTTTATAAGAAATCAATTATGCTTATGTATTTTTAATTACAATGATAAGAAATGAATTGTATCTTACTTTTTATAATGAGATCTACACAATCTGGGCCTGTTAAATGCAGTTAAAGATGGTGGGATAGGCTTATTTTACTAAAATTTAATCATAGAATAGTGTTTGGCAAGAAAAAGATAAAGTAAGAATAATACAGCTTGGGCCTACCAAATTATCATATAATAATGATGGTTTTTTTGCCCGGATGGGACCCCTAGATAAATTTTTATCTTATGTTAACAACGCAAGATAAAAGAGTTACATCAGAAGCTCTAAAAATTAGTTAATCTTAGTTTTATTCTCCTAGAGTCAATCAATTTAAGTTATTATTTATTCTTTACAATTTTAAATTTAAGTAATAGAATAAATATTATACAATTTATTTCTTCACATAAAATAAATAGTTGAGATAATATTTTCCCAAATATTTTCTCAATCCATATATATGATAAGGTATAAGTAATTTTACATGATTTTAATTTTACATGATAAGGTATAAGTAAATTTATTATTTTGAAAATATTATTTATTCTCTATAAACAAATTAAAATTAATATTCAAGCATTTATTTAATTTTTATTTATTTTTCGTTTTAACAAATATATATAAAACCTTGTTCAATCCTGTGTTATCCTAAACACAAGACAACTTATTGTAATCCAATATGCTTTAATCACCTAACATGAGATAGCACTAAATATAATTTATTCCTTTAAATCTCATTCGACCGTCTTTTGCCAACATTTAGAAGAACTGCAATTTCACTGATCTAGTTAATCCTCCTCAAAAACTGATATTGATAATATTTGCGTTCTACTTTCTATATTCTAAACATAATCAATAAATTCATTGTAGAGATACTGCAAAATCCAGTCACCAAAATTTGCATTTCAATCATAGTGTATGGCTTACTTGAGTGATGTAATTGAGAAAGAAGGGAAGCTTTCTGCATCAGTTTTTAGATTTATGATAAGAATTCCGAATGAATTTCTAGTTAAAAATGTTGACATAAAAAATTTCATTCTATAAAGGCATATTTGGTGTTTGAATAGCCGTCGAGTGTAAATTTGCTATTTGAACCTACAAAGTTCTTCTCTTGAACCTACAAAGTTCTTCTCTATTTCCATTTGCTAGATATACCCAACAATAAAATTTTAAAATCCTAATTTTATTCTATGCACCTCTGAAAAAACCAAAATTTAACCTTAATTACAAATTTTTATTAGATTTTAATATCTTCTACATACCACAAACTATTATTCTTAATTTTTGTTGGAAGTGGTTAGGTTAGATCCCTAAATGTTTCATTTTTGTCCTCCATCTTCTTGTTCTCCATTTACTAATCTTTCCACTATAACCAAAAAAATTAGGATCAGAAAATTCATGGAAGTTCAGCATTTGTTTCAAAATTCATCTCCCTACAAGGAAAAACATTGCCATAAAAAAGTTTTGATTCGCCGATTCATCAATCACCACCAAAATATTTTTACTTCTCATGTGAATATTGCACAGATTAATAACATAAATCTAAAAATATAGACATCATAAATGATAAAAATAACTATCAATCAAATACATCATAAAGGATAAAATCTAAATTTATTCAAATAAACTTTTATACATTCCAATGAAAAGATTAGCTGGCACCATATTACTTTAATTTTGTGGAGGGTTAAGTGGATTAAGGTCTCAAAAATTTTATTGAACAAAAATCTTAAATAAAAAGTATGAAAGAGATGAGAGTTATAAAGTTACTTGATGTTAGACGACTGTACAGAAATAAAAGTTAAATTTGATTTATTTAGTTAAAATAATTATTTATCCTTATAAGTAATATTTTAATGGATATTTTAAATTAAAGTAAAATGGTAAAACACTAAATCGGTATGTTATTTATAAAAAATTATACTAAAAATAGATATTTTTGTAATGCGTTTTTTAAGTAAATGAGTGTGGAGAGTGTTTTTAGCAAATTCAGATAATCCATCCGTATTTTTAATATTTAAATATGTTTATTTACTAAACTACCCTTGACGCATATAAAGATAATAACAATATTATAATGGACTTATGTGTCAAAATTTTGAGACCTAATCTTTTCTGACTTTCAGGAAACATAAGGGGCTGCAACATTAATAACCCAGTAATTATATCCTTGCTGTTGGAAGAGCTTTTACAACTCGTGTTGAATCTAATGGTTGGATCACAAAAACACAAAAGATTAGAGTACAAAATTACGGTTGCAAGCTGGCTGGACCCTGGGAGCACAAATGGGATATATTTGATGTCAAACATACGATTTTCTTCGTATTCACTTGTATTGTATATTGCTTTAGGTCTGGGTCGGCTAGTTGTAAATGCATTTTTACGAAATAATAAAGGATAGGATTGGTGTGTAGTGGGTGAGTTTCTCATCCCCTATGGCCTATTCCCATCGGAACTTAAAAAAAATGTTTTGTCTAATTATTGTTACTTGTTTATGAATTTTGTACATGTATATTTTTCATTCTGGGTTCTATGTTACTGAATGTCTTCTAGAACAAGAAATTGTCAGTAACAGCTTCTAAAATTCTAAACTGAAGCAAAGAGGTAAAATGCACTGTCCGTGCATGCCTCTCACAGTTACTAGTTATTTGAGGATAGAATAAATATTTAAATTTTTATTGGTGGAATAAGATTCTCTCTTGATCTGAGTTCTACCGAATTTTTAAAAATCTTCTGCCACGCGTTGTTGTGAAAAATTTTAATATACTCGTAAACGCACAAATTTAGAAATAGAGTAGTGGTAACGAGGTCGAAACCATATAGATTGTTTTAAATTGAAAAGTCTAATTTAAATTTAAAATTAAAATTAATCATAACCTAGTTGAGCAAATTTAGTTTTAAGAGAAATTAAATTAATTAAACTAAGAAAACAATTAAAGTAAAGGAGAATTTAATAAGACAAAGTTTACCAAGGTTTTAGAATCCACCACTATTCAATTAGTAATTATCTAATTATCAATTAATCCCTAATTTTAGAATAACAACTCGAAATCAATTTATGTTATCTTATGGATATAACAATTAAGCTCAATTAAAATTAATCTTGTGTGGGTTCTTTTTCTGCTTAATAGTATGATATTTAAGCATCTTATGTAAACAAATTGAATGACAAAGAGTCAAAATTTTCCTAAGCACTCAGTGTAAACAATTTAATGAAAGACGCAGAATTAAAAAAAAAATCATATATAGACTTTATAGATCCAAGCACAGATTTAATTGAATATTAATCCTAACAATCAATAATGCATGACAGAAGATAAAAAAATTTAATAACATCCAACTAATCATGTGAAATAAGAACCATAAACATTAAAGCACACGTGTAGGGAATTTAATTAAACAAAAAGATAGTTATTTCATTGAATAGAGTTTTATCCTTAACTTTAATATAAGAAAATTGGCTAGTCATACTTGAATTGGGAGCAACAAAATAAATAAAATCAACCATGGAAAAAATTGAACTACTGCTGCTCTTCTCTTCTCTTCTCTCTGCCGAATGCCTCTCTCTTATCTCTTTGGTTGCTCCTTTAATGCCCATGACCACCAATTATGAAAATGAATCCTTCATCAATTTTGTCAACTCCATAATCTATCAATTTCTTTCCACTTTTGAAAGCCAAAGTCACGTTCCTTTAAATTGGTTTCCATAATATATATGCCATACACATGCAATTGCCATCACCAAATCTTTGTTTTCTAAATGCATGCCCACCGTTCATTATTTGAAGAAATTGACTTCCGATTTTGGTCTTCTTGACTTTCATTAATTCTTGGCTATATTTTTATCTTCCAATTTAATCTTCGTTGCTTGCCAATTTGAACTTCCTCATGCCTTTTTTATCCATAATCTCCAATTAATTTTCTATTCAATAAAACAAGTTAATTAATTAAAAAATAATAAATAATCATACTAATAATTATATAATTAAGGGTAATATATGTATATATATTAGATGCTCATCAAATATCCCCAAACTTAGATTTTGCTAGTCCTCGAGCAAACCTAAAACCAAAAACAAAAATAAAAGTAACAAAAAGTAAATCCTAACTAAACCACTTTTGCAGGTGATTGCGATTGCATTTAGTGTATGCAACAAGCCTTTAAACCCTTAGGTGGCCCCAGTGGATGAGTTATAGTCTTGTGAGGGCTTCGGTGATGACACCCACAAACATCAATTTTTTTTAAAACAAAATAAAACAAAAAGAACAACAGAATTTAAATAAAATGTAAAAATAGCCTCAAAGATTGCATAGATTATATAGCTAAAAGAAAATTTCAAATATTGGCGAAGTTCTAACTGTAATTCAATGGTCAATCTCATCTCTCTTTTGATTTTTGTAGTATGTGTGTGAATCAATTCAATCAAAATCTATTTCCAAAATCTTCATTATCAACAGCCTTTGTCTTGAACAAAGAAAAGAGTAGGTCAAACTAATCTTATCATCTTGATCTCCAAATTTTTTTTCTTTTTCAGAGGCTTCACTACAAGAAAAATGATATTTTATTACAAAAAATTTAGTAACTAAATATAACAAATTAGTCGCCTTAAACTTCTTATTACAAAAAATAAATCGTCACACGTTAGTCGTAGAAAGACCGTCTTAAAAGGTTCTAGCGACTAAATTTATTTTGTCATATTAAAAATATGTTTTTGTGACAACAATCATTGTCTTAAAATTAAATAAAAATTATCACAAATGATATTTAAAATGGTCAAATTAGATATTAAAAAATATAATTAATGACACTTCACGTTCGTCACAATAAGTGATTTATAGTGACAATAATATTTATCTCAATATGTGATTTATAGTGACTATAATATTTGTTTCAATAGTGACTTCACGTTCGTCACATAAAAGCTTTTATGTGCATTTTTTTAATTTTTTTTAGCACATGCCCTTGATTAGATTTTTTTTTTCATTTATAATCATAGTCATGAACTTTCACTCTACCCCTTAAGATAGCATTCTTCTCATGGTAGATTATCCTCTACATATTGATGGTACATAGGCCTAAATTACTCAAGGATAGCTTCACTCTTAAGAATTATAAGTAGTTATTTTTAACTTTGGTGCCTATGTATACTATTTTGTACTATGGAAATAAGAATCAAGGCAAACAGTCATTTACTCAATCTAAAATTCTCAACTCAGGCTGTGTCAATCTCAAATTTTAAGTCAAAATTGTCAAAGAATTGATATCAGTGCTCATGGTGTTTAAAGATCTCAATCAAGAGGAATTAACACAAAAACCAAATATAAACTAAGACAATATTTAACCATTTCTAAGAACCATATTCATTGTCAATCAAGTTCTTATCATTGGCTTTTCACATAAAAACAAACTTTTTTTTTGAATTTTTTTAATAATAAACAAGGCACACACTATTCCCACCCCAAAATTTATTTGGAATATTGTCTTCAATGTTTCATAAATAATATGCATGCAAAAAGATGAAAAAGATCAAAATATAAATATTAAAAGAAGTTAGAAGATCAAACCTGAATGGGTTGGGGAAGACTAAAATAAAATGACAAATAAAAAGAAAATGTTAGAAGAGAAAAATATTAGAAAAGAAAAACAACAATGAAAGAAAAGCCTACTATTTAAATAAAACAATAATATAAAGATAGAATTAATTAATCCTAATAAACAGGATCATCTAAAAGTACCTCTTCAACTTCTGGTGATATTAACTCTAAAAATGGTTTTAATCTTTGACCATTAACATTAAATAAATCACCATTTTTAGGGTTTTCAATCTCAACTGCTCCATAAAAAAAATATAGTGCGAATTATA
Organism: Murraya paniculata; assembly: GCA_030449075.1. Lineage (NCBI taxonomy): Eukaryota > Viridiplantae > Streptophyta > Magnoliopsida > Sapindales > Rutaceae > Murraya > Murraya paniculata. The sequence continues at coordinate 713,988 of JAEVFN010000039.1, read as the reverse complement.
AAAGGGCCAGACCATCGAGAACGTAACTTATCTCGAAACAGATGCAGTCAAGAATTATATAAAAGTACTTGTTGACCTAATGCAAATGATCTTCTCAAAATGTGCTTGTCATGAAAGGCTTTCATTCACTGCTTGTAAATCTTGGCATTTTCATAAGCATCATTCCTGATCTCTTCAAGTTCTGAAAGTTGCAATCTTCTCTTGGAACCAGCTTGTTGCATGTCAAAATTAAATTTCTTGATAGCCCAATATGCACGATGCTCTAGATCTACCGGTAGATGACATGTCTTTCCATACACAAGTCTATAAGGTGACATTCCAATTAATGTTTTGAAAGCTGTTTTATATGCCTATAATGCATCATCAAGTCTCAAAGATCAATCATTTCCATTTGGCCTAACTGTTTTTTTCTAGAATTTGCTTGATCTCTCGATTAGAAATCTCTACTTGGCCACTAGTTTAAGGATGGTATGGGATGGCAACCTTATGTGTAATGGAATATTTGTCCAAAAGGATTTTAAAAGGTTTATAACCACCATTACTAATTTTAGTTCTAGGAAAACCAAAACGAAATAAGATATTGCTCTTCAAGAATTTCACTACAGCTTTATGATCATTGGTTTTGCGTAGAAGAGCTCCAACCTACCTTGACACATAATCAACTGCAACTAATATATAGTGATAACCAAAAGATGAAGGAAAAGGCCTCATAAAATCAATACCCCACACATCGAAGATCTCAATCACAAGAATAGGATTGAGTGGCATCATATACCTCTTTGAAATGCTACCCATGTGTTGGCATCTATCACACAAAGAACAGAAAATATAAGCGTCATAAAAAGGAGTAGGTCAATAAAAACGACATTATAAAATTTTTGTAGCTGTCTTTTTGGCAATAAAATGGCCTCCACAAACTTGTTCATGGCAAAAAGAGATGATACTTTGAAATTCATTCTCTAGAACACATCGCCTAATAATCTGATCAGTACAATATTTGAATAAATAGGGATCATCCCAAAAGAAATTCTTCGCTTCAACTAAGAACTTTGTTCTATTTTGCTTGGTCCAGTGTTGTGGGATTTGACCTGTAGCAAGATAATTAACTATATTAACAAATCATGGTAAAATATTTACACTCATAAGTTGTTCATCTGAGAAAAACTCATTCAAAGATAAAGATTCTAGAATAAATTTAAGATCAAGGCGAGACAAGTGATCTGTCATAACATTTTCAAAACCATTTTATCTTTAAATTAAATGTCAAATTCCTGTAAAAGCAACACCTAACGATTGATTAAGCATCTTTCTTAGCAAGCAAATATTTCAAAGCAACATGATCAGTAAAAATAATCACTTTACAACCTATAAGACAATATCTGAATTTATCTAGTGCGAACACTACAGCTAGCATTTCTTTTTTGTAGTTGAATAGTTCAATTGTGCATCATTGATTGTTATACTAGCATAATAAATAACATAAGGCAAATGATCCAATCTTTGTCCTAAAAACTGCTCCTACAGCATAGTCAAGTGCATCATACATAATTTCAAAAGACAAATCCCAATTAAGTGGCTGAATGATAGGTGAAGAAGTCAACAATTTCTTAAGTTTTTCAAGAGCATCAAGACAAGAATCGTCAAAGATAAAATGCACATCTTTAACAAATTTATTTTGTAGATTGAAAACTTAAATTTTTACGTAATTGAGTATAGCTAAAATATGAAATTATAAAGTATTATAAAATATAATCTAGAAATTAAATTAGTTTATCGGTAAATCAAAACAATGAAAAAAAGTGACAAAACCTTCCCCTATTTATTATTATTTTTTATTTAACCTGGTTACAGTTTTTAAACAAGAGTTAATGCAATAATATCATATAACAAACATAATAAGAAAAGTAGTCCATAAATATGAAAATATATTATATAAAATAATGTCATTCGTCCATACATATAAAAATACTAATCATCTCAACGTTCAAGAGTATATTGGCAAATATGTAATATCACTAATGGATGAATTATAATAAATTTATATTTTTAAATTTAATATTATATTGTTATTTAATGTGAAAACAAATGAATTATATAATATTTATAATATTACTTAATTTAAAAAATTAAAAAATAATTAATTACTAATTGTAAACAATATCTAATAAACGCTTTAATAAATACAAATATAATATAAATAATATAATCTGTCTAGTAAACCAATAGTATTAATAATATTTTTTATTATATTTATTTTAATAACATATTTATATTTATTATAAAGATTTTAAATAAATCTTTAGGTTAAATATATTTTGAAGGTAATAAAATATTTAATAATATTAAAATTACTATTTTACATAATATCCAAAATAATTTAAACTATAATATATTTATTCAACATTAGATTTCCATTTATTAAAAATTTATTTTAATATAATAAAAAGTCTAATAGATTGTCAAATATTAAAACATTTTTAATTTTAAAATTATTTTAAAATATATATTATTATATTTATTTGGATATTAAAATTCTATTTATTATCGAATATTGAAGTCAGTTTTTTAGATTAAGAGAGCCAAATGATGTAATGGTCAACATGAGATCTTGATATCCCCTACTATGTATGTATGTATGTATGTGTTTCAATTAAGGATATTTGATCATATCAAAGTCAGTATTAAATTAGAACATAAAAAAATATAAACTCAAATACGATGTATTTTATCTTATCTTATAGTGAAATATGTATTTTTTTTTTTTTGTTTTAGCTTATCTATGGCTTTAATATAGTTAGGGATTTTTAATTAGAAACTCACTCTATATATATATATATATATATGACCATGGAATTATAAGAAAAAAAACGTAACATCCATAAAATGCTTCACGAAATTGTTAAATCAGCACTATTTTTATTATTATTTATAACAATCCAATTCTATTGATATCATTACAAATTTAGAATTAAATTATACAAAGTTTTCTAATCAATTTATATACATTTATTTATATAAAGTGATCGTGAGTCTATCATTATTCATACATAAATGCTTCTATGTGAGGATGCTCCTAGAGCATATAAAGCAAACTAAAACATCAATGTAAATAACAACGGGTGCATGTATTTGGCGAGATTAAAACGTTTTCAAAAACTATTTCATGTACCTAGTATATGGTATTTTGTTTGCGATAAATGTGTTAACCAATTGAATTTTAATTTTAAATATAATAAATTGATTGGATTATCCTTAAAAGAAGAGTTACCAAGATTAACTTTGGTGCAACTATGTTTGAACCATTCTACGGTGAAGTACTCTTTCATAACCATACGATTAAAATTGTAATATATTTTTTATTATTTATCACTTTGCTTGTGTAACTTATGATTTGTTCTTTACCTTAGAACCATTCTACGATGAAACATTTCTTTATAATTATACGATTAAAATTATAACGTATTTTTTTATTATTTATCACTTTTATATATAATTATGTTTCGTGCTCTACCTTACAGTAAATCCAAATTAGGCACATTGGTACTTTATATATGAGGAGTACAAATAATATTTTATAATCTCAAATACTAGTCAACAATTCGGATAGATAGTGATATGACATGTTCCTAATTATCTTCACAATTTTCAAAAGGTCTCAACCAACTACGATGATGGGTTTCTTGGGTTAATCACTTACAGATAATTATTCTTCAAACATAGTCAAAAGCCTTATTTATGTATATGAATTAACAACAGTGATATGATATGTTCATATTATTATAAGTTAAATTAGTGCTGCCAATTTTCCAATTTGAAAAATGACGTTTTAGGTGTCAACTTTGACAATTTAGAATGTATGTTTACGACTCTACTTGGTCTTTGAACATCAAATCGGAATCGATGAGATACATGACCAGGTGGAATGAATCTTTTAAGGAAAAAAAATAACCTTTCTTTTTTACTCTATAGCAACCAAAACGATACTTGGTAGTAATTTTCTAATCTTTTCTACAATTGCCATTTTTCAATACATCAAATCATATTGATGATGAGATACGGGATAAGGTGCCGTGGAACAAATCGATAAGAAAAAAGAATTTCATAAATTATGTTTTAGTCAAATACCATAATTTCTATTGTAAAATTAATTGTTCAGTATCTTTAGCATTTTTCTAAATATATGGTGTGGACATGGACAAGTTGATATTCATCACAACCACTCCAAAACATTTGCGCGCGTAGCAGGCTAGCAGCCACGGTCTTTCATTTTGCATCTCAAACAAGTACTGTAGCTGCAATTTATCACTTTTATAAATAATTATGATTCGTGCTCTACATTCGAGTAAATCCAAGGTAGCCACATTGGTAATTTAGACACAAGGAGTACAAATAATATTTTATAATCTCAAGAACTAGTCAACAATTCGGATAGATAGTGATATGACATGTTCATAATTATCTTCAGGGTCCCCCTACCTTGCAGCTGCTATAAGTTACAGTAGCTGCAAAAGTGGATGAACAGTACCCACGTGTGATACTGTTCATCCATTTTTTGTAGTTGCTGCAAGGTAGCAATTGTCTTATCTTCAATATGTTCACGAGGTCTCAACCAACTACTATGATGAGTTTCTTGGATTAATCACTTACAGATAATTATTCTTCAAACATAGTCAAAAGCCTTATTTATGTATATGAATTAAAATTAACAACAGTGATATGATATGTTCATATTATTATAAGTTAAATTAGTGCTGCCAATTTTCCAATTTGAAAAATGACGTTTTAGGTGTCAACTTTGACAATTTAGAATGTATGTTTACGACTCTACTTGGTCTTTGAACATCAAATCGGAATCGATGAGATACATGACCAGGTGGAATGAATCTTTTAAGGAAAAAAAATAACCTTTCTTTTTTACTCTATAGCAACCAAAACGATACTTGGTAGTAATTTTCTAATCTTTTCTACAATTGCCATTTTTCAATACATCAAATCATATTGATGATGAGATACGGGATAAGGTGCCGTGGAACAAATCGATAAGAAAAAAGAATTTCATAAATTATGTTTTAGTCAAATACCATAATTTCTATTGTAAAATTAATTGTTCAGTATCTTTAGCATTTTTCTAAATATATGGTGTGGACATGGACAAGTTGATATTCATCACAACCACTCCAAAACATTTGCGCGCGTAGCAGGCTAGCAGCCACGGTCTTTCATTTTGCATCTCAAACAAGTACTGTAGCTGCAATTTATCACTTTTATAAATAATTATGATTCGTGCTCTACATTCGAGTAAATCCAAGGTAGCCACATTGGTAATTTAGACACAAGGAGTACAAATAATATTTTATAATCTCAAGTACTAGTCAACAATTCGGATAGATAGTGATATGACATGTTCATAATTATCTTCAATATGTTCACGAGGTCTCAACCAACTACTATGATGGGTTTCCTGGGTTAATCACTTACAGATAATTATTCTTCAAACATAGTCAAAAGCCTTATTTATGTATATGAATTAAAATTAACAACAGTGATATGATATGTTCATATTATTATAAGTTAAATTAGTGCTGCCAATTTTCCAATTTGAAAAATGACGTTTTAGGTGTCAACTTTGACAATTTAGAATGTATGTTTACAACTCTATTTGGTCTTTGAACATTTCTAATTGTAATAATAGCAATAGAATTTATTGTATGTTTAGTTGCTGTGTTTTTATCTATTGATATCTTTTTTCTTCTCCTCCTTCAAACAACAGAAAGCCTTCTAGACGTGACAGCTCAGCACTATGTTTTTTATTATTTATAATAATGTAAGGGTCAGTTTGATACATAAGATAAAATAGCACGATGTGATAAAAGAAGATGAGATGAAATAAGATTGTACTATATATAATATATATAATATTGTGTTCTGTTTAATGTAATTTAGAATCGGGCTATAAATAATTTGTATTGTGTTTGGTATATATGCTATCATATTAGATAATCACTAATATATTTTATACATTAATTTAGTCAAAATTAACTTAAGTTAATTGTTATACCACAATCTAAAAAATAAATTTGCTTCCCATAAACTCACATTCAAAGTTGAAAACTTAAATTTTTACACCATTGAGTATAGCTAAAAAATGAAATTATAAAGTAATATAAAATATAATCTAGAAATTAAATCAGTTTATCGGTAAATCAAAACATTGAAAAAAGTGACAAAACCTTCCCCTATTTATTATTATTTTTTATTTAACCTGATTATAGTTTTTAAACAAGAGTTAATGCAATAATATCATATAACAAACATAATAAGAAAAGTAGTCCATAAATATGAAAATATATTATATACAATAATGTCATTCGTCCATACATATAAAAATACTAAACATCTCAACATTCAAGAGTATATTGGCAAATATGTACTATCACTGATGGGTGAATTTATAATAATTTATATTTGTAAATTTAATATTATATTGTTGTTTAATGTGAAAACAAATGAATTATATAATATTTATACTAGTACTTAATTTAAAAAATTAAAAAATAATTAATTACTAATTGTAAACAATATCTAATAAACGGATTAGCTAGTTTGAGAACAAGGAGAAAGTCCGTATCTTTAGCATTTTTCTACATATATGGTGTGGACATGGACAAGTTGCTATTCATCACAAACACTTCAAAAATTTGAGTGGGTAGAAGGCTAGCAGCCATGGAGTTTCTTGTTTCTCAATCAAGTGCTGTAGCTGCAATTTTAACCATCCTGTTAATCTTTCTATACACTTTGTCGTTAGTGTCAAGAAATTTGTATAGAAATTACGCAAGCAAGAAGAAGAGAGAAGCACCGGAAGCTGGGGGAGCATGGCCTGTGATTGGCCATCTACACCTTTTAGGAGGGTCAGAGCCTGCTCACAGGGTGTTGGCCAACATGGCTGATAAGTACGGACCAATCTTCACTATCAGGATGGGCATAAACCGAGCTATGGTCGTAAGTAGTTGGGAGATTGCTAAAGAGTGTCTCACTACACGTGACAAAGTCTTTGCCAACCGTCCGAAAACTCTAGCCATGGAGATTTTAGGCTACAATTTTTCCATGATTGGGTTCAGCCCATATGGCTCCTACTGGCGCGAGACACGCAAGATAGCCACACTTGAGCTTCTCTCGAACCACCGGCTTGAGAAGCTCAAGCATGTGCGAGAGTACGAGCTGAAGACATGTTTGAAGGAGTTATATAAGTTATGGGATAAGAACAAAAGCACTGACAAGGTGTTGTTGGTAGAGATGAAGAGATGGTTTGCAGACACCACACGTAGTGTGGTTTTAAGAATGATTGTAGGAAAGGGATGCAATTCAGTGGATAGTAAAGGATGGAAAGAGCTATTGACGAGATATTTTGAAATGAGTGGTAAGTTTGTAGTGTCGGATGCGCTACCGTTTTTGAGATGGCTGGATGTAGGGGGTGATGAAAGGTCAATGAAGAACATAGCCAAAGAATTAGACATTCTTGTTCAAGGATGGTTAGAAGAGCACAAGAGGAAGAGAGATTCTCAAAAGACGGAAAAAGAAGAAGAAGATTTTATGTCTATGATGCTTTCAATTCTAGGTGATGCAGAGCAATACTCGGGTCGTGACGTTGATACAATTAATAAAGCTATTTGCCTGGTAAGCCACTCTTAACCCATTTTCGTTTTGTTTTAGTTATAGTCTAAGCGCAACTCAATCATCTCTGCATTCTTTCCATCCATTTGAGCGGAGTATTCAAATTTAGACCTATTTTTTTTACGTTTTACTTTTTTTAATTAATGCAAACACACCAGTGAGATGAACTAATCGTAAGCCTTAAGGTTGCTTCTTACCGGTAGAACTAGGCCTTATCTTAGACATCTTTTCAATCAAGAAATTTTAACTGAACTAATTCGCACGTATTACTTAACCGAACATTCTATTTTTTTCCAAGCAGTTTATGCCCATAATAATTGATACTGTTGTTTACATCATTCTTCAAAATGAGATTTACAAATGAGAGCAACTAATAAATTTGGAATGTATGAATTGAGAATTTTTAATTATTCTATTTCCTCACATATGAAAACGCTTTACACACTGCAAATTTTGCAGACTCTCATCTTAGCAGCAACAGACACCACAACAGCAACATTGACATGGGTTATTTCTCTGCTTCTTAATCATCGTGATATTCTAAACAAGGTTCAAAACGAACTCGATATTCAGGTGGGCACAAAAAGGCAAGTGAATGAATCAGATATTAAAAATTTAGTTTACTTGCAAGCCATTCTAAAAGAAGCAATGCGTTTGTATCCTGCTGTGCCACTGTTACTTCCTCATGAGTCTATGGAAGAGTGCATAGTTAATGGTTACCGTGTCCCTGCCGGCACACAACTTTTTATCAATGCTTGGAAACTTCAACGTGATCCACGTGTCTGGGAAGAGCCTTGTAAGTTTCAACCAGAAAGATTTTTGACAAGGCACAAGGATATTGATGTCTGGGGACAGCATTTGGAATTGCTACCTTTTGGTAGTGGCAGAAGAATGTGCCCTGGAGTGTCATTTGCCCTCCAAGTTATGCAATTTACACTTGCTTCTTTACTTCACGGCTTTGATTTTGCAGCCCCGTCAAATGAACCGCTGGACATGAGTGAGGGATTAGGATTGACCATGGAGAAATCTAGTCCACTTGAAGTACTTATCGCTCCACGTCTTTCTGCTTCTTTGTACGGCTAAATTGATTCTCGATGTAATCAATCTAATTGACTTCGATTATAAGTATCGATGTTTTTTTGCTTGTTTACTCTTACTTATTAGACCTTCTTCTACTTTAAATAAAAAGGTCGGAATTATCATTAAAAATAAATATCTATTATTAAACGTACTTTTATCCCAATTGAACTGAGAATCCTATGCCATTATGCAAGGACAACTCAATGTCATCACAAGTTCAAGCAAACAAATGAGAAAAACAACTCGAGAGGAAAGCTGCGTCACCGTTTTGTATATTTTTCTTGTATTAATTGCCTTCTGAATCTGTGCACTGTTGTGAACGTCTTTAATACGCATTAAGCTGTTAATAGAGAGGTGACACGAATAAGCATAATTTCACAGCAATTTTGCAGTCAAAGTTTCAAGAATTAGAACATTTATGAGAAAATCTTGGGCAAAACCTTGGAGTGATTTTTTGTATGTATCATGAAGAGGATTAAAATTAGAATATCGATTTGGATTTTATTGTGAGACATTCATATTGAAGTCAACTTAAAGAAAGTTCTTTTCTTATGTATTATGGCACGGCAGCATAATCAGAATCTAAATGAATATAAAAAGTATACACACACACACACAATCAAAAGAGAAGCTTCATACGATGATGTGATACTGATTTTTAACTTAATTATTATTTGTTATAGATTGTTAATTATTTTGTGCATTTGGCAACATTGAATAATACTAGAGATCTAACATCTGAGTCTAAATTGAGTCATAATTTATAATGGTCAAATTATTGCAAAATATTTATTAACTAAAAGAGAGAGATTGATATAAAAAAATAAAAATAAATTAGTTAGTCAACAACCTAGAGGAGGAATTTAAGAAATAAAAAGGAATTGGCCAATGGGCTATAAAAATTAAAACAATTGGATTAGATCGAATTTTCAATAGTTTAGTAGGCAAACTTCACAAATAATTTTTTATTTTGATGAACAAAAACCTCATAAATATGTGAAAATTTTGGATTAGATTGATTCAATACGTTGCGACAAGATAAAATATCACATGTTTGAGTCCATCTCAATAGAGTGACCCAAAAGTCCAAATTTTAAAATGCGTGCATAATGTACTGATTATCACTAAGTTTTGGACTTGGTTGAAATTAGCAAAAAAAAAAAAATGTGTGTGTACATATTCCAAATTAGAATTCTGGATTTTCTTAAAGTTCGATAAACCTATAAAGTCATGCAGTTTAATAGTGTAATATCTGTAAAAGTTATTAAGTCGTGTGATTTAATAATATAATAGCATAATGTTATTAAACTGCATAATTTAATGGTTTTCCTAGACTTTAATAAAACCTAGTATCTTAGACCAAATTGGAATTATATGTTTTATACACACACACACAAAAGCAAGTGAAGCAGCAGCTATTATTAAGAATGCAACAAAAGATGAGAGAGAAAAAAGGAGATAGTGATATGAACCTTAAATGGAGGCAAGGGTTGTAATCTTTGATTGGACAATCGGAAGGCAAATTTTAACTCCATTTCTCCTAAATTTGAATGATAAGTTATTGGCATCACCTTATTTTATCCACTCATTAGCTGTTATTTGATATACCTATTTGCTAGAGAGATAGATATTAGGTTATTACTATAAGGCAAGATTGTTGAGATTCTTAATATTGTTAACCTCTAGCGTTATCTAGATAAGAATTTTGTGTTGTAATCCCATTAACACAACTCAAAAGTATTGTTTTACTTCCAAGTATAAAAGTGTTTAGTTACAATATAATTCGGTTAGTTCAGAATCGAACTACAAAGGATTTAAAATCTAGTAGTCAATTATTAAATAAAGAAAACTAAGTGCAAAAAAAAAATTAATAGGAACCAATCCAGAAAAATACTAAGTTACGGGATCTACTCTCGGATATCAAATTCTGGTCGTAATACTCTTTCATCTTTATTTTTTGTATCTCTTTTACTAGTTAATTATTATGTTATTTAATTATTAACTAAACATTTGTGTGGATAATTATGGAATCAAGTATCTAGTGTGCCACAACTATATTGGAGAGTGTCAACATTATGTCAAAATATTATATAAATCTAAGGAGATCTAGATCTATAAATTAACATGATATAAAAGAAACTTGTAAAGAAGAAAAATGCAAATAAATAAAATAGACTTTGAGACTCAATTGAGAGAGTAATTAATTTGATAATTTATATTCTTAAACTTCATCTTTCACCTCAATTTAGAAAATTAGCCACTCATATTGATAAATAAAACACTCATTTTATTTAACAAACTTCCAAAAAATATTACAAGAAAATTAACCACACAAAAGAAAAAATTCTCAAAAACTTAGTCTTCAGCTCCTTTCTCCTCTTCTCTCTACCCCTCATTCTTCATCTTCTTGCCTTTTATAGGCAATAAACTTGAGATGATCATTTTATTTTATTATATATAATTTTTATTATTTATCTATTACATAGAAGTGTGTGACAGCCAAGCATCAAAGTGGCCACCTAACTATCACGGCTCACTTTCTTTTTTATTTCATGTATTTATTTATTTATTTATTATAATATCTCCTTAATAATGCACTCCAAATGACTCTAGCAATTCATTTTCTCGTTTTCCGCTTTCATTTCAATTCCCTTTTTATTCTTGAAATATTTACAATATAAAAATTAACATAAAATTAACATACTGCATATTAATTTAATACAAAAATTTATTACGGGAGTATTAAGATAATTTATAAGTTATGAACATACTAATCAAAATTATAAGTGAAAAACTAATAATTTTAACTTTATTAAGTGTATGCTTTTTAGTGTCAGTCACATCTCCCTACAAACTTATTACTAGTCCTCAACAATTTAAGCGATAAAATTCTAGCAAATTTTAAACCCAAATTGAAATCTCTTTCTCTTTTTTTTTTTTTGAAATTATGTTTGCTTCTTTAATTAGATTAATAACAATAATAAAATAAAAGTATAAGTATTATCTTCGGCCTAAACAAAATCACTCTCACATAAATCAGTCAAGTAAAATCATGTTAAATGATCAATTATCAAAACTATATTATTTAAGCCACCTCTAAGAATGATATGTCAAATTTCAAAATCTCACGGTTAAGAGTGACTATCTCAAAAGAAAATAAACCAAATAAAAATAGTCACTCTAAGAAGTAGTAGGTTGAGAGAATAGTAAAACAATATCACTCACTCTCACTAAGATAAAATAAAATGATCTCATGTCAAGGGAATTAGTAGCCAAACCAATTTGTTTTCATTTTTATGCATCATCACATATTTCAATCCATATTACCAGCTTCTACTTTATTCTATAGTTTTTTAAAATCAAGAAATATTTTTAGTAGGACGTAACATAGGTTAGGGACATAGCTAACAAAGAAGGGATAATATGAAAAATAAAATATCTGTTTGAAAAAAAAAGAACTTTTAGAGATTACAAGGTACTTTTCACTTGGATTTTTTAATCTTTTTTTTATATTATTTATTATTATTTATTTTATTTTTATTTTTTTCATAGCACCATTTCCACAAATACATCATCAACCCTATTTTTCAAGCGTAATTAGGTGGTGAACAACATAAAACATAAGGTGATACTCCATATTGGAGTGGAATAAGATGACAAGTTACCAAAGAAAATGTATATATATATATATATATATATATATATGTTGAAAAGGGTTAACTATGGATGCTTTACCATAGAAATGGCTCAAACGGATCAAAGATGACCTTTATGTCATCTTTTAGAGCTCTAAATAATTTTTCATATCCACTAGTTTAATGAACTTTCAAATGCAGCAGCACAAACTTCCTCTTTTTTTTTTTACTATTATTTTTTATTTCATTTTGTCTTTTCTTTTCTTTTTTTTAGTTGAATTTAAAGGACATATAGAGATATTATATAAAATAATAAACTGTGAAGCTTTATAGACAAACGAGGTTATTCTACACGAATAATAGGCTTAAAAACTCACTTTGGAACCTATAATGACATGTACATTCCTTCAATGGCTCAATCAGTTTCACTTATCAAAATTCTCAATTAAGATCCAATATGAAAAACATAGTGTAACACATTGTGTTCCAACTCTATGTGGCCGAAAGATAATTTCATTTCTCCATTCCTACAATTAATCAAAGCATCAATAGTAGTTAAAAATGATCAACCTAATATGATAGGAATTTGCTTACATTCATTAGCAATTACTTTTATTTACAAAATAATAAAATCCACAAGATATATGAATTTATTGACTCAGACTAATACATCTTCAACCAATTATTGTATAATATTTTTCATGATGGGTTTCTTGGATTAATCACTCGGAAGATAATTATTCTTCAAACTCAGTCGTAAGGCCTAGGTACGTGTATGAACTAATCAGCATATTTTATTATTAGGTATATTAGCACAGCCTACTTTACAATTTGAAAAATGACGTTTTAGGTGTGATAGTTGACAATTTAGGATGTAAATTAGAAACTCGATTGGATCCTTAAACACTTCCAATTGTAGCAATATTGATAATAGATTCATTGTACGTTTAGTTTACTTGCACTTATCTATTGCTACCTTGCCGAAAGCCTTCTGGACTTGACACATCAGCACTATTTTTATCATTATTTATAACAATCCATTTCTATTGGTATTAATACAAATTTCGAATTAAAATTATACAAAATTTCTTATCAATTTATATACATTTATTTATATAAAGTGATTGTGATTTTATCATCATTCATACATAAATGGTTCTATGTGAGGATGCTCCTAGAGTATATAAAGCAAACTTAAACATCAATGTAAATAACAACAGGTGCATGTATTTGGCGAGATTAAAACTTTTTTCAAAAACTATTTCATGTACCAAGTACATGGTATTTTGTTTGCGATAAATGGGTTAACCAATAGAATTTTAATTTTAAATATAATTAATTGATTGGATTCCCTCTAAAAGAAGAGTTACCAAAATAAACTTTGGTCCAGTTATGTAGGAATCATTCTATGGTGAAACACTCCTTCATAATTACATGATCAAAATTATAATGTGTTTTTTATTATTTATCACTTTGTGTATGTAGCTAAGATTCGTGCTTTATTTTAAAACTATTCTATAATGAAACACTTCTATATAGCCACACGATCAAAATTATAATGTGTTTTTTACTATTTATCACTTTTATGTGTACTTATGATTGTGCTTTATCTTAGAGTAACTCCAAAGTAGCCATATTGGTACTTTATATATGATGAGTAGAAATAATATTTTATAACCTCAAGTACCAGTCAAAAATTCAGATAGATAGTGATAGGACATGTTCATAACTATCTTCACAATTTTCAGAAGGTCTCAACCAACTACTATGATGGGCTTCTTGCATTAATCACTTACAGATAATTATTCTTCAAACATAGTCAAAAGCCTTATTTATGTACATGAATTAACAACAGTGATATGTTCATATTATTATAGGGTAAATTAGTGCTGCCAATTTTCCAATTTGACAAACTGACGGTTTTGGTGTCAATTTTGACAATTTAGGATGTATGTTTACAACTCTATTTGGCATTTGAACATTTCTAATTGTAATAATAGCAATAGAATTTAGTTGTAAGTTTAGTCGCTTTAGTTTTATCTATTGATAACTTTTTTCTTCCCCTTCTTAAAACTACAGAAAGCCTTCTAGACTTGATAGCTCAGCACTATGTTTATTATTATTTATAATAATATAAGGATCAGTTTAATACGCAAGGATAATATAGCACAATATGATAAAGTAAGATTGTATCATATATAATACTATGTTGTGTTTAGTGTAGTATAGAATTGGGCCATAAATAGTTTGTATTGCGTTTGGTATATATATGCTACCATATTAGATAATCACTAATATATTTTATATACATTAATTTAGTCAAAATTAACTTAAATTAATTGTTATATCATAATCTACAAAATAAATTTGCCCCCCCATAAACTCATATTTCACAGTTGAAAACTTAAATTTTTACGTCGTTGAGTATAACCAAAATATGAAATTATAAAGTATTATAAAATATAATCTAGAAATTAAATCAGTTTATCGGTAAATCAAAACATTGAAAAAAAGTGACAAAACCTTCCCTTATTTATTATTATTATTTAGTTTAACTTATAGTTTTTAAACAAGAGTTAATGCAATAATATCATATAACAAACATAATAAGAAAAGTAGTCCATAAATATGAAAATATATTATATACAATAATGTCATTCGTCCATACATATAAAAAATACTAAACATCTCAACATTCAAGAGTATATTGGCAAATATGTAATATCACTAAGGGATGAATTTATAATAAATTTATATAAATTTATATTTGTAAATTTAATATTATATTGTTATTTAATGTGAAAACAAATGAATTATATAATATTTATACTATTACTTTAACTTAAAAAATTAAAAATAAAATAATTAATTACTAATTGTAAAAAATATCTAATAGACGTTTTAATAAATACAAATATAATATAAATAATATAATCCGTCTAGTAAACTAATAATATTAATAATTTTTTTATTATATTTATTTTAATAACATATTTATATTTATTAGAAAGATTATAAATAAATCTTTAGGTTAAATATATTTTGCAGTTAATAAAATATATAAATAATATTAAAATTACTATTTTACATAATATCCAAAATAATTTAAATTATAATATATTTATTTTAACATTATATTTCTATTTATTAAAAAATTTATTTTAATATAATAAAAAGTCTAATAGATTGTCAAATATTAAAATATTTTTATATTGAAATTATTTTAAAATATATATTATTATATTTATTTTGATATTATAATGTCTATTTATTATAAAATATTGAAGTCAATTGTTTAGATTAATAGAGCCAAATGATGTAATGGTCAACATGAGATTATGAGATCTGGATATCTCTTACTATGTATGTATGTATTTCAATTAAGGATATCTGATCATATTAAAGTCAGTATTAGATTAGAAGATAAAAAAATATAAACTCTAATACAATGTGTTTTATCTTATCTTATAGTGAAAAATGTTTTTTTTTTTTGAATTTTTTAGCTTATCTATGATTTTAATATACTTAGGGATTTTTAATTGGAAACTCACTATATATATGTATTTATGACCGTGGAATTATAAGAAACAAAACGTAACATCCATAAAATGCTTCACGAAATTGTTAATTGGTCAGTTCAAAGATTTTAATTCAACGAGCTATAAGTTGCAAATCACATAGGATGTATTTGATTATTTTATCACCCAACTTCGTCAATGTATGATTTTCTTCATATTCAATTGTGTTTTATATTATCCTTAGGCATAATACACGCACACACATGTATTACTTGTCATTGTATTTAATAATTACCTTAATTCAAGTTCTCTATCAAGAGAGATTCTATTTCTATAATACCTCTCTGCTGCACTACATCTACTTAATATGTCTATTACATATGTACATAAATTAAATCTAAATATCAATTACACAATAATTTTAAAATAAATACTTACATATTATATATGCATTAAGTAGGTATAGTACAATAGAAATATTTTAAAATTTCTCCTAATTTAAATTGAGTCGATTTGAGAGTTAATAAATTGATCTGGACTTTCACCATCTTTATTTTTTTTATAAAAAAAAGGAACTGACATATTGGTAAAAGATAATATCAAGTCATACAAGTAACATGATTTTTGCCCTTTTTTCCAGTAACAGTCAAAACAACATTTGATTATAAGTTTGTCATCCGTTTAACTTTTCTATATGTACATCAAATCGGAATCGATGAGATACATGACCAGGTGGAATGAATCTTTTAAGGAAAAAAAAAATTACCTTGTTTCTTTTACTCTATAGCAACCAAAATGATATTTGGTAGTAATTTTATAATCTTTTCTACAATTGCCATTTTTCAATACATCAAATCAGATTGATGATGAGATACGAGATAAGGTACCGTGGAACAAATCGATAAGAAAGAAGAATTTCATAAATTATGTTTCAGTCAAATACCATAATTTCTATTGTAGAATTATGTGTCAGTATCTTTAGCATTTTTCTAAATATATGGTGTGGACATGGACAAGTCGACATTCATCACAACCACTCCAAAAATTTGAGCGCGTAGCAGGCTAGCAGCCACGGACTTTCTTTTTGCATCTCAAACAATTACTGTAGCTGCAATTTTAACCACCCTGTTAATCTTTCTATACACTTTGTTGTTAGTGTCAAGAAATTTGTATGGAAATTACGCAAGCAAGAAGAAGAGAGAAGCACCAGAAGCTGGGGGAGCATGACCTGAGATTGGACATAAACCGAATTGTTGTTATAATTTATAAACCGAATCTTCACTATCAGCATGGGCATAAACTGAAAGCCTTCTGGACTTGACAGGTCAGCACTATTTTTATTATCATTTATAACAATCCAATTCTATTGATATCATTACATGGTATTTTGTTTGCGATAAATGTGTTAACCAACTGAATTTTAAATATAATTAATTGATTGGATTATCCTTAAAAGAAGAGTTTCCAAAATTAACTTTGGTTCAGTTATGTTGAAACCATTCTACGGTGAAGCACTCCTTCATAACCACACGATTAAAATGATAACATATTTTTTATTATTTATTACTTTGTTTGTGTAGTTATGATTCATGCTTTACCTTAGAACTATTCTACGATAAAACACTTCTTCATAATTATACGATTAAAATTATAACATATTTTTTATTATTTATCACTTTTATATATAGTTATGATTCGTGCTTCACCTTACAGTAAATCCAAAGCAGCCACATTGGTACTTTATATATGAGGAGTACAAATAATATTTTATAATTTCAAGTACTAGTCAACAATTGGGATAGATAGTGATATGACATGTTCATAATTATCTTCACAATTTTCAAAAGGTCTCAACCAACTACTATGATGGGTTTCTTGGGCTAATCACTTAACAGATAATTAATCATCAAACATAGTCAAAAGCCTTATTTATGTATATGAATTAACAACAGTGATATGATATGTTCATATTATTATAAGTTAAATTAGTGCTGCCAATTTTCCAATTTGAAAAATGACGTTTTAGGTGTCAACTTTGACAATTTAGAATGTATGTTTACAACTCTATTTGGTCTTTGAACATTTCTAATTGTAATAATAGCAATAGAATTTATTATATGTTTAGTCGCTGTGTTTTTATCTATTGATAACTGTTTTCTTCCTCTCCTTCAAACAACAGAAAGCCTTCTAGACTTGACAGCTCAGCACTATGTTTTTTATTATTTATAATAATATAAGGGTCAGTTTGATACATAAGATAAAATAGCACGATGTGATAAAATAAGATGAGATGAAATAAGATTGTACTATATATAATATTGTGTTCTGTTTAATGTAATTTAGAATCGGGCTATAAATAATTTGTATTGTGTTTGGTATATATGCTATCATATTAGATAATCACTAATATATTTTATATATTAATTTAGTCAAAATTAACTTAAGTTAATTGTTATACCACAATCTGAAAAATAAATTTGCTTCCCATAAACTCACATTCAAAGTTGAAAACTTAAATTTTTACACCGAGTATAGCTAAAAAATGAAATTATAAAGTAATATAAAATATAATCTAGAAATTAAATCAGTTTATCGGTAAATCAAAACATTGAAAAAAGTGACAAAACCTTCCCCTATTTATTATTATTTTTTATTTAACCTGGTTATAGTTTCTAAACAAGAGTTAATGCAATAATATCATATAACAAACATAATAAGAAAAGTAGTCCATAAATTTGAAAATATATTATATATAATAATGTCATTCGTCCATACATATAAAAATATTAAACATCTCAACAGTCAAGAGTATATTGGCAAATATGTAATATCACTAATGGATGAATTTATAACAAATTTATATTTGTAAATTTAATATTATATTGTTGTTTAATGTGAAAACAAATGAATTATCTAACATTTATACTATTACTTAATTTAAAAAATTAAATAATAATTAATTACTAATTGTAAACAATATCTAATAACCGGATTAGCTAGTTTGAGAACAAGGAGAAACAGAGAAATTTTTTTTCCCACCTTTATCTCGTAAAATAACATAGGATAAATTTCCAGCCCAAAAAAATTATCGCTCGTATACCAAACACCCCCCCCCCCCCCCCCACCCGAACCCCGCCGCGGGTGGCGGGACAGAATTTTCAATTCTCACAAGTTAATCGGTGGGCCCCAATTATTTTATCGACATATCACTTCTTGGTAATCGGTCCCCGCATGCTTAGTAACAGATACTTGTCATTGTATTTAATAATGACAAAACAACAATTGATGATAAGTTTGTCATCCTTATAACTTTTCTATATGTACATCAAATCGGAATCGATGAGATACATGACCAGGTGGAATGAATCTTTTAAGAAAAAGCAGCTTTTTTTTTTTTTTTTTTTTGTACTTTATAGCAACCCAAACTAAAATTGGTAATAATTTTATAATCTTTTCTACAATTGCCAGTTTTCAATCCATCAAATCAGATTGATGATGAAATATGAGATGAAGTGGGGACCGGCTATGATACGGGGACTGAAAGAAGGTTAATAAAATTGACCCCACATTGTTTGGCTGCCATCTGAGCAGCCAAACAATTGTTCAACCGGCAGTCTCACGTTTATTTTAAAATAAACAATTGTTCAACAATTGCTGCCAATAATGAATTATTTTACTCCTAAAATAAATATATATATGTATAAAGTTACATATATTTATTTTTAATAATAATAATAATAATAATAATAATAATAATAATAATAATAATGATAAGAAAAGAGATAAGTAAGTAAAATTGGGAAAATAATAATTTTTTAAACAATAAAATTAATCTTTTTTGTGTTGTTTCATGTTTATGTTAAAATTAGATGTTTGATGTTTTATGTTTAATATTGCATATTTTCAGTCTCACGTTTTATGTTCTCGTTCAATATTTCATGTGTTTATTTGTTTATTTTTCAAATACTCCGAAATATTTTTTTTTTGCCCCCGTTTCATGTTTACATTTAAGTTTCATGTTTCCAGTCCCCTGTTTCATGTCTGGCATTTTATATTCACTGTTACGAAGGTCCACCTATTTTATGTTCATTGTTGCATGTTTTCAGTCTCAAGTTTTATGTCCCTCGTTCAATGTTTCACGTGTTTATCTTCCAAACACCCCGAAATATTTCTTTTTTGCCCCCATTTCATGTTTACGTTTAAGTTTCATGTTTCCAGTCCCCTGTTTCATGTCTGGCATTTTATATTCACTATTACGAAGGTCCATCTATTTTATGTTCATTGTTGCATGTTTTCAGTCTCAAGTTTTATGTCCCTCGTTTAATGTTTCATGTGTTTATCTTCCAAATACCCCGGAATATTTCTTTTTTGCCCCAGTTTGATGTTTACGTTTAAGTTTCATGTTTTCAGTCCCCTGTTTCATGTCTGGCATTTTATATTCACTGTTACGAAAGTCCACGTATTTATGTTCAATGTTGCATGTTTTCAGTCTCACGTTTTATGTCCCTCGTTCAATGTTTCATGTGTTTATTTTCCAAATACCCCGAAATATTTCTTTTTTGCCCCCGTTTCATGTTTACGTTTAAGTTTCAAGTTTCCATTCCCCTGTTTCATGTTTGGCGTTTTATATTCACTGTTACGAAGGTCCACCTATTTTATGTTCAATGTTGCATGTTTTCAGTCTCAAGTTTTATGTTGCTCGTTCAATGTTCCATGTGTTTCTTTTTCAAATGCCCCGAAATATTTTTACCAACTCTAGTTGTTAATTTATTGTTGCATTTATAACTCACTAACTGTTTTTCGTTTAATACCCGCATCCCTTTATGGCCACTCCCCATGTTTTGTGTGGCTTGTGTATATTTGTTTCTTATGTTTTTAAATGCTACCTTCCCACTATAACTCACCTTCAATAAAAAAATTATTTGTTCCTTCCATTGCTACTGCTGGAGGAACTGAAGTTGCTGAACAAATTTGTGTTGTTCCTCAAGTAAGTGTTTTTAATAAAATTATTTTTTTTCTTGTAAATGTTGGTTTTGTTTTTGTTTTTGTGTAATGGAAAGTAGATGTTGGTATTGATGGGGTTTTTCATTAAATTTATTTCAAAAAGATGACTCTTTGTGTGGTTTTGGATGATTCTGTATTAATACACCCATGATCATTGTATGTGATTTTAACATCTATTTTTCATGCTATAACTTTATAGGATTAACTGATGAGTTTTGCATCTGAGGTTGTTGAGTTACATCCATCAAATGTACTAGGAGCTCAGCTTCATTCAGTAGAAGATGCAGATGCATGGTACATGAACTATTCAAGAATGGTTGGTTTTAGTGTTAGAAAAAATGAGCTTCGACGTGCGAAGTCTGGCCGCACTACAATCCGTTGGTGGGTTTGTAATTTTGAAGGATAGAGGGCAGAGAAATACTTGGCAAATGATAATAGAGTGCGAGAACCACGGCCAATAACCCGTACAGGTTGTAAAGCATCGTTTCGAGTGAATTACGACAATTCCAGTGGGAAGTACAGGGTGACAGAATTCACAATGGAACACAATCATCCATTGGCTTGTACAAACGATTTCATCTCCTTCGTTCACATCGGAATGTTAGTGAAGGAGATGTCGCCCAAGCCAAGGCATTGAGGCATGTTGGCATTAAGACTTGCCAAGTTGTGGATTACATGGGTGATCAAGTTGGGGGATCACAAAATCTTAAGTTCAAACGTAAGGATTTGCAAAATCGATTAGATGCAGATAGACGTGCTGAATTTGGTGATAGTGATTCCGCAGCAACTATAGCATATTTCATGGCAAAATCTGACAATGATCCTGGGCTCTATCATGAGTACACATTAGACGCTGAGAATAGGCTAAGGAACTTGTTTTGGACCGACTATATGGCACGGTATGATTATGAATGCTTCGGTGATGTTTTGGCATTTGATGTGACTTACAAAACTAATGCATATCACAAACTACTTGTGACCCTTGTTAGCACCAACCATCATCGTCAGACCACCGTATTTGGATTTGCCATACTCGCAGACGAGACAGTTGAATCATACACATGGCTACTCCAAATTTTTTTGTCGGCTATGGGTTACCGAAAGCCGAAGTCCGTGATTACTGATGGCGATAAGGCAATGGCGAAGGCAATTAAAATAATTTTTGTTGGATGTAGTCATCGTCTTTGTTGCCGGCATTTAGAAAGGAATGTAAAAGCAAATATTAAGAATGAATACTTCACTCGCAAAATTCGTGATCTTATGCTGGCACCCATGAGTCCATCTAATTTTGACCAACAGTGGTTTGCTTTGCTTGATGAGTCGAACTTGCGCGATAATGTTTGGGTGAAAAAAATGTATGCAAAAAGACATAAATGGATGAAGCCTATCTTAAAGGAACTTTTTTTACTGGAATGCGAAGCACTCAACGGTGTGAGAGTATGAATTCTTATCTCAACCGTTTTCTCCAATGCAGGTTAAAATTATATGAATTCGTCCAACAAATTGATCATGCGCTGCGTAGCATTCGTGCCATGGAAACAGAAGATGAGTTCAAAATGTAAATATGGTACTCTGGTGTTGACCACACACTTACACAGCATAGAAAAACATGCCACAGAAATTTTTACCCAAAGGGTTTTCCATTGGCTTAGGGAGGAAATTCGGCAAGAAGCAACATTAATTAAGTGTGATGGCTTGAATTACGCTGATATACAGTACAAGAATGTGGACTTCAAGTGGACAGTGTTGTACAGTCAACAAGAAAATAAGTTGGCTTGCTCCTACCAGTTGATGGACTCTGCTGGAATCCCGTGTCGACACATGTTCCATGTTATGAAAGTGAAACAGTTTATTAAAATTCCCGATAATATGATTCTCCATCGATGGACAAAAGAGGCGAAGGATTATACATCATGCGCCTTAGCACTCCCACAAGTTGCCAGTGAGATTTTTGATGTTGCTAGATTTAGTGCTTTATCTACCGCAAGTAACAAAATGTGCTTTTATGCCGGAAAAAGTGAGCAATCATATAAAGAGGCTTTAGCTAACATTAATCAATTAACACTGAAATTTCAACAACTTTTTGGGGGAGAAAGAGTTGCCAGCCGAAGGCCTGCACACGTTCTGCAAATAAATTCAAGGGTACTAGATCCATTACTACCGACAACAAGAGGTGCTGCACGAAGCAGACAAAAAGGTGCCAAACACGACAGGAAGTGTAGCATTTGTAGGGGGCATGGTCATACCCCACGAAGGTGTCCAAATAACCTCAATGGCATCTGGTATGTCACATTTACGGTTATGACAAACGATAGTTTATAATTACTGGCAACCAAATTTTACTTCATTCATGATACGAGTATTATTTGCAGGAGTTGTGAAGCCAATGTTAATACGAACGATGGATGGGGTTATAGTAATTTTGCTCGCTCAAGTCAACAACTTTCATTAAACAATAGTGAAGCTTCAAAAGAACTTCAAAGCCAAAATGAGTGTGGAAGTAGTTGGAGTCCGTTACCAGAATCCAATGATTATTGTTGGAATAATTCAAGAAGGTCACCGTCAATGGGAGGGGATACATTTACATTTCTTCCATTTCCTAACAGCTTGTGTTATTTGAATGATGAATGTAAGATTGGCTTTAATACAGAAAATACATAAATTAAACCCGTACATGTCGTGAAAAACATGTAATGAACAGTTAAACGGCTTAGAATATGAAGTCATACTGTAATGGTCGCAAAAAGAGCTTCTGCTAATAATATAAAGTTCCTGTTTCGGGGAATAAATACCCCATATAGTTCGTTTCTCCCACTTATGCATATTAGTGCACTCAACGCTGCCCATATGAATAACATGCTTCAAATATCAATAATCTGCATAAAATTATGTAAATTTTCCCCATCTACGATCCTAAACACTCATAAGAACAAGTTATAACGTTCAGCTATAGCATATTACAAAAAGCGTTCGTGCGAACAATTTTCATGCATAACTTCAAAGCTGCTACAGTGGTGGTGATGGTGGTGCAAACGGGTAGGGAACACTAAAGTGCTGAAAGAGTCTTCGTTGTCCATCAACGAGCTGCTGCTACTGCTACAAAAGACAGAGAAGTACAGGGGACGGATGGCGATACAATCAATGATCATGCAACGAAACGTTACTATCGATGAAATCCATCAAACAAAAAAAAAGGTATCTATCAAAATTTGAATGTCACATGGTGCTTTGTCACATCTATATATCTGGAAAAAGTTCCACAAAATAATAGACACTAAAATGTGTTTCCTGTTTCATGACTCAAGGTTATGTATTCTACAAAACACCACAGCGGTAAATTTCCCTACAAGTTGACAGCATGTTTCCAGTACAACAAATTATGGAATATCCCACAAATCCCATCATCATGTTTATGCCCGTACTCGTTTCCGATTTCTTCTCCGGCTTTTCCCTTCACCTCTCGTGGGCAATTCAAATGTTTTAACCTTCTGCATAGAAGCTATACGCGTGGCCTGTGCAACATGTTCCTCAAATGCAACATTTGCTTGAGAAAGTAATCGGGGTCGTGCATCATTGAAAGCTGAGTCTATGAGTTGAACTGCCAGTCTTCCACGAACATCTTGAGAATCATGCTACGAGAGAAAAAATAGCATAATAAGTTATGTTGCTTAATGAAAACACAAGTTCAACATATAATTACAGAAAAAAAAAAAGTAACATTTACCATATATGACTTAGTGAGAATCAGGCCTAGAGTCTCCATGAATTTGAGGACAGAAATTCCACAATCAAACCCATTTGCTTGTTTTGGAACTCCTTGACCAGGCTGGATAGGGAACTAAATGAACCGTGTTGATGGCTTGGCATTTGGAGGTATTTTAGAATGAAATATGGAATTAAACGAATGTAACTGTCAAGTTGAAAACAAAATAACAAATTTGGTCAATTGATACATATAACGAATTGAACCGTTTAATGTGCACCCAAGTAACATACAATGCGTTCCGCTTGTTGCTCCCATTTCCGATTGCTTCGACCATCAGGAAGAGGATCCCAAATCTCACCAAATCCTTCTTACACATTCACGATGAACAAGAACCAATGAAAGGCACAGTCATTCATTGGAATATAAATCTACAGGGAGAACATTTAAGTTTCTCTCCGATAAAAGCGATTTACCAACAACTAAACAATCAATCCATTAACACTTAAAAGAGTCACCTTTTGGCACCTTCGAAAGTCTGGCATAAAAGGTTTTCCGACACTAGCTGCTTGTGCAAACCCATCCACGTCAGCTCCAACGGTAAGTGCTGATTGCTACACAAAATAGTAAGTAAACAGGTGATCCCGTCTCGATAAGCAATGCACATAAACAACTTCAATTAACATAGAAATAACAGCACTAGATACTTACTGCATATACTGTCGGTAAATACCAGTTAATTGGTTCATTCTCGCGTTTAGCCCGTTCGCGAAGTGTGAGGTGATATGCTATCATGGTAATAATCTAAAACAGTGGTCGATTAATAAAAATTTATTATTAATCAATAACAATACATCAAACATATTGTATGTAAAGTCAGTGGGAATACACCACATACGTCTCCATTCAGAGCTGTGTTAGGCAAAAGGCTCATGAAATTATGCCTGGAGATAAATTGATCATGAGTCGACATAATTATTTCACTGAAAACACAAACATTTAATTTTGTGTTAGGTTTTCAAGATATATGCACAGGGGAATAACAAATACAAATCCATATAAACCACAATTACCTTCCGTTACCATCTCTATCAAATGCATATTGAATGAGCATCAGTTGGTCAAGAGACAGAGGGTTGTTTACATAAAAAGGACCAGCTTTAAACTTAGCCTTCGCTCCCCGAGACACTTTATCGTAAGGAGAAAGTTGGTACCGTACAGGCCTCCTATTCCTTGTTGGTCTAGTTGCCAGTATACTCATGCTAGTGGAGGTCTGGAACTCTTGCTTAGTGTCAATTGGTTTGGGCAAATCCTATAAAAGTACAAGGTCAACATTAATTCATTATCATTGAAATCAAAATGCAACTAAAGATCGCATAGAGTCATCATCACTCACCAAAATCGTTTTCCCTTCAGCTTTTGACATTGTTTTTCCATCTACAGGTGTAGGGTTTCGAATTTTTGGACTTGAAGGTGGATCAGGAGCGGATGGTTGTTTGGTTGATCGTTCATGAAACTTTGATGCCAATTCACCCAATAATTTTTGAATGTTTTCCATTCTTCGTTCCAGGCTTTGGAATGACTCTTTGTTTTAGTCGCAAAATGACCCAAACCTTTCCATTAATAGTTGAAGAGCATCGTTATTAACATTATTCCAGCCAGAACGCTCTGCCTGTTCAGGCTGACGATCCCAATCAAGGTCGCGCATTGAAACCTAAAATTATCCATAAAATAATAATTAGTTCACAATATGGTTAATCGATTTCATCAAAAAAGTATGCACGCATTCTATACCTTGTTGCTTTTGATGCCCCCAAGTCTTCTTTGCCATTTCAAGAATAGTCGAATCTCATCATTATTCCATACGCTGATAGGACAGACTGTTCTATTAATAGAAGGTCGGTCATATACAATGCAGGAAAAGTAGAACAACTATGTGTCAATGGCAAAGAACTATGTCATAAACTGAAATAAACAAAACACAACAAACAAGAAACAACAAAATATCTTACATTAAACGAGCCTTTAAGAAAAGAACACAACCGCTAACAGAGCTCACTTTATTTTCTTTGAACTTTTGCACACCTTCTCATAAAAAGGTAAAACACCAACTAGCCCAATTTTTTCCTCTGATAGAATTTATATCTTTCAGTACACGAAGATATAATGGATTAATGTATATTGCACTTGTCGGACATAAAATGTTTCCTAACGCAACTAGACAAAACAGTATCTTAAATTCATCATCATAACTGCAACTATTCATTAGCCTTTTTTTCACCTCCGCTATATGAATTCCTCTGGGTCCACTGTTGTACATTGCTCGCAAATAAGCTATATCAACAGCTTTATCATTTAAGTCCACATGCCTGCCTTCATCTCTAACTCCCATTATAGCTGCAAATGTTGTTGAGCTTAAATTGTATTTTTTCCCATGTAGACTTATACTTTGCCTAACTACATCACATTGTTCAATTAATACTGCACATAACTCTTGTCTTAACCGCCCACATTTAAGGTGAAGCAGACTTCCAAAACCGATTTCTTTTACTGCTGCTTGTTGATCGCTTGAAAAAGTTGAAACCAACTTTACGAACGAGGCTACACGACATCAAGATACAAGGTTCCCACCTTCAGCCTTGTCCTCATCAGATTCTTCAATACTTTTACCCTCACCGCTATTTTCACCGATATTGGAGGTACATATGTCATTCATGTTATTAAGCATCCATTGATGCCTCTCCTCAGGGTTCAATTTCTTCCAACTTTGTGCAATATCAGCTCTAACCTGCAACAATGTAATACATATATGTTCAGAGCCATCTTATTTTAAGTGACATACAATCACATATTCAGCAGGTTATATTTAGATTACATACCGTTTTATCCACCTTTTCAACTCCTAATTGCCTTAGTCGTTTTCCTTCCGCCTTACTGTCATCAATATTTAAAGTTATATTAATAAAATAAATTATACCTTCGAACATAATGAGTACATAAATGCATATAATTTATACTTATAAATAGTAAATCCATGCATTTTTTTTCACTCCTTGCTTTTCCTGCAGTATTGACTTTTCTTTCAAAATTTTCCTTTGATTTTCCATGTCGGAGTATAAAAGCTACAAGAAAGCAGTTCACGATGAACAATTACTGCCTATCACACCAAAACATAGCTGAGAATAAAATATGTATCAACCGATGAACAATTACTGCCTATCGCACCAAAACATAGCTCACTGGTGCCATACGCATCAACTGATGAACAATTACTGCATATCGCACCATAATATAGCTCATTGGTGCCATACGCATCAACCGATATGCACCTAAACAAAGACACATGTGATGTCTGTTGCACTAAACGAATGCCTATACCAACATATCAAACAAAACTAGGACGCTCCAGCGGCCAACGCTCATTTTTATTCTTTTTCGAATTATTATAAAAAATTGATTAACATAGCCACAGTTTTTTCTCAAACAAAAAAAATGGCAACCTACAATCTTAAAATAATAAAATAAATAGTTCTTTTTGGTATTTCATCGAATATTGTGTGTGCATTGTACTTTTACACAATATCATTACCAAATCGTTTTCCCCAAATACAATAAATTACAAATTTACTAACTTTAACAACTACAAGGCTAAGCTTGAAGCTGAGTTACCTTGCTGAAAAGAGTGAAAGTGATCGCCTGGAGCATGATCGAGACTGACTGCAACGTTCACCGTGAGTGTGAGTTGGAAGAAACGGCAAGTGCAAGAGCAACAACAACAGCAACAGCGACAGCGACAGCGTGAGGGTGATGGTCAGCGACAGCCTTTGCAGTAGTGGGAGAGTGAGCAAGAGTGAGAGCAAGACAGTGTGGGGATCGAGAGGGAGAAAGATGACGGTTTTGCTGTGGGTAAACTAGAGGGAAAGGAAGTGAGGGAGGGAGGGAGAAATTGTTTTCCTTCTCTTACAACTTCAACCAGATGCCTTTTTTTTTTTTTTAATTCATGTTTTGTTTTTTTTTTTAAAGCCCAAGCGTTTTTTTTTTTTTTTAATTTTAAACCCCAACCGTTGCATTCATGCAAACAAACATCCAACGGCTCTATTTGGGCTTCTGCACGATACAAGGGATTTTATGCCCTGCATCCTAGCCGAGGCCGATAAGGTGCCGTGGAACAAATCGATAAGAAAAAGAATTTCATAAATTATGTTTTAGTCAAATACCATAATTTCTATTGTAGAATTAAGTTGTCAGTATCTTTAGTATTTTTCTACATATATGGTGTGGACATGGACAAGTTGATATTCATCACAACCACTTCAAAAATTTGAGTGGGTAGAAGGCTAGCAGCCATGGAGTTTCTTGTTTCTCAATCAAGTGCTGTAGCTGCAATTTTAACCATCCTGTTAATCTTTCTATACACTTTGTCGTTAGTGTCAAGAAATTTGTATAGAAATTACGCAAGCAAGAAGAAGAGAGAAGCACCGGAAGCTGGGGGAGCATGGCCTGTGATTGGCCATCTACACCTTTTAGGAGGGTCAGAGCCTGCTCACAGGGTGTTGGCCAACATGGCTGATGAGTACGGACCAATCTTCACTATCAGGATGGGCATAAACCGAGCTATGGTCGTAAGTAGTTGGGAGGTTGCTAAAGAGTGTCTCACTACACGTGACAAAGTCTTTGCCAACCGTCCGAAAACTCTAGCCATGGAGATTTTAGGCTACAATTTTTCCATGATTGGGTTCAGCCCATATGGCTCCTACTGGCGCGAGACACGCAAGATAGCCACACTTGAGCTTCTCTCGAACCACCGGCTTGAGAAGCTCAAGCATGTGCGAGAGTACGAGCTGAAGACATGTTTGAAGGAGTTATATAAGTTATGGGATAAGAACAAAAGCACTGACAAGGTGTTGTTGGTAGAGATGAAGAGATGGTTTGCAGACACCACACGTAGTGTGGTTTTAAGAATGATTGTAGGAAAGGGATGCAATTCAGTGGATAGTAAAGGATGGAAAGAGCTATTGACGAGATATTTTGAAATGAGTGGTAAGTTTGTAGTGTCGGATGCGCTACCGTTTCTGAGATGGCTGGATGTAGGGGGTGATGAAAGGTCAATGAAGAACATAGCCAAAGAATTAGACATTCTTGTTCAAGGATGGTTAGAAGAGCACAAGAGGAAGAGAGATTCTCAAAAGACGGAAAAAGAAGAAGAAGATTTTATGTATATGATGCTTTCAATTCTAGGTGATGCAGAGCAATACTCGGGTCGTGACGTTGATACAATTAATAAAGCTATTTGCCTGGTAAGCCACTCTTAACCCATTTTCGTTTTGTTTTAGTTATAGTCTAAGCGCAACTCAATCATCTCTGCATTCTTTCCATCCATTTGAGCGGAGTATTCAAATTTAGACCTATTTTTTTTACGTTTTACTTTTTTTAATTAATGCAAACACACCAGTGAGATGAACTAATCGTAAGCCTTAAGGTTGCTTCTTACCGGTAGAACTAGGCCTTATCTTAGACGTCTTTTCAATCAAGAAATTTTAACTGAACTAATTCGCACGTATTACTTAACCGAACATTCTATTTTTTTCCAAGCAGTTTATGCTCATAATAATTGATACTGTTGTTTACATCATTCTTCAAAATGAGATTTACAAATGAGAGCAACTAATAAATTTGGAATGTATGAATTGAGAATTTTTAATTATTCTATTTCCTCACATATGAAAACGCTTTACACACTACAAATTTTGCAGACTCTCATCTTAGCAGCAACAGACACCACAACAGCAACATTGACATGGGTTATTTCTCTGCTTCTTAATCATCGTGATATTCTAAACAAGGTTCAAAACGAACTCGATATTCAGGTGGGCACAAAAAGGCAAGTGAATGAATCAGATATTAAAAATTTAGTTTACTTGCAAGCCATTCTAAAAGAAGCAATGCGTTTGTATCCTGCTGTGCCACTGTTACTTCCTCATGAGTCTATGGAAGAGTGCATAGTTAATGGTTACCGTGTCCCTGCCGGCACGCAACTTTTTATCAATGCTTGGAAACTTCAACGTGATCCACGTGTGTGGGAAGAGCCTTGTAAGTTTCAACCAGAAAGATTTTTGACAAGGCACAAGGATATTGATGTCTGGGGACAGCATTTGGAATTGCTACCTTTTGGTAGTGGCAGAAGAATGTGCCCTGGAGTGTCATTTGCCCTCCAAGTTATGCAATTTACACTTGCTTCTTTACTTCACGGCTTTGATTTTGCAGCCCCGTCAAATGAACCGCTGGACATGAGTGAGGGATTAGGATTGACCATGGAGAAATATAGTCCACTTGAAGTACTTATCGCTCCACGTCTTTCGGCTTCTTTGTACGGCTAAATTGATTCTCGATGTAATCAATCTAATTGACTTCGATTATCAAGTATCGATGTTTTTTTGCTTGTTTACTCTTACTTATTAGACCTTCTTCTACTTTAAATATAAATGTCGGAATTATCATTAAAAATAAATATCTATTATTAAACGTACTTTTATCCCAATTGAACTGAGAATCCTATGCCATTATGCAAGGACAACTCAATGTCATCACAAGTTCAAGCAAACAAATGAGAAAAACAACTCGAGAGGAAAGCTGCGTCACCGTTTTGTATATTTTTCTTGTATTAATTGCCTTCTGAATCTGTTGCAACTGGTTTGGTGAACGTCTTTAATACGCATTAAGCTGTTAATAGAGAGGTGACACGAATAAGCATAATTTCACAGCAATTTTGCAGTCAAAGTTTCAAGAATTAGAACATTTATGAGAAAATCTTGGGCAAAACCTTGGAGTGATTTTTGTATGTATCATGAAGAGGATTAAAATTAGAATATCGATTTGGATTTTATTGTGAAAATTTTGGATTAGATTGATTCAATACGTTGCGACAAGATAAAATATCACATGTTTGAGTCCATCTCAATAGAGTGACCCAAAAGTCCAAATTTTAAAATGCGTGCATAATGTACGATTATCACTAAGTTTTGGACTTGGTTGAAATTAGCAAAAAAAATAATGTGTGTGTACATATTCCAAATTAGAATTCTGGATTTTCTTAAAGTTCGATAAACCTATAAAGTTAATAGTGTAATATCTGTAAAAGTTATTAAGTCGTGTGATTTAATAATATCATAACATAATGTTATTAAACTGCATAATTTAATAGTTTTTCCAGACTTTAATAAAACCTAGTATCTTAGACCAATTTGGAATTATATATTTTATACGCACACACACACAAAAGCAAGTGAAGCAGTAGCTATTATTAAGAATGCAACAAAAGATGAGAGAGAAAAAGGGAGATAGTGATATGAACCTTAAATGAACGCAAGGGTTGTAATCTTTGATTGGACAATCGGAAGGTAAATTTTAACTCCATTTCTCCTAAATTTGAATGATAAGTTATTGGCATCACCTTATTTTATCCACTCATTAGCTGTTATTTGATATACCTATTTGCTAGAAAGATAAATATTAGGCTATTACTATAAGGCAAGATTGTTGAGATTCTTAATGTTGTTAACCTCTAGCGTTATCTAGATAAGAATTTGTGTTGTAATCCCATTGACACAACTCAAAAGTATTGTCTTACTTCCAAGTATAAGAGTGTTTAGTTACAATATAATTCGGTTAGTTCAGAATCGAACTACAAAGGATTACTAAGGTTACGGGATCCACTCTCAGATATCAAATTCTGGTCGTAACACTCTTTCATCTTTATATTTTGTATCTCTTTTACCAGTTAATTATTATGTCATTTAATTCTTAACTAAACATTTGTGTGGATAAATATGGAATCAAGTATCTAGTGTGCCACAACTATATTGGAGAGTGTCAACATTATGTCAAAATACTATATAAATCTAAGGAGATCTAGATCTATAAACTAACATGATATAAAAGAAACTTGTAAAGAAGAAAAATGCAAATGAATAAAATAGACTTTGAGACTCAATTGAGAGAGTAATTAATTTGATAATTTATATTCTTAAACTTCACCTTTCACCTCAATTTAGAAAATTAACCACTCATATTGATAAATAAAATACTCATTTTATTTAACAAACTTCCGAAAAATATTACAAGAAAATTAACCACACAAAAGAAAAAATTCTCAAAAACTTAGTCTTCAGCTCCTTTCTCCTCTTCTCTCTACCCCTCATTCTTCATCTTCTTGCCTTTTATAGGCAATAAACTTGAGATGATCCTTTTATTTTATTATATATAATTTTTATTATTTATCTGTTACATAGAAGTGTGTGACAGTCAAGCAGCAAAGTGGCCACTTAACTATCACGGCTCACTTTCCTTTTTATTTCATTTATTTATTTATTATAATATCTCCTTAATAATGCACTCCAAATGACTCTAGCAGTTCATCTTCTCGTTTCCCGCTTTCATTTCAATTCCCTTTTTATTCTTGAAATATTTACAATATAAAAATTAACCTAAAATTAACATACTGCATATTAATTTAATACAAAAATTTATTACGGGAGTATTAAGATAATTTATAAGTTATGAACGTTCTAATCAAAATTGTAAGTGAAAAACTAATAATTTTAACTTTATTAAGTGTATACTTTTTAGTGTCAGTCACATCTCCCTACAAACTTATTGCTAGTCCTCAACAATTTAAGCGATAAAATTCTAGCAAATTTTAAACCCAAATTGAAATCTCTCTCTCTCTTTTTTTTTTTGAAATTATGTTTACTTCTTTAATTAGATTAATAACAACAATCAAATAAAAGTATAAGTATTATCTTCGGCCTAAACAAAATCACTCTCACATAAATCAGTCAAGTAAAATCATGTTAAATGATCAATTATCAAAACTATATTAATCAAGCCACCTCTAAGAATGATATGTCAAATCTCAAAATCTCACGGTTAAGAGTGACTATCTCAAAAGAAAATAAACCAAATAAAAATAGTCGCTCTAAGAAGTAGTAGGTTGAGAGAACAGTAAAACAATATCACTCACTCTCACTAAGATAAAATAAAATGATCTCATGTCAAGGGAATTAGTAGCCAAACCAATTTGTTTTCATTTTTATGCATCATCACATATTTCAATCCATATTACCAGCTTCTACTTTATACTATAGTTTTTTAAAATCAAGAAATATTTTTAGTAGGACGTAACATAGGTTAGGGACATAACTAACAAAGAAGGGATAATATGAAAAATAAAATATCTGTTTGAAAAAAAAAAAAGAACTTTTGGAGATTGCAAGGTACTTTTCACTTGGATTTTTTAATTTTTTTTTATATTATTTATTATTATTTATTTTATTATTATTTTTTTCATAGCACCATTTCCACAAATACATCATCAACCCTATTTTTCAAGCGTAATTAGGTGGTGAACAACATAAAACATAAGGTGATACTCCATATTGGAGTGGAATAAGATGACAAGTTACCAAAGAAAATGTTATATATATATATATATATATATATATGTTGAAAAGGGTTAACTATGGATGCTTTACCATAGAAATGGCTCAAACGGATCAAAGATGACCTTTATGTCATCTTTTAGAGCTCTAAATAATTTTTCATATCCACTAGTTTAATGAACTTTCAAATGCAGCAGCACAAACTTTCCCTCTTTTTTTTTTTACTATTATTTTTTATTTCATTTTGTCTTTTCTTTTCTTTTTTTTAGTTGAATTTAAAGGACATATAGAGATATTATATAAAATAATAAGCTGTGAAGCTTTATAGACAAACGAGGTTATTCTACACGGATAATAGGCTTAAAAACTCACTTTGGAACCTATAATGACATGTACATTCCTTCAATGGCTCAATCAGTTTCACTCATCAAAATTCTCAATTAAGATCCAACATGAAAAACATAGTGTAACACATTGTGTTCCAACTCTATATGGCCGAAAGATAATTTCATTTCTCCATTCCTACAATTAATCAAAGCATCAATAGTAGTTAAAAATGATTAACCTAATATGATAGGAATTTGCTTACATTCATTAGCAATTACTTTTATTTACAAAATAATAAAATCCACAAGATATATGAATTTATTGACTCAGACTAATACATCTTCAACCAATTATTGTATAATATTTTTCATGATGGGTTTCTTGGATTAATCACTCGGAAGATAATTATTCTTCAAACTCAGTCGTAAGGCCTAGGTGCGTGTATGAACTAATCAGCATATTTTATTATTAGGTATATTAGCACAGCCTACTTTACAATTTGAAAAATGACGTTTTAGGTGTGATAGTTGACAATTTAGGATGTAAATTAGAAACTCGATTGGATCCTTAAACACTTCCAATTGTAGCAATATTGATAACAGATTCATTGTACGTTTAGTTTACTTGTACTTATCTATTGCTACCTTGCCGAAAGCCTTCTGGACTTGACAGATCAGCACTATTTTTATCATTATTTATAACAATCCATTTCTATTGGTATTAATACAAATTTCGAATTAAAATTATACAAAATTTCTTATCAATTTATATACATTTATTTATATAAAGTGATTGTGATTTTATCATCATTCATACATAAATGGTTCTATGTGAGGATGCTCCTAGAGTATATAAAGCAAACTTAAACATCAATGTAAATAACAACGGGTGCATGTATTTGGCGAGATTAAAACTTTTTTCAAAAACTATTTCATGTGCCAAGTACATGGTATTTTGTTTGCGATAAATGGGTTAACCAATAGAATTTTAATTTTAAATATAATTAATTGATTGGATTCCCCCTAAAAGAAGAGTTACCAAAATAAACTTTGGTCCAGTTATGTAGGAATCATTCTATGGTGAAACACTCCTTCACAATTACATGATCAAAATTATAATGTGTTTTTTATTATTTATCACTTTGTGTATGTAGCTAAGATTCGTGCTTTATTTTAAAACTATTCTATAATGAAGCACTTCTATATAGCCACAAGATCAAAATTATAATGTGTTTTTTACTATTTATCACTTTTATGTGTACTTATGATTGTGCTTTATCTTATAGTAACTCCAAAGTAGCCATATTGGTACTTTATATATGATGAGTAGAAATAATATTTTATAACCTCGAGTACCAGTCAAAAATTCGGATAGATAGTGATAGGACATGTTCATAACTATCTTCACAATTTTCACAAGGTCTCAACCAACTACTATGATGGGCTTCTTGCATTAATCACTTACAGATAATTATTCTTCAAACATAGTCAAAAGCCTTATTTATGTACATGAATTAACAACAGTGATATGTTCATATTATTATAGGGTAAATTAGTGCTGCCAATTTTCCAATTTGACAAACGACGGTTTTGGTGTCAATTTTGACAATTTAGGATGTATGTTTACAACTCTATTTGGCATTTGAACATTTCTAATTGTAATAATAGCAATAGAATTTGTTGTAAGTTTAGTCGCTTTGTTTTTATCTATTGATAACTTTTTTCTTCCCCTTCTTGAAACTACAGAAAGCCTTCTAGACTTGATAGCTCAGCACTATGTTTATTATTATTTATAATAATATAAGGATCAGTTTAATACGCAGGATAATATAGCACAATATGATAAAGTAAGATTGTATCATATATAATACTATGTTGTGTTTAGTGTAGTATAGAATTGGGCCATAAATAGTTTGTATTGCGTTTGGTATATATATGCTACCATATTAGATAATCACTAATATATTTTACTATACATTAATTTAGTCAAAATTAACTTAAATTAATTGTTATATCATAATCTACAAAATAAATTTGCCCCCCCATAAACTCATATTTCACAGTTGAAAACTTAAATTTTTACGTCGTTGAGTATAACCAAAATATGAAATTATAAAGTATTATAAAATATAATCTAGAAATTAAATCAGTTTATCGGTAAATCAAAACATTGAAAAAAAGTGACAAAACCTTCCCTTATTTATTATTATTTTTTATTTAACTTATAGTTTTTAAACAAGAGTTAATGCAATAATATCATATAACAAACATAATAAGAAAAGTAGTCCATAAATATGAAAATATATTATATACAATAATGTCATTCGTCCATACATATAAAAATACTAAACATCTCAACATTCAAGAGTATATTGGCAAATATGTAATATCACTAAGGGATGAATTTATAATAAATTTATATAAATTTATATTTGTAAATTTAATATTATATTGTTATTTAATGTGAAAACAAATGAATTATATAATATTTATACTATTACTTTAACTTAAAAAATTAAAAAATTAAAAAATAATTAATTACTAATTGTAAAAAATATCTAATAGACGTTTTAATAAATACAAATATAATATAAATAATATAATCCGTCTAGTAAACTAATAATATTAATAATTTTTTTATTATATTTATTTTAATAACATATTTATATTATTATAAAGATTTTAAATAAATCTTTAGGTTAAATATATTTTGCAGTTAATAAAATATATAAATAATATTAAAATTACTATTTTACATAATATCCAAAATAATTTAAATTATAATATATTTATTTTAACATTATATTTCTATTTATTAAAAAATTTATTTTAATATAATAAAAAGTCTAATAGATTGTCAAATATTAAAATATTTTTAATATTGAAATTATTTTAAAATATATATTATTATATTTATTTTGATATTATAATGTCTATTTATTATAAAATATTGAAGTCAATTTTTTAGATTAATAGAGCCAAATGATGTAATGGTCAACATGAGATTATGAGATCTGGATATCCCTTACTATGTATGTATGTATTTCAATTAAGGATATCTGATCATATTAAAGTCAGTATTAGATTAGCAAATAAAAAAATATAAACTCTAATACAATGTGTTTTATCTTATCTTATAGTGAAAAATGTCTTTTTTTTTTGAATTTTTTAGCTTATCTATGATTTTAATATACTTAGGGATTTTTAAGTGGAAACTCACTATATATATGTATTTATGACCGTGGAATTATAAGAAACAAAACGTAACATCCATAAAATGCTTCACGAAATTGTTAATTGGTCAGTTCAAAGATTTTAATTCAACGAGCTATAAGTTGCAAATCACATAGGATGTATTTGATTATTTTATCACACAACTTCGTCAATGTATGATTTTCTTCATATTCAATTGTGTTTTATATTATCCTTAGGCATAATACACGCACACACATGTATTACTTGTCATTGTATTTAATAATTACCGTAATTCAAGTTCTCTATCAAGAGAGATTCTATTTCTATAATACCTCTCTGCTGCACTACATCTACTTAATATGTCTATTACATATGTACATAAATTAAATCTAAATATCAATTACACAATAATTTTAAAATAAATACTTACATATTATATATGCATTAAGTAGGTATAGTATAATAGAAATATTTTAAAATTTCTCCTAATTTAAATTGAGTCGATTTGAGAGTTAATAAATTGATCTGGACTTTCACCATCTTTATTTTTTTATAAAAAAAAGGAACTGACATATTGGTAAAAGATAATATCAAGTCATACAAGTAACATGATTTTGGCCCTTTTTTCCAGTAACAGTCAAAACAACATTTGATTATAAGTTTGTCATCCGTTTAACTTTTCTATATGTACATCAAATCGGAATCGATGAGATACATGACCAGGTGGAATGAATCTTTTAAGGAAAAAAAAAAATTACCTTGTTTCTTTTACTCTATAGCAACCAAAACGATACTTGGTAGTAATTTTATAATCTTTTCTACAATTGCCATTTTTCAATACATCAAATCAGATTGATGATGAGATACGAGATAAGGTACCGTGGAACAAATCGATAAGAAAGAAGAATTTCATAAATTATGTTTTAGTCAAATACCATAATTTCTATTGTAGAATTATGTGTCAGTATCTTTAGCATTTTTCTAAATATATGGTGTGGACATGGACAAGTTGATATTCATCACAACCACTCCAAATATTTGAGCGCGTAGCAGGCTAGCAGCCACGGACTTTCTTGTTGCATCTCAAACAATTACTGTAGCTGCAATTTTAACCACCCTGTTAATCTTTCTATACACTTTGTTGTTAATGTCAAGAAATTTGTATGGAAATTACGCAAGCAAGAAGAAGAGAGAAGCACCAGAAGCTGGGGGAGCATGGCCTGAGATTGGACATAAACCGAATTGTTGTTATAATTTATAAACCGAATCTTCACTATCAGGATGGGCATGAACCGAAAGCCTTCTGGACTTGACAGGTCAGCACTATTTTTATTATCATTTATAACAATCCAATTCTATTGATATCATTACATGGTATTTTGTTTGCGATAAATGTGTTAACCAACTGAATTTTAAATATAATTAATTGATTGGATTATCCTTAAAAGAAGAGTTTCTAAAATTAACTTTGGTTCAGTTATGTTGAAACCATTCTACGGTGAAGCACTCCTTTATAACCACACGATCAAAATTATAACGTATTTTTTATTATTTATTACTTTATTTGTGTTGTTATGATTCACCTTAGAACTATTCTACGATAAAACACTTCTTCATAATCATACGATTAAAATTATAATATATTTTTTATTATTTATCACTTTTATATATAGTCATAATTCGTGCTCCACCTTACAATAAATCCAAAGTAGCCACATTGGTAATTTATATATGAGGAGTACAAATAATATTTTATAATCTAAAGTACTAGTCAACAATTCGGATAGATAGTGATATGACATGTTCATAATTATCTTCACAATTTTCAAAAGGTCTCAACCAACTACTATGATGGGTTTCTTGGGCTAATCACTTAACAGATAATTATTCATCAAACATAGTCAAAAGCCTTATTTATGTATATGAATTAACAACAGTGATATGATATGTTCATATTATTATAAGTTAAATAAAATAACACGATGTGATAAAATAAGATGAGATGAAATAAGATTGTACTATATATAATATTGTTTTCTGTTTAATGGAATTTACAATCGGGCTATAAATAATTTGTATTGTGTTTGGTATATATGCTATCATATTAGATAATCACTAATATATTTTATATATTAATTTAGTCAAAATTAACTTAAGTTAATTGTTATACCACAATCTAAAAAATAAATTTGCTTCCCATAAACTCACATTCAAAGTTGAAAACTTAAATTTTTACGTCATCGAATATAGCTAAAAAATGAAATTATAAAGTAATATAAAATATAATCTAGAAATTAAACCAGTTTATCGGTAAATCAAAACATTGAAAAAAGTGACAAAACCTTCCCCTATTTATTATTATTTTTTATTTAACCTGGTTATAGTTTCTAAAAAAGAGTTAAGCAATAATATCATATAACAAACATAATACGAAAAGTAGTCCATAAATATGAAAATATATTATATACAATAATGTCATTCGTCCATACATATAAAAATATTAAACATCTCAACATTTAAGAGTATATTGGCAAATATGTACTATCACTGATGGGTGAATTTATAATAAATTTATATTTGTAAATTTAATATTATATTGTTGTTTAATGTGAAAACAAATGAATTATATAATATTTATACTAGTACTTAATTTAAAAAATTAAAAAATAATTAATTACTAATTGTAAACAATATCTAATAAACGGATTAGCTAGTTTGAGAACAAGGAGAAACAGAGAATTTTTTTTGCCCCCCGTCTAACCTTTATCTCGTAAAATAACTTAGGATAAATTTCCAGCCCAAAATAATTATCACACGTACGCCCACCAACCCCCCCCCCCCCCCCCCCCCCCCCGCGGACAGAATTTACAATTGTCACAAGTTAAATGGTGGGCCCCAATTATTTTATCGACATATCACTTCTTCACCAAACGCTAGGTTAAATTTTTGGCAAATAAGCCTATCCTAAGTTCTTCAAACAGTGTCAAACGGCCCCTAATTGTATTGATATCATTGCAGGTGGGAGTGTATATACAGATTTTTTTTTTTTTATACGATCTATCTAAAGTTCAGCCTAAAAATCTGTTCTAAAAAAAGGCAAATAAACTTACACCTAAATTAAGAGAAATTTACGCTTATCACATCATTGGGAGACTTCAACTTTTGACTTCGCGAACAAGGAAATAAGGTGTAAATTAGTAGACGAGAAATGGTTGACAGGTCATCACATGTCCATGAAAATATGCTTTTTCAGAGTAAAACGGAGGGTGGATGTCACCAAAAGGCTTTTTCAGTTTTATTGTCAACAATCCAAACTACAAGCATCTCAAGAACTAGACAGCTCAGTT
Organism: Murraya paniculata; assembly: GCA_030449075.1. Classification (NCBI taxonomy): domain Eukaryota; kingdom Viridiplantae; phylum Streptophyta; class Magnoliopsida; order Sapindales; family Rutaceae; genus Murraya; species Murraya paniculata. The sequence goes on along the minus strand of JAEVFN010000039.1, from coordinate 673,072 downwards.
TGTGGCCTCCTCATAGTGCAGCTGCTGCCCCAAGCGGAACTTATGTTTTAGACTAAGTGTGAGATTAGATTAGATTTTGAGACTAGCAAAATTATCTTATTTAAGGTTATATTTGGTTGACATAGGCTAATAGAGTAGACTAAAATTTAGTTCAAAACTAATGGGATTATTAGTCCCTATTTTCATGTTGGTTTAGGTGGGATAAGATGAAGTAAAAAAATTTTGTCCTCTTTGTTGATTTTTATTTTTCATTTAAATTAATATTTTAACATAAGTTAAATACGAAAATTAATTACATATTTTTAAGCTGCAATTTTATATTATATAAAATATCAAAATTTTATTCAATTATTATTTTTAAATTGTATTTAAATCTAAGATTAAATATCAAAATTTTAATTATTAATTAATTAATTTAAACTAATATTGAAATCAAACATAAAAATATTCATTTATTTATTTACAACAATATTGAATATTAAATTTTGAAGCCAATCATTATTTTAAAAATAATTATATTATTTAAATAGTTATTTTAGATTTATTAAATTAAATTTAACATAGTCATGTCCGACATTGTACCAAACAATGGACAATATTATATATAAGTTAGTTTAATCCAATCTAGTCTAGTCTAATGTAAACCGACAAGTTAATTCAGTCCAATTCTGCCTTCCAAACATAGCTATAATTAATTATATAATAATAGGTCAAAATTAGTGTAAAAATTTTTAAGTCAAAATTATAAATTAAAATATCTTAACCTTAATGTAAGGTAAAAAGTCTACACCCCCAAGGTTGGAAAAAATAGTTATGTAAACCCCAAATTTTTAAAAGAGCATACCAAGAGGCCCCCCACACCCCCCCCCCCCCTCCTTTTTTTTTTTAATTATTATACTCTTTGAATATAGTAATTTAAAAATTAGATTTAAAATATTTTTAATAAATAAAAATATAACATGTCTAGTAAACTAATAATATTAAAATATTTTTTTATTATATTTATTTTAATAACATATTTATATTTATTATAAAGATTTTAAATAAATCTTTTGGTTAAATATATTTTGCAGTTAATAAAATATCTTAATAATATTACAATTATTATTTTAGATAATATCCAAAATAATTTAAATTTTAATATATTTATTTTAACATTATGTTCCTATTTATTAAAAAAATTATTTTAATATAATAAAAAGTCTAACAGATTGTCAAATATTAAAATATTTTAATATTGAAAGTATTTTAAAATATATATTATTGTATTTATTTTGATATTATAATTTCTATTTATTATAAAACATTGAAGTCAATTTTTTTAGATTGATAGAGCCAAATGATGTAATGGTCAACATGAGATCTCGATATCCCTTACTAAAAACTCGGGGATCTTTGTGATTATTTTCCGAAACTTGTAAGCTTGTCATTTTCCCTTAGTGTGATATAAGATATACCTAGCATGTCATTTTTCCTTAGTGTGATATAAGATATACCTTTACACACGCGCGCGCACACAAACACACATGTACTTATGTATGTATGTATGTTTATATGTAAGTATATGTTTCAATTAAGGAATATCTAATCATATTAAAGTCAATAATAAATTAAAAGATAAAAAAATACAAACTCTAATGCAATGTATTTTATCTTATCTTATAGTGAAATATGTGTTAATTTTTTTTATATAGTTAGGAATTTCTAATTGGAAATCACTATATATGTATTTGTGACCGTGGAATTATAAGAAACAAAACGTAACATCCACATAATGCTTCGTGAAATTGTTAATTGGTCAGTTCAAAGATTTTAATCCAACAAGCTGTAAGTTTCAAATCACATAGGATGTATTTGATTATTTTATCACCCAACTTTGTCAATGTATGATTTTCTTCATATTCAATTGTGTTTTATATTATCCTTAGGCAGAATACACGCACACACATGTACATTGCATGCACTGTCCGAACATGCTTGGTAACAGATACTTGTCATTGTATTTAATAATTACCGTAATTCAAGTTCTCTATCAAGAGAGATTCTATTTCTACTATACCTCTGCTGTACTACTTAATATATGTATTACATATGTATATAAATTAAATAAAATACTAATTAAATAATAATTTCAAAATAAATATTCGTATATCATACATACATTAAGTGAATATAATATAATAGAAGTGTTTTAGAATCCCTCCTAATTTAGATTGACTCGAATAGAGAATTAATAAATTTTGCACTTTCATCACCTACTTTGTTTTTTGAGAATCCCTATCTTGCAGCTGCTGTAAGTTACAGCAGCTGCAAGATAGGTTTAGCCTTGTTTTTTTTTTTAAAAGGAACTGGCATGTTGGGGAAAGATAATATCAATTCATACAAGTGACATGACTTTTTGCCCTTTTTTCATGTAACTGCCAAAACAACAATTGATGATAAGTTTGTCATCCCTATAACTTTTCTATATGTATATCAAATCGGAATCGATGAGATACATGACCAGGTGGAATGAATCTTTTAAGGAAAAGCAGCCTTTTTTTTTTTTACTTTATAGCAACCCAAACTAAACTTGGTAATAATTTTATAATCTTTTCTACAATTGTCATTTTTTGATACATCAAATCAGATTGATGATGAGATACGAGATAAGGTGCCGTGAAACAAACTATAAGAAAAAAGAATTTCATAAATTATGTTTTAGTCAAATACCATAATTTTTATTGTAGAATTAAGTTGTTAGTATCTTTAGCATTTTTCTACATATATGGTGTGGACATGGGCAAGTTGATATTCATCACAACCACTTCAAAAATTTGATTGGGTAGAAGGCTAGCAGCCATGGAGTTTCTTGTTTCTCAATCAAGTGCTGTAGCTGCAATTTTAACCATCCTGTTAATCTTTCTATACACTTTGTCGTTAGTGTCAAGAAATTTGTATAGAAATTACGCAAGCAAGAAGAAGAGAGAAGCACCGGAAGCTGGGGGAGCATGGCCTGTGATTGGCCATCTACACCTTTTAGGAGGGTCAGAGCCTGCTCACAGGGTGTTGGCCAACATGGCTGATAAGTACGGACCAATCTTCACTATCAGGATGGGCATAAACCGAGCTATGGTCGTAAGTAGTTGGGAGATTGCTAAAGAGTGTCTCACTACACGTGACAAAGTCTTTGCCAACCGTCCGAAAACTCTAGCCATGGAGATTTTAGGCTACAATTTTTCCATGATTGGGTTCAGCCCATATGGCTCCTACTGGCGCGAGACACGCAAGATAGCCACACTTGAGCTTCTCTCGAACCACCGGCTTGAGAAGCTCAAGCATGTGCGAGAGTACGAGCTGAAGACATGTTTGAAGGAGTTATATAAGTTATGGGATAAGAACAAAAGCACTGACAAGGTGTTGTTGGTGGAGATGAAGAGATGGTTTGCAGACACCACACGTAGTGTGGTTTTAAGAATGATTGTAGGAAAGGGATGCAATTCAGTGGATAGTAAAGGATGGAAAGAGCTATTGACGAGATTTTTTGAAATGAGTGGTAAGTTTGTAGTGTCGGATGCGCTACCGTTTTTGAGATGGCTGGATGTAGGGGGTGATGAAAGGTCAATGAAGAACATAGCCAAAGAATTAGACATTATTGTTCAAGGATGGTTAGAAGAGCACAAGAGGAAGAGAGATTCTCAAAAGACGGAAAAAGAAGAAGAAGATTTTATGTATGTCATGCTTTCAATTCTAGGTGATGCAGAGCAATATTTGGGTCGTGACGTTGATACATGTAATAAAGCTATTTGCCTGGTAAGCCTCTCTTAACCCAATTTTGTTTTGTTTTAGTTATAGCCTAAGCGCAACTCAGTCACCTCTGCATTCTTTCCATCCATGTGAGCGGAGTATTCAAATTTAGACCTATTTTTTGTACGTTTTACTTTTTTTAATTAATGCAAACACACAAGTGAGATGAACTAATCATAAGCCTTAAGGTTGCTTCTTACCGGTAGAACTAGACCTTATCTTCTTTTTAATCAAGAAATTTTAACTGAACTAATTCGCACGTATTAGTTAACCGAATGTTTTAGGTTGATTTTGGTGTAGGTGAATGGTAGTTTCAAAACTAAACTAAGAACAATAAATTTATATTTTGGGGTAGCTAGGGTAGCTGGGATACCTTACTAGATTGTTGTGTGTGGTGTATTGAGATTTATGAGAGATTGGAAGGAATGGTGATGGTGGAGAATTAGTATATGAATAGGGGGACCTTCGGAAAAGAGCTTCACTCCTGCAAAATAATAGGAAATGAGGTTAGAGGAGGAGCCGGGGTACCCAGCGTCCACTCTCCGACACTTAAGTTAGCAACTCAAGCTTTTTATAGTGATGAGAGCTTGTCAGCCCTCTAAAATGGTGACCAGGGGTTTCAGAATACCTTAGTCTTTCTTTAGGTGTAGTATGTCAATATGTGATGTATAGGAATGAAATGGAATAGTAAAACCCGGGGTATCTTTATATATAATGTACCCTACCACCACGTGGCGCATTCCTGTTAGCTGCTAGATTTCAGCATTTTTGGTGTGGTTTGGAATATTCTTGGGGTGCAAGAAGGACGCATGTGACGTATCTGCTTCCTGGGGCACGTGGCGTACGCTGCAAGGTGGTCTAAGATTCCTTGGTAGGGATACGCCTGGCACGGCCGTTAGGGGACCACGGCTGTTTCTGGTACGTTGCTTGTCTCCTCTGCAGGGTTGGCAGGCAGCTGTCCCTTCTTTTTCAACAAGGTACTCTAATCTTCGGCTTGGCAAATCGAACATCGTTTTAGGCGGTGGAGACGTATCCTTAGCTGGGTCTCGAGGATTAGGCCGTTTCGTACTAGGAGAGATACCTGATGTAGGAGGGATATCTTAGGTACCGAATCTATTGGTGTAGGTAGGGTACCCCGGGTACCCAGTTTACAGGTGTAGAAGGGGTATCTCGGGTACCGACTTTATGGTGTAGCTCTGTACACCAAGTTTTTATTACTTGAAATCTCCCCCCCCCTTCCCCTTTGCTGTCACGTGGCATTGTGTCGTAGTGCTAATATTTCCTCCCAAACATCATCCCCCCAGTTTCTTTTAGGCGACAAGTGTTGGAGGCAAAAGAAACTCACATAAGAGGTGGGAACGACACGTGACACTAGTGCATGGCTGAACAATCGGATGAGGTATCCAGCTTCAATTCTTTTTCAAGCTACCTTTGCATGTTCAATAGCTTTGAATGTTGTTTCTTTGATATATTTTGAGATCTGACTAGGCACATGGGGTACCTCGAGTACCCTTGATCTTAGATGTTCACTCAGATATCCCTTACTTCATGATGGAGCAACCCCATATGGCGATTCATCCAGATACGCTTGCTGCTTATCTTTTAGGAGGTTATGACGATTCTTAACACATTTTAGTAACCGAAGAATCGGTATAACAAATTCATGAGGCATGTAAATTCAAAACTGGCGAACTTATTTTCTGCTCCCCTTGAGCTTTCTTAGGGTCCCTCTTGGCGTATCCAAGGAATGTCTTTTCAGCATGAGGTACCTCAGGTACACCTAATCTTACCCATCAGTGTATGGCGATTTACTTAGACATGATTTCAGCAAATCTTAACAAAAATTGTGGTGAATCTCTTTGCGAGATGGTCGAAAACCTCATGATCCGCCATTCACTCTGAATTTAAATATGCTAGGGAAATATTAATAAAGGTAGCTCACCAACCCTTATGCGAAATGGTCAAAAACCTCACGATTTGCCTTTCGCTTGAAATCAATTTAAACAAAAAAGATAGTGATAAAGGTGGCTGCTCGCCTACCCTTATGCGAGATGGTCGAAAACCTCATGAACCACCATTCGCGTAGAATTAAATAGACAAAATAGATGGAGATAAAGGCAGCTGCTTGCCTACCCTTATACGAGATGGTTGAAACCCTCATGATCTGCCATTCGCGTAGAATTAAATAGAAAAAATAGATGGAGATAAAGGCAGCTGCTCGCCTACCCTTATGCGAGATGGTCGAAACCCTCATGATCCGCCATTCTCATAGAATTAAATAGACAAAATAGATGGAGATAAAGGCAGCTGCTCGCCTACCCTTATGTGAGATGGTTGAAACCCTCATGATCCGCCACTTTGAGTAGATCGTCATGATCAGGATAGGTCAGGTACCCTAGTTTCCTCCGAAATCAGGCGATCTCTGAATACAATAGTGACAATGTTTTGTTATTATAAAGGAATGGGGATCCTGAGATCACCCATTATTGTTATTAGAGACCTGAGGTATTGAAAAGTGCAACTGACCAGTTTAGGGTACTCTGGGTACCCCACACGATCGACCAAATATTGCAAATATATAAGAATTAAAGAAAACAAATAAAGTAAATAGAAAGAGGTAAAGTGCTTCCTTTTACTAGTAGTATTTCCTCAGTATGGTAGCACTCCATAGGTGCTTTACAATTGTTCCTTTCATGTGGTGTAGCATGTGTGCTCCATATTCCACCAACTTATCCACGAGGTATGGTTCTTCTCAATTTACCCCAAAATGAGCCGTCAAAAGGTACCCTAGTACTCTGGGTCGTTATCTCCTTGCTTTCTTGAGGTACCCTATCATGGTGAGGTACATCGTCGAGCTGACTAGTGATCCCTTTTATTGGTGATAACTTACTGCTGGTGAGGTACCTCTTCAATTGCGAGTCAGAGGTAATATGATAAGCGACTTTGGAGGCAATAGAATAGCATCCTCGAGCTGACTGCTAATCCTTTTTATTAGTGATAACCTCCTACTGGTGAGGTATCCCTTCAATTGTGAGTCAGAAGCAATCTTATATGTGACATTGGAGGCAACAGAATAACATCCCCGAGCTGAATGCTGATCCCCTTTGATGGTGATAACTTCCTGAGCGGTTGGAACTTTCATTGCAAGGTGGTGCATGGATACCACTGCTTTAGTTGTTGCCAGGAAATGCCTACCCAATATAATATTGTAGGCACCCAGATGATCCACAATAAGAAAATCAATCATGTGAACAACACGGTGGGGTACCTTACCAAGTGTAACATGCAGTGTGATGATACCCTTAGGGATGACTATATTCCCGGCGAATCCAACAATGCGGCGTAACACATAAAGTAACTTTTGGCGACTCAATCAATAGTTGATCCAGGGCATTCTTGAAAATGATATCCACGGAGCTGCTGGTGTCTACTAATGTACTAGCTACCTTGCAAGTAGCACCCTTTAGTGTGATGACTAGAGCATCATCATGGGGATATGAGATACCTTCCGCATCTTTCTCGGTGAAAATGATTGGTTGGGGGTGACTAGGCATCGTAGGTGCACCTGGGCCGGCGAAATTGACCTCTCTACCAAAGATGGTTGGTGAGGGCAAAGACCTTCCGTAACTTTTGATGGCCCTCATAGACTGGCCTGCTAGAGTAGGTCCACCCACAATCGTTCGAACATATACGCCCTTCTTGGTTCCTTGGGGTGCCTCACGTTCGGGGCTATTATCTACGACGTGCTTGCCCCTACTTTGCTCAATGGATTTCCGAGCATCCATCATTCCAGCAACAAATACTTTGAGATACCCATCAAGAATCAACAACTCAATCTCCTCCTGCAAACAAGGTTTTGGAGGTGGCTCTCGCTGTTCTGATGGCGGAGATCTAGAGAAGTGGCACACCCTGGGTACACCAGGAGTATTATACCCTCATCCGCGCGGGGGAGTCTACACTTGGCTTCGACCTCAGGGTACCCTTAGTGCAAGGGCTTCTGTTTTGTTGGGTTTTTCCTTACTGTTCATGGTCTCGACCTTGTCTTCTTGCCGTTTCAAATGGCATTTCTCGTCCATCTCAATCTGTTGCAGAGCTCGCGAACGGGCTTGCCCATACGAAAGTGGGCGTTTCTTTTGAAAAGAACGCCATAATTTGCCCAACCGTAGTTTCTTCTCAAAGTGGGTCAACATGTGTGGGTGACCAAATGCTCCGGAGCACAACACCTCTTGGTGGAAACTGCTCACATACTCAACCAAAGGCTCAGATTCCCCTTGCTTCATAAAAGCAAGCTTGGAGGCTGCCCTGTCTTGAGTGGAAGCATAGGAAAACTCATGTATAAATTCAGTTAGCAGCTGGTGTAGGAATGATACACTACCTGCCTTCAAAGACCGAAACCATGATTTCACGGGGCCTGTGAGTGTGTGTGTAAACATTCTACACATGGCATTCTCATTAACACCCTTAAAAAGCATTTGGTCGTGGTACAGCTCGGCATGCTCCAAGGGATCCGTCGTACCCGAATATTGGGGTATCTGTGGCATAGTAAATGCTTCCGGGAGAGCTGCCGTCCTGATCTCCATGGTGAATGGCAAGTGGTACGTCATTGGTGTTGGAGCATGGGTGATGTGTTGCTTTTCAGACAAGAGCTTCACTTGGGCTTCTAGATGCTCCATTTTTCCCACGAACTCATGGGGTACCTCTGGTGTACCTATTAGTGTGGCAGCCATATGAGAAACCCTTTTGGCTTTTAGCTTATCTCGGAGATCCTCGCGAGCGCGTTTTCCTGACTTGGTCCCTGGCTACTACGAGAGTTGCAAGAGGCAGTGGAGCGTTCATCACGAGAACCTCTAGTTTGAAACTTAGAACGGGTACCCGAAGGCTTATGTTTTGGCCTGCTGCCCTCGGGTAGGTCAGCTGTTGGCTTCACTTGATCTGTCAGCTGTGGTGGAGCATATAAAATCGCTGGTGGAGGTGATTTTTCGAGTACCCCACATGCCACTGCTCTAAGGATCGCATGAGCTAGATCCTCAAAGCGCTTGTGAGAGATGGGTTCTTCATCTTGGCGAATGCCGGTCAATTGTTTGACTGACTTGCCCTTGCTGAGCCAGGCTATCCTCCTTGTGGGGTCGCCGACTTCATCACCGCTGTCGTCCTCCATTCTTGCAGGATCTGTCATTAGGGCGTCGAAAGGTACGTCGGGTGCCATGTTTCGAAACACACACAACAACTAGTGTAGTAACCGCGGTGGAGGCTTTTTGTGCGCTCCCCACAGACGGCGCCAATTGTTTTAGGTTGATTTTGGTGTAGGTGAGTGGTAGTTTCAAAACCAAACTAAGAACAATAAATTTATATTTTGGGGTAGCTAGGGTAGCTGGGATACCTTACTAGATTGTTGTGTGTGGTGTATTGAGATTTATGAGAGGTTGGAAGGAATGGTGATGGTGGAGAATTAGTATATGAATAGGGAGACCTTCGGAAAAGAGTTTCACTCCTGCAAAATAATAGGAAATGAGGTTAGAGGTGGAGCTGGGGTACCCGGCGTCCACTCTCCGATGCTCAAGTTAGCAACTCAAGCTTTTTATGGTGATGAGAGCTTGCCAGCCCTCTAAAATAGTGACTAGGGGTTTCAGAATACCTTAGTCTTTCTTTAGGTGTAGTATGTCAGTGTATGATGTGTAGGAATAGAATGGAATAGTAAAACCTGTGGTATCTTTATATATGATGTACCCTACCACCACGTGGCGCATTCCTGTTAGCTGCCAGATTTCAGTATTTTTTGGGTGGTTTGGAATATTCTTGGGGCGCAAGAAGGGCGCCTGTGACGTATCTGCTTCCTGGGGCACGTGGCGTACGCTGCAACGTGGTCCAAGATTCCTTGGCAGGGATACGCCTGGCATGGCCGTTAGGGGACCACGGCTGTTTCTGGTACGCTGCTTGTCTCCTCTGCAGGGTTGGCAGACGGTTGTCCCCTCTTTTTCAACAAGGTACTCTAATCTTCGGCTTGGCAAATCGAATATCTTTTTAGGCGGTGGAGACGTATCCTTAGCTGGCTCTCGGGGATTAGGCCGTTTCGTACTAGGAGAGATACCTGATGTAGGAGGGATATCTCAGGTACCGAATCTATTAGTGCAGAGAGGGTATCCCGGGTACTGAGTTTACAGGTGTAGGAGGGGTATCTCGGGTACTAGAGCGGGCGAAACGGGTCACCGGGTCGGCTTCGTGTCGTGTCAAATTTAGGTCGACCCAAACACGACCCATTTAATAATCGTGTCAATATATTGAGACCCAAACCCGACACGGAAAATAAACGGGTTACCCAATAACCCGTTTAGTATCTATATATTTAATAAACGTTACACACACACCCTCCAAACTATTACACATTTATACTATTTAAAGTTTAAATTATATATATGTAAATAATATTATATATTGATATCATCAAGTATACATGTGCATCAGTATTTTACGTATTTACACTATTAAAGTTTCAAATTTATATAAAATTTTATAAATAAAATACTATGTATATGTCCGTCTTTAAAAAAAATTAAAAAGATAGAATCATGTATAATATTTGAGTTTTAATAACAAAAACCTAAAAATTAATTTAAAATAGAAAATATATTCGTGTCATTTTTCGCGTAAATAGGTCAAGAACTTTAACCCTAACCCGACACAGAAAAAATTCGTGTCAACCCGAACCCAATCCATTTAGTAATCGTGTCGAATTTGACGACCCATACCCATTTATTCGTGTCGTGTTCGTGCCGGGTAATCGGGTCGTGTTAAATTTTGCCAGCTCTATCGGGTACCGACTTTATGGTGTAGAAAAGGTATCTCGGGTACCGACTTTATGGTGTAGGAAGGGTATCTCGGGTACCGACTTTATGGTGTAGCTTCTGTGCACTAAGTTTTTATTACTTGAAATCTTTCCCTCCCTTTGCTATCACGTGGCATTGTGTCATAGTGCTAATATTTCCTCCCAAACACCGAACATTCTATTTTTTTTTAAAGCAGTTTATGCTCATAATAATTGATACTATTGTTTACATCATTCTTCAAAATGAGATTTACAAATGAGAGCAACTAATAAATTTGGAATTTATGAATTGAGAATTTTCAATTATTCCATTTCCTCACAATATTCAGTTATTCTATTTCATCCATTCATTATGTATCGCTTTAGTCAATTTGGACCTACGTTTTCTAAAAAGTCTTTGGTAATATATTGGTGGATTTGACCGGATGCATTGAATCCAATTTTACCAATAAATCTCAAAAAATGCCCAAAAAAGGGGAAAAAAGAGAATAAAGAAATGAGTGTTCTAAGTGGAATTCAATTATTGCACTGTCAATAAGTGTAACATATGAAAAAGCTTTACACACTACCAATTTTGCAGACTCTCATCTTAGCAGCAACAGACACCACAACAGTAACATTGACATGGGTTATTTCTCTGCTTCTCAATCATCGTGATATTCTAAACAAGGTTCAAAACGAACTCGATATTCAGGTGGGCACGAAAAGGCAAGTGAATGAATCAGATATAAAAAATTTAGAGTACTTGCAAGCCATTCTCAAAGAAGCAATGCGTTTGTATCCTGCTGCGCCACTATTAATTCCTCATGAGTCTATAGAAGAGTGCACAGTGAACGGTTACTCTGTCCCTGCCGGCACACAACTTTTGATCAATGCTTGGAAACTTCAACGAGATCCACGTGTCTGGGAACAGCCTTGTAAGTTTCAGCCAGAAAGATTTTTGACAAGGCACAAGGATATTGACGTCAGGGGACAGCATTTGGAATTGCTACCTTTTGGTAGTGGCAGAAGAATGTGCCCTGGAGTGTCATTTGCCCTCCAAGTTATACAATTTACCCTTGCTTCTTTACTTCAGGGCTTTGATTTTGCAGCCCCGTCAAATGAACCGCTGGACATGAGTGAGGGATTAGGATTGACCATGGAGAAATCTAGACCACTTGAAGTACTTATCTCTCCACGTCTTTCTGCTGCTTTGTACGGCTAAATTGGTTCTCGATGCTACAAAATAATGAACTTGTTATAAGTATTGATTTTTTTTTGCTTCTTTACTCTTACTTATTAGGCCTTCTTCTACTTTGGATATAAATGTCCGAATTATCATTAGACATAAATATCTATTACTAACGCACTTTTACCCCAAATGAGCTGAGAATTCTATACCATTTCGCTTGGCACTTATCTCTTAAAAGAATATTCTATGCTTTTAATAGATTAAGCTTCTAATCAGTCATAAAGTAGTTACGTTGCTCTTCAAGATGAGAATTCCAAACGAGAGCAATTAAATCTATAATTTTGAATTGAGAATAATTAATTATATTCTATTTTTTCCCAATCAGTCGAGAGGGTAAAATGGTGAATAAAAAAGTTGATAAAATCATCTTTGAATCTTTATCGCATTAGTCATTTGAGACGTACATTTTCGGATAAGTGTTTGGTAATATATTTGCGGATTTGGGAAAAATTTTGGGTTCTCTAGGATCACTACTCCTTTTTCATCATGTTTTATTATATACATATTTCAACCACTCATGATAGTATACATATGTATATGACAACTAATGAATGGTTAAGGAAAAAAGCACCAAAGACCCTCTCATAGATTTAACATAGTGCGTATTGAATCCAAATCCATGGGTAAGAGCCAAAAGGTGCCAAAAAAAGTCTTTTAAGTTGAATTCAATTAAGTTGCATTGTGAATTAGTGTTACATAAGAAAGTAATAGTGTTACATATGAATGAGTTTTAATGAGTGTTACGTAGTAAGAAATTAAAATAATATAATACATAAAAAAGTAAAATTTTTTATAAATTATTTTGAAGATTAAATTAAAATAATATAATTCCTAAAAAAGTAAAAATTTTTATAAATTATTTTGAATATTAAGGAAGTTATTTTGATACTATTAATCTATCATTATTTTTTAGTATTAATAAAACTCTTTGACAGATTAATAATTTTAAGCTAATTATATTTAACATCCAAAATATTTGACAAATTTTATAATATTTTATTTACAATATTTTTTAAATTATGTTTGTATTAGTTTAAATATTAAAGTCAATTCTTGAATCAACATATTTTATTAATTGTACTTATTATAATATTTTATTTGTATTATATGATATTTTATTTATTTTTTTCTTATTACTATATATATATTTGTATTTATTTTTACTATAATTAAAGGGATATAATATTATAAAGGAAGTCTGTGCGGCTGTTTATGAAATTAATAGAGATTATGTGGCTATTTAAGTACATTTAAAAATTATAAGTGACTTTTTCCATTCAAAATATCCTATAATTGGCAGATGATTGCCACGCTTTTTAAAAAATTACATCATGCATAAAGTATATTGTCTTTTGTTTGCCATAAACGTATTAACCAAATAAATTAAAAATTTAAATATAGTTAATTGATTAGATTATTACTAAAAGAAGAAAACGACTGTTCTGTAAAACTCAACGCAAAATTAACTTTACTGGTGCTCCACGAGGAATACAGAAAGAATTAATATTTCACAATCTCAAGCACGTTACTCTCAACTATTCGGTACATAGTGACATGTTCCTAATTTTCTTCACATCAATCACAAATGTCTCAATAACTATTTTATAACATTTGTCATGATGGGTTTCTTAGGTGGATTAGCTCGTCGAAAGGCCCAGATACATGGGCATGAACTAATCAACATATATTGTTTATATTATCACTGTGGACATTAGTGCTGCCTATTTTCCAAGTTGAAATATGACGTTTCGTCTGTTAGTTTTGACAAATTAGGGCTCCATTGTATCAGGACATTTTATGTTATTAAAATACTAAAATATTATGCTTGGTTTTATCAGGCATAGTATCAAAATGAAGTTTTAATAAGAAAACTGCAATCTCAAAAAGAAAAAGGAAAATTGAACAACTAACAAGACAACAACTCCCTAACACCTCAAAGCACCGATTGAACGAACCAACACCTTTGTCTTGGGCAGCAGCTGGTCGCCTCTGTCAACAAGTTAGGCTGCTGTCCCCTTTGTCTGTCCGATTGGGTGGCAGTCACACGCCGATTAGAGATCATTAATCCGATTAAAGTTTCTGATGAAATTGATGATGATGATGATGAAAAGTAATGAGATTGCTCATGATGATGATGATGAATAGTGACCATGAGAATGTTGATGATGATTAATATTGATGATGAGATTGTTGATGATGACGATGATAAATAGTGATGATAAGATTGTTGATGATGATAAACAGCTAAGATAATGGATAAGAGGGGTTGGATTTCATCTTTCACAGCTAAGATAATGAATTAGAGGGGTTGGATTTCAAAGAAAGATGAGAGTGGGAAATATGCACTTGGAATTGTGGTGACAGGTGGTGGCGGCGGCTCACGAGTAAACGGTCTTTCTGTGTGTTACTCTTAGGCTTCGGCTCCCATTTTAGCTGAAATTTACAGTATTATCATTTTATTTTTACTTTTTATATTTTTTATTTGTTCAATATATCTGTAATATTATTTAAAACAATAATTATCAAATTTGTGGGATGTGAAAATATTATGATAAAGTAATATTTCACTTTTAGAGAGAAACAACAATATCATTATGTTTACGACGTACATTTATATTAAAAAAATAAAGTAAAAATTCTAAAATTTAAAATTAATATATTTAGTATTTTTCTAAGTATTAATAAATATTATTTTTGAAATATATAATTTAAATTAATCACAAAAATTAATACAATATAGTATAACACTAAATACAATATAATTAAAAATTAATATAGCATGATGTAGTGCCAGAAGCTGTACAGTATTATCATAATTCAGTGCTAATACAGGACAGCGTAATAAACTAATGTAATACAGTGTAATACAATACAGTATGTCTAACGCACCCTTAGGATATTAGTTCACAACTCTATTTTGTCTTTTTACATTTTCTAATTGTAATAATATCAATAGAATTTACTTATTGCCACTTTATTATTCCACCTTAAAACAACAGAAAGCCTTCAACTCTAGAAGAAATTACCACATTAGTCATACAACAAGTAAATAATGTTATGTCATGTGTTCATTTATTTTAAAAAATCAACATGCAAGTGATAGTTATGTTCAATTCAACTATAAATGTCACACATGTAATAATTAGTCGTATTATTTCTGATGTACAATAGATTTTCTCCTGCTCTAGCAGCGAGGGAATAGTCCAAGCTACGAACCGGGCATAGAAGGAGGTCTGACAAGCAGCTACTACAGAGGGTGCGCTCTAGTTCTAATTGTTGTCTTCTTTCCATTTCATAGTTATGGCCGTTTTTCCGTAAGCTCGCCCTCAGCCCCTGGCCCAGACATTATGTCGATACCAGATTGAGTGCACTATTCAACTG